>JANRMT010062796.1:69253040-69314991 GCA_026402145.1 Polypterus bichir lapradei
ATCTATCTATCTATCTATCTATCTATCTATCTATCTATCTATCTATCATATAGTGCCTTTTATTTCTTATTTTAGTAAAATGCCATGCTTGACTGGTTTCCGTATATCACAAGGCCCTATGTCAGTCACCATACAACTTTTTGTTATAGGATATTTTGAATGGATCACTGACCACAAATGCTCATGCCATTAATAAGTAGGTGCCAGGAGCAGTGCTTCTTCATCAACAGTATTTTACAATTAGTTGGGTGAATAATATGCGACTCAGGTTGGTCTTTTTCATCAACGCTGTTTTTGTGACAACAGGATCACCTTTAGATTGTGGGAGAGCCACAGAGGACAGGTAGCATCCCGGTTGGATGATGACATGACCTCTGGATAAGGTGAAAGGTGCAATAGGATGGACAAGCAGAAGCCAGAGGCCAGGATTAGATTCAGCCCAACACCCAACTGGGACACCTGCAGGAGTTTATGGGAATTAGAGTCCAGAAGTGCAAAACCTGTGGCGGTCCCTGGGTGTCACAAGAGGGCGCTGTTGGGGGACGACTACCCTGGTTCTCAAATAACCGAGGAGTGCTCCCCACATGTCATACTGGGTCACCGAGAACTGTTCCGGGTCCAGTATAAAACATTCAACTGGAGGCTAAAGGAGAGGAAAGGAGTCATTGTTTTGTATGATTATTGGCTCAGTGGTACCACCTACTGGTTAAAATAGATATTTTTAGGGTAAAGGTTCAAACATACCGTTGTTAGTGTTCCTGACAGACACATGTCTAGTGTTAGTTATGAAAGTCACATCAATTTTGTATTCTCTGAATTTTGTACACAAAAGATCTATGGATATCTGCCTTAAACAGCACAGTGTACAAATATGATGGTGTCAGGGACAGGGTTAAGACAGCCATTACTAGGCTGCATATACTCTTTAAGATGGTGGGGTTCATGTATCTTCATATCAAAAAGCAGTAGTAGGATACAAGAAGCATCTTGACCTCGGTGGTATCTGGGTATACCTTGCAGATGACAACAGTATAATAAGGTGGACAATGTTCATACCACAAGAGTTGATACAAAAAGCAAAAGCAAAAGTGTGCAAATTTAAAGATTAATGGGACAAAAGACAAATCAATGTTTGTAATACATTACTATATAATGTCATACACTGCTAACGGTATCTCAAAGCACTTTGAGGAGCTGGGCCTGCCTTACATCTCTGGTGACCCAGGTTTGAATGCTGGCTTCTCTCTTTCTGTGTGGAGTCAGCATGTTCTTCTAGCATCCACATAATTTCTGGTTTTCTATGCTTAGGTTGATCAGCAGCTTTTAATAGTTTGGTGTGGCTATGCCCTATTCAGGGCTGGTTCTCATCTGAAGTCCAAACCTGTCAGAACAGGCACTCCATAATTCTGAATTAATATCACTTCCAAAATGATCCTGACCTAGGACAGGTCAAAGATGGACCTAAACCACTGTACTGTATGTACAGTTATAATGCAGCACAGTGGATTTGGTGTTCTGGGTTTGAAACCTGTGCTCAGACATTGCATGTGTGGAGATTGCAATTTCTTCTCTTGTGAAGTTACTACTCTGCGTATGTATATTGTGTGACCCCCTAAGGGTGCTCCGTAAACTACACCACAAGACCATTTAACATTAATTTAAATACAGAAATGCTGAATGTGTTTATACCTGTTATTTCTTTTTCATCTTTTAGCTGTTTTCTCTATAATGGAAAAATGTGTCTGATAGAAGACATGTCAAATATCCTTTGTTACCTTTTGTTAACTTAATATGATGTCCATAGAGCTCTTCCATTTGGAGTTCTATCTCGTGTGACAAGTACAGACTCACTGCCACTGCTGCCTTCTGGTCCTTTTTTATACATTTTAAATTCAGTTAAGCACAAGTTTAATATCATTTCTATATTTTATAATGAGATATTTACTAGTTTAATACTGATTTAATATAATACAATAAAAACAATGAATACAACATTATACTGTACATTCTAAAGGAAAGCATGGATGGTTTGGTATTGTATAACTTTGGTGAGCATCAATGGAGACATTTACATGTCCATTTCTGTAAGGATGTTTGTGAAACTTTTTGATCATGGGCAAGATGATTTGTGCCCACTTTAGGCCACAAGGTGGTGGCCATTCCAAGAAATGTAAAGCTGCTGACATTCTCCACAGCATTCTCAACGATGTTGATGGAAGTGTAATCTGCCTCCTGCATCTTCAAGTCTATGATCAGTTCCTTGTTTTGATGACATTAAAGGTGAGGGCCTGTTGTTCTGGCACATCTGAGTTAAACCACCTCATTTTTTGTGCGTGGGTCAATGATGGTGGTGGTGTCATCTGCAAATTTAACGACAGAGATGAAGCTGATGCAGTTGGGAAAAGTGATACAGCAGGATGCTCAGTGTACTACAGTGTGGGGTGCATGTGTTAAGAAAATGTATGGAGGAAGTGATTCTTCCAGTTTGCTTATGCAGGTGTCTAAAACTCCAGTGGGTTCAAGTTCAGGTGATTGGTGGCCAGCTTCGCTGTTGAAACAATATTAAATACTGAGCTGTGTTCTATAAACAAAGTGCAAAGGAATATGGAATTACTTTGCAGACTGATTTTGGTGACACATACTGGATGTAATCTAAACAATCTGGAATATTTCATTTAATGTGTCCCAGCTCTGGTGTCTCGATGTATTTCATTACAATGGAAATGAGGACCATCAATCTGTCATCATTGAGACAAACCACTCCAGTTGTTCTGTTTTTGCTATGAATGTGGAGACCCCATGGTGCATGCTATTTGATAGATAGATAGATACATAGATAGATACTTTATTAATCCCAAGGGGAAATTCACATACTCCAGCAGCTGCATACTGATACAAAAAACAATATTAAATTAAAGAATAATAACAATGCAGGTAAAAACAGACAATAACTTTGTATAATGTTAATGTTTACCCCCCTGGATGGAGCTGAAGAGTCGCATAGTGTGGGGGAGGAACGATCTCCTCAGTCTGTTAGTGGAGCAGGACGGTGACAGCAGTTCATCTCTGTCTGGAGATGATACTGTTCAGTGGATGCAGTGGATTCTCCATGATTGACAGGAGTCTGCTCAGCGCGCGTCGCTCTGCCACGGATGTCAAACCGTCCAGCTCCGTGCCTTCCTCACCAGTTTGTTCAGTCGTGAGGTGTCCCTCTTCTTTATGCTGCCTCCCCAGCACACCACCGCGTAGAAGACGGTACTCGCCACAACCGTCTGGTAAAATATCTGCAGCATCTTATTGCAGATGTTGAAGGATGCCAACCTTCTAAGGAAGTATAGTCGGCTATGACCTTTCTTACACAGAGCATCAGTATTGGCAGTCCAGTCCAATTTGTCATCCAGCTGCACTCCCAGGTATTTATAGGTCTGTACCCTCTGCACACAGTCTCCTCTGATGATCACGGGGTCCAGGAGGGGCCTGGGCCTCCTAAAATCCACCACCAGTTCCTTGGTCTTGCTGGTGTTCAGGTGTAAGTGGTTTGAGTTGCACCATTTAACAAAGTCTTTGATTAGCTTCCTATACTCCTCCTCCTGCCCACTTCTGATGCAGCCCACAATAGCAGTGTCATCAGCGAACCTTTGCACGTGACAAGACTCTGAATCGTATTGGAAGTCTGATGTATATAGGCTGAACAGGACCAGAGAAAGCACAGTCCCCTGCGGCACTCCTGTGTTGCTGACCACAATGTCAGACCTGCAGTTCCTGAGACGTACATACTGAGGTCTGTCTGTAAGATAGTCCACAATCCATGCCACCAGGTGTGAATCTACTCCCATCTCTGTCAACTTGTCCCTAAGTAGCCGAGGTTGGATGGTGTTGAAGGCGCTAGAGAAGTCCAAAAACATAATTCTTACAGCACCACTGCCTCTGTCCAAGTGGGAGAGGGATCGGTGTAACATATAGATGATGGCATCCTCCGCTCCCACCTTCTCCTGGTATGTGAATTGCAGAGGGTCGAGGGCATGGCAGACCTGTGGCCTCAGGTGGTGAAGCAGCAGCCGCTCCATGGTCTTCATCACATGTGACGTCAGAGCATCAGGCTGGAAGTCATTCAGCTCACTAGGACGTGATACCTTTGGGACTAGGGTGATACAAGATGTTTTCCAAAGCCTATCTGCAGATGGCATGCAATGTGCAATGTGGCATCTCTAAGAATATTGTGGAAAGGGAAATGGTGAAGAGCTATGGACGATATAGACCTTAGGATCAATAGGAAAAAGCCAGAATATCTGAGATTTGAACAACATGGAGAAGTTAACCTGTAGGGAGAATGGTTTACAAGGGTGGAAAAGTTCCAATATTTAAAATCAACAATAACAGAGGATGGAGAACCAGATCTAGAAATAAACCACAGAATGCAATCAGGTTGGAAAAACTGAAAAAAGGTAGTAAGAGTGTTTTGTGAGTGAAGAATTAGTGCAAGCATTGATGTATGGATGAGAAAGGTACAGTTAAATCTGGGGAAAGAAAACACAAGAAAGAAGGTTAAACAGAAAGGACATGTCCTGAGAAGAGATATAAAGAACATGGGAAGAAGAATCATGGATTTGGAGGTGTGTCGAGATAACCAAAAAGAAAGTGGATGGACTGTGCGAAGAGGGATCTAAGGGAGAAAAGGGTATCAGCAGGAGAAGTGAACAACAAATGAGAATGGAGAAAGTAACCATCCATCCATCCATCCATTATCCAACCCGCTATATCCTAACACAGGGTCACAGGGGTCTGTTGGAGCCAATCCCAGCCAACACAGGGCGCAAGGCAGGAAACAAACCCCGGGCAGGGTGCCAGCCCACCACAGGGAGAAAGTAACCCCACATGAAAATGGGAAAAACTTTAGAACAGGGGCTCTTAACCTGAGGTCCGTTGACCCCTAGGGGGTTTGTGAGAGTCAGAAAAAAATTGGCATTTATACTCACTATACAGCCTATAGTATATATATAATTCATACTATATATATGAATTCAGCTCAAAGAATATTGGAGAATTCTGGTGTGCATTAACATAAGCCAACCCTCATCTGGTAAAGCAAATGCTCTGATTCCCTTTGGTGCTACATACCTTTGTGAATCAGGGTTTTCAGCACTTGTTTCCATCAAAACGAAAAGTCAAAATAGATTGGATGTCAAAGATGATATGCATGTCTCCTTGTCGAAGCCCACTCCACAGCTTCATGTGCTTATTCAAGGCAAACAAGAACAACCTTGTCATTGAAATAAGGTAGATAACGAGAGAGTAGATGTAGTAGAGGTAGTAGTAGTGGTAGTAGTAGATCTGTTTCAATTTGCACAAGCGGATTGTCTTATATATAAACATCTACGTATGGAAGTATGTGTGTCTGTCTGTCTGGCCCGGAAGTGAGAGGTGGAGTCGGGGTAAGGGCTCCACCTCTGAGGATACGCAAGTGAGGCCAGCCCATCAGCAAAGCGAAACCTCAGAAGAAAGAGTGACTCACTTAGCGGCAAACACATCGGCAAAATGGTATCCCTTTTACTTTTTCACCCGCCACTAATACACAAGCGAGGCAAACACGCCGGCAAAAGGAAACCTCTAAAGAAAGACAGTCGCTTAGCCTCTAATGCACAAACGATACAAGCACGTTGGCAACACGAAACCTCCTAGGAGAGAGATGCCCAGAGTAGTTCCTTTCAATTACCTGACATCTCTGCATTTCAATTTTTTATCTGACAATTTCAATAGTTTCTAGGACTCTGTGCTTTTTACAGCACACACTTACACAACTAGCATTTCCAAATTATGAGTGGCCATTACTTATGTTGTGTTTACTTTTAATTTAATAGTTAATTTAATAGTTTAATAATACTTTGTGTATGCCATATATGTATGAGACAATCAAATCTCAAATTAATAAAATACATTATATTCGTTGCATGCAAAGTTGTGTTTATGTGAATATTTCTGGGGAAGGGGGTACATAGCTTTATTCAGATTCTTAAAGGGATCAGTGACTCAAAAAAGGTTAAGAATCACTGGTTTAGAAGAAGAAGAAGACGAGGCCTACGTTCCTTCTCACCGTCTCGGGTCTGCTTGCGAACAGTGTTTGGTGATATCACCACTGCGTGGCATCAACTCTCATTCCAGACTCTTTTCACCTGTAGCACTGAGCTGGTGGAACAAGCTACCCACCTCCCATCCGAACTGTTGACTCCATCACTATGTATAAGAAGACTCTCTTGTTCTTTGAATATCCATCTAGTTGATGATAGCTTTGTTGCTAAGTTCCTAATAGCTAAGACAGGAGTAGCTAGTCTTGTGCTGTTACATTCAGTTTACAGCTCTCCACCTGTAATTATTAGTTTAATGTAATCTTGTCCTGCAGCACTTTTATCCAAACAGTCTACCAAACTGTTTACTCGATTATGTTGACTTCTTTTGTAAGTCGCTTTGAATAAAAGCATCTGCTAAATGATTAAATGTAAATGAAAATGAAAGTTTGAGCTGGAGCAAATTGAAGCCTAACCCAAATGTATTGCGTACAATAATCATAGATGCTTAATCTATAAAGTGCCTTTAACTGGTACAACTGGTTTTGCAATCGGAGCACCAAGAGGTTATGTGTCCTTCTCATTATAGGTGGACATTAAACCCTTGTTAAAGCCTTGTAGTTTAAAACATGATGCTGTAGCTGCTGGAACACCAATGCCAGATGAGGGCTGCACACCATTATCCACACTCACTCAACTTTGAGACACTGTGAAGAAAACCAGATGAACATGGAAACTACATCCTGAAGACATCCAAACTGGAACTGAACCACGGTTCAAATTGTGAAAGGTGACAATGTGATCTGTTGGCCCATCCATCTAATGCAGAGCCTTTTGTTTTTAACTTTATTAGCGTTTTCCTATCAGTGTTTTTTCCCAGCTGCATGTCCTCCTCCTCTTTCATTTCCTTTGTGAACAGAAGCCCAGGTAAGACATTAAACAAACTCCTTCTTCATTTGTGTGCTGGAGTGTTTCAAAGACTGACATTCACGGCTGCTCCTGTGTCAGCTCGCTGTTTCTCGTCACTGCCATGCTGACCTTGCACAGACCCCGCCGGGTGTGATTACAGACCTCAGCTAATCTTCTGGACGTGTGTAAACCAAGGCTGCCAGCGCCCACCACTGTGAGGATAAGGCTGGATGGTGAGAGGGACCGCCTGTGTGTAAGTAGCTAACCCTCCATTTATGAAATGCAAACTGTTTGTTTTTAATTAAATCTAATAAGGCTTAATCTCACCCCAGAACAGAAGAAAACAAGTTATTGGAAAATCGCCTACAGTACAGGTGCTCTGCCAAGCAAAACATGTGAGCCGACTTGCTGACTACAGGCAGGATTGAGAAACATCTTCTAGTGAGCGGCCTTTATCTTTTCTCATGAAATTAGGAGGAGGAAAAGGGAAGGCTTTGTGAGGAGGAGAGCACACAGATAATCTCCAGGGTTCGGCTTTAGATTCCAGAGCCTCAGACAGGGAGTGTGACAGGCTGCCAACAAAGCACACGGGAGTAAGTGAGAATATTCACATGTGAGTTAATGCACACACACACACACACACTGTTTGGTAATTCATTGTGTCAAGCCCACCTTAATATCTGTGCCAAAGCAGCATAACACTTAAAAACAGAATGATACTATAAGGGTCCATCAAATAGTAAAGGCAAATTAAAAATGACGCGGTAACCTGACTTAATACAACCTGTTCATGATGGCTTATGGGTAGTATGAACACGCACAGCATAGCACTCTGCCGTTAGTCTAGATGCAGCCAAGGTAAAATGAGCATGGATGCTCTTCTGCGGGATTACACCATTGGGAGATTCTTTTGAGTAGTGAGAGTGGAACCTGCTGAAATTCAAAGTTCTGTCCTGTCTTTGGATTTGACTTCTTTATCTTATTTGGTTTCACTGCATTTTAGTTTCTACCTCTGTTTTTTTTCTTAAATCCTTAAAAATCTTTCAATGAACAATTAATATTAATCCTTTTGTTTTTGGGTTAGAGGTTTTTAACATGTTTTCCTTTTCCATTTTTTGATATTTGCTTGCTAAAAGTCTACATTTTGGGCCTAGTCAGGTCTGAAGCCTACCTGTTGATTTTGGGGCTTGGTTGCCAGTGGAGAGGCCTACTCACCAAGGTGAAATTCTGATTTCTGGGGAGTTTTGAGGCCTGCAGCCTTTTTTGTTAGGTTAGCCTTCTTTCTTGATTTTTTTTTCTTTGTTCTGTTTTGTTTTGATTTTGATATAGGGGGAATCTAATGGTACTTTCATTTTTTAATGAATATAAAATTTGCTTACTTGGCTGACACCTTTATCCAAGGCAATGTACAAATTCTGAGATGCAACTGGTTACATTTCTGTTATTTTTCCAATTATAGCACAAGCAAGCAATGAATTATTGTAGTTAATTTTTATATTTTAGGGTCATGTTTTAGCATTCCAATGGCACTGTTTTGTTTTTTCTATGGATGCTGCCCTTTTGGGTAGCCGTTGCTAGGACGTGGGTCCCAATTGCTAGGTTGCGTACCCCCAACCCCATCCCCCCAGAATCGTGAAATCACATACTATTTAAGCACTAGGCTGACCCGCCTTTTAAGGCGACCAACTTTTAAGTTGACCACTTCTTAAGGCAATTCAATATGTAGATCAATTTGACATTTTATACAAACTCATTAATTTGGTTATATTGCATTTGAGCGGTATTACTTTGATACTCGTAGTTTCTGTTATTTTTGTGATGAAATTTAAACTTTTTTTCTATATTGAGGTTGCCCTTTTGAACCCCCCTGATATTTACTACGTGGTGAGGCATTTGTACTCCATCAACATTAATTATTTCCAGAGACATAATTTTGTCTATTTTTCCAGTGCATCACGCACAAAAGCAAGGGAACGATGGGAGCACCAGAACTCTGCTCACATCATGTCGCTTTGTACCGCAAGCTGCAAGTAGTAAGTCTGTGATAAGCGGAATACCGCTAAGCTTTCCACTCATGGGAAGGAAGGACAATCCCAACTGCTTTTATATAGTAAGAAAGAAGAAGAAGATATCGCACAGTCTGGAGTAGAAAATCATCTTTTACCTGGAAAAACGAAACTACAAATCCCATCGTGCATTGCTACAAATCCCATCGTGCATTGCAAAAAATGCTTTTATATAGTAAGAAAGAAGAAGAAGATATCAAACAGTCTGGAGTAGAAAATCATCTTTTACCTGGAAAAACGAAACTACAAATCCCATCGTGCATTGCAAAATGGACGGGGCGTGTGTGAAACTCCGCGCCTGCGTAGCACTCACGGGACGGAAGGACAATCCCGACCGCTTTTATATAGAAGGATGTGTCTCACTAGTCTTTTTGTCCTTGATTGAGGTTATTTCCCAAAGCACTTTACTGTGCTTGTGCTTTCTATAGAATCTTAGGTTTTTGAATATCACACTCATTTTTCTGACTTTGACCCTGATTTAGTGATTCAGTCTTGATGGATGTTAGAATTGATTTCCCAGGTTTTCACTCTCACTTCATTTCTTCACTATGTCTTTGTCTCCTGATTTATCGCCTCTTCTGCTCACATCACTTGAGCAGTACACTTTTTTGTGCTTTGTGGTGAAAAGACAAAGAACTTGTCTCATTCAGTTATACTGGCCAATGTTTCAGTCATCAGTTTCAAATCCAATAATTTTATATACAACATTTAAAATGTATAGTTTTGAAAAAGTAAGTACACCCCATGGAAATTGTTGATTTTTTTCAGCATATTTGAGCAGGCAAACAGTAGTTCTTGATGCAAACAATGCCTACAGGTAAAGGAGATATACTTTAATAAAAGCAGAATGAAAATGGCCTTTTCGATCATTTATTTAACAAAAATATCAATGGTCTTCACCAAACACAGCTACTGTTACTCTGACCAGACAACATTATCTTCGATTCACCTGTCCAAGGAGCATTGTTCCAGAAGGCCTGGTCTTTGTCTGTATATTCAAGGGGGAACTGTAGTCTCACTGGACAGTAAAGTCTTCTTCCTGGTGCACCTCTCATGCAGGTCACATTTGTGCAATCTCTTTTTGACTGTAGAGACATGAACTTTGATACCAGTTACCTGCAGATCCAGCAATGAAATTCTGGGGTTCTTCTTCTTTTGTTGTCAAACGGTCAGCTTTTGTGCTATCTACTTGACAATTTAGCAGTCTTTTGAAATCAATGCCACTTGTAGATGAGATGATTTTTTTTAAAGTTGAAAGATTAACTTCAAATAATTTAGTGATCTTTTTAAATCCATTGCCAGACTCCTAGATATTCACAGTGGTCTTTTTGAGGGCCTTAGCGAGCTCTTTTCATCTTGGAATGTTGGCACAAGACACGCCAACAGCAAAGAGAATGACAGACCCAAGATGTCTGTGGTTTAAATCAGACAGGTCCCACCTGCGTACTCCCTAAGGAAGTTCTAATCATTGGCACCTAATCTGAAACACCTGCTTCTTGTTACGCATCACTTTGAATTCATGTGTATTTTATGTTTTACTGTTGTTTTTAATAATTTTGAATTTTTATTTTTCATTTTTTGGTATTTCGGCTGATTTTGCTTATCATTTGTTATTTGTGTTCTCTCCCCTTAAATGTGTCTCCATTTCCTAGTGTTTTGTAGGTGGAGCTCCCAGCAGGTGGGGTCACTGTGATGTCACAGCTTCTGGCTCCTCTTTCTGGCTATTTATTCGAGTCAGAAGTGAGAGCCAGCACTCCAGGATTGTAGCTGTGGGAGCCTTACTCTAAGTACTTTACAGTTGAAGCCAGCAGTTTACATACACTTAGGGTGAATTCTTTAAAGCTCACTTTATAACCCCTGAAAAGATTTTATACTAACAAACTATAAAGTGGGCAAAAATAATTTTTTCCAACAATATTCACAGACAGATCATTTCACTTTTTATTGACTATATCACAATTCCAGTGGTTTACAAGTTTACATACACTTTGTTAACTGTGCCTTTAAACAGCTTGATACCAGAAAATCGTCTCAAACCTTTAGGTAATTAGATAGTTAGCTTCTGATAGCCAAATAGCCTACCTGGAGTCAACATGTGGATGTATGTTAAGGCCTACCATCAAACTCACTGCCTCTTTGCTTAACATAATGGGAAAATCAAAAGAAGACAGTGAAGTCATCAGAAGTAAAACTGTGGACCTCCACAAAGTTGGTTCATCCTTAGGAATAATTTCCAAACGCCTGAAAGTTCCATGTTCGTCTCTAGAAACAATAATATGCAAGTATAAACCAGCAGCCATATCACCCTGCAGCAGCAGCCATATCACCCTGTAGCCCAAGACTGGTTGCCCACTGAAGCTAAGCAGGGTTGAGCCTGGTCAGTACCTGAATGGGAGACCTTCTGGGGAAAAACTAGGTTGCTGCTGGAAGAGGTGTTAGTGAGGCCAGCAGGGGGTGCTCACCCTGTGGTCTGTGTGGGTCCTAATGCCCCAGTATAGCGATGGGGACGCTATACTGTAAAATAGCACCGTCTTTCGGATGAGACGTTAAACCGAGGTCCTGACTCTCTGTGGTCTTTAAAAATCCCAGGATGTCTTTCGAAAAGAGTAGGGGTGTTACCCCGGCATCCTGGCCAGATTTGCCCATTGGCCTTTGACCGTCATGGCCTCCTAATCATCCCCATACACTGATTGGCTTCATCACTCTGTCTCCTCTCCACCAGTAAGCTGGTGTGTGGTGGGCGTTCTGGCGCACTATGGCTGCCGTCGCATCATCCAGGTGGATGCTACACACTGGTGGTGGTTGAGGAGATCCCCCCCCTTGTATGTAAAGCGCTTTGAGTGCCTTGAAAAGCGCTATATAAATGTAATTAATTATTATTATTATTATTAAACACCATGGAACCACACGGCCATCATATGACTCAAGAAGGAGATGCCTTCTGTCTCCTGGAGAAGAACGAACTTTGGCACAAAAAGTGCAAATCAATCCCAGAACAACAGCAAAGGACCTTGTGAAGATGCTAGAGGAAACCGATAGACAAGTATCTATATCCACAGCAAAATGAGTCCTATATCGACAAAACCTGAAAGGCTACTCAGCAAGGAAGAAGCCACTGCTCCAAGCCACCATAAAAAAGCCAGACTGCAGTTCGCAATGGCACATGGGAACAAAAATCTTACCTTCTGGAGAAATGTCCTCTGGTCTGATGAATCCAAAATCAAAGTGCTTGGCCATGATAACCATTGTTATGTTGTAAGGAAAAAGGGTGAGGCTTGCAAGCCAAAGAACAACATCCCAGCCATCAAATATAGGGGTGGGAGCATCATGTTGTGGGGGTGCTTTGATGGCAAGAGGGACTGGTGCACCTCACAAAATAGATGGCATCAACAGGAAGGAAAATTATGTAAATATTCTGCAGCAACAGCTTAAGAGCTCTGCAAGGATGTTGAAGCTTCATCACAAACAGGTTATCTAAATGAACAATGTCCCCAGGTATACCTCCAAAGTTGTGGCAAAATGGGTTAAAGACAACAAGGTCATGGTATTGGTGTGGCCATCACAAAGCCCTGACCTCAGTCCGACTGAAAATTTGTGGGCAGCACTGAAAAAGTGTATACGAACAAGGAGGACTATGAACCTGTCCCAGTTACACCAGTTCTGTCTGGAGGAATGTGCCACACCTCCAGCACCTTATTGTAAGATGCCTATGGAAGGCTTCCCAAAATGTTTGGCTCAAATGAAACAATTTATAGGCAGTGCTACCAAATATTAACAAAGTGTGTGTAAACTTGTGACCCACCAGAATTATGATATAGTCAATAAAAAGTGAAATACTGTGTACCGCGTCTGTGAACAGTGTTGGGAAAAATGACTTTTGCCCTGCACAACATAGATGTCTTAAATGAAATGCCAAATTTATAGTTTGTCAGTATAAAATCTGTGGAGGGCTTATAAAGTGAGTTTTAAAGAATTCACTCTAAGTGTATGTAAACCTCTGACTTCAACTGTATATCCTCTGGATTTTCTGTTTTTTGATTCATTTTTCACTCTTTATTGGATTTCCTTTTTGGCTTTTGTATTTGGAGTTGTACACTTAGGCAACTCTGTTTTGCCTGTTTTTGCACTTTTGAGCATTTGGCTTATATTTTTCTATTCTCTTGAATAAATCCATTATTTATAAAGATTTTGCTGCCCTTTTCTGTACAAGTGGAAAGTTAACACTTATCCATCTCCTTTTGGGGATTTTTGACAGATTTTGAAACATTTAAGTTTGCTTTGAGGTCACAATCCCTTTTGGCCCTGCAAAGCTTGATGCAGGCCACTGGGGTTGAGTTTAAGCCCCATTGGGGTGATGACTTTTCCGGGCAGGCAGAGGAGGCCAGGCCTTCACACCCTTTTGCCTGGTCTGGAACTTTGTATTCAAAGGCCAATTTTTGGTTCAACTACAGCTTTCTGATGGAAGGCTTGACATTCTCCTCAAGCACACATAGTTCTAATTTTAGGGATTTGGAGTGGTGATAAATGTAGGGATGTACCTACTGTTTCCACAGTTTCCAGTGTTTGTATTAATTTAGATTGTGACGTGAATACACCACATCAGTTTTATTTGGAATTTGTTCAAATGTATTCACTGTTTGAATGAAGATTTACTGTTTGTCTGTTCAAATATGTTGAAAAAGTCAACAATTTTCATAGGGTGTACTTTCATTTTCACGTAACTGTACACTGTCAGAGAGCTGCAGACATTTCATATTGTATGGTATGACTGAAGTACAAATTAAAACAGTTTAAAAGACATAATAAAGCTGGAAAACATGAAGGGATATGAACATTCTGATTTGCACACATTTCTACAGATATTTTGAATAAGATTCTTAAAACATCTGACAGCCATAATAAAAGTTAATGACCATGTTCATCAAGCTACTATGATGGTCTGATGCAGAGTCTGCCATTCGTTGCTGCATTTATCCCGTCTTGTCTTAGAGGTTCCAATCCTAGGACAGGCAGGCTGTCTTGATCCATGGAGCTGTGACACCAAGCATCAAGCTACCAGGCAGCAAGTCTAGTTTTTCACCCATAAACCCCTACTCGGGGTTCAAAGAGTTAGTGGGGAGAACCCAGCAGGAACAACCGTAATTCATAAACACACATCAGAAGAGGTGCCAGTCAGCTGAAGCAAGTGGAAAACTTCTTCAGTGTCTGTCATGGACCCTGTCGATGCATCTCTCGACATAGCCGACAGTGGATTCAACAAGCACCGTCAGCAGTTATCATTGGATGGGACTCAGGTCCGCAAAAAAAAGAGTTTTATTCTCTTAACATATGTGATTACAATTACTTCTGAATGGAAAAAAGACATGATTGAGCAGACCAAACCTTGCACAACTAGCTTCATCATATAATCAAATGGAATTATTAGCAATAATTCATGGAAGAGTCTATTAATTCAAGATGAGGGAGCCCTGAGGTAAGCATTCTCATGACCTCTGACAGTAAGTACTATGTGGAAGCCCCCCCAACCCCTCTCATTGGATGACAGCAATTTAAAAGAGAAAAAGAATAAGACTTACAATACAGCTTCATAAAAGAAGCAACACTTTACAAACTTATTACTGACTAGGCAGCAACTTTGATGCTTCACCTCCATTGATCCTTAGTCATTACATTAAAGATAAGAGGAAATGGAGCAAAAATCAATGATAGCTGTTCTTATTTCTAAGTAGTATTGGGAATTTGGTTGCTTGACTGGAGTTCCCTCAACAAGCCCCCTGTGGTGAACCCATACCATTTAATAATGGGGCTTCCTATTTCTTCTTTTTGAAGTTTGCAATTGGGCTATCTGGAAGGAAATTAGTAGCGCATGAAAGTCTCCCAACATTTCCAGAACAATGGTAGGGCGCTGTGAACTTCTTTGTGTTTCTTTGTATGCATGCAGTCTGCACAGAATGTGCTCAACGGAATGCGGTGTAATTGACAGACCACAAATGTGTTATACCCTGGTACCGGTGAGAGATCACAGGCCCATACTAGCTCTTTCCATTTAAATTAAACATAGCAAAAATTCAAAATATGTCTGGAAACAGACTTTAAAAAGTGTATGCATAACAGAGGATTCAGAAAGTATTCAGACCCTTTCACTTTCTGTACACTTTATCGTGTTGTAGATTTAATTTGAAATGCATAAATTTGCCTTTTATGACCACTAATCTACATTCAACAGCCCATAATGATACTGTAAAAACATAGTTTGAAAAAGGGTTGCCAATTTATTAAAAATCTCTTACTTTGTAGAAGCCCCTGTGGCAGGAATACAGCTTCAGGTAGGTCCTTCCCCGTAAAGTATATACTGTAAGTGCGTGCCATGTTAATTAAACACGTCACAGAAGGGACATATAGCGGGTGCTAGAGTTCCTGATTATAAAGAAAAGCCAGACACTGTTTACTTGGCATTTTTCCTGCTCATTTGATTGGATCATTTGGTCACTCTGCGTTATCTTTTGTTGTGTTTCTTTTTAATTCCTGTTGCTTTTTCTTTTCGATTCTTTTTTTTTTGTTTATAGGTTCTAGATCACTGCTGGCAACCACTTATATCTGCCCAGTTAGGATTAAAAAATATTTACTTTTGTTACCTGCCCTGTCTCCTATTTGTGGAGCCCAAGGAGGCGGGGCCATCTGATTATGTAATGGTATGCCTGGAGAAGCTGCTGTTGTCACAGTAAGTTTGACACTGATGTGGCTGGATTCTTGTGTATTTGGCTTATGATTCCAATTTTTGGATTTCCTGGCCTTTGATCCTGGGGTTTTGATTCTAATTTACTGTCTTCTGTTTGTCTGTTTTTAATTTTTTGCTTCGGGATTTTGTTCTATTTTTTCAACCTTGCTTTTTTATTCCTTCTTTTAATAATAAATTATTAAATATTAAAAGAGCCTTGTTTGCTTTCCCTTGACCAAAGGATTTTACCATTTTTATACTTTTCTGAACTGTAAAAGCCCTTAGCCTCATTTTTGAATGTCTGCCTTTTCAGTTTGGGTTTAGGCAACCTGGGAGTGAGGCCTTTCAACTGGGCTCAGACCAGACATAAAAACTAGTCTGGATGTTTGGGTGACTTTTTCAGACCTGCTCTCCCTTTTGCATTTCTTTGTGGTGGATATACAGGTATCCATCTACTGATGTCCTATTCAGTAACATCTGATCATATTGCGTCTGAGGCCCATAACAGGTGTCCATTGCAACCACAAGGGGGCACCACAAAGCCCCAAACCTCAGACAAAGTAATGCCCAGACACACTTTCATCTCAAATAAAGGATTTTATTGACTCCCCAACACCTCCCTCAGAAGAATAATAACAAAATAAAGCACCAAGCACAATCCTGTATGGGGGAATGACCTGCTCCTGGAAAGTCCATTCTCCCGGTCATTCCATTATGGCCTCTTGGCCAGGTATGAAACCTTTTGTTAGTCCAGCCAGGATGCCTGTCCTTCATCCTAAGCATTTTACGTACATCTGCCATAACGTCCAAACGAATGTACGTCTGATGGCCATAGTGGCCATATCTGTCTTCCCGCACCATGTGCATTTTAAACAAGACCAGTTGTGATGCCAGCTGTGTAAGGGTACAATACACATAATATACTTAACAGTTATGATAAACAGATATGTTACCGATATATGTATGTACACTTCATTGTTATCAGTTAAAGTGTACTTTCTTTATTTATTAAGAAAAAAGAACACTGTACTGTAAAAACATTTTGCTACCAGTCTCATAGCATATCAGTTACATCCACTCTTGTCCACTCATATCTCTTGTCTGTGTTTTGTATTTTGTAGGTTATATATTTTCATGAAATCAAGTGCATCATGGTCCCTATATCAGTTTATGGGGAAATCCAAGAAGAAAAGAAGAGTGTCGATTTGGAAACAAAAGTTGTCAAACAATATGAAAGTGGCAAAACATGTGACTTCGGCTACTCCCACTCTATGATAATGATCATTTTCAAAAACAAGGATAAGATTACTAAAACTGTTAAGGGATTTGCACCAATGTAATCCACAATAGTGTAGCATCTTTGAGTCTGGACCTGAAAGGTGATATGCTGCTTAGGTGGCCCCAAGACGTGTCAGAGGGGGACAGGACTACCTGGAGACAAGCCATTCCATGATCATTATTGGACACAGCACTTGGAGAGCATTTCAGACATGCTTCCTAGATTCTAAAGTCCATCAGTCATAATGTGAGTCTTGTACTAGCCAGGTCATTACAATATTAACCAAGCAGTAAAAGGAACCTATAGCTTATATGGACAAGTTACTTGCAACATGGATTGAGGACCAAAGCTAGAACTGTATCCCCTTAAGCACAATCACAGCAAAGGTGCTATGTTTGTTTAAAATGCTTAACAAAAGAGTAGATCCTGAATATTGATGTATTTAACCTCTCCCATATAATTATCGAGATACGTCCATATTGTCTTGTGTCTCCAGTGCCAGAATATAGTCTGGATGTAAGTCAATACATACCTGTATGCTGCTTCCATTTATTATAGGGCAGCTGGTTGTCACATCATTTGAAGGGTGCAACCAGTGGGGCATAACAGACAGAGCTAACCTAAAACATGGCTAAAACATAGGAAAGATGGGGTGGCCAATGTGTAATAGATATACAAGTATATATATATATATATATATATATATATATGTATATGTGTAGATGCTGGTCCTGAAGGGGCTTTATAGGCAGACATAAGGAGTGACTTATGAATGTTCTCTTCGTTCCCTTGTACTAATTCATGTCTGAGAAGTAAGCTTTACAAAAGACAGGCTGCTATCTCGCTAATTGAGCCTGCATTGGGAGACATGCTCTGTGCCAAATTACTAAAGGAGAAATTTAAGGATTTCAGTAGGCAATGGATAAATCATGCTAAGGGACAGGCAAAAACAAAGTCAAGGGGCAACCACTTTTAATTAACATCATACAACAGAGTACAAACTGTATTGCTGCCATCCAGATCAGTCAGGGTTTGCTTAGGTAGACATAACATAATATTCATAAGGTCACAAGGACCAAAGTCACCTAAAAAGGCAACACTGGACACAAGGCAGGTGCCAGGCCTAGGCTGGACACCAGATCAATGCAAGAGTCACTCTTGCATATAGTCTAACTTACCCAGTAGCACATTAAAAACGGTGTTTAACCTAACACGCACATCTTTGTCAATGTAGGAAAGAAACACTCCCAGAAAGACTTGTAAACTCCACATGGACAATTATCAGGCACAGAATTCAGACCCAAGATGTGGGATTGTATGAGGTGACAGTGCGATCCGATGTATGCCCAGAGAGTTAGGTAAAAAAATAAAGTAAGTTAAAGGTGGGAATATGTAAGCAGCACACCCCTGCAGATGTTCATCACGTGTTTACCATTTCTGTTGGACTGAACAAGGTGGGTGCCCAAAAGGCCAAAGTGTTTTATTGGCATTTCTTGATCATCTAATGAATTAGAGGTATGAGAAAAAATTTGAATTGCAACCTTGACAGCTCTGCCCAATCTCCAGAACAACACTCTGGACCCACTACCTCAAGCTCAAATACCATTAGGACCCTTCCATTAATTCCATTACTGGTTGGATATGGCTCATCTCCAGCCTGCTAGGCTCTGATTTCAAGCTCCTGTAAAGTGGCCCACTTTAACAGCATTTCTCAAAGAAAGTGGCAGCTGATTATTTAAAAATGAAATGGGATCTAGCTGATTAGCAAAGAAAACTGAAATTAAACACTTGGAAAGCAGATCTGGAAGAGAACACCAAACGAAGCTCAGGCCTGAGAGCTTGTGCCGCCGAGGGAGGAGGCTTTCTGTTTCCCTTCACGCTCCGGCTTTGAACGGCAGCGGCGGAGGCAGGGAAGGAGGCTTGCTGGCCGCTGTTCAAAACTTCTTTCAGCTTCACATCTGCTTCTTATATTTCAAAGTCAATTAGTCATATTGAGGTTGTCTGAAGATAAATTTATCATCCAGCAAAAACACAAACAATTTGAAAAATGAAAGGAAGTGAGGTGACATAACTTTGACGTTTAAATAAATCATTTGAACATGATTAAAAACGTACGCAGCGTGACGGCTGCAGGAATTAAGGGGAGGGCCTACAGTTACAGGCAGGGCCTTGTCTGTTAAATTATCCGGACCACTCTTTGGCTCTGAAGTCTACAAACCCCTCTGAAACAAAAAGGAGACACAGGATGGCGCGGTATCCTGCATTGAAGCCGACTCTTGGGGAATTGTTCCATTTTACTCAAACTTGAAGATTGGATTAAGAGATTGTTTCATGAGACATCATGTCCCACTATTCAGCCAAGAGAACAAGAAGATGAGGCGGACTGCTGCTTAAAAGAGAGGACTAGGCTCCAAAGAGGCCTTTCGGTTTGGAGTCAGAGGAAATAGTGAAGGAATGGTGGATTATTATTGGAAACTGAATGTCCGTTTTAGCTAAAGACCACGACACTATGTCCAATTACTCCACCTACTGTATGTAATTACATAATGTCATGTAAGTATGCATAGGTGACAGTTAAAAGGCCCTAGTGACTGCAGTTCCACCACCGCTCCAGGGGTCGTCACTATGTCCTAATGCCTCTCTCTCTTTTTCCCTCTGCAGACTGCTTAATTGACAGCTAGGACACCTCTGACATCACCTCCAGCATCCATCCACCTGGACCCACCTCTTTCTGTCAGTGCGGCCCAAAACCGGAACTTCTGCCATTTTGGAACAGTTCTGCCTAGAACTCACATCTGTAAAGATGACTCCAGAATATTTTGCATGTTTTTTTGAATTTCGCTGCCTCCAAACATACAGGGTGGCAGTCTTGGCACCCCAACTCTTTATCGTTGTCCTCTCTGTTACAATAGCAAAATCAATTATTTAGTAACCCCTAGAAGTGTCCTCTCATGTGTACATAGTACTATGACATTCTTCCTTTCATGTCTTCTACATGGGGCCTGGCAAAGTGGCACAGTGATAGCACTGCTGCCTCACAGTAAGGTGACAAGGGTTCACATCCCAGGTTATCCCTGTGAGGTTTGTCTGTTCTTCCTGTGTCTGCATGGGTTTCCTCCGAGTCCTCCGGATGCCTCCCAATGTCCAAAGACTTGCAAATTAGGTGAATTGCTGAAGCTAAATTGACACTAGACTGGGTCTAGGGTGTGCGTGTGTGTTTGACTTGTAATGGACTGGTGCCCTGTGTGGGGTTTGTTCCTGCATTGCACCCTGTGCTACCTGGGAGAGGCTCCATCCCTCCACCCACAACCCTGGCCTGGATTAAGTGATTTAAAAATTACATGACTTCAATAATACATGCGAAAAAGAAATCTTGATGTAACCTTTGCATTGGAGGCCAAATAGAAAATACTGTCGTGTCTTAAATATAATCTTATCAACTTGAAAGTATCAATATTAAGTGCAAAGTATCTGGTTGAGCATGTTATATTTGGAGTATACCATATTTGAATCCCCCTTCCAAATCATCACTGCATGTTTTGCCTAAAGGCAGATGAATGTACAGCAAGGAGTGGTGAATGACAGCTCTTTGCGAAATTACAAAATAATCTGCAGCCCTGTATTCACTCTGTCTTGGCAGGGAGTCATCAATGGAGGCCTGACTGTTCTGCTCTGTTTCTGTGTACTTCACACATCACTTATAAGTGGCGTGTAGACATTTTTTCTGCTCTGTGCTATGCCCAATGTGAAGTGGGTATGTGTGGCCACGTATTGTGAATTAGGTGCCACTGGCCACATGACTAAGTTAAATCACGAGAAGGGACCCAAAACTTCCCAGAATTAAGAAAAACTCTTCCCTATAAAAGAGCAATTCCCTTTCATTTACCTTCAAAATGCTCTCCTTGAGATGCACTCCACTTCTTCCCAACACTTCTCCCATTTCTTAAAACATGTCATGTATTCCTATTTTGTTACCATGTCTAGAACCTCCTGCATTATTGTCTATATTTCTACAGTGGTAGCAAACCTTCTTCCCTTTTTGTTTTCATTTTAATTTCAGGAACAAAAAGAACTCATAGAAATTGAGTTCTGGCAAATATGAAGGGTGTGAAACAACCGACGATGATTATTTTCAAAAACTCCATCTGCAGTGTGTGCAGGGGTGTTGTTATTGTACAAAATTCAATTTTGGGTCTGTCACTTTTGCTAACATTTATACTGATGTTTTACTGTAGACATCTCATCATTTCAAAGATTTAATGTGGCTGATTAACAGTCTGTCCATGTCAATGCCAAAGTCCATGGATGTCAAAAAATGGGATCATCATGGTTTCTTGGTGGAGTGGAGAAAAAAAATTGTCCAAGTCCCTGAGCACAATTGTGAGTAAATGATCGATTCAGCATGATGCCACTCAGTGGACTTATTAACCAGACTGTAGGTTTACACTTCCTAGCAGCACATTCGATAACTACACTCTACTGCCATCCTATTGACTGATTCTGAGGATTTTTGTGCCCCCCCCCCCCAACCCTCGTAAGCTTTTATATTGTTTATGGGTCCGTGGCGGGGGCACAAAAGCTAGGAATTGATCGTTGGTATGGCCTCTGTTTGGTAGATTGTGAGCCTTCAGGACAGGGCACATGTAAGCCATACTCTTTTTCAGAAGGAGCTGTTCTCCCCCTCCAATAGGAGATGTTCAAAATGTGACCTGGAGTCAGCCATAAAGAGACTCCACTCATACAGAGGCATAAGATTTTGATCTGGATTGGTGTATCTAGGCTGACAACATGAGACATGGACTATGAGCTCTAAGGGTATACCACAAAGAGCAGCAAACATTGAAGATCTGCATCTTCTTTGTGACTCATGGTCTTCTCTTTTGATAGTGCTCTCAGTGCCATTGAGCTAATAAAACATTGAGTTAGCTTTATTGAATTTATGAAATAATTGCGATTATCTATAAGACTAGAGCTTTTGACTAAATATAATTATTCACAATACTGTGTATATTAAGACTGGGGGCAGGAGTAATAAATTTAATAATAATAATTCCTTACATTTTTGTAGTGCTTTTCTTACTACTCAAAGCATTTTACGCAGTAAGTAGGGAGCCACTTCAACCACCACTAATATGCAGCTTCCTCTTGGATGTAATGGTAGCCATTTTGCACGAGTACACTCACCACTCATTAGCTATTAGATGGTGAAGTGGTGAGTGAGCAACACCCAGTTAGAGACAGGGAATGGTTAAGGCGGCAGGAATGACTAGGCCATGGTATGCAGTTTAGCCAGGACATCGGGATTACAACAATCTCAATGAGTGCCCTGGGGCATTGGAATCCATATTCAGACCACATGGTAAGGGTTCCCTGCTGGCCTCACCAACACCTTTTCCAGCAGCAACTCAAGCTTTTCCTGGTTGGTCTACCATCCAATAACATCTTCTTCACAGAATCCCACTGGGCTTTGGCACATTAGATTACGGTAAAGGCTGGTTGGGAATAGAGACTAGTGAGCTGATATGTCTGTTTAGTCTGTAGCTTCAAGATCATCAACCCCAAAGAACACCTATCTGCACAGTGAAACCATTACTGCTTTTTAAAAGTGGCACAGCATCAAAAGTTACGGACTACAAGTGCATCAGGATTTACGCCTTGCAAAAAAATTCCATTAAATGAGGTTTTCCCTTGACTTGTTTCTTGCTTTTTATTTTACACCGCTTAATTGCAGTACTACAAACAAAATGACATTACCTCGGATTTCGTACTACCCAAGTGGCTTTGCAGCTCTTAAAATGAAGTTAATTCTCTTTTACACAGTAAGCACCTCCAATGAGATTTTGTAGCTCCGACGATGTACTAATGACATGTATTTCATTACATTTCTTTTATGAGAGGGTGCCGAACACTAATTAGAAGTTTCACAATGCTTCTTTAGAAGAGGAACATAGGGCAGTATTTAGTTACAGATTTAAATCAACACAAAACAAACCCTGTGGCTCCGAGTGATTTATTAAGTGCTTGTTATTCACAGAGAAATGACTCAGACCTGCGTAATAACTGATGCATCAAATAAACTGTTGCCAACTGTTCTCTTCAGTTTAGATTAGACATGTCTTGTTCCAGCATGGATGAATTGAAATGTTGCCAGCGTGTTAGAGCCATTTCCCTATAAGGCACATATGTCCACAAACAAATAGTGGGCATTTAAAAGTTTAGGTTTTCTAGTTTCTTAGAGGATTGTCCTTACCTCCTAGTTTTCTCTTTCTCAATAGCAAGATCAGCACTGCAGTTCTTTAAGGTTTTAGCATACAGAAACTCAGTTTCTTAGGTTCTCCGATAGATAGAATTAGTTTCTGTCCTATATTTGATGCGAAATAATGACCCATTCAAATAATAACATCAGACCAGAGTGACCAGATGATGTTGAGCACTGCTAACCACATACTGTTAAGAAGAAGGCAGTTAGTGTCTAACAAGAGTTGTTTCCTACAATAGTTGAACTTTTCAGAAATTAACTGATTTCCAGATTATTTATCCTGGAGTAGAATAGTTGAAAAATGGATGACATTAAGTTAGGCCAAATCTGGTTACAGGATTGCAGAGTGGAGATCAACCAGAACAGTTCCCAGCATGGATGCCAATTACATGAATATTCCCAGAAAGAATAGTAGTGGGCATGCAGTAGTAAGGATATGAGACAGTCTTCCCAGAAATTTGGCATGTGGCCTTGTAATTGGGCTTCTGTCCCCAATGTGTTTAAGAAGATTCCAGCAGGGTTGTCTGACCATTTGATGGTCAGATATCCAGTGATCATGTATGGATAGCATAGGCAGCTAGAAGAAGCTCTAGAGTTAGACCCAGTCTGAAAGTGGCCCCCACGTTCTGGATTGTGCTTAGAAGGACCTTCGCTCTACAAATAAAGAGATCTTGGAGTAGTGGCAAGGGCTCACCTGAAAAAGACAAGGACAAGTAGAGCCTGGTAGTTAAGGAAGGGTTTGGAGGTAAGAAGGGAGGCTAGAGGAAGTTCCACAAACTGGACCCCTGTGGTTCTACAGAGTTAAGACTTGTCCGAAAAAGGCCGCAGGTTGGTGCTGCGGCTTAAAGGGACCTTCATTCTACAAGCACAGAGATCTTGGAGTAGAAGTGAGGGCTCATCTTGACGAAAAGAGTCCAACTGTTGCAGAAAGGTTTGGAGGTAAGATGGTTGGACAGCTCTGAGGAGAGCTATGGAGACAGGGCCCCAGTAGTTTTTATAGAGTTACATCCAGCCCAAAAGTGACTCCTAGGTTGGGGCAGGAGCTTGAAAAGATCTTTTCTCTACAAACAAATAGATCTCGGAGTAGATGTGGGGGTTCACCTGGACAAGTACAGGGACAACAAAAACTCTGGTAGTTACAGTGGGGTTTGGGGGTGAGAAGGGCAGCTACAAGGAGCTCAAAAGACAGACCCCATTAGTTTTAATGAGCTAGGCCTATCTCAGAAGTGGCTCCCAGGTTGGGGCTGGGGCTTGGGCTTACAAGGACCTTTGCTGTACATGCAAAGAGATCTTGGTGTAGAGGCAGGGGCTCACCTGGAGAAGAACAAGGAGAGTCAAGTAGGTGCAGAAGGGTTTTGAGGTGAGAAGTAAGGCTGGAGGAGACAGGATCCAATAGATTTGTAGAATTAGGCCTGGCCTGAAAGTGGCCCTTCAGATGTGGCTGGGGCTTACAGGAACCTTTGCTATACAATGAGATCTTGGAGTAGAGGTGAGGGTTTGCCTCAATTAGGACAAGGATAATGATAGTCTGTTAGTTGCATAAGGGTTTAGAGGTGAGAAGGATGGCTAGGGGGATCTCTGGAGACAGAACCCTAGCAGTTTTATAGTGTAAGACTCAGCCCAGAACTGGCTTCCAGGTTGGGAATGGGGCTTACAAAGACCTTCACTCTACAAGTAAAGAGATCTTGGAGTAGTGGCAAGGGCTCAATGAACAAGGACGTGGAAAGTCAGGTAGGGTTTGTGCAGACACCCCACGGGTTCACAGGTGTGATCTATTTAGTTAGATTTACATTTTAGTTGTTTGGGTTCAAACCTTGTTTAACAGGGCCTAAAAGTTTAAAATTTAAAGGAAGGAAAAGTTGATAAAAACTTGCCAGTAGCAGTCAATCAGTAATGTTAATCTATTTATCCATTAATGAACCTGCTCAAACTAAATCAGTGTTTCAGCACACAAGGCAGGAGCCAGCCATTAACATGGAAACTCTAAAAGTAAATAAAATTTAGAAATAAATATCCATCCAACTAACATTCATCAGGACTGGACAGGAGGATGAGAAACACACAAAATGTTCTGCTTTCATTGATCTTCCTTCCCATGGTATCAAAATATGAAAATAAATTCAATATTCTCATTCTGACATGTAATGACCTCATCACATCCTCACTGGCTGCACCACCCTGGTTTCCGGTTTGTTATTGAACAATCTGTAGAACTCTGCTTCTAATTTACAGAGCTGTTCATTTCAACATCCTCCATCAACTAAGCTCAATCAAGATGCCCATCACCCTCTATTTCTGAATGTGATGTCTGTGCCTTTGGATCCCAGCATGTATTAAACCCCGGGCATCTTTTAGTTCTTGACCAAACACAAGTGAGTAACACGATACACAGACAACAGTACTTATAGTGTAAAAACAGTATCTGTTCTTTATTAAAGTAAGTGTCATCATTTATTGTATTTGTCAGTGTGCACATCTTGATAAACACTGACAGCTTCTGTGATGGCTGACACATTCAAAAAGGAAAAAGTGAAAAAAGAAGAAGATTTTACTCCTCCATAATAAACAGTTCAAGCTGACTTTTCTTCAACCAACTAAAAAGAGGTAATAAAAATGTACTTCTCTCCAAAAACAGCAGTTAGTTCATAGGAGTTTCAGAGTCAAGGCAAATTGAGGGTCAAAACCAAAAGTCAGGAGACAACGTCACAGACAAATCATTAAAAAAAAATGTGCAGACCAATAACCAGTAATCAAAGTAATAAGTAAAATGAGTCTCTAAGGTTTAGTCCAATCTCGACACAAAATGGCCATTGAGACCATTTTTATCTCGTCACCATGTTATCACCTTAGATGCTATGCCCCTAGGAACCAGGACCTACTCCTGAATGACTGAAGCCACAAAATGGCACCCGAAAAGATGTTATATGAAAGTCAATTTCTAAACAAAGTATCGTGAGTACATAAACCCCAGAAATGATACCCATGTGATTTTTTTAAAATTCACAAGCAACTTTTTTCATAGCTAAAAATGATCATCTCACCACCTTCACTTAAGCTGAGGCTTCACAGGTCTAGTATTAAAGCACTTTACCATCGATTAGTTGCACACCTCCATTATCTCTGTATGTTTGGAGGCCTAGTTACAAAGCACTTCATATTCTCTTCTTTAATTCCAAAACCTTTACCAAGTGCTGACGGTCCATTGATCAAACACCAGCTGCCATTTCACTCCTCACCATAAATCAGAAGTCAGTAAACCACTCAAAATTTTTCTTGCTCCCTTTAGTATGTGCTGCAGGTCTGACAATGATCTTCAAGAAGCAAGAACAAAAACTTGAATATTAAATAATACCTCAGAGAAGTCTCAATCACACCCAATTGACACTCGATTGTCCTGTTCAATTACCCTACATGAAATGCTCATCAGTACACAATAATTCTCATCATTCCCACAGTCAAGCCCATGCTCCCATGTGAACAAGCAATCTCACCACAGTTTCTCACTGGGCAATTCTCTCTTTTCACCAGCAATCAACTCCACGCTGCTTCCACAGCATGACAAACCAACACCAGGCTAACAGTCCCCCTCCACATGGAAATACACCAATCCACAATCCTCACACACACATCAGGAGAATCTCAAGCCAATGCGTATTTCTATGCTACCCACAGAGCAACACCCTAACCCCCACCCCCTCCTGGTAAATGTATTCTTAAATATCTACATTCTGTTTCTTGATCTATTAAACATTAAAGCTATGTCACCTTTTAGTGACTCTGTAATGTGTCCCATCACAGCAACCTTCTTATAACTCTGAGGAGTGACTGAGAAACTCTTAATGTGTTGTGTTATACCCAGGGTTTTTCATTGTTTACTTGTGTTTTTGTTAATTTAAAATAATTATATTTCTTATTTTTGTGTAACATCTGTTATGTTTGTTCATGATTTAACATTTACGTACTACTAGCTGTCCCCCACGGTTCTGTCATTGTAGTAGTGAAACAGGACAGTGAGGAGGGCCCTGTCCAGCTTCCTACTCCTGACATCACACTTCCTCCTCCCCTCGGCCCACAGCCTCTGTCTTGGATTAGCGCAAATATATCACTCCTGAAAGCGAACTATGATTCTTAGCGCAATGAGAGAAGTCACAAAATCAACCAGAATGTCCTAGCAAATTATAGGAAAAAAACCCGATCTAAATCTGTTAAGCAGTTCTCTTGTGAAAAGCAGACAGAAAGACAGACAGACAGACTGCTGCATGGACCTCCCTCTCGCTATAGAGTCAAGAGAGAGGACAATGCACTGGAGTCCTCACGAGAATTAATTTCCCTTTGGATTGACTATTTTTTTTTTGAACTTCTGTCTTTGCATTTGTCTTTAGATTAGTGGACTGGGTCTTGTTTGCTTCAGATTGCCTTTCTAGGAAACTCTTTTTTTTTCAACTTTGTCCACATTTATAAAGATTCTTTATGAGAGTTTCCTCATTGAGCGAGAGGTTTTAAAGGTGCCTATGTCACAACAGGCATATGTATTTGTGAACGTTTACCATTTTTTATGCCGTTGTAGGCCCTAGCCTTCAGGAAGTAGTTGGGGACTGGCTGACTTGGAGTGACCATCTTCTGGACGGGCTTTCTGAAGGTCCTGACCTACTTTGTGGCTTATTTTGGAAGCCTCAAACCCACTTCGCCATATTTGAGACTTCTGATCACAATACAATGAATGCTCCAGTAACACTGTGGCTCCCACCCCTGTGGAATGCTTGCTTTTTCCTTCATTTTACTCAGACCTACTTTCTTCTCTAACTGACACTTCTGTGCCTACTGTCTTCCTGCTGGTTCTTCTATAGTGTCAGCTTATGCTAGTAATCTAGTCCTCTCTCCTATCAGTTCATCGTTACACATGTAGACACTTCAAAGGTTGCTTCCTTGAAATTCATCATGGATCATGTATTTCGTCTTGTTTCTCTGATTTATAGTCTTGTTTGCTTTGTCAGACGCCTTGTGATAGTGTGCTCTGTGTAGAACAAGATGTGCTCTGAGGCCTCAGAGATTTGCCATGATCAAAGTACCAGCTAGTGGAACTGCAGGCTTCTAAGATGTTTTAAAAGCGGAAAGCATGATGATAAAGCTGCAGACCTCTGAGAATGATCCAGTTAAAGGTGTACATTACTGAGATCTTTTAATCTGCATTCCATTTCAATATATCCGGGTAAGTCGTCACAGATTTATGGGAACAATCCAAATAAAATTTTAAAAAGTTATGATAAAAAAGATGGCGGCCTTTCATATCTGCAGGTACTGATATGTAACAAAATTAGACCACATAGAGCACATGGAGGTTAAAGGCCTCTCTGATCTGTCAGAATTGAGCTAAAGGAAGCAAGAATTTGAATATTTCTACATGCTGTTAAAGTTTTATGTCTCTAAGAGTTGTCTGGGTCAGACTATGAGCTATTAGAGCTTTAGGCTTTAAATCAAGCTCAATGATAGAGAAGCTACAGACGTTAAAGGCCTGTCAGGATATTGGTAAATCTAATAAGAATGTAGGTTGCTGGGCCCTTTCTAGGTTAAGAAGGAAATCTATATTTTGCTACTGTATGCCAGGGTCACGTTAAATGCTAATAAAGCTGCAGGCATCTGAGATCTCTTCAAACCAGGCTGAAGCAAAGAAGCAAAATCCAAAGGCTTTGAGATTTATCAGAATTTGTCTAGTAGCCAGTGTACTTGTAGGTGTTAAAGATTTATCAGCATCAGGCAAAAAGCGGGTGACTTGTGTGTTGTAATACATTATCAGCATCATGGCACATGTTAGTGAAGATGCAGAAGCCCCCTCCCCAAGTTTCTAAGATCTGTTATTATCTGATAGTTGATAATGTTGCAGTACTGTGAAATGTTTTAGGGTTAGGCTAAATATAACGGCTTCATATTACTGTACATGTAGGATGAGCTATGGTAGCCTCTCAAATTGATCACAGTTAGATTACAAGCTGGGAAACACTGTAAGTATGCTACACATTAGTACACTGGTAGAATTCTGACAGTTTACTACATACAACTAGCAGCTTCTAAAATTTTTAAAATTAAGGCTGTAAGGTTGTTAAGCAATCACATTGTGATGTAAAATCTGTCAAGGCCAAGGTTTGGTAACATTTTCTAACATCAGGATAACAATGTGAATCCTGTTGCAATATGTCAAGATAATAACTACATGTAAGTAGAATTAGAATATTAGAACAGATGATGAGAAGAGGCCATTCAGCTCAACAACCTCATCAACTCTATTCACCTTGATTGTCCAAAGATGAAATTTGAAGGTACTTGAAGTCCTACTCACCACCACACTGCTTGGTCATGTATGACATATCTCTGTGGCTCTTTGTGTGAGGAAAAACATTTGAGCGAAATCTTCCCTTAACTGTATCCCCGTGTTCAAGTGGAAAATTTTACTTTAAAGTAACAGCTAGGATCCAATGCACTAAATTCCCTAAATTATTTTAAACACTTTGATCAGGTCACTTCTAAAGCACCATTTGCTTAGTCTAAAAGGTTCAGCTACTCCAATTTCATACCTCTCAGTCCCAGAATCAGCCTAGTCACTGTCTTCTGGACTTTCTCTAGTGCTGCTATGTCTTTTTAATAATATGGACACCAAAACTGAACGCAATACTCCAGATGAGGGCTCACTAGTATGTTATAAAGCTCAAGCATAACTTTCCTTGACTTGTACGACACACATCGTTTGCATAACCTAATATTCTATTAGTCTTCTTAATGGCTTCTGAACACTGTCTGGATCAAGACTGTGATGAGTCCACTAGGACTCCGAAGTTCTTCTCCTAAGGTGTACATCACATTATGGATTCAAATGTAAAACTTCTACTTCTTCCATAAAATACTTTACTTTTACTTCCATTAAACTTCATCTACCTCAGATCTGCCCAAGCCTGTACCTTGTCCAAGCCCATCTGTAACAATTAAGCTGATTCTCCATTATCTGCCCTTCCACCTACAGTAGTTTGGTATCATCTGCAACCTTAACAAGTGTAGCGGCTTTAAAATGGTTGCTGATGATTTGAAAGAAGACAGACACACCAATATCCAGATTCTGCCGTTTATTCTGCAACAATGTCATCCAACTAAAAGACAAGCAGTAAGAGGCACAGTCAACACACGCAGCGACAGACGCTCTCTCAGCCTCCTGTAACAGCGTCATCTATACATATATATATATGTGTATATATACACAAATATAATTAATACAAAATTACACAAAATAAATAATGAAATTAACACCAAATGAAACAAATACATTTCAATAGAAATCAAATCCTGCTCAAACAAGTGCAAAATATCTCCTTCTAAATAAAATAAACGTGTTCCATAAAAATAAATACTTTTTGTTATCCAAATTAACCTTTTCAAAACCATACAAATTTAAGAAATGCATATGAACAATAACAATGAAGGACAAAGTATAAATAATGTTGTAACATACCTAAAAGACAAGCAGTAAGGGGCACAGTCAACACACGCAGCAACAGGCACACTCTCAGTCTCCTTTAGTAAGCCAAACAATATGCTAATGAGACTGGATCTCCATTAAATTAAACACTTTTAAAATTCATTTCTGCCGATCAAAAGTGATGACAGAACCTCAACATACATCAATAACCACATGACGTGATGTTTCTACGTAGTTTCAGACAGCATACACTATTTCAAAACTTGTCAGCTTACATGAGAGACGGAGAGTATTGAGAAGCACCTTACCTGCAACAGCGTCATCCAGCTTTTGCCAGGAGTCTGCTGTTACGCTACGTGTGCGTCCTATGGGTGTTTCATTAATTAAAGCCCCCTGCTACAACAGGAAATCAGGAACTATTTTACAAAAGATATACTGATTGCATTCATATTAAACAAAATTCACAATATATAAAACAGAAGCATTTCAGTATTAAAAAAAACATAGTTTTGAGAATGTTCACTAAAATAAAACATAATAAACTAACTCAGCCACACCAGGTTATTGATTATATTTTTCTCCATATTGTTTATGTGTATTAAGCAGAGCAGCGGCCCCAACACTGATCCCTGCAGGACACCAATTTTAATATCACCTAATTCTGTAAAATTTCTTCTCACCATAACCCTTTGCTTCATTCAGTTGTGTTCCCACCTACAGACCACCCCCTGAATTCCCACTTCTTTAAGTTTCACTGCTAGCCTTTCATGTGGTGTCTTATTAAAAGTATTCTGAAAATCCAAGATAAATAATACCATATGTACTTCTCCTATCATATTCTTTCTTTTTGCTTTCCCATAGAATTCCAGCATATTATCAAAACACAACCTTCTTCATCTAAACCCATGTTGAATATGTTGCTAATACTACTGTTCTAGACATGTGCTGCTTGATCTTTTCCTTAATAATAAAAATGTCAGTCTTCTGAAATTTGTTCATGTTAGGCTATAAGCTAGTAGGCTGTAGATTTTCCGAATTTATTAATAACACTCTAAAATGTGAGAAATCTGCATTCTGCTAGAGTACACCAGGCTCAGACTTCATACTAGTAAAGCTATGCTCTTATGTAACTTTTTAGGATGAGCATGAAATTTAAGGATTGGGCTGAACTACTCACTCTCTGAAATCTGGATTAGTCTACAGCAGAACAGGGCCAAATTTCAAGATAAAAAGTCTTCATCCACCAGAAAGTTGTTGGGATTAACAAGAAGCTTACTATAGTATGGATGTTATTTTTTTTTAGCTGACAGATGTCAGGTGATTGGTCTTAGCCTGAAAGTCTTGTCATGCCAAATAGGAATGCAGTGTATGCTGGGAAAGCTGAATGGTAAAACTGGATTTGGAGTATTTTGCTTAGTTAGATTATGCAGTTTTTGTTTCCCCATGGAAGAATAACCTTGCCTTTGTGATAACGACTCAATAACATTTTCTGTGTTTTGGGAAACTGTAAAAATGATGCTAATGGAGATGAAAACAAGTAATCTAGGTGTTTCACGTGTGTGAGAAGAAAGGGTAAGTAGCCTTTTATTAGACATTTTTCAAAAAGAGCTTTCAGTTCAATTGCTGATATAAACATTTTCTTTTCTATGGCTGCTGAACACTTTAAATAACACTTTTTCTCTAGCAATAAATGTTTTTCTTTTCATTTTTCAATTAAGAATATGGATAATTTGCAATGCAACTGAAGAAAAGAAGCCATCTGGGAACTGTCATTTTTGGGCTGAATGAAGACTTAACCCACCCAAATTGTATGATTCCTAAATATGCTGCTACGTGTTTTGATGCAAATATCCTTTTTAATTGAAAAACTTAAAGCAAGCATCTGTCTCCTATTAGTGTAGCTGAGAAACTGGATTGTTTGTTCCTTGTCTAGCTGGGGTCACTTAACGGTACAAGAGAATATTTTTGTGATGTCATCTATTGGTGGTAAACTGAGCTGAGGAAAAGAATGAAATTAAAGACCACCTCAGTCTGTAAGCAACTTACCATAGGGGTCTCTAGGGTTGAATACACAGGGTACAATGCAGACAGTGGGACGGGTAAGAGGGTACAGATAACAGTCACATATCTGGTTTTAAAAAAATTTCTTCCTATCACCCATTAAGAAAAGAACCTAAGAGGTTAGTTGTCATCTTTTGTGTTAGATACATGTCATCCGTGATCTGACTTACGAAGTGCCAGACTTCAATAATCTAACCAGGCCAAACTGCAGTACAAGGGAGCACCCAAATTTCCAGAATTGTTAAAGCAACTTCTATTATAAAACTTGCAGTAGTTCCCTTAGTCAAGTTCAAAACAATCTTTTTGAGGTGTAATTGTCCTCTTCCAATGCATCTCTTATTCCTGGAAACATTTCCTTTACTGATCTATTGTTGCCATGTCCAAAGCCTCTTGCATTTTTTCCTACATTCCTGCGTTTCTTCCAAACAACTCTTCTTCCTTTTGTCTCAGCTTTAATTTAATGATTAAAGAGAAGACATAGCAAGCAAGATCTGATGAATAATAATCTGATGAGATGGAACAACTCCATTTTTTATGGTTAAAGATAGCAGCTGGGTTGACACAGTGCAAAATCCGGTTTTGGGTATGCCACTGTTCTGGACATTTTTTTTCTTGATGCTTTCCTGTCTACGCCTCAGCAGTTCAATATAATGTCATTGAGTAACAGTCTGTTCATGGGGAACAAAATGTTCAGAATAACAAATAATAATAATAATTTTTATATTTACATAAAGCTTTTCTCACTATTCAAAGCACTTTTACATAGTTGTGCAGTACTAATGTGCAGCATCTACCTGGATAATCCAAAGGCAGCCATTTTGCGTCAGTGCGCTCACCACACATTAGCTGTTAGGTGGTAAAGGCGTGAGGGATACTGAGCCAATCAGACACTGGGGGTGATTAGGGGGCCAGAATAACCAGACTGTGGTAGGCAATTTACTCAGGACATTGGGATACATCCTACTGTTTACAAAGGATGCCCATGGATCTTTTATGACCAGAGACAGAGTCAAAACCACACTTTTATGTCACATCTGAAGGATTGCACATTTTTACAGCACAGTGTCCCCATCATAGCCCTGGGGTGTTGAGATCAACATTCAGACCTCAGGGTAAGCTCGGCCTGCTGACCTCGTCAACAGCAACCCAAGCTTTTTCCTGGATGGTCTCCCATCCAAGTACTGGCTGTGCCGAACATCCTTAGTTTCAAGTGAATAACGTGTTCAGAAGTGCAGGTGGTATGGTTTATGAACAAGATCACCAACATTAAAAAAATGTGATCATCATTGCCTCTTGAAAATCTGTCATGGTGGCTTGGAGGAAAAAAACTCATTAAAGTCACCTGTGCGATTGTAGAATGAACACCACAGATATTCATTTGATCAACCCAACACAATTCAACTCCGTGCACTGATTAACCAAAGCACATGACACCTAGTGGCAAATTTGATAATTACACCTTTGTGTCATGAAATGCTACTTGGGCTCCTTTCGACCAACAATTCTCCTGTATAATGCCTCATTGTGAATGCCAGGCCAGACATTTCCTTTCTTTTTAGTTTTCTGTCGTTTTAGCCATTCTGGTATACATTTAAGAGGGGTTTATTCTCTGTTATAATATAATAATATTATTTATTTATTGACCTTCAGTAAAAAGACAAATTTCCCCAGGAACAAATACAGTGGAACCTTGGGTCACAACCGTAATTCATTCCAAAACTCTGGTCGTAACCCAATTTGGTCGAGACCCGAAGTAATTTCCCCCATAGGACTGTATGTAAATACAATTAATCCGTTCCAGACCGTACGAACTGTATGTAAATATATCTTTTTTAAAGATTTTTAAGCACAAATATAGTTAATTATACCATAGAATGCACAGCGTAATAGTAAACTAAATGTAAAAACATTGAATAACACTGAGAAAACCTTGAACAACAGAGAAAACTAACACTGCAATAGTTCGCGCTATAGCCTTACGACCCGCTCGCTAAAAACACTTTTTTTTAATGAGTTTTAAGCACAAGGAAAAAAAATGAACATTTTAAAAATCCATAATTTAACAAACCACCAAGAAAAGTAACAGTGCAACAATGCATGCTACGAACTGATCGCTGTAAACAGAAGTGAAATGGAGATTAAAATCCAATAGAAAAAAGTCTTCATTAAATATAATGAGGTTAAAACAATACTTGAATCTGTCTCTTTAAAAACAAGCCCGGTGTACTCTTTAACTGCCTTCTTGGCCTTATGCGGCCAGCCCTCTCTCTCTCACGTGTGTGTGTGTGTCTCTCTATCTCTCTCTCGCTCGCTTGCTCGCTGCACAGGGAGAGACTGAACATGTGCGGAAAGCATCGGCGCGCACAAACCAAAAGGGAAACTGGCTTGTTCGTTTATTGAGTGTGTAGTCGTGAACAGATGCAAAAGTCTTTTTGGTCGTAACCCGATTTGTATGTGTTCAGAGACATTCGTGAACCGAGGTTCCACTGATTTATCTATCTATCTACCTACTCCTGTACGTGCTATTGACAGAATTTTTGGCCCCCCCTTCATATGTAGTGTAGTTGTGATTTAGCAGGATCAGGCTAAAGGTCTAAAAGATAGGTTGTATTATGCTAAAATATATCAGAGTCAGACTAAATGCAGGCTTAGAAAGCCAGGTATGGATCAAACAAACTGAGAGCTGCAGGCTTCTCCAGTCTAACGAAATCAGACTAAAATACAAGGAGGTAAAGCTGTGCACTTGAGAGATTCAACAGGATCAGGCTAAAAGCTGATAAGGCGGCAGGTTTATAAGGTATTTCAGCATCCATTTAGAAGAATAGAAACTGAGAAATCTGTATTATACTACAGTTTATAACGATGCTACCTGCAGATTACAAACTTGTATACCTGCAGGTTTTTTTTACTCTACCCCAGTCAGATTACTTTAAACAACATTAAAACTTTAAACAGGCTCCTGAGGCAAATCTGAATCTGACCAAAGGCTGTAGGTTTTAAAAAACTGTCAGAATCAGGCTAAAAGCTCAACCATCTGCAAATTACAACACATTAGAATCACACTATGTTCGATTAAACCTACAGACACCCCCTGAGGCTTCAAAGTTCTATGAGAATTAGACTTTGTGATTGTACATAAAAGCTGACCTTGCTTCAGACTTGTGCTTAGAACAAACTCAGGCTACAATACATGGAGGTAAAGCTGCAGGCTTCTTTGATTTATCAGGATCAGGATAAAAGCAGGTGAAGCCACAGATCTCAAAAGAATGACATGTTTGGACTACGGCAGAAGAAAATCTGCAGGCCTCCGAGGTCCGTCAGGATCAATGATAATGCTGCACATATTGAAATTCTAACAGGAGCAAATATCAAAACTCTGAATTGTTCATACTTAATGAAAGAAAATAAAATTTTGACAGGCTTTCGCCCCAGGTATTCATTTCAAATCACAATTCAAGTACTTGTTCCATGTGCAGGCTTATTACTATTCATTTTTTTTAATAATGGATCTAAAACGTAAAAATTCCTGATTGTGTTTTTATCAGTAAATGACATCTAAATATTAATGGCTCTAAATTATGAAAGATCTCTTCGACTGACAGGCCTTTTGTAAATGTGGCTTATCATGAGACTGCAAACATTAAAAGAGCATAATTAGTCTTCTTATTAAAGCCAAGTTTAATTTTTCAAACATTCCTGAGACTCTCATGGGTTCCCTTTGGCCAGGGTGTGACTGTCCTCTTAAACAACGCTTGTCTGGATCAAAGTCAGCTGTGCTTTGCTTAAAGCAGGAACACACATTGCTGCAAGCATCACACGGAGACGTTCAGAGTCTATTCCGGTAGAAACAGGAAACACACAATGTACCCATGTGTTTATACATTTTAAAAGAATGAATACATTCATTTAACATATTTTATCTTGCTGGGGATTTATTATGCATATAAATTATATCACGAACTACTTGTATTTGAGGTAGTTACTAGAAGGCTAATTTTAAATAAAAAAGAAATCTTCTAAGTTTTGTCCAAGATCCTCAAAGATGATTTTTTTTTTAAATTTTAGTTTACATTTTATTCCAGATACCATGGAACATCAACTGCTTGAAGTCTGATTGTGTCAGAGCTCAAAGATGTGCCCACTCACAGTCCAAGTCCTCAGACTGGTGGTCTTACCATTATAGTGCCTGTTTCTCACAGGATTTCCACTCTTGGCATCTCTGAACCATCCAGCCTTGCTCTTTTGCTACTTCTAACACAATGCTTACTTCCAATCTCACCAGATATTTGAATGTTCCTGGTGGATTTTAAAGGTATGGTGCCCCTCCACTAGATAACTTGATCCATATAGATTTCAGGGAATTTCATCCTCCCTACTTCATGTGTTCTCCTCAGTTACTAAAAGCAACAGCTTTGCCAGGATATAGTCTGATTTTGACAAACCTCAGGAGGAAACTTCAAGATATCGTATTGTCTATAGGAAGTGGTTGCCAACTTTTGGATCAAAGAATGAAAAGAAGAAGAAGAAGAAGAAGAAAGTTAATTCTAGCATCTATAAAAATGGGACAACCTTGAAAGGCTGTTGTCTGATCCCAACAGATTTTCGAGGCCTATGGACTCACAATTTTATAGTGTGATTCTCATGCATTTGAGAAGCCTATGGACTCCCCCACCTTATAGGATTATCCTCAGGACCATCTTAGTGTATGGGCACAATTGGCACTGGCCGGGGGCCCCAGGAGCATAGGGGACAACAATGTTTCGGATACCTATGTATGTTTTTGTTTTACTATCAAAACAGGGGCCTCAGCTCACTACTTTGCCCGGAGCTGTTAAGATGGCCCTGAACAGATCTCAGGATGCTTACAGACTCATCGGCTTGTAGTCTGACCCTGACTTGTCTCAGCACCTGGCAAGGTTGTTGTCTGATCCTGACAGATTTCAGGGGCCTATGGACTCCTCACCTTATAGTCTTATCCAAACAGGTCTCAGGAGGCGTACAGACTTGTCAGTTAGCAGTCTGACCCTGGCATGTCTTAGTGGTTGGCAGATTTGCACCATAGTAATTTTGCACCGTCACATGTGCAGAATCACCACATTGTGCAAACTCCAAATCATAGCCGGTTATTGCAGATATCAGAGGCCTCCATCCTTATTAGTTTATAGTCTGACTAATTGCATCTATACAAGTGAAACAACCATTTGAGTTAGTTGTCTAATCCCGACAGATGTCATAAGTATTATGGACTCTTTACCTCAGAGGTCAGCAGATGTGTCGCCTAATTGTTTCACCCTAACTCTAAGGACAGCAGATTCATCACTTTGTGCTCTGACCCTAACAGATCTCAAAGACTGATGTTTCGTCTTGTTGTAGTTTGATCCCGTCGTAACTCAAAGTTCTGCAAACCTGCACTTTTGTAATCCATCTGTAACATCTCCCCTTTTTGTGTTATCTTAAACAATCTTAAGAATTACATCTCCCTAGATTGATGTGTGATCCTGACATATTTTTAAGGTATTGAACTGCTCTGTCATAGAGCCTGATCTTCACTGATCTCAGAGGCCTTTCATCCTTAATAGATTATAATCTGAGCCCTAATACCCAATAAAGGTAAACAGCCTCACAAGACTGCTATCTGATCCTGATAGAGGACTAAAGACACTCCACCTTGTGGCCTGAGCCGGAAAGATCTAAGACGCTGGCAGATCTGTACTTTTGTAATGTGGCTCTAATATACTTGACATCTTCAGACTCCCCACAATGTGTCATAATACTAACCATTATATATTTTCTTTCATTTTTTTTCCTCCTCTAGGATGAACATTTTTGATGAGGTCACTCAATTGAACTTGAATTGACTACTTTAGTGGTGTACTATAATTAGTTGAGCATGGTATCCTTTTGTTGTTACTAATTTAGAGTACAACTACTGAACAAGGAAGCATTCGAGCAATAGCATACAAAGTTGCCAACTCTAGCAAAGTGTAATTCGAGCCAGTCAAAACCCATTTGAAGCCCTAGCCAGTGTAGTGTTCTTTAGGCTAAAGTACAGACACACTCAGAAAAACATTTCTAATGTCGTTTATTTTCTAACCTTGTTCAACTAGCTCTCCGTACAGTATTCAAAAACCACACCCTTCCCTCAAGACGTCATACATCCCAAAAGATGCAGACAATAGTAATCAATACCTGAACATAAAATAATTGACAAAAGCATTATGGAACAATCACATGCAACAGCCAGGGTGGACGGACATAATGCCTCGTCGTCCATTAGTTAGCATTATTAGACTTCAACGACCTGTGGTTTGGTCGCTCGGTTTCCCTTTGTCCCTTTGTGTAAATACCACAGACTTTAATCCCTTGGTGGACTGAGCATGGACACTTTTGCTCTTATAACTGGTGCCCAGTGTGTAACAGCGCTCAATCACTGTCATCAGTGTACGATAACCAGGTGCCTTCCCCTTCAGTGTCCAGAACGCATGCCCCTTAACTTTCATAAATAGTACCTCTTGCCAGTTAACGGATTGGCCACCTCTACATTCATTCATCCAGTTATTTACTGAAACCAGTGTCATCTAATGCAGGGTATGATGGCAGATGGAAAAAGGCATCAAGTAAAAGATCAGGAAATGTTAGGCAACACATTGCTATGTCAGTCAAAGGAAAGTGCAAACTTTTAGCAGAGTGGTGGCCACCGGGGGAAGAAACAACAAAACAACAAGCCAAGAGGCTGTAACTGAGAATCTTTCCTATCTGTTATTGATTCTAAATGCTAAACCAAAAAAATCAAAGTCGAAGTCTTACTGCTGTTTCTTAAACTTTAGGTTGCAACCCAACTTTGGTCACGGATATGTCTGATAGGTCACTACATGATTGTGTAGGAAAATGGCTGAGATCATCCAAGTGTGAATTCTGTGTTGAATGATATGCCACTCGCAGTTAAGCATTCTTTTTATTGAGGTAGTATTTGAAACAAAGCCAATGACGCATCACGGAGAGCTTTCATTTCTGAAAATATAATAACTATTCCCCACCTCTCATCTCACAAACTATTAAGCAATCAGTCTGAGAAAATTGACAGCAAAGGCACATATAAGAAAAGGGGAGGAAAGATGAAATGACAGAAGCTACACTAGACTGAAATGTTGAAATGAAAACACAATGGCTTGACAATGTTTAGGTGTTATGAAGGGCAAGAGAATTGGCTGGGAGAATATATAGTGTGCCATGGCAGTGTTGTGCACTAAATAAAGTTTAATTGGTCATGGCCTCATTATGTGTTCGCTGTCACGACATAAATTGCATCCAAATCTGTAACTGAAGTGCAAAAACGATTAACATACCTTAGTAAAGAAAACTTCCTTCGCATCATGTATATATTAAAGAGGTCTGATTAATGTCCGTCTACTGGTAGTGTGAAGGACTTGTTTGTTAGACCACTGAGAACATTATAGACATTCAGCACAATGTCACTCAGAACAGTTAAGCCAGGGGTCTCCAACCTTTTTTCCCCTGAGAGCTACTTTTACGAAATGAAAATGGCCGAGAGCTACTCATGTTTTCTAACAATTATTCTCATAGCTTATTTCAACCCAAACAAACTGAATAAGCTTGTTTTGCTTCAACATTTACAAAATGTTGGTGTCCACAACTCACATTTTGCATTAAAACATCACAAAAAATATTTAGTTCAACTGCAAATGCTATTTGTATGGCTGTATGCATTTTCTAGTGTATCTCACACTATTGAATTAAAACATGAATGCTGCCAAAACAAAACAATGCACTTCCAAATACACATCCATCCATCCATTATCCAACCCGCTATATCCTAACTACAGGGTTACGGGGGTCTGCTGGAGCCAATCCCAGCCAACACAGGGCGCAAGGCAGGAAACAAACCCAGGGCAGTGCACCAGCCCACTGCATCCAAATACACAGATAGTCCTTATTCATTTGTCATTTTGTTCCATGTCACTGTTTCACTTTATTCACATGTCCAGTTGCATGTGTGATGTGTTTTTAGTTAGTCAGATGACTGGTACTGCATGGATTCAACAAGAGAGGTGTATGGTGGAGTGGAGCCACTCTTATGGAGTCATTGAAATGTTCGTCTGTAAGTCTTTGATTTCATGACATTCATGTCAGACTCACAGAGGCAGGGAGACCCAAACAAAGCAGACATTTTCAGAGCTGCTTGGTGAAGATTCTTATAGTTATCTGGTGCTACTAAGCTCCAGAAAAGCTGAGAATGCTGTTGAGACTTTAACTGCACATTATTTTGAAGGTTTATTAATATATAATATATAAAATCCAATGTCTGGCTGTCTGTATGTCTGTCCACTTTTCACTGGAGAACTACTTAATGGATTTAGATCAGGTTTTTTTCTATAATTTGCTTGAACATTCCTGTTCATTTTGTGACTTCTCTCATTTCGCTATGTATTATAGTTCGCTTGCAGTACCGATGTATTTGCATGAACCCGAGAAACACAGAGCGGGCTGAGGGGAGAGGCCTTCCTCACTCACTCGCCAGCTTTTGGGCGTCTTCCTTAACTCTGCTTAGCTAGTGAACAAGAGAAAAATTGAATTCAACTTTGTTTGATATTTAAAATAAAGTGTTACTTTGGTCTTGATGAGTTTGAGTTCGGATATTCTTTCAAGTGTATGCCACATTGAAAAGATAGATTGTAATTCAGATTGTGGATCGTAATTTTTTGTTAAAAGGATCGTGATATGATTTTTTGGAAAGATCGTCCACCCCTAATTTGACTATCAAGTTTTCAAATTTGTGTAGGATTCATTAACCCTTTGGTGAGCTACTTGGAAAGGGGTTGTGAGCTACCGTAGGTTGCGAGCGGCATGTTGGAGACACCTGAGTTAAACATTTTAGACTGGAGTGTTCACCAAATTATTCAGCAAGAATTACAGTAACCTATCAACTGTATAAAATACAAATAGTGTATGCAATGTTTAGGGAAAATTTACCTTTTGTTTTGCAAACTCGTATAGAAAAGTGTATTGTTAGTGGTGGAATTCATTTGAAGGCTATTTAAAAAAAAATTGTTACTTGAGATCACTGCTTCATTCCTGAACTTTCATCATGTGTCAGGTGACCATGCCAAGTGACCTTTCATGCTATCCTTTTAAAACTTCTCACATCTTGGGGAAGAACCCCAAGAATTTTTCTCTCTCAGCTTTACTAAACCTTGCACTAGGAAAAAATTCCCATTAAACCTACACCAAAATCTCAAAGACAAAAAATTTAATCTAAAAAAATCAGTTGTCAATTTCAATGTATTTATAGAGCACATTTAAAACAACATCAGTAATGCTGTGGCCAAAGTGCTTTACAATAAAGCATACAGTTAACATTAATAGAATAAAATACAATAAAACACAATACAAACCGGCAACAAATTGAAACAAACAAATGACTAAGAGAAAGGAATCATTAGTATTACTGAAGGTCACGGAAAGCTAAAGAATAGAAATGCGTCTTCAGTCTCATTTTAAACAGTTCAGTTGAAGGAGACTCCTTAATTTAATTAGGAAAAGAATTCCACAGCTGAGGTGCAGCAGCTGCAAAAGCCCTGTCCCCCTTAGTTTTACACTTAGTACAAAGTACAAAAAGAGACCACTGACTGGTAGATCTAAGCTCTCTCGATTGTAAAACACAAAATTGAGATAAATAGGTAGGAGATGCTGATGGATGGATGCTGCCACCTTATATCAGAAAAAAGATATGTTCGTTGCCAGATAATTAGGCCTATTTTCACCTCAGTTCAAAACATTAATTAAAAAAAAACTCATGGAAACAAGCCAGGGGTAGAAAATCCAAAGTCTTTAATAAAACTAAACACACCAACCCACGGCAATTTATGTGTAAATATCCCAAATCTCGGATACAGAGACATCACAAATGGTAGCATTTAAACTGTCACGTGGCTGACATCACCAAAAGCAAGTTCTGGTAATTGATCTGAGCAATACCAAAAAAACAACAACATGGCAGCGACTAAAATAAAAACAATATGCATGCTGATAGACATGACAGTATTTAGTAATAATTTTATTTTCCGTGCAGCAGCTACGTTAAGCCAATATTTTCCCAGTAACTATAAAGAGACCTGAAAAGAACCCTAGCATGGGCTGAACAAAACTAAAGTGAAAAAAGTGATCATAACAAAAATGATGTCATCAAGACATGTCGCATGACTGGCAATGGCTGTAACAACTGTAAACAAGATAGCAGTTCTTAGGAAATGGGATGATAAGATGACTGTGAGTATTAAATAAAAGGGCACCATGCATTCATCTTCCAAACCCACTTTATTCTCAGCAGGGGCCTATCCCAGCAAGCATCAGGAGCAACACCTATACAGGGTGCTATTCCCTCCCAGGGTGAACACACAGACACAGTCACCATCAGACAAAGTTAGTGTCACCAGTTCACTCAATCTGCATGTCTTTGGACTGTGGGAGGAAACAAGCACACCAATGGAAAATGTGCGAACTATACCCAGGGAAACACAGGGCAAGGACCCTGGTCTACTTAGTATGAGGCAACAGCGCTACCACTGTACCATCATGTCAAAAAAAATAAAGGCCCTATGTAAATAAAATAAATAATTAAATAGAAATTCAGCAACATTAGGGCACACAGAGCCCAATCCATGTGGACTGCCACACATACACTTAAACAAGGCTAATTTCGATTGGCCAATCAACCTAACATACTGTAGATATCTTTTTGTTCTTTTTTTCAAGCTCTTGTCATGTTATGAACTGCACTGAAATGATAGTCCATTAGTGACATTTTCTCAAGCTGCATGTCCCCTCATTCAAAGTTACTTGAAACTTTGTGCTTCGAGTTGCTTTATTAAGTCTACAGCGATTGAGTAAATAATTAAATATATGATTCTCCCTATTACCGAGTCTACCACCTTTTTGTACACAATAATGTCCAGCTCCTATTTGAGAAGGAAGATTTATCACAAAGTAGCATGCATGTGAATGAGCAAGAGCACCATAAGATCAAATTAAAGATTTAAGCAGGATTGTCTGTGTTCCTTGTACCATGGTACATGGAGCCAGGAGCTGTGACCTGAAATCAGGTGCTAAACAGGTTAAAGCCATACAAGGATATGGAAGAAGCAAGCAGAAGGTTAGGATCATGAGATAATAATGTGAGACTGACGTTATACTGTAACTGTACAACTGTGATAGCTGGAATGGGTGAAAGCTCACCCGGGATATTAAGAGACAAGTGGTCAACTACTGGCAGGAATGCCCGACCCTCTCCTTGTAGAGAAAGTGAGCTCAAAGAGAACATGTTAGAGATGGCCATACCTCAACAGCATTAAAAGGCTCACAGTGCCAGAAAGGAAGTGTGCACATCGGTGGTTTTCCTCATATCAAGCAAGCAGCCTTAAACAGAGAAAGTTCAGTGTAATAGCCTCCCTTTGCAGTCAAGCACATTGTTCATTGTATTGTCCTTGGTGTTTTCCTGTGTGCAGAGGACTGCCTTGAGGGTCCCCTCCTTTTGCAATCTGAAGAAAGACAGAATGAGCTATAAGCATTCTGAATTTTGTTACTTGTAGGGATCCTAATGAATTCTGAATTATTATAATTAAAGATATTTATTCTTCTTTGTACAAATCTTGAGTGTGTGTACTTATGATGACATTAGTTGTCACTCATTCTGTCTTTTGTTGTCAATGTGTAACAGTGCCTGTTGTGGAAAAAACTTTCCCCCAATTTTCAAAGAAGTCATTCTCGGAGACCAGATGAAAATGCAGAACAATTCTTTATTTGCACATAGACAAAATGTCTCAGTCCATGGAGTGAACAATCAATAATACAATTCATTCCTTTCATACTTTTTTACTACCATTACCTTATCTAATACATCAAATAATCTGACTCTTAAAATGCAGATTTTATTATCTTAGCCAATCAACTACATCCCCCACTAACTTTGTATACATGTCGATTCTTCCATTTATTTTTCAATAAGAGGGGTGTCCTACTGGTTTTCCCATTTATCTTATCACTGCTTCATAATAGGGGTGTTTGGGCCTTCTCACTAGTTTTCTCATTTTTTTAACTCTTTTAGGGCTAATTATTATTTTTTTCCTTTGGTCCCAGGGCTGAATATGTTTACAAAAACACTCAGGTTTCTGAAAAGCACACAAAACAATGGTTTCACACCTAAATCAACATAAAATACTTCTTTATAACAAATGTCACTTTGTTTTATGTTTCTTGAACCCTGACAGTATCTAAATTCATATACTTACTACATACCTGTTTATCTCATCAGTCATGAGCTGAAAGGCAACAGCTTGAAGTACTTGAGTGGTTGGTAATCCGTAGTGTCCACTAGCACATCGTGTCATAGGATGACGTCCAGTTGCCAGCTTGCCTTCTATGGATAGATGTCTGTGTAGTCCTCCCAGGAGAACGTTGCCATAGGCAAGTTAACGTGTTCATCACTATGATTAGCTGGGAATCGATCAACTGATGCAGGTAACCTGTCTTTCATTTTCGATTTACAAATCATTTGCATCAAAATCGGAATTCGATAAGTGTCTGTGTAGTCCTCCCAGAGCGAACATTGCATAAGGCGCATCAGCTGCACGATCAGCTGGGGGCCGATCACCTGATGCAGGCACCTGACTTTCATTTTCGAACACCAGATTGTTTACATCAAAATCGGCGTTCAATAAGTCAGACCTCGATTCAGCAATAATGCACAATAAAATAAATAAATAAATAATACACACAGAGTATTTTGCTCTTTGCATTCACTTTGCTCTGTCACCTGATGTCGATGGCATTCTAGAATTAGTTTACTTTACACTACTTATGCACACGCATTCAAAGTCAAGTCAGTCTAAGAGTCCTCCTATCACAGAAAGTCTGCCCATAATATAATGGTGAGTCTTATTGACATTTACAGCTTTTTTTTGCCCTCTGTCCTGAATGTCAACTTTAGTCAACAAGCCTCAACCTGTTGTGCTGACAAAAGTTGACATCCACCCTAAAAAAGTTAAAGGGGTGTTTGTCCTCATTTACTTCATTTTAACCTTAGTAATTTCTTCTTCTAAGATGGGGCAGCCCTCATGTGTACAGGCTTTAAGCCACATTTAGTTAACCCTTTAGCTACCTTCAGTCCTTTTTCTTACGTTTTTAATAATCCATTGTTACAACTTCATTTAAGTATATACAGTACTTGTATTAAACTGTAAAAAATATCATGTACTGATTAAAAATATTTGATTAAGATTGTATATGCCTCATGTTTTGTACTTTCCTGCCGCAAACACATTTCTCTCTGGGACAATAAAATCTGGGCAGCACGGTGGCATAGTGGTAGCGCTGATGCCTCGCAGTAAGGAGACCTGGGTCCTCCCTGCGTGGAGTCTGCATGTTCTCCCTGTGTCTGCGTGGGTTTCCTCCCACAGTGCAAAGACTTGCAGGTTAGGTGCATTGCCGATCCTAAATTGTCCCTAGTGTGTGCTTGGTGTGTGGGTGTGTGTGTGTGTGTCTTGCAGTGGGCTGGCACCCTGCCCGGGATTTGTTTCCTGCCTTGCACCCTGTGTGATTGGTTCCAGCAGACCCCCGTGACCCTGTGTTAGGATATAGCAGGTTGGAAAATGACTGACTGACTGACAATAAAATCTGCATAACCCTAACCTAACTTCACCCTGACCATGGCACGTTTTTAGTCTCTCAAGGCACTGATCCTGTTTCCATGCGGATTATGAAATGCTACTTGTTTCTCTGGTTTGACCCTTTACATGTGTACGCATGGCCATTGATTAGAAATGGCATGTTGCCACACTGACCAGATGCACCAGTAAAGCCTGCAGTGCAAAAGGAGAGAGCTGGACCTGACAATAAAGCAGGACACAGCAGTGAGCCGAATCTTCAAAAAGTGACAGCGTGACCCTCTGAAAGAGAGGTTGAGTACTGTTTGGGTTATTTGCACAATATTCTCATAAATGCATGTGATTTTTGTAGCCATATGCTTGGCATCAGCTATAATTTCCATGAAGAAATTCATCCCTCTCTCCTTTTTGAACCTACTTCATTCAATTTAGCATCATGGGGGTGGCAAAAGAAACTTGGCTGCCTTCTTTGTGGAGTCTGTATGGCCTACCCAGGGATTCTGAAGCTCCCCTGCAAACCTCATTGGCATGAATTGAATATGGAAGAAGGATTTACTTCAATTTGTTGTTATACAGCAGTTTTCTGAAGACAGGCTCAGAATGCTTACACAGATTTATAAATGCAAAACAGTAACAGAAAAATAAAAGCTACACAGCATGTGTGTATTTAAATATAAAATCTGAATGGATCCTTAGGCAACCTTAATTTAAAGGATATCATTAAATTCAGCTAATAAAAGAAAAAGATGGCCATTTATTAGGAGTAAAGCTCTGTAAATCCGACTCACTGAGCCACGTGAAAACATCTTGATCCCTTCAGTAAAGCGGCAGCAGCAGGTTTTCAGTTTCGACCTTGGAGGGCGAGGGCAAAAAAAAAAAGTGGAAAAACTCTTTGACTTTGTGTAATAACCTCCCTGGGCAGTCAGGCTCTGTGATTTACGAGCGGGTGATGAATGTGCAGCTGGTCACACAGACAGATGAAGGCGAAGGAAATCCACAGATCCGACTGGAGCAGTGCATTTCAGGCGCCCGGCACAAGCGAAAATACACGGCTCAGCTTGCAGCGGCTTTTTCGTTGGGTGTGCCTGAGGGATGACAGTGCTCTCTTTGTTTCGACTGCTACCTCAAAAAACACTCCAAATCTCCGCCTATGAGAGACGAGTGAGCAGGACCTGGCTTCACACAGGATATAGTGCCTCATCTCTGCCGACCCTCCTCTCCAGACGTCAACCGCATGTGTGCACTAGCAGCCGCAACTCCTCTGCAAGACAACTTCAAAGAGTTCAGTCCTATTTCAAGACATGTGAGGGAGTGATGGCCTTTAGAATAATCCAGAAGCAAATGTCAAAATGGAAAAAAAAAACTCAAATGAAAAGGGAGCCCATCCAGGCTTAGGGTTACAACCTTTATGTAAAACATAAACAGAACTGGAAACAGAAGGAGGAATTCAGTCTAGTCTTAAATATGCCATTGGGCCCACTATAGTAAAAGAAGGCGGGGAAGAATTGAAAAGACTCATGATGAAGATGAAAGAAGAAAGTGCAAATGCTGGCCTACTGATATGCAGACAGATACAACAAATATCCGATCTATGAAAGCCATTCGTGAGCCTAACTGGTTCAAGTGTATACCTTGATTGCCTGCTTTGTGTTTGATACACTCCTAATCATGCTTTCATCCACTTTCTTAAACTCTCTCTTTTTATTCCTGGCTGTCCTGCCAGTAAGCAGCACTTTTGTGCCACCCTCCTGTGAACTAACAGGCATCTGAAGGGTATGTAAAAGGATGAGGCCATAAGTGAGGAGCTCATTATAAGTCCATTGGCCATCAGGCAGCACTGGCTCTTTGTGTCTCCAGACTGTATCACACCCCTCAGAAAATTGGTGTGTGATTAGCCAGAATCCTGGTGTATTACTATTTAGGACATGTCTGCTAAGATTCACAGGAAAGGAAGACCAGGAAACCCTCTATCTGCATGGTTCCCCCATTTCAGAGCAACATAATGTTTGGAACACAGCAATGGTTGGCATATTAAAGCTGTCATGTTTAATAATTTGTTGAAGGAACTTTGCATGCAATGTCTGTGATTCATAGACATCAACAAGTGCTGAGGATCTTGTCTGGTGATGCTCTGCCAAGCCTCTAATGCTGCCATCTTCAGCTCCTGCGTGTTTCAAGCCCTCTTCACTTTCCTCTTCAGCATATGGAAGGCCTGCTCAATTTGGATTTAAACTGGGTGACTGGCTTGGTCTTTCAAAGAATTTTCAATTTTATTAGCTTTAAACAACCTCTGTGTTGCCCCAGATGTATGTTTGGGAACATTATTTTGTAAATTAAGTGCTGTCCAGTGGGTTTGGAGGCATTTACTGTAACTTGAGAAGAGCAGATGTTTCTATACACTGCAGAATTCATTGTGCCATTGTTGTCCACAGTTCCATTATCAAAAAAGATTAGTGTGCCAGTACCTGTGGCAGCCATACACACCCAAGCCATAACACCACCACCAGCATGTCTAACAGATGAGGTTGTCTGCTTTGGATCTTGGGCAGTTCCTTTCTGTCTCCACACTTTGCCCTTGCCATCACTCTGATGCAAGTTCATCTTTGTCTCATCTGCCCACCAAGCCTTTTTCCAGAATACTGCAGGCTCTTTTAAATACTTTCATGCAAACTATAATCTAGACATCCTGTTTTGTGGCTAACTAGTGGTTTGCATCTTGCAGTGTGGCCTCTGTATTTCTGCTCATGAAATGTTCTGCATATGGTTGTCTCTGACACATACATACACACCTGCCTCCTGAAGACGGTTTCTGATCTGTCGGACAGGCGTTTGTTGCTTTTTCTTTACTATAGTGAGGATCCTTCTGTTATCAGCAGTGGAGGTCTTCCTTGGAGTTCCAGGCCCTTTGGCATTACAGAGCTAACCAGTGCGTTCTTTTTGTTTAATAATATCCCAAACAGTTGATTTGAGAAATCCCAAGGGTTTTCTAATGTCTTGAATGGTTTTATTTCTTGTTTTTCAGGCTCATAATGGCTTCTTTGACTTTCATTGGCTTAGCTCTTGTCCTCATATTGAACAATGGCAACTGCAGATTCCAAATGCATTCAGTAGGTAGACATAAGCCCAGTTATCTAATGCCTGCAATACTGAAGCAATGCAACACACCTGAGGAATCACAAACACCTGTGACAACAATTGTCCCAAACATTATAGTGCCCTGAAATGGAGGGACCAGGTATAAAAAGTGTTGTCATTTATATATGGATGCAAATTCCCTACGTTAAAGTCTGCAAGGTGCAATATAATCATGTCTCAATTGTCTGATTTATAGTTTTAAACTGTGGAGCAAAGGAGTAAATCAATAAAAAATGTGTCATTGTCTCAAACATTACAGGGGCACTTTAGTGCCTTTATTATCTAATAATCTATATATTCTATAGTACCTCTAGTATATATCTGTCTATTTACAGTACCTTCATAAAATATTCAGACCCCTTCACTTTTTTATACATTTTGCTATGTTGTAGCCTTGTGCTAAAATCATTGAAGTCTGAGGTCCTAAAAAACAATCCAAAGCCACAAAGTTCAGATCCACAAAACCAGCAGATATAATCCACAGACGGGCAAAAATATCCAAGAACCAAGAAAATGAAATAACGTTAACACAACGTACTTACGAAGACAAATCTCTACTCCACCAAGCGCATTCTAACAAGCTGCAGAGGCGCTACAATTCCCATTAATCCCACCTCTTGGGGAACCAGCCCCAAAACACAAGTGAAACAGCAGGACAAATTTAAACACAGAGAAACCACATAATTAGTATTGATTGGAGAAATTCACCAAACCATTTTTCACAATGAATATGCTGTACTAACTGATCACCTCGATACTGAGATATTTTCCTGGATAATTGCCTTGCATCCAACTTAGCTTAGGCAGACATTTTTTTCCCACACCCCATAATGCTTTGAGAGCCACCTGTGATATCACAGAGCTGTAGCAGCCATGCACACAACTTGCACGCATGCTTATTGCAAGATCCTTGTCAATCTGCTTTGGGCATTCATGATGTCATGCCTGATCTGTACACCAGCCTTCCATCCTGCAGGCATTAGTATTTTCAGTTGGGGGTACATTAGCTAACCATGATGAGAATATTATGAGTATTGCTGCTGAATATATAACACTGATCCCTGTGCAGCACCATTACGATGCAAGCCTTAAATGACCACATCTCTCTCTCAGAGAATGAAAACATATGAGACCTGTGAAATAATAATAATAATAATGAAAGATTTATTAGTGTTTACAAGGTGTTTCTATCTTGTTTTAAATAAAAGAAAAAGGTCAAAAGCATCTGCACAGAAACTGGAAACAAAAAAGACATCTTAGCTATGTCCAGTGCCCTGCCCTGCCCTGCCATCAAACTGAATAAGCCAATCCCATGCTGCCATTTTGTCGCATGTGCTCCAAAATCAGCATTTTATAAGCGCAATTATAAAGTTTATTTTTTCTTATTTATAGTTAGTTTGTGGCCATTTTTTGCATTTTGTTTTGTGGTAATCGTTTCGTGTGTATCTTTTGTTGTTTGAAGTGCAGTGGCACAGTGGTTAGCACTGCCGCTTCAAAGCTCAGATCGCACTTTTGGCCACAATAATCAGTCCAGCATATTCGGCTGACACTTCCCTGGCCCTCAGAGGCAATTTCACCATTTCGCCATTTTATTCCACTCAAAACTTGTTCATTTCCCCCTTCCCTATTGGCTTCAATGCATTTTGCAGAGATTGGCAAATTTCTTGAACTTTTCTTTGGTTTTGCCAAACTCAGGGCAAAGCAAACTCCACAGGGTTCACTCGTCATTATCTCTCTATATATAAAATCCAACGTCTGTTTGTCTGTTTCTCCGCTTTTCACAAGAGAACTACTTTAATGGATTTACTGTAGATCGGGGTTTTTTATATAATTTGCTTGAACATTCTGGTTGATTTTGTGACTTCTCTCATTGTGCTAAGTATTATAGTTCAATTGTGGCACTGATTTATTTGCGTGAATCCAAGAGACAGGTGGTGGCCGAGGGGAGGGGGAGACGGGACCTCAGGAGTAGGGAGCCAGGCGGGGCCCTCCTCACTCACACGCCAGTCTCCATTCAAGTCACTGTACCTCTCGCCACATGTTGGAGAGTACCTTGCCTCTGCTTAGCTAGCGATACCTGTTTGTTCAGCAGACATTATCATCTAGAGATTGTTAAAGACTAATGTTTGATGTTTTTGAGAAACAGATCACAGCTACGTGTGTTTTAGACGGTGCCTGCTCATTGGCAGAGATATCACGGCCACATGCTTTTCTCCCCAGGCAGGGGGTGCTCTCCCATCAGAGCTGAATACGATCAGATACAGTGGTAATGTTTGACGTTAGAGTGTGCCTACCTTCTGCTTGACCAGAAATACCTTGCCAACTTTTTACGTTTGGCAAAGAGATCACAGCTACATTCTCGCCCCTGATAGCAAAACCAAAAATATTGTATATCAAGATGTCCTTGGATATGAAAGCTATCAATATAAATTCTTCTCAATGCAAATTATTACATTTTTTTAATTGATTTTTATCATTTGTCCTGTTTCACTGCTACACGGGCAGAGCCGCAGGAGACAGCTAATAAATAATAAATAAAACTAACATACAATTCATAATTGGGCACACAATAAAAATAAACAACAATATTAACATAATGAGATGATCAATTAAAAATGAACAAAATGTATATAAAAACAGGAATTTAAGTGTAAGCCAGATTGTAAGAGCCATTCTTAGAAGGTTAATGTTTAATCTTAAATGCATATATTGCTTGCTTACTTTCTGTAGAATGTCAGATTCTCATAGCTAAGAGCACTCCTAACCTCTAACCTAGGATATGGTACAGTCTTTCTACCCCCTGTAAGTTAACAGAGATAGAACTTTCTTAGCTATATCTGAAGAGCAGATTGTTAATTAAGCCAGTTAGGATATTGTCTTACTACTAGCATGGACTATTAGATATGTTTGCAAATAGGTGAGGGCATGCAGTTTTCTGGCCGTGCTTGAAGTGCCTCCATTATGACTATGACCAAACTTACAGAAATAATACAAGATTTATCAGCCTTAAACAGAACTTTTCTTAAACATGAACTTTTGCTATTTTCAATTTTTTCCTCTATCTTTGTGTGAACTGTTGAGCTTTGAAATGTTACTAAAACTTTTAAAACAAAGATATTTTGTCTGTGGAGTTATATGATCATGCATCATGTGATCAATCTCCTTCATCGCACCACCAGTATTGGAGTACCAAGTCCAACGATATGGTTCAGGGCGCTGGAACTAGGATCCAGCGATTCGCAGCCCCTGACCTTTTGCAAAGTCAAGGAGCCACTTTCACCACGGTCATCAGACCCATGGGGACTGAGACAATCCTCATAGCCAGCCCTGTCAGTGGCTGCATTGAAGTCACCCATGACCAGAGGAGTGTCACCTCATGGGCACCCATCAACCACCGAGTGAAGCTGCGAATAAAATGTCTCCCTCACCGAGACATCACTCACCGTGGTCGGAGCATACACTAAGACAACAGACAACGCACCCAGAGAGTGCCGTAAACTGAGTCCTATAATACGTTCATTGAAAGGAGTGACATCGGACACCATCAGAAGAAGCCAATCCGCTACAGCAACAGCTACTCCTTGAGTATGACAGCCATCAGACCGACCAGACCAATAAAAGGTGTATCCACTGTGATAGACGACCAGGAACCCTGCCCCGCTGGGATGCCTGGAGGAAGGAGGAACTGGGAGAGCAGCGCTTCTTTTCCCTGGGCATTCAGCCGATACTTGATCCCTGTGGGACAGCACTTCCGGGACACCAAGAACTGCTGACAGACCAGGGATGGCTTATGCCCGGAGTGCTTCCGGGTGCAAGGACAGCACGTCCGCCACACTGGGGAGTGCTGCCGGAAGTACATCGTCAGGCACCTGGAGCACATCCAGGACAAGATAAAAGGGGCTGCCTCATTCCAATCAGAGAGCTGGAGTCGAGAGGAGAAAGACGGAGCTTGTGAGGGAGGAGAGGAGGTGGCCAAAGAGAGACAAAAGAACTGAGGAAGCGTGGGTGTGTGGAACCAAATTGTAAATAGTTGTGATAATAAACCTGTGTGTTTTGGACATTGGTGTTGTGTCTGTCTGTGGCCAGGCTATCTTTTCCACCACCTACAGAGATCTGGCCAGTCCCCGGTCTGCCCACCTCAGAGAGTGCCGCCACTGAAATGCAGAGTTTACGCAGCTCCTCCCACAGCAGAGGAAGATGATTATCTTGCCGGAGAGACAAGACGTTCCATGCGCCCACTCATATGGGCTGCCTCAAATTGGGACCCAAGTGCTGCCGTGCAGCGGGCGACACCTCTGCACCACACCAGTTCCACTCCCCAACAGACCTGACCCTATTGGCTCTCCAACAATTTAGACTCTTCCGGGGATTGGGCTCCTGAAGGCTTTCCCCCATCCCCTTCATGATGCGAGCAGCCTTCCTATGGGCGGCTGCAGCAGAGCTATTCCCGCGGAGAGCAAAAAGGAGTCCTTTCTGTAGTCTCGGAGCTTTGTGAAGTTTTTTTACAGTGGCTGGAGTGCCAATCCTGCCACCAACAACCATGATTTCCCTGAAAGTTAGAGGACTGCTTGCAGGGCCAGATGCAGTTTAACGTCATACCCAGGACCCAGACAACGGCAAATGAAATTTAACTCATTATTAACATTTCTGTAAAGCTCAATGTAAAGCATTAAAATAAAATGTGAACTATTTATGGATGGATGGATAGTTTGGTGAATCAACAGAAAATCACCGTCCTTGAGAAGGCATTTTGTCAGTGATAAATTATGTGCCGCCACACAATGGATTATTATTATCTAGAAGGCGACAGGCCCATGCTATGTATCCCTTCATCAACTTTTTTCCATTTTCATTTCATCAGAATTTCTAAATTTGTTTTCTTAAAGCGAGATGTTTTGTGCTGCTGGCAGCTGAGGAAGTGTGTCTTTCACTCGCCTGACAGGGTTCTCTATCGCCTTGTCAGTTTTTCTGTCATGCTGTAGAGAATGTTTAGCTTCATTTCCCATTTCTCCTTTTGAAGCTGAGCCTTGCCTTCCTCCTGTCACCCTGACTCTTTCTCTCAACTTCTCTCTCTCCCTCTCTGTATTCCATTTTATCAATACAAGGAAGGCATATTTATATGAGTGAGATTTAATGTCATTAACAGTAATGAACCTTGTGACCATAGCTTTATAAAACAAAGTATGTTTAATTATGAATAATAAGAATGCAATAAAAGGATGGGGCAAAGCAGATGACTGTCCCATCTAACTGCCACCACTCAAGGCAAATTAGAATGATTGATTGAAGAGTACAAAAGGATAACTTCACATAGGTGGACTAATTCAATTTTTCAATAAAAGTAGACTAAAACTGTCAGTATGATTAATAGAGTGATATGGAGGTCAGTTATGGGCAAATCAAAAAGCATAGTCTGAAGAGGGCTGGAGACAATTCACAAAGGTGTCCAGCAAATCAGCAAGTAAAGAAAGTGGACTAGATGAGGTCAAAGAAGTAAATATAACAAAGTCAAAACTAAACATAAAAAAGCCTTGGAACTGATGAAGTGTTTTCCTTTTAAAACAAACTCCAGGCATTGGACAAGTATGCACCTGTTTTTAAAGAAGATGGCCATTTTGACCTCATGCCCATCAGAGCAACCAAAATCCAAAAGCAATGATGCCATCAAGACACAATACTAGAATGTGACAAAATAACAAAACACAAAATAAAAATGAAAATTAAAAAATCCAATTTTCAGCTAAGTCATGTCATCAGATATTCACAAAGCAAAAATGAAAAAGAAAATCAGAAGATGATTTTAACTACCATAAATACTCATGTTTAAGTTCTCCTGCGGAGAAGTTGGGACTTGATTTTACCATATAATTTCAGGTATTTTATAATGTCGGTCATATGAGTTGAATGTGGAAAACTCAGGTTATTGGTCCAAGATATTATGATATGCTAATGCCCACCTGAGAGAGTAACTACGGAGCACACTGCCTTTTATTCTATGTATTGTGCCTACATGACCACACGGTAATACCCGAACATTATTTTGAAGGGATGTTTGCACTGATTTGTGTTTTTTGTATCTCACACCCTCATACACCTTTATCGTAAGAGCATCCCTTATTTACAATAGAGCATTCGATCAGAAGAAAATATTAAGCTGATTTTAAATTAAATTGGTAAACGGGCGTATAAGTTGGGGTCTGATTTTATGACTGATTTTTCGGGTTTCAAGACCCGACTTATACACGAGTATATACGGTAATAATGAAGTGGAATGGTGGTCTGCAGACATGAATTGAGAAGCAGAGCCTCTGTCTGCCTTGTTGCATCATTTCACTTTCGGAAATCTTGAAGTGTCACCTTGTCAGGTTTAACAACCATCTAGAGTACGTTTTTATGTTGTTTATTAAGTGCTTTCTTATTTTTTATCAATTTTTGTTGAGTTTTCCTTGCATCCAGTTGTATTTAATTTTTGAAAATTTACATCAATTTCAATGCCATGTTCAGGTTTTTTTTTTTTTTTTTGTACTAGTTTTTGATTTTCTGGCTTTTGGGCTCAAAGTTATTTGCTTGTGAAGTTTGAATTTTGACTTGGCCAATTTTTGAGTTACCTCTTTTTAAGACACCCCCTATATTTTGCCTTCTTGTTTGAGCCTTTCTGTCAATAAACCTTATATTATTAATAAACTCCATTTTGCTCCTTGATCTAGGGCTTTCCACAGTTTCTCTCTCCCATTTTGAAGAATATAGACATGGGCTTCCTTTTAAGGTTGCAGGCCCCAAGCCTGAATTGGGGTTTCAAGGACAGGAATACTTTTACTTTTCAGTCCTTCCTGGAGTCAGTAGGCCTAGTTTTTGATATTGTAGCCTTTTTCAAGTTTAGTTAGCCATTGTGGTGTTATTTTTGTGATCTTTAGCATCTAGTTGGTTTAGGTAGACACTCAGGTCTGACCAAATAGGCTCGGACCAAAGATCTACAACAAAACCGTTGCTTCAGATGCTTTCTTTCTAGACAGTTAGGTGACCTGTTAGGGAGATTTCTGTGTCTTCTAACTGTAGTAGCCACATTGGTCTTAGCCATACCTCATTCATACATAGCATGTGTTGTAATCTGAGCTTTTTCAATTTCTTGTTCACATTTTTGTAATTTTTTTTTATTTTCATTTTTATTATTTGTTTTTTGGACCAGTTCTGATATTTTATCATTTTGTCAGTAATATCATATCAGAGGCCTGTTGTTTGATTTATTTACAGGTGCTGCTGTTTTGCGTGAATGTTGCATGGCTGAAGCAACGCTGTTTGTGGTAACTAAACACTGGCACCGGGGATGTCTTGGTCTCTTACTATTTAAACATGGCAGTGTTCATTTATTGGGTCAAAGTATTTTTCAAATAAAGTTTGTTAAGAACCCCAAGTTAGCATTAAAACCGCTTTTAGTTTTCATCTTTCTTGTCTCAACTATAATTTTGGTTTTAAGTGTACCCATATATCTCGATCTAATCTTGTGTGGTTTTTGATTTTCGACTTTGACCCCAACAAGAATTTGGCTCATCCCTTTTCTTTGGTTTATTTTTATTTCTATCAGTTAATTTCCTGATCTTGCTGAGATCATAATAGAGAATAATTTGAGAATTAGATCGAAGTTTATCCTAATTTTCACTTCACACATTTAAATTACTTCTAAGGCATTCTTGTTCTGATCAAATGCGATAAAAAATATGGACAATATAAAGTTTTACAAGTTTATAAAATCTACTGTATATTAAAACATTCAGCAGTCAAAAATAAATCAACCCATGTAATTTGTCATGAAAAAAAATGTTTTTTAAACTTCTTCTTCTTTCAGTTGCTGCCGTTAGGGGTTGACACATTGGTTAATTTTTTTCCATATCTTCCATTTCCTGGCAGCTCTATCCTTAGCATCCTTCTCCAATTATACCCAGTATCTCTCCTCTGTACATGTCCAAACCAACGCAATCTCACGTCTCTGACTTTGTCTCCCAAATGTCCAACCTGAGCTGACCCTCTAATGTACTCATTTCTAATCCTGTCCATCCTCGTCACACTCAATGCAAATCTTAACATCTTTAACTCTGCCACCTCCAGCTGTGTTTCCTGCTTTCTGGTCTGTGCCACCGTCTCCAACTCTTGTGACAAAGATGGTCTCACTACCGTCCTGTAGATCTTGCCTTTCACTCTTGCTGATAACCATCTGTCACAAATCACTCTTCTCCACCCATTCTAGCCTATCTACACTCTCTTCTTCACCTCTCTTCCACAATCCCCATTACTCTGTACTGTTGATCCCAAGTATTTTAACTCATCCACCTTCGACAACTCTACTCCCTGCATCCTCACCATTCCACTGACCTGCCTCTCATTTACACACATGTATTCTGTCTTGTTCCTACTGACCTTCATTCCTCTCCTCTCTAGAGCATATCTCCACCTCTCCAGGGTCTCCTCAACCTGCTCCCTACTATCGATACAGATCACAATGTCATCAGCAAACATCATAGTCCACGGGGTCTCCTGTCTAATCTCGTCTGTCAACCTGTCCATCACCATTGCAAATAAGAAAGGGCTCAAACCTGATCCCTGATGTAATCCCACCTCCGCGTTGAATGCATATGTCACTCCTACCGCAGACCTCACCACTGTCACACTTCCCTCGTACATATCCTGGACAACTCTTACGTATTTCTCTGCCACTCCTGACTTCCTCATACAATACCACAGCTCCTCTCGTGGCACCCTGTCATATGCTTCATCCAGGTCCACAAAGACGCAATGCAACTCCTTCTGGTCTTCTCTAAACTTCTCCATCAGCATCCTCAGAGCAAACATTGCATCTGTGGAGCTCTTTCTTGGCATGAAACCATACTGCTGCTCACTAATCATCACCTCACTTCTTAACCTAGCTTCCACTACTCTTTCCCATAACTTCATGCTGTGGCTTATCAATTTTATCCCCCTGTAGTTACTTCAGCTCTTTTTACTCCCCTTTATTCTTAAAAATCTGTACTAGTTGTAAGAAGAAGAGACATGAGGCATGGCAAGGTTTGGGGCAGCCACCCGTTTAATCCAGTTTCCTGGCTGCAAAAGTAATCGATTCATCAGAGTCAAGTTTACTCAACAGAGTCCAAAACAGAACTGCCTGCCAGAGCAAAGGCAGGAGGCTTTATAGGACGGAGGGCGGAAGTGATGTCGTCCTCTGTGCCGGAACCAGAAGTGATGTCGTCCTCGGTGCCGGAACCGGAGGGGATGTGTCCCGCTTCGAGGTGTCGGCTCCTGGTGGGATTTCCCGGGAAAGACCTGTAGAGAACTCAGAAAGAGCGTTAGCGTATGGCAGATGTATAATCAGTCCTCTCTAAGCCCTTCAGCTGCCTCCCATGCACACGTGTGTGACACAGTACATTTCTTCTCCACTCCTAGGGACCTCCTCTCACTTTCCAAGACTGCGTTAAACAATCTGGTTTAAAAACTCCACTACCATCTTTCCTGAGCATCTCCATGCTTTGTACAAGTTTCACAAGTTTATGAAATCTATATTAAAGCATTCCATTTTCAAAAAAAAAAAATTATTTACCAAAGCACAGCATTACAACATTTTAACAAACCACTACACAACCACGTAAGCAATGAACATAGGTGATGAATTAAAAAAATATAATAAAATAAATTGAACTTGAATAAAACAGATTAAAATAAAATGACAAAATTAAAAGAAAAGAATGACACACAAAAGCACTTAGAAAATGGAAAGCAAAAGACACAGGCAAGAACAAAAAGTGAGCATCATGAAGACAACATCATGCAGGTCAACAAAAATGTCAAGAAAACGTTCATGGAGTGCTGTTTAGGGCATAATTAGTCTTAACAGTACAAAAACTCTGTACTGTAATGAGGCTCCAAAAAGATTACAACACAGTACACACGGGTTCACAACCTCCTTGTTACTTAATCACCAGAAGCTGACAAATTAAGTAATTTTACGCACATCACAAGTCTGTCACAGTCAATTAAACAACAGTCTGCTTTCAAATGTGTGTGTGAAAGAGGCAAAATCTCAGTACTGTATACCATGCAAGCATTTCACTGTCCACTGAAAATTAGTACACAGTTTTAGTACACAGCATAAATGCATATTCAGTTAAAAATTCCAAAAGTCCTGAGTGATGCCTCATGAAAGCTGACTATTTAAAAGGCTTGTGTGTGCATTGATGGCATGACCACTAGGTGGCATTGTAGAACCCTAAACCCCAGACACAACTCCACAGACATAAATACCTTACACAAAGGTTCCAAAGCACAATTCTTCTTTCTCCCTTTGGTATCCTTTGCACCTCCCAAGTGAGCTTTGTCCGTCCTCCACACCCGACTACAATCTGCCTGATTGAGGTCGAGTGGCTTCTGTTAAGTTGTATCCGGGAGTACTTCTGGAGCTAGGGCAAAGCCCAAAGGAAGTAATTCTGGGTCAGTCAGAAGTGCCATAAAGTAAAGTTCATTAATCAGATCATCTCCCACTGGAGGCCCCCACGGAACCCAAAAGGGCTTCCCAATGCAACTACAGGTCCCAGCATGCCTTGCAGGTGTCCGTGTGGGAATTATGACCCAGGGATGCTGCCATCTTGCATACTGGGGGACCCTGTCAGGACTACAGGCTGTGTTCCCCTGGCCCTCCATCACAATGGCCTCCCGACTTGGTATTGTTCTTTGGACCATCCTTGCCTGCATGCAAGTGTGCCCACACATGCTCTGCCACTCTTTTTACCCATTTATCTTCTGGAACTTTCGGCCAGGTAAGGGAAGGGAGTCCATCCATTACAGTGACTAACAAATAATTAAAAATAAATAATTAAACTCAATAAAAGTAAATGTAATGCATTAATGACCTTGTTTGGAAGGCAGTGATTGGCTGAAATTTTATATAGTGTGGTTTGTACTAAAAGAACAATGGTATTTATCACTTTGTGAAACAAAATAAAAGTGTATGTCTTAACAAGCTGGACCTAAGGTTATGAGATATTTTCCTAAAACAGGCTTCCACATTGGCGTTGATTGTAAAAATTTAAATTATGCGCATATAAAGGTTTCCAGTGAAACACCGAAGTTATCCTGTATTTAATATAGAAACAACCTCTAATAAGACACAGTCACATTTTGCACTGTTTACAGTCCTTAATTCAAACTGTTAAGTAATGAAATTACCAGTGAAAAAAACATTCACAGGCTGTATTTTTGGAAAAAAGATGGGAACACTATCCTGAAAAAATAAATAAATAAATAAATAAAATCAGGTAACTCGTAGCCACATATTAAATCATGCAGGATTTTGTAAACAAAAGGGAACATGTAACCAGAATCGAACTAAGCAGGTGTTTAACATTGTCAAGGAAAAGGAAAAAAAATATATGTTTGTACCAGAAAACACTAACAGGAAGAATCTGAAATCTCAGACAATAATGAAATGCTTGATGTTAATCTTTAAGCAGTCATGTTGATGATGTCAGGCTTTGGGTATCTGGTAATGGCATACCAGCCATCAACAGAAAAGGTGGCTGTGTGAGGCATGCACACTTAGGGATCTTCCAGGAGACTCAGCTAAGCCAGGCAATACCACCGTCGTATCTCTGGTGCCCTCTATAGTGTGGACCAATCATCTGGAGACGGTGCCTACCCTAGTCCCTGCTGGGCATCTGAATCACCACCTCCTCTGAGACAATATGGGCGCTTTAAAGGGTTGGTGTCTGATGAAATGCTTGACAGCCAGAGAAGGAGATCTCAGTTAAAAACTGTATAAAAATACAAGGAGCACAAGCTTTCTTTCGTTTTTGTATGTCCAGATGGACTTGTTTATTTTGAACTGCTGCTTTTGATTGAATGGGAGTAGCTGGGTTAGCATCTCTAAGATTTATGAAACCTCCAATATTCTTCACTTCACATTGCTCATAAGTAAACAATATGGCACCACAATAAAAATGTAATTCATGATCAACATCTTTAAAAATACTTTGGAAAAAAATCCCAATGTAATCAATGGATGCCTTGGTCTTCAAAACCCAGGAAAGAATGTCTGGAAATTTTTTTAAGATCAGGTGATAGTCAGAAGAAATTTCAGTCATCAGTCAAATCATGACAAGAAGATGGCCATCTCACTAATTATAATTCAAAGGCAAAAAAGCTGAAAGCTTTTTGTCACAGCTGTGATAGACACCAAGCGTGCTCTGCTACTCCTCCTTTCTTCAATCTTTTTACGAACAACTGCTATCTATCTATCTATCTATCTATCTATCTATCTATCTATCTATCTATCTATCTATC
>JANRMT010062796.1:69328181-69421604 GCA_026402145.1 Polypterus bichir lapradei
CCACCCGCCTTAACTGTCAATCCCCCACAAACACAGTCTCTCGGAATTTGCATAAGCACACCCCTTCACCTGCAATTTTAACTTAGTTACAAAGTGATCAAAACTCTCGTTTATATCCTGCGTCCTCTCATTAAACTTGTATCCCGCATTACCCGTGGGCATGAAAAGCACCAGCGGCAGCCTGTCTATTAAGTTAATTTAAAGTTTAGGTTTATACCTTGCTTTGTTTCCGAAGTAGCTGTACTGATGAATATGGTAGTATGTCACTCGCTCGCTTCTTATTGTTTCGCTGCCCCGCTAACTTAAAAGCCTTGTGCAGCGCCTGTCAGTTGAAAATTGATTGTTTGCTTGCTTTTATCGCTCTCTCTCACTGCTCCTAGCGGAACTGTCATCTCTGACTTGTCATGGAGCACGTTTAAGCTCATGTGTTTGCAGTGTTTGAATAAAAATCCTTCTTGTTTCTACGACCTCCTGTGTCTCTGTGCAAATCTGTGACCCAAGCGTGACAATATATTCCGACGCTGACTTTATATATCCCAGCGCTGAGTTTATATATTCCGACGCTGACTTTATATATTTAAGTTTGACTTTAGGTGGCAGTGTGACGAAGTTGCTTCGGAAGACGGCGTTAGCCGCGGAGCTCAGCTCAGAGCGAAATGAGGTAAATGGGAGGGGATATGATGACGTGACTCCTCCACCCGCCTTAACTGTCAATCCCCCACAAACACAGCCTTTCGGAATTTGCATAAGCACACCCCTTCACCTGCAATTTTAACTTAGTTACAAAGTGATCAAAACTCTCGTTTATATCCTGCGTTCTCTCATTAAACTTGTATCCCGCATTACCCGTGGGCATTAAAAACGCCAGCGGCAGCCTGTCTATTAACTTAATTTAAAGTTTAGGTTTATACCTTGCTTTGTTTCCGAAGTAGCTGCAATGATGAATATGGTAGTATATGCCACTCGCTCGCTTCTTATTGTTGTTTCGCTGCCTTCTCAATTATATAATGCATGTTTTGTTCAGCGTATTTTGGAGCTCTTTCTGGTTTTCTACATAGTGCGTTGACAGTCAGTTCACGTGATTACGTGGGCGGCGTGATGATGTCAGACGAAACTCCGCCCCCACGGCGGTCAAGCTCAACTCCATTACAGTAAATGGAGAAAAATACCTTCCAGTTATTACGCGTAGAATTTCGAAATGAAACCTGCCCAACTTTTGTAAGGAAGCTGTAAGGAATGAGACTGCCAAATTTCAGCCTTCTACCTACACAGGAAGTTGGAGAATTAGTGATGAGTCAGTCAGTCAGTCAGTCAGTGAGTGAGTGAGTCAGTGAGGGCTTTGCCTTTTATTAGTATAGATTATGGTCGTGAACCGAGGTTCCACTGTATTACTGTCGGACGAAATTGCAGGCATTTTATGGAAATACAAACCAGTATTACTGAGAGAGAAAATTAAAGGCACACAATACAGTGACACATATTACAGCCACATACAAGGTCCCTTGCCATTTAATATAGACTGTTCCTACTAATGTTTATGCACTACTGTTCTAGCGCCCGTTATTGTAACGGGCTTAATGTCTAGTATATATATATTATAAAAAATAAATCTTGGGACGAGACAAGACTTTTTTGTTGCGATGAGACGTGATCTTTTGAAGAGAGACAGAAAGACAGAGGGTCACTTTTGCGTCCCGCGAGACGGTCAAGTCACATCATACTTAAAACCTTTGGAAGCAAGTCCCATGAGACTGTGGCTTTTGCAAGTCATCCCCTGGACTACAGTCATCTAACCTCTCAGTTGTTGGAATGCTTTTGGCAGACACACTTCCTGTGCTCTCAGCTCTTAAAATTTTTTTGTGCCAAGAGATTTAGGCTCTTAAAAATTTTTTGTGCCAAGAGATTTAACCACACCCGGGGCCATAAAAAGACAAAATAGAACGTCATAAAGAATTCAAAAACATTGGTGTGATACACATGCAGGTTAGGTTAGAGATAATGGAAGTTGGAAAATTCAATTGTCTCAAAAAAATAATAGTAAAGATCGCATTAGCGCAAACAAACAGAAAATATTCCTCAATGAAATGATGGAACAATGAAAAGAGATCAAATAGTGAGACAAAAGACAGCTGCTGTACAGGCTTTTAAACGTTTGAAGCGCCGCACGAAATACAGATCAAATGGCACGGCAAACAACAGCAAGCCAGCAGCTGATTGAGCAAAGAGGAGGTAAAAAAATAACTGTATTTGTATCCTATTGTATCACTGTTTAAGAGGGGTTTCTGAGGAGTGCTGCATTCAGCCCTCCTGTTCACAACAGCATGTAGTGCTGGCGGGGAGGGGTAGGCGAGCAAAGTGCAGATCACATGGCACGGCATGGCATGGCAGCAGCTGATCGAGCAAAGAGGAGGTAAAAAAAACTGTATTGTTTCCCATTGTATCACCATTTAAGAGGGGTTTTGGAGAAGCGGCCGAGTCTCTTTGGGGGGTGCGTTAAGCCCCCCTCTTCACAACAGGCTTGAGCGAAGCAAGCAGGAGCTGAAGCCCCCTAGTATATATATATATATATTTCATATTGGATATACATACTGTGACATGTGAATCCCTGTCTTGCACCCCAAAACATGAGGCTAAGTCTCAGTATTTTAGCAAAACCAACTTTATTCAGCTTGAAACAGGAACAGCAGGGTTATTTATTGTAGCAGGATCTACCACTCTCTTATACACGGACGCAGCCATCAGGCAGGGTTGTAACCAGGTTAGTGGCTAAGCAATCCTGTTCCCTACATTTATAATGTTCCTTGCATCACCCATCGACGGCAAGCTCTTATAGCATCACCGCAATTGACTCAGATCTGCTTTAGCGCTTCAGATGCAGTCTTAAAAGTATATATTTGTACTACATATATAATACATTACATGTTGAAAGATAAACCCACATGCTTTTTGGGTATTTTGCAATATATTTCATTTTCATTAGAGATGGATCACCTTTCAGAACCACAATGACCCGAAGCAATGCTGCAGTGGTTTCAGGACAAGTCTCTGACTATCCTTGAGTGGTCCAACACAGCCCAGACTTAAACTACAGAGAACATCTTTGAAGAGACCTGAAGATGGAGTTTATAGATGATTGGCCAGAAAGAATGGGATAAACTGCCCAAATCCAGCTGTGCAAAGCTTGTAAAGACTTCCCCAAGAAGATTCAGAGCTGTAATTTAATCTTCTACAAAATTCTGAATTAAGAATCCAAATACATATATGAATGAGAGATTTCAGTGTTTGATTTTTAATAAATTTGCAGACTCTTGAATGTAGATTGATGGGCAAAATTCCAAATGTATCCATTTAAACATAATAAAGTGTGCAGAAAGTGAAGAGTTCTGATTCTACCTTATCTGTAAGTAATCATAACAGTTGCAATAGTTTCTTATCAGGCCTACTTACCGTGTTATCTGATATTGGGTTCTGCTTAGTGATATACAGTATGGATGGCCTTTTTCAGCTTACCACCCATGTCGCTTATCTTCTTCTTCTTCTTTTGACTTCTCCTGTTAGGGGTTGCCACAGTGGAAAATCTTCTTCCATATTGTTCTGTCTTCTACATCTTGCTCTATTACACTTACCACCTCTCCCCTCTCACCACATCCATAAACCTTCTCGTAGGCCTTCCTCTTTTTCCCTTGCCTGGCAGCTCCTTAACATCCTTTTCCCAATATACTCTCCTCTGCACTTGTCCAAACCTACACAATCTCAGCTCTCTGACTTTGTCTCCCAACTATCCAACTTGACTGCTCATGTAACACTCCCTTAATTTAATTCAGGATCTCATGAGATGGGGCATATCATGACAGCATTGGGTCTAAGGCTGACCGACTCTCAAGCCACCAGTACATCTTAAGGCCCACTCATACACACACTGGGTTAATGTAGAGTCTCCAATTAACCTAAACTCCATTTCATATTGGATGTGAGAAGAAAGCTCAGTTATCCAGAAGATAACCAAATGGGAAAACATGCAAACTCTGCACTGACAAAGCCTGGCTATAGGATTTGAACCCAAGAAGCTGGATCCAGGAGATTGCAGTGCTACATATTACACTAACCACCATTAAAATGCTCTCATTTTAATAAAAGAAAAATTTAAAACATCTTGATTTACTCTTGTAAAAGAAAGGCCAGAAACGTCCTGTATTAGGCAGTTATCCCAGACATATGCTTTCATTTTTGCAGAAGTCAAATAAGTAAAGTGCAGATTTTGCTCAACTTCACAAATTTTGGATATAAAACAAAAATAACTTGACTTTTTAATGATAATCAAAATCAATAAAAAAAATAATTACTGTATTAAAGAAATGGGAACAGAAGGCTGAAAAATGGGGTCTCCAAGAGAAGACTTAGTGATGATTACAGTGGGTGTGAGAGACACTGTGGCTAAAACACACACTCAAAATGTCATTCTTCGGTCCTGGCCATTAGTAGGGTGAGATGGCTCTGATGGACAGGTAGATGGATGGACTGGTAGGTAGAAGTGGCTGGGGTCACTTCGGACCTATGGAGCTCTCTGGTTTGTTTCCCTGCTCAGTGGGCTTGGGTGAACTATCACACTCTTGACACTTGACACACATGTGCACCTACGGATCACCTTCAGAACTCAATATTGGTAAGCAATGCTACCCTGAACCAAGAGGAGGTGCTGTCAATAAGTGTCCTTTCTCTTCCACCTGCATCTCTGAGAAGACACTCAATGAGGGTGTTTGGCCCCGCCCAGAGTAGCCAGAAAAGTCCCTGCCCTTTCTGGTTGGGAAGCCATAAAAAGGGGTGTGTCTGGAAGGAGAAGTTCCATTTTGGACCCAAACCTGGTAGAGGTAAGAGCTCCTGTGTGACTTTGCTGTCTACTCTCAGTGTTCTCTGTGAACACCTTCAAATGATAACATTTTTTTTTTTTTTAAAATATACATACTGTACCTAGATTCACACAGGTTTGCTCTGGAAACAATAGAAGTCGCCTGCTTCTGGAACCTTCTAGGCTAAATTGCACATCCCAAAGGATGATGCTTTGCAGTTTTTCCAAGAAACAAATTGCATTACTCTGACAACTTTTTTATCCATCCAGTTTTTTAAACCAGCTTATTCCAATTGTACTGTACAATCACACAAAGCAGGAGCCCAAATTCATGGAACATGGGAAATCAAACTGGGGACAGTGGTCCTTTGCCATCCTCAGTTACGAATTTCCAGTGTCTTTGGGATGTGGGAGGAAAAACCCTGAATCTCCTGAGAGGAAAAAAAACACCTAATGAAGATAAAACAGCAGCCATGACGGTCTGCCAAGAACAGAGCTCTTGACATTTCTACCTAAATAGAAAACAGGATTTTGCACAGGTCAGCACTTACAGAGCACTTAAAAAGAGTTTTCCAAATGGATCTTAACTTTACAGCCAGTTAACCTGATGTCCTGGGCCTTGTTAATAATACTTCTGGATTTATTAGTACTCTATTTATAGCAGGAAACAGAATGGTTAAACCGTCAATTGGCCCATCTATGAGAGGTCCATAAAGTGGGCTGTTGGCAGAGGAAACACAAAGGGACATTAAAAGCAAGCTCATTTTAAAAAAAATAAAATTAATCTTTATTTCTGTCTGAGCAGGTTTTTGAAAGCCAGTGACATCATGGAGGCAAATTAGCAGACAGATTTCAAGCACAGAGAAAGCCATTGAACACATAAGGTCGAGTTTCTAGTTACAGGGCCCCTAAACTGTGGAATGGTCTGCCTGCTACTGTAAGAGATGCCCATTCGGTGCCAGCTTTCAAATCCTAGCTGAAGACTCACTACTTCAGCTTAGCGTATCCTGACTAGAGCTGCTGATTAGCTGTACACACTGCATCTCTTTTGTTAGTCATTAGCACTAAAACATAAGTAACATGATGGTTATAATTTATTACTAGCCCTCACCTATTTCTCTTCTTGGCACTCAAATGTGGCACTTGGTGCCACTGCACTCCTGCTAAGTTGTTTTGCCTGCCTAAGGTAAAGTCATCCTTGATGGAGGATCGCAGGAAACATGGCATAGAGGGGTCCTTTCATCAGATTGTCTGGCCCAGTGCTGTCTTAGCTGTGGAGTGGCCAAATGGGGAAGGCAGCTTGATGGCTGAGGTCTCCAGGACTCTAAACAAATCCCAATCAAATTATGTGATATCATCTACTGTTAAGTTCTGCTCCATACTTGTAACATTTCTATTGCACTATTACAGTATATTGTATTGATAATTACTTGTGTTCTGTTCTGTATATTGTGTTGTATTGACCCCCTTGTTTTTGACACCCACTGAATGCCCAACCTACCTGGAAATGGGTCTCTCTTTGAACTGCCTTTCCCAAGGTTTCTACCGGTTTTTCCCTACAAGGGTTTTTTTTTGGGAATTTTTCCTTATCTTTTTAGAGAGTCAAGGCTGAGGGTTTGTCAAGAGGCAGGGCCTGTTAAAGCCCATTGGAGCACTTCTTGTGTGATTTTGGGTTATACAAAAATAAATTGTACTGAAATTCAGAATTGTGCTAGTAGCCCCGTTTTTATCACATTAAGGAATTTTCTGTGCTCCTTAGAGGAACAAATCCTAGCACTGCTACTTTGCAGCTCCTGAGACTTGGATCTATGTGGATTTGGCATGTTCTCTTGTTCCAGTAAGCTTTTTTCTAAGTGCAATGATTTCCTGCCAGTCACATGGAGGCCACTTTTAAATGTGTCAGCAGACCAGGTCACTTTAATCCAGTAACTTTTTGCTGCTTGGTCCAGATCTAATGTTCACATACCCATTGTAGGTGTTTTCAGCAGTGGACAGGCGTCAGCATGGGCACCCTGAATGGTCTGTGTGCTCTGACACCTTCCTATTATGGCTAGCATTAGGTTTTTCAGCACTTTGTGCTACAGTAACTCTTCTGTGGAACTGGACCAGATGGTATAGCCTTCACCGCCCCCTGCTCATCTATGAGCCTTGTCGCCGGGTGCCCTCCTTGAACCACCGTTTGGTAGGTACTAACCAATGCATACCGAAAACACCCTACAAGACCTTGCATTCTGGAGATGCGCTAATGCAATCATCTAGCCATCACAGTTTGGCCCATGTCAAAGTCACTCAGATCCTTACGATTGTCCATTTTTTCTGCTTCCAACACATCACCTTCAAGCACTGACTGTTCACTTGCTGCCTTGACATGGGTCATTATGACAATATCAATAAACAATGTTATTCCCTTCATCTGTCAGTGGTTTGAATGTTGTGGCTGATCAGTGTGTATAAAACCTCGATGCATATTTTTAGAAAGTCTCTGTTTACTGGAGAAATAGCAAATACTATTTCATTATATACCAAGGGTGATCAGGCAGATTCAAGTAACTATACGCCAGTAAGCTTAATGTCACAATTAAATTAATGGAAGGAATTACTAAGGAAAACATTGAGTTCATGCATTAAAAACCAAAATGTTTATTTAAAAAGGCTGGCAAATACATCGATTACTCAGACTTACAAGTAAAATCCAATTAGCAGAAACATATTCAAAATCAAAATCCACTAGATAATAAAAGAACACAACTAAAATCTCTAAGATTTTCACAAGGCCTTCGAGGCACAATGCTTAAGCACTTCTGTGAGGGAATGAGCTCTTTCTTTTACATTTTATCTGTTGCATCACATGATTGTCACATAGATAGTGTAGACACAATAGATTAAGTGGAGTTGAGCCAAGAAGGTGCAGAACACGTCCATAATTTGTAAAATGGTACCTGCCAGCAATTATGACAATGGTTGCCATCCTGCAAGACAGCATATTATTTGATTAAACTAAGGCTTTTCCTACATGTGGAAGGCTAATCCTGCCTTATGACTTAGAAACTTTCTATTGCTCTTTTCCACAGAACTTTTGCTCCAATACCGCTTTAATTTGGATGCATAAATTTACGAATCACTGGTTGAATGGATCATCGCCTGACCTAAGATATGACTTGCTGGAGAAATCTACAAAATCATGAGGAGTGTGCCATGCATTATTGATCCGAGATGAAAATGTGAGAAGCTGCTTTGAATGGAATGTTTGAAAGAAGGGAGGGGCAATTTAATTAAGGCAACTTACATTTTGATCTGCGTTATTTGACTTGGAAATCAGCTGTATTCTTAAACTAATATGCAGTTACAGAAGTGACCCACTGCCAGCAGCACAAGCTGTTTGAAACTAATTATGTATTGAAGTGTGGAATTAGGATTATCTGAAAATCACCTCATTTAATTAAATTATTTATGATGTGAATTGGTCGTTCTTTCCTCCTCTGGCAGTGTACTGTATAATGAATATACAGTTATTCAAATACACAAGAGAAGCACACTGACATTTGATTTGGAAAAAGCTCTCCTTCACTGTTGGTTTGGTAAAAACCCAAGGGAACAGTCATGTGCTGCAGCCCCAGCATGCTGGAGGTTTCACTTTTTAATTTCTACAATTTTTCTTTTTTATAAATTCAGGCTATCTTTATTCAATCAATTGATAATTTTCTGGTATTCTGCAATTGAATCACCTTGTATTTTTGAGAGGGTCTCATTTTCAACGTCTGCTTAATCTTGGCTTGCGTGTCATTGTTTATTCCAGTCACTTTCAGCTCTACAGTGTCCTACTGGTCTGACCCTAACCCTAATTTGAAATCATTATCTAGTGTTATCTATGAATTTCAAACATTTGGTATTCTACAATTATCTGGTGTTTTCTCAAATCACGATTCTGTGGTATTCACGTAGTGCAATTATATGATGTTTTAAATGCATTATGTCAAAATTCAGTCAGTATTTACACTGGGTAAAAATATTATCTTTACATGCCAAGGAAGGTGGAATTTCAGTCATTTAACTTTACTTATCACCGACATTGCTTGTTTACTGACGATACCTTTGGAATGACAGATTAAGCAGAGGTGTAGCGTGTAGTCAGTGTTATCAACTGAGCCGACACTACATGGATAGTTTAAATTTTAATCAGGTTATTAGTACTGACGTTTTAATGACAGCAGTGCATCGTCATGGTGAACTTCACAATGTTTGTTGTGGTGTGAAATTTTGTATTGATAAATATTTTGCATGTCTTTATTTGTAAGTCAGACAAAGCAAATGTAATATTAGTGTTTTATTTCATTGATATGCTTTCATGTCTAGTCCAAGAGTCTTTAGGCCTTAGTCAGGAAGTGAATTTTGTGACAGGGTCAGGCCTAAAACCAGTTTGGTAAGTGATTCTCTGCAGGATTCTCTTAATCAATCCCCACAGGAAAGCCAATTTACCTAGCTGGCAAGCTTCACCCAACAAATGGTTTAGGGAGCAGGTATGAAAATAAGTTGGGCTGTCATACCAGAATTCTATTGGTCTTAAGCTGGCTGTTTGGTTTTGAATCAGAAGCCATTCTGTTCCACAACGTCATATTGGCTGTAGAATTTGAACAGTAAATGTATAAATTTGCTTGCTTTACCCCTCCATCTCTGTCTCAAACCATCATGATGAAGGAGCATCTCACACACTATGGGTTGAAAAGATGACCACACTGACAAGCACAGCTCAGCAGCCATATTGAGACAGGCATGCGGCCTGTCTGGTAGAAAGCTAGAAATGATGACTTAACTAAAGATATATAAGTAACTAACGAGTCTCTTCACCACCTGAAACTACACATCAGCATTTATCAGGTTGTATGGTTGCCAGCATTCACTTGTACTTTGCTTATTGCTATTATTTTATGAATATTGTCAGCAATACATTATTTAAAGTTGTAACTTAAACTTTGCTTAATTACTTGAGGTTATAGATGTAGAAGAGAAGATGGGGAGATTTTATAAAGTACCTTATAAACAGTGGTAAGTCTATGAGGCATTCTGATAAAATCTACACAATAAAGAATACAAAAAGGCGAAAGTAGAGTAATATAGAACCCTACCGAGACAAAACAACGTGAAATGCTTCATCATTAACAGAAGTCCAGAAACTGATTAACCATTGAATGGTCGATGTCCATCCAGCATATCACTGTAAAACCGATCATGAATCCACTCTGATGTTATTCATTGTTCCTTATCATTATCGCCATGGCTGTTTGTAGCATCAACATTTATATTCCTACATGTAAGCATAAAAAAACTGTTTCATTAGTTCATGACTTCCTTCTTTTTTCCTGCATGTTTCTTAATCTAATTAGAATCTTTGACTTTGGTTTGTATCCTTTGTTATTAATGTCATCCTTGTTTTAATTTCTGTTGCATTACTCTGACTATTTGTCAAGCAGTTTGAGCAATCGAAAGGATCTGTATAAATAAAATGTATTATTATTATTATTATTATTATTATTATTATTATTATTACTACTAATACACAGTGCCATGAGCTCAGTCTTGATTGCTAGCCCAGACAGTGTCTGTTTGGAGTTTGTACGTTCTCCTCATATGTGCTGGGTGTGCAGAACTGCAGATATTGTTTTATAGCTGGTTATTAGAAGTGTGTCATTAAGCACTCTCAATTGCCAAAATCTTGTTATTCTTACATGTGTTGTTAAATGACATCCTCCCGGTTTAGGCTCACGGGCAGCTCCCCAGGTTTTGCATGTAGGTTATTAAGTGAATGATCTGAGATGTGGCTGTAACAGATGTTCATGTAAATGGTATGCTTATACATGCAGTATATAAACAGAAAACCTTGCTTGTCTTTTTCTGATGGTATTTCTATCAACATAGTTCAAGTAGTAAATTTAACAGTATTTCAAAAAATAAACTAAGTATGAATTGCCTGAAAAAAATAAAGTTATGTACTTTACTATGGGCATTATCCACTATGGGTAGATGACATATAGTTCGCAACAGGAGATACCAAAGATAAATATAAAATATGAGTCTATTAGTTGTGGGCACCAGAGAGTGCACAGCTCCCCATACACAACAGGCACCAGCTCAGTACAACACATGTTTATTCAAGTAGGGAATGCACTTTTCCCTCGCTCCCCACAGCAGCGCAGTACATTAAGCACAGTAATTACAGCACACTGCACTTTCTTTCTCTCTTTCTCTCTTGTCTACATCCACTCCTCCTCCAGCAAGCTCTGTCCTCCACCTCCCAACTCACGCTCGAATGGAGTGAGGTGGCTCCTTTTATAAGGCCCCCAGGAGTGCTCCAGTTATCCCATATTCTCCTTTCGGCCACACATCCAGGTGTGGCGGCATTCCTGGTATGAAGGGCTGTGCTGTTCTCCATGCACCCCTGGCAGTGACCATCACAGGCCCAAACCCCGTGGCACTGTCCTAAGCTAGAGGGATTGCTCTCTGCCGTTCCGGGTGAGGTAATGTCCCGTGTAAGCTCTCTCCCCCGATCCTTCCTTTATGCAGGCAGAAGCCCTGGCTGTCCATTACATAGAATATGAATATATGTGTACAGTGGTCTTACTACTTACAAGGGGAATTTTAAAAATAAAAAAGCATTTCTGAAATTAACAATTTGCAGGTTAAGGTAACAAATTACATCACGGCATACTTGTTATTTGATTCCACATTTTTTGATTATACTGGAAGCCTTGAACTGTCACATTATCTGGAGGAAATGGAGTTCTGTCAAAGTCAGTAAAATTGTTTTGAGTGGACATGTACAAAAAGAATGACGTACAATTCGACAACTATAAAGAAAACTTTGTTTTTACACTTCCAAAACTGTGTCCTTGTGGGTATTTTTGGTGAGTAATGCAAAACTAAGAAAATTTAGCCAACACCTAAAACTTAATTGTTGAAAAACCAGAACAAAAAAATAAATAAATAAATAAAACAGATGTTTGAAAATGGCTTAAATTTGGAAATGTTTAAAAATGAAAACTAAATAAAAAAAAAAAAATTAATAATTAAGTGAAAGCTAAAATTAAAAATGATCTTAAAACTAGAAGAACACTGGAGGATGGAGAAATTCACCTGCATTCCACAATGAACACTACAGTGAATGGCCACCTGCAACGCCACCTAAATTCTGGTCAACTCCATACTTCATCTGACAATAAAGGTGTAAATCAGGGTTGAACTGACACCTCTGCAACTCCTTTAAACAATAAGGTGCCTAAAAGTCAGTCAGTCATTTTCTAACCTGCCTGAACAGGGTCACCCAGGGGGGCAGAAACAAACCCTGGACAGGCTGTCACTCCATCGCAAGGCGAACACACACCACACACTAGGGCCAATTTTAGTACACCTAACCTGCATCTCTTTGGACTGTGAGAAGAAACTGGAGCACCCGGAGGAAACCCAAGCAGGGAGGACCCAGGACATAAACCCTAGTCTTACTCTGAGGCAGGAATGCTGCCACTGTGCCACCATGCTGCCCACCACCTAAAATATAGATAGATAGATAGATAGATTTATTAATCCCAAGGGGAAATTCACATAAACTAGCAGCAGCATACTGATAAAAAACAATATTAAATTAAAGAGTGATAAAAATGCAGGTAAAACAGACAATAACTTTGTACAATGTTAACGTTTACCCCCCCCGGGTGGAATTGAAGAGTCGCATAGTGTGAGGGAGGAACGATCTCCTCAGTCTGTCAGTGGAGCAGGACGGTGACAGCAGTCTGTCGCTGAAGCTGCTCCTCTGTCTGGAGATGATCCTGTTCAGTGGATGCAGTGGATTCTCAATGATTGACAGGAGCCTACTCAGCGCCCGTTGCTCTGCCACGGATGTCAAACTGTCCAGCTCCGTGCCTACAGTAGAGCCTGCCTTCCTCACCAGTTTGTCCAGGTGTGAGGTGTCCCTCTTCTTTATGCTGCCTCCCAAGCACACCACCACATAGAAGAGGACGCTCGCCACAACTGTCTGATAGAACATCTGCAGCATCTTATTACAGATGTTGAAAGACGCCAACCTTCTAAGGAAGTATAGTCGGCTCTGTCCTCTCTTGCAAAGAGCATCAGTATTGGCAGTCCAGTCCAATTTATCATCCAGCTGCACTCCCAGGTATTTATAGGTCTGTACCCTATGTACACAGTCACCTCTGATGATCACGGGGTCCATGAGGGGCCTGGTCCCCCTAAAATCCATCATCAGCTCCTTGGTTTTGCTGGTGTTCAGTTGTAGGTGGTTTTAGTCGCACCACTTAACAAAGTCCTTGATTAGGTTCCTATATTCCTCCTCCTGCCCACTCCTGATGCAGCCCACGATAGCAGTGACGTCAGCAAACTTTTGCACGTGGCAGGACTCCGAGTTGTATTGGAAGTCCGATGTATGTAGGCTGAATAGGACCGGAGAAAGCACAGTCCCCTGCGGCCCTTCTGTGTTGCTGACCACAATGTCAGACCTGCAGTTCCCAAGATGCACATACTGAGGTCTGTCTGTAAGATAGTCCACGATCCATGCCACCACGTATGAATCTACTCCCATCTCTGTCAGCTTGTCCCTAAGTAGCCGAGGTTGGATGGTGTTGAAGGCTCTAGAGAAGTCCAGAAACATAATTCTTACTGCACCACTGCCTCTGTCCAAGTGGGAGAGGGATCGGTGTAGCGTATAGATGATGGCATCCTCCCATGTATGCGAACTGCAGAGGGTCGAGGGCATGGCGGACCTGTGGCCTCAGGTGATGAAGCAGCAGCTGCTCCATGGTCTTCATCACATGTGATGTCAGAGTGACAGGCCGGAAGTCATTCAGCTCACTAGGACGTGACCCCTTTGGGACTGGGGTGATGCAAGATGTTTTCCAAAGCCTCGGGACTCTCCCCTGTTCCAGGCTCAGGTTGAAGATGCTCTGTAGAGGACTCCCCAGCTCCAATGCACAGGCCTTCAGCAGTCATGGCGATACTCCATCTGGACCCACTGCTTTGCTGGCACGAAGTCTCCTCAGCTCTCTGCTCACCTGGGCTGCTGTAATTGTGGGTGGGGGAAACTCTCTCCTATTCTGGTATCAGCAGAAGGATGGGTGGAGGATTCAGTACTCTGAGGTAAGAGTGGGTTAAGGTGATCAAACCTGTTAAAGAAGTTGTTCATCTGGTTTGCTCTCTCCACATCTCTCTTGATGGTGGCACCCCGCTTCGAGCTGCAGCCAGTGATGATCTTCATCCCATCCCACACTTCCTTCATGCTGCTATTCTGCAACTTCTGCTCCAGCTTTCTCCTGTACTGCTCCTTCGCCGCCCTGAGCTGGACTCGGAGTTCCTTCTGCCCGCACTTGAGCTCATGATGATCACCGTCTTTAAAAGCCCTTTTCTTCTGGTTCAAAAGGCCCTTGATGTCACTTGTAATCCCTGGCTTGTTGTTAGCATAGCAGCGTACTGTTCTTACTGGAACTACAATGTCCATACAGAAGTTGATGTAGTCAGTAGTGCAGTCAACAACCTCCTCAATGTTCTCACTATGTGACCCCTGCAGGATATCCCAGTCCGTAGTTCCAAAACAGTCTCTCAGAGCCTGCTCTGCCTCAGGGGACCACTCCCTGAATGAGCATGTGGTTATAGTTAGCTCCCTCACTCTTGGTTTGTAGTGAGGCTAAGGCAGAACCAGGTTATGATCTGCTTTCCCAAGCGCAGGCAGCAGGGTGGCGCTGTATGCATCTTTAACGGTATTTTAAAAGGGCATTCATTTTAGGCTTTTAGCTGCAGACTAATCTGTGCCTTAATGTAATGGACAAAATAGCACACCGATAAGCAGGTACTGGATCTCTAACTGGAAGAGACCTTGACCTGACCCAGTCACCAGAGGTTACAGCTTCCTTGAAAACTAGCTGCATACATCTCTTTGTGGGGAGCAGACAGCTGACAATCCACTCACTTTGTGATGATAAGCCACCCACTTTCTGTAGAGTAAAAAAGTTCACAAACTCTCTTTGGCCTGGAAGCTCCTATCCTTTTAGAGCCTTAGAGTTGGACATCCTAAACTATCCCTAAAATCAGCTCTGCTAAACCAAGCTCTGTACCAGTGACTGAGCCCATTTTGAGTGGTCTGAAAGTGGGATTAGTTCAAGAAGTGAAGTTTAACACCTTCACTCTTGTGCCAGGAAGAGTAATGCTTTTCGCCAGGAAGCTCCAGAGGACATAGCAAAAAAGACACACAGCATCACACTTCTTCCATTAAGGCTATATAAAACACTTAGGTAGGACAGAATGGTTCATTTTTGTATGGGATTCTTCAACTAGTGAAGATTTAAACACATCATGGTGGTAGAATCAAACACATGTATAAATACATTTTTTTAATTTTACATACAGTAACTAAACACAATACATTTTATAAGATAAACAGAAACATAACTAAAACCTGTTAAGGATGAGTATAAAATAAATTTCACCACTGCAATTTGGCAATGCAAATCAGCAACAATTTGAACAATAACATTTTGGTAACACATAGACTATAAACTGTTATAACTGAGCACACAAAAAATAAGAATCAGAGGCCTCAAAAAAGACCCATAAACCGGGCCAAAGCCTTCCCTTGCCAACCCAGAAATAAGCCTGACCTCACTGGTTGGCATCAGTCTACACAGGCCTAAAGGAAGTTCAAAATACAGTGTAAATATAATAATAATATAAATTACAAAAATGCCACTCCAGAGAGAGGAACCATTTACCCACTTGCTAATTGAGACACTTCCAAAAGCAAAATCTTTATAAGAATATATTTGTTTTTAATGAGAAAAAGAACAGCAAAAATGGTAGAAAGACACAAAATAAGGCCAAAAGGGATGCCTATAAAGGCAGCCTAAATCACAAATCAAGAAACACAATCCACAAAACAGAAGCAAACTGCAGAAACTACAAAATAAACACCCAGTTTCATATGCACACTTTGAAATTCAGTCAATGAACTGCTAAAGCACCTGCTCTCTAGCTTCAACTATAAAGGTTGTGGGTGGTCCTTCACCAGTGACATCAGGCTGGCTGGGTGGGCTGGCTTTGTCCTTCACCAGTGACATTAGGCTGGCCGGGGGGCGGTCCTTCACCAGTGACATCAGGCTGACCCCGCAGGGTGGTCTTTCATTAGTGACATCAGGCTGTCCCTGCAGGGTGGTCCTTCACCAGTAACATCAGGCAGGCCCTGCAGGGTGGTCCTTCACCAGTAACATCAGGCTGGCCCCGCAGGGTGGTCCTTCACCAGTAACATCAGGCTGGCCTCACAGGGCGGTCCTACACCAGTGACATCATGCTGGCTGGGGGGGCGGTCCTTCACCAGTGACATCAGGCTGTCCGGGGGCGGTCCTTCACCAGTGACATTAGGCTGTCCCTGAAGCGTGGTCCTTTACCAGTGGCATCAGGCTGGCCCCACAGGGTGGTCCTTCACCAATAACATCAGGATGTCACCGCAGGGTGGTCCTTCACCAGTGACATCAGGCTGGCCCCGCCTCTTGTGGTTCCATCCACAACATACAAGGAACAAAGGAAAATACATAATACATAAATAGTAAATGAACAAACAGAATAAGAGGAACAGAAAATACATTAATACAATAAACATCAGAAAAATAATATTATACAATAAACCAGGAAGACACCAAAAAGGAAACTAAACATAAGGCAGGGAACGCACCTCCACCTTCCTCCGGATGATGCCAACTCATGCAGGTATGTTCCAGGCTTTTTGCTTAACAATCCGTGTATAGACAAACAGAGCCGACATTTTTGGATTTGCTGCTCTTGACACAGAGATGTCAAAATAAAATGTCAGTTGCTGTGTTATGAGAACATTTGAGTCACTCTGTGAGATTGGTTACTGAATAAATAGTCTTAAAGAAAAAGCTGGCACAAACTTCTAGGTGTAGAAAGTGATGAGGAGCAGTGTGATAGATCTGCCTCCAGCCTCCATCTTCTTCTACCACTCTTACTAAACCAATAATTATTTTTAAACGGTTACTACTTGTTTTGTCTTTCACACACACCACAGCTAGTCATGGCCTACTTCAGGTTACTTAATATTGAAAAGCTTGTGCTTTGCTTCCAGGCACCAGTTCTTAGCTAAAGGAAAGATCAGATCAATTCTGATAATTCTGTGCTGCTCCAACCATTTTCCCACATTAATATCACATTTCCTTGAATAATGCCTCTATAGTTTCTACGTGTTCTTGCTCCTCATGGCACAGATCAATCTGAAATAAATCAATCTCTTTCCTGGACTACTGCCAGCTTCATCTGATACCCTGCGATACTGCAAGTGGGATAGCATTCCATTGTTTATGCTGGATGCAATTTGTTGTGCTCTGTGCCTTGGGTGAAAAAGAACCCAAATCTCATCAGCTTGGCATCTCCTCAATCGAGTCATCTGTGACTGGGCACTACTTCCTCTGGATAAGACCAAGTCATGCGGGCACATCTTAGGGTTTTTGCTGAAGCAAACCTTATATAGTCAGATGGAGTGGACATTTTTAGGATTCGCTGTACTTGATTTACAGAAGAGATTTCAAAATAAAATGTCGGTGGCTGAGTTACTGAATAAATCCACCCTTCGTCCCCCAAACATTAACAAGTTAGAAAATGTATGGCATAACATTCAGGTGTGGTAAGGAACTTAGTTAACAGGGAGAGTTTTATATTTTTTTTGACACTTCAGCAAAGAGTCAGGGACTGTCTCAACAAATGTCCTTGAAGAAGAAGTGTGCCACATTTCAATAAAAGTTGTTTAATTTGGACAGACAGATCGACATGACTATTACAATAGGTGCTTTTTGCATCAGAGGTGAACACATCTTAAAAATGTCTTGATTTATCAATATATAGCTAGTTGTATGCATCCATAGGAGGTTTTAGAAATTGGGACAAAGTGTCGCATCAAGTGAGCTCTGATTTATAAGATGAGGAGCAACCCATAAATGAGGGGAAGTATATATCTGTGCAGGTTTGTCCACTCCAGTGCTTATGCCTCCCTCTTTGTGTTTAAAGCAAAGTCGCAATGACCTTGGCTGTGCTTGGTGTAAGAAAAGACAAAAGGCCTTTAAATCAAAAGCGCAACCTGGCAGACGTGGCAGAGGAGGCTTGCCAGGCAGTCCTAGTCGGTTCCCCGCATTTCTTTGCTTCTTGTTAGCAGAGCTGCGTGTAGAAAAGTGACTGCTGCTGACAATATAATTTACATCTGCGTATAAAACTATCTGTGGAAAAGGCAGGCTAATTTATGCCACATTAGGCTATTTGTCTGCGCGACTGTCTAGCAGTGCCATCCATCAGCGGCCTGTTTTCAAATATCGCTTCTCAAGCGTGCCCTTGAGAGAGCGCAAGGAGGTGAATTGATTGGAATCTTAGAAGCCAAAATTACAGCAATAACTTAACCAGAAACAATAATTACTGAATCATAGTGGTGTCAGCAACTCTTGCACAACACAAAATAGCCGTCAAAGCCCGGTTCAATATATTCAGAAGTGGATTTATTGAATGGGGACTAGCAGACAAGGTGAGCTGTGCTGTTTAGTTGTTTTTTCTTGACTGCCTGTGATTATCTTTCCATCTATGAAACGACCAATCTGTCCGTATCGAGCCAAACAAGAGACTTTGCCATCTACATATTAGGCAGGAAGGCTTAATAACTGAGGTGGACTGCAGACCACAAGGTCATTGGTTCATACAGCATGGCCAGCTCACTGCTGTGCCTTAGCTGCATTGGCTTTTGCTTGAATGAATGGTGTAACCAGAATTGAAAAATAACTATTTGATATTGTGATTTGTGAATTTAGCTGAAGAAAGGACAGGGACCTTAAGTGATTAGAGCAGACACACTCTTCACAGATAATGAAAGAATGTGCTATATTGGGGTCTTAAAGGACCTATTCTACAGTATACATAGCATGTGCAAATAGCACAGTTGATAATTCTCATACGTGGAATTGAGTTCACTGAGTATAACCCAGTATTTTAGGCTTGTCCGGGTGCTTCAAAGCTAGAGGCCCATCAGCATGACATTGAAAGATGGAACTGCAGTCGCCAATGACTCCCACTGAGGAACTGAATGACGACTTTCTGTCTCTGGCTTCTCTAAGGCTGTATTTTTATGTGTAAAAGAATATAATTCAAAGTATATTAGGAGCAAAAGGTGCAGTAAGGCAAATTAAATATATCCTTTCTTTTGCATCATATTTCTACTGTCTTAATATTTCCACCATGATTACCGGAAGGGGAAGGTATACAAGTTCGAACTATGAGCTGTGTTTTTCAAAGAACACATTCCCAGCAAGCATGTGCCCCATGCTGGACAAAGAAGGCAATCTTAAAATGTGCTGTTTTTATAACCCAAAGGAGACTAATCACCTCCTATCTATTATCTGAAGCTGCTATTTTATTAGAGGGAAGTAGGAATGTGCGGTCAGGGGAGGCAGGTCATCATGAAAAGTAAAAAAACTAATAATGACAGCATAAAATAAATTTGTCTACTGGTCTGTGCTATAAATTAGTTTTCTGTATGATTCCAATAATTTTGATCATTTTTACAGTCAAAATTGCTGACTTTGCACATGTCCTGTTCAAATACAGGAGATAAACGCGAGGTGCAGCAGCGACGAGCCTCGGACTGCACTCTCCCTCACACACTGGGATGATGTTTGCAATTGGCACGTGCTCGCTGTTGTCTCTCTGTATCTTGCCAATATAATGTCTGAAGAAACGTTTATTATACACCCTGACTTTCCACAGTCTGGCTAATATCTTTAATGAATGTGTGTAATATATCTAGTCTTGCTGATCGGACATAAAACCGCAGTGAAAAAGCACAAGGTAAGGCAAACAATACTGTGCCACACTGAAGGGGGTGCATGTGAGCCCAACAGGTGATCGCTGCTGCTGTTCTTCTACACAGAAGCTCTCGGCGCCAATAAGTTAGCGATATCAGAAAGTCAAGTGGACTGCAGCTGTAACTGACTGCCAAAATGGAGGATTAAAACTTTTAAAACTAAAGGAAAATAAGAAGGACTGATACAAGAAAGTGATGGGGATTTTCATGGAGAAGGATAGGTGTGTGAACTATATTTACAAATAAAGGTAAGACAATAAATGGTTTTCAATTTTTAAAAAAAATGGGATCAGACTAAGAAAAAAACAATATTTAAAAACAAAATTTTGACCTTAAATAAAATATTCTTTTGTTTTTCTTGTTATCATTTTGTTGAGCAGTCTGTATTGAAGTTGATTAAAGCATCATAATTAATAGCTTTTAAAAACAACTAAACATTTCAATTATGATCAAAATTGAAATCCGTTTTTTGTACACCACTCTATACTTTCATTTGCATTGAATGAGTATGAATTGTGAAATTGCAACAGCAAATTTAGAACATATGGAGGGTGCAGAATAAACATGCTTTTTCTGCTGTATCTCGCTGCTCTAAATAAAACGTTCTTTCTTAGCAAAATATATAACTTACCTATGTGTAAAGAATGTTGATGAGATATAAAACATAACCAGTGTGCATGCTGCCAATTGAATAGTGAAGAAGCTATTCTTTTGGGTTCATATATCGTTAAATCTGACTCTGAAGGAGTCCATGACTCACCAGCCTCACCTGCCATGAATTTCACCGCATGTCACTGGAGGGAAGACAAGCAAGAGCATCAGTGGACACCAACATGCCATAAAATTTAGGAGGTCAAAAAAATGATAGGCTCCAACATAAATAATAGGAAAGGATACAGTAAACAAGAATTATGGATAAGTATTAACACTAGAATTACTAAAGCCTACGAAAAAACTTGTAAATCCGGCCCACCTTAAATCCCTTCACACCTCTCCGTCAGTGTCTTTTGTCCTGTAAATGTGCCAATCAAGACAAGCAGCAAGCAGCCTACCATTCCATCCCCCCACCGCCACAGAATGGGCACAAAGTTCTCCCAGTTCCAGCCTTGAATATCTGTGAGTCAGGTACCTAGAGTTGTATAGGGAAATATTAAATCGTTATTTGGAACACATGCATTTCACGTGTGTTCCGTTTCTACAATAATCTGTGTAAACACTTCATTAAAATAGAAATGTTTTTCATATTTTAGTAATAAATGACAAAATGTACACAAAAAACTATATAATGTATGAAGCCTGAAGTCCAAAGATCAAATAAACACATTCACAAAAGGTTCAAGGATGATACTACAGTTTCCGTGGTGCAGTGGTAAGAATTGCTGACTTGTAATCAAGAGTTCCCGGTTCGATCCTGACTGCCTTGTATATTTACCGTTCTGAATAGTGAGCTGCTCTTATTGTTAATATTATACAATAAACACATACATTTGATTTGCGTCTATAACAACCGGTGTAAATTTATAGTACTTGTAAAAGTTAGCTTTTTTTTTCACTTTTATTCTCTCAGTCATGATCACGATACATACTAAAAAAAAACCCTCCCCCCAAGGGTCTGACGCTGTTAGGTTTTATTTGAAACTGGGAATAACTGTACATGTAAGTGGTGATAAGAAACAATGGAACTGGACATTCTCTGATCTGGATGGATAAAAGCTGACACACAAACAGTGGCGAATCTACCTTATTCCTATCTCATTGTCACTTGATTATTTTTTATTCAGTTTTATTGAGTGTTCCTGCTTGCACTGAATTAGTATGTGCTTCATCCATGATGTCAAAGCCGCACTGACAAAAAACAGAGACATAGGTATATATGAGATTTGGAATTATTCATTTTATGACCTGTATAGTACATTTTGGAACACATTGTAGCACTGATGCAGCATTATTCATATTATTCATATTCATTTGCATAACATCTTGTGGTTGTAATCAATGGCCGTGTATTTTTTTGGGGTTTTTTTTCCAATCTTGCCAGTCTCCACATGTTGCTGTATGGTGGTGTTTCTTTTGTACTCCAGGACATGCAGAGGATAAAATAGTACAGAGAGGTTTGTTCCGCACTATATGCAATCATCAGGTTCAAATGTTAACAGTTCCCACTCACCCAAGACCGTCCTTTCTACATTTACGACATGTGTACTTGTTGCAATGTACACACTTCTCTCTATGCTGTGGTTCCTATTACATTGAAGGGGCACCGGACACTGATTCAGTTTGTTTTCCTGGGGGAAGCAGTTGTCTTGGAACAGAAGCTTGTCGATGTTGCATCCTCCTTTTCTTTTTCCATCGCCTTTTCTAATAAGAAGTGACGACGAAGTTCCTCTGCAAGATGAGCCATGAACACTCTTCTTTTCTCAGTGGACCCCATACATGCCTTGCGCAGTACGAAGAAAAAAGAAAGAGACAAATAACATGTGACATTGGGTGTAAATTTTTGGTACTTGTAAAAGTTAGCTTTTTTTTCATTTTTATTCTCTCAGTCCCGATCACGCCCCAAATCCTGATCTGACCCTAACTAACAGCACCAGCATAAATTTACGCCCGATCTGATGCTGTTAGCTTTCAAATAATATTGCATTAGTGCGATGATGTTTTCTGATTGGTACCGTTTAGGTCATAAAATGATTTCTTCAAAATGTCACATATATTTGTCTCTTTATTTATCATTTGGTATCTCTGTATTGCGCTATATTCTTTTGTCTTCCTAGTGTATTCTGGGTGGAACAATAAGAGGTGAGACCTCTCTGATATCACTAGTGAAGGACCACCCTCAGCCTTTATCTTTGGAAGCTGAGAGCAGATCCTTCAGTGGTTTATTGTCATTTGAAGTGTACTTCATTTACTATGAATATTCATTTTTCTGGCTTCTTAATATATTGCTTTTTGTTCTTGTCTTATGGATTTGGACTTGTTTAGTTTGAATTGCCTTTTAGGCAAATCCTTTTGCCTTATTTTTGTCTCTTTCTGGCCATTTTCATTCTTTTTTAAGGTTTATATAAATCTTTATATATAATATGCTACCGTGGCCGTTCTTTTGTTTGTCCAGGATTTTAAATCACCTGTAGCTCGCAAATCATTTGACCTATTGATCTGAAATTTGGTACACATATACTATGTGACATCTACTATCCGCTTTCAGGGTGATGATTGACCTCCAAGGTTATTCCTTTTTTTATTTTTATTTTATTTTATTGTAGAATCAACTCACGTCAGTGGCCAGCAGGGCGGCGCAAGCGTATGGGTGCTGTTCTCATCCCTACCACCTTCGCCGTCAGTTCCCCTACCTTTTCATATCTTAAATCATTCTTGAGGCAGATTGTACTTAAGACTTAAGTACCAGATTAAGTGAAAAATTAAAGAAAACACACTAAGTAATTGCAACAAAAAACTAACTTAATCAATTTTAACACGAAAAGATGACGACGAAAGAAGAGAAGAAGCAGGCCACTAGGGTGGAGAAAAGAAGAGCTGATCAGGAAGCAGCAAGCGCATCAAATTCTGACCAAATGAATGCTAAACGTACAAAGAAAGAGGATGAAAACTATGAATGCTCAAGTCAAGTGTATTCATGCAGTTTGCCATTACTGGTACATTTATATTTTATAAGCATTCTTTGTGGACTCGATTCTCAAGTCAAAGGGTTTTTTTTACGGTTTTCCTTTCCTTCAACAGGCAGTTTGATACATTTTGGGACATTTAAAAGTTATTCAAACATAAGCCTGTTACCCATTTTTGAGGCCTGGATAGACCTAAAGCCTGCTTGTGGAGCTGGCACGTCAGGCTGTTTTTGGTGAAGCTTTTTCTGGGCAAGCTAGGGAGGTACTTGGCCTATTTTGTGGGTGTTTTTTGAAGCCTCATACCACTCTGCAATTTTATATGCTGCACTATTAAACCAATTACATTGCCACTTTCACTATAATTTTAGGCTGTCAGGCTAAATAGAAAGCTACCCATTAAAATATGTGTTTATGTTGCTGTTAAATAGTCATGTATTCATCACTCATTGTTATGAACAGGAGTCACAAACACAGGAAACGGTTGTGATGCCTTCTAAAAGTCCCACAAAGCAGGCCATGACTTCCACCAACCTGCCTAGATGTAACCTGACCCCAAACTCCACAAGCAGGCTTCAGCCTGCACAGCCTCAAATAGAGCATTTGGCTTTAAAAGTTAAAAACGTATCTTGAAATGTCCCAAAATATACAGGGATTCCCAACAGGGAAGAGGAATGATACAAACCTGTGACTTGAGAGACAAGTCCAATTCAAAATCTTTACAAATGAAGGTGTTTCATCAAAATAAACAGAACAAAATTATCAAATGGTAAAACTGCAAAGGCAAAACGGGTTTGCCTAACAAAGCAACTCACAGCAACCAATCTTAATCCACAATCCAGCAATCGACTGCCAAAAGCAGAAGCAAATAATCCCACAACCAAAAAAATCACTGCTTAGTATACATGCACTTGTAGAATATCAATGAACCGCCGAAGATCCAACTCCCCAGCCTCAGAATATAAAGGCTGAGGGCGGGCCTTCAGTCATGATGTCACAGTAGCCCCGCCTTTTGCGGATGCAGTCAATAAAACACAAGGTGTATCGGTGCATAGACAAAATTAAAGTGAAAAAAAAAATACACAAAGAATATGTAAATAATGCAAAAATAACAAAACTTACATAAAATCAAGAAACACATGACAAATATTTCACAAACAACACAAACATCAAATCAACAAAAAAATAACCTTAAGCCAGGTCAGTATCTCTGGCTGGACCATAACATTCATGTGACAAAGAGTCAATCATTTTAGAGTAATGTGGAATGCAAAACTAAAAGAAAGCCTGCTGATAAAGGCCAATTGAGATATCTTTTCTGAAATGTGCATATTTGTCCAAGGCAGTCTTGCCGAATGTCTCATTTCTTGTGCTCCCAGGTTTCTAATGGAATCAAATCTCAAACTGTGTAGCTCTCAGCTGGTGAAATGAGCTGCCACCTCCATTCAAACTGCTGACCCCATCAATGTATTTAAGAAGTGTTTGATGACCCTCTTGTCCTGTGCATTTCTCTCAAACTGATGTTAGATGTTAGGTTTTTGTAACCCAGGAATTGTAACTCACTTGTGTTTTTGTTCTGAGCTCATCACTTGTGATGAAAAGTTTAGTGAAATTGTCCTGTAACACTTGTTTCCAGTCCCCCATACTGATCTTACTAGATTACATTGACTATTTTTGTAAGTCACTTTGGAAAAACGCAAATAAATTTGCTGATCTGGCAGTGAATGGCATCTTTGAGCACTTGTCATCATGGGCTGATAAATTCAATATCCTGCATCGGAAATGTTTTGCAGTCGGCATAGAGCTTGTATTCATGGTTGTCTTTTAGGCCACATTAACTTTTATTAATTTTGCCAATTCAGGAAAAATATTTGTACACAGTCAAATAGAATTCTAATCACTTGCAAATTTAAATGAATATGAGCTAAAAACCAGAAGTGAGTTACTTTTACCTGAAGTCTTAATGTAGCTTTAGTAGCCTTTAACATCTTATGGAGGAGACAAAGAGAGCATGTATGGACTTAATTAATTGTTGCTATCATGATGTTATTATAGCTGCCCCAATGCTGCCCTCCAGAGGTGGTGCCAATGATGAAGCTGAAGCACAAAAGTGAAAAAAAAAAACAAAACAACTAGTTGGTTCCCAGTAATGAAACTGAACCAGGACCTATGAGGCAGTACTGCATTCAACCTGTTGGCAGCATAAACCAAGACAGAAAGAAAAATTAAGAGACCCAGAGACAGGAAATATATTTTATATTTAGCTAAGTGTTTTAACTAAGGCTCCAGATCAGGACAAATTACAAATGTTAACAGATATATATTAAAGTTGGAGCTAAAGCACCTTTAGTAACTTGCTTGGGGACGTACATTGAGGCAGAGACCATAGATAGATAGATAGATAACAACATTGGCTGTTATGAATACTTCTGCATGCCAGCTGGGGCTTCTGTCCAAGTCCTTAGGCTGTCAAAGAGCTGTTTTTATCCTCCATAGGTTATTCATGTGCAGCCTTCTGCCCTGTGCCATATTCATGGTGACCTTGATCTTGCCATCCTCTTGAAAGAGGTATAATCTCATAGACAGACAGATAGGCTTGTTGCTGCCTTGTGCTGCCCAATGGCTCCATGGTACAGTAACTAGTCTCCCAATGACTCAGTAATTGGGTTAAACACGTTCAGTGGAACAGATGGACAGACATTTTCCATTGGTGGGTTTGTTTTGTATAAAAAAGTTCCTTCTCAGGCACTACACAAATAGCCTGTACCCTAACATCAACCTCAACAAATCATTCATTTCTTACTAAGTATATGCAATGTTCATAAAATACCTTTGTTCTTGGCAATTTTCTATAGCTGCTTTTTTAGCGTGCATTTTTAGAGAACGATCAATACATTAACATTTATTTAATGGCTGTAATTGCTTTTGACACTAAGATGAAATGTTTTTAAAAATGTAGCCCTAAAATAAATGAATATATAAATATTAAATAAGATCCTGCCCCAAGCCTGCTATCCTTATGTACAAGGTCACCATCTCTGTATATTTACAAGTTACAGCTTTAACTTATATTTCCTTGAAATGCAACATTGAAGATTTTTCTCTTCACCTGCAAAGTTTCCAGTCAGACAACTTTGAGAGGTCCTAGTAGCAAGTTGTCTCCTTATGTAATAAAATCCCTGTGTTTTACTTGGCTGTACATGCTGGACGTTGACTGAAGTTCAAGACTGGTTCACCTTACCTGTGAGAATAAATCAATGGTGCTGACAAAAGTGACGTTTTGTTATTAGACTTGCGGACTAGGACGGAAAGTCTGTTGAGTAATGCTAATATACAAGGATGGATGCTTAAAAAAATATAACAGAAAAAAAATCTAATAAAATAGCAAATAAATAATATATTAAAAAGAAAATTCATCAAACTCATCAAGTGAAGCCCAGACTTAATCTTATCTTATTTCTTGTTTTAAGCACCACTGGTCACTCACTGGCTGGTGTCTCCATTATTCCTTAAAGTCCACCAAGTCTACTGACTGTCATTGCGGCTCAACTTTCAACCAGTGGTTATTACCTACAATTAAAGTAATGATCTGGACTTATAATCAATTGACCTTTTTTATATAAAGCCTTTTAATTGTAGGCTGTAGTGGAATTATATCTTTAAATATGTCTTACGACATAGATAAGTGACCTGCTGGATGTCAGAATGAGACAAAGGCAGGGACAGAATAAGCAGCCATTAGGTTGGCAGGCCAGGTCTTTGCCTACTAAGCCACACTGCATGGAGACTAGGTGTTATATTACATTTTTCTTTATGTCACTATATCTGGACAATACTGATATGAGTTTTATTCACATGTGCATGTTAAATTTGGCACACAGGGGCTCAGCAGTTAGAATTGCTAGCCAAGCATTGGATTAGATATCCAAAGACAACTGGAGGCTTGTATAGTCAGCTTAAACACAGGATAGTGTATTTCTGTCCTCTGTCAGCACAAAATCTTCTTTCCTTATTGGGAGAATGAGAACGGCATGTAAGCACTATGATATTTCCGTATTTTGTGGAGGAGGAATTCAGCCCTTGTTTGGAGACAGAAAGGACCAGCAAGTTGAAGAAGAACAGTTTAAAAGGCTTGGACAGCAGCCAGACCCTCGGAGGCTGTGTCGACAAAGTTCGAAAAACCTCCCAGTGTGGGGACGAGAAAATGGCAGGCTGTGTTGATCCAGATTTCCCACCTGGATAAAGTCTGTCCATATGCCTCCCCGTCTGTAACCGCGTTAACCATCAGTAAATATAAGCTAAAAGATATTTTTTCTCATGTGATTCTTGTACCGCCGTAATCACGATGGGAGGGATATCGCCTTTTCTGGTATATTACGATATTGTTTAATTATTTAATATGCCACAATTTCAAAAGAACACATTTCCAAAAGAGCTAATGCCTCTTCAGGAAACACTAGGCCACTATGCAGACAAAATCAGTCAAGTTTAAAACAGTAATATTGATTGTAACTAATAAATAAATATCCATTTGAGAAAGATCATGTTAACATCCATGGCATGATTTGTGTAGTCACCCTTTATAGGCTTTCCAGGAAAGAAAATACAACTGCTCAGCAGAATAAGTGAGGACCACAGGGTTAAACCTAAGCAGATCACCTAATGAGATGATAAATTGAATGACAAACTGCAAGATAAGGCATCACTTATTATCACTACAGGAACACACTAAATGACCAATGACCAACACTCTGTGACCTGGTCAGTGCGCTTTAAGGCCTTTTTAACATTTGACTGAGAGATTCTTTACGATTATTTGCTCCAGTGAACTGCTCCACTTTTTAAATGCAAGAGCTTAATGAAATTAACAAGTTAATTTATAGAAACTGTCTTTATTTTCTGTAGCTCCTTTCTAAGGTGTGTTTCATTCCAATCAACTTTACCATAGAGAGCAATAGAATCAACGTTTACCTACAGTCAATGAAAATCTAGGCAATTCAACAGTTTTACACATCAGGACAGAACTGACCATCACTTCAACCTCAGTGAATCCAAAAATGAGCAATGAGCAAAACATAACAAATTTGACTTTATCAGTGTTAACTCAACAATAAAAAATCCAAATGCATAAGAAAAAGTATATATATGCCAGGATTTAGTAGCTATAGCTGATTTGATTAAAAAATGTGAAATTATGTTTGAACTCATTCGTTTCTCCCATTGTATTGTGGGAATGTTGTCCACTCATACTTGTAAAACTGATTTAGTTCATTGCTGTTTGATGCATTGACAAATAACAAGTAGTCTGGTTTCATTGGTACCATCACTCAAACTTGGTAAAAGGCTCGTGGCACAAAAAACACGTCATCTCAGGGCACAGTTCTGTGAAGGAAGAGACTAGCAGAGCTCAAGATGAATGAGCCTACTGTTGAGAAAAGACACCTTCATGATCCGATTAGCCTGATTGGTCACGTGTTCACCTAGTCATATAATTCTCCATTGGCTTGACTGCCTTAGGTGGTTACTTTCTGCTCTCTATGCAGAGTGAGGGGTCGTGTTTGTGTCTAGGGTGCCCAGCGGGGTTGACTTGTCCGACACAGCATCACACAGGCCCTAAGATCTACCTTAGCCATTCCAAAGCCTTTCCTCCTTTCTTCTTGAGATACTGATTTCCTGGTGTGCTTAAGATCGTTATCAAGTTTTCTGATCCAATTTCAGCCAAAGCTTAGCTATCAGACAGATGATCTCACATTTTCTTCCAGAACACTATAATGTAAAAAACAGCCATGGTGGTATCAATGTCTGGAAGGTGTCAGCATTCTGTGACTACAAATCAAGCCTGGATCATCAGTCATGGTCATAGTGCTTGGTATAGGAATCTTATGGTGATAAACTGCACTAATATTGGCATCATCTATAAAAACCAAACCACTTCACTTTGGTCTGGTTCTGTGGTTCATATGCAGTGTTTCAGATCTTATGTCAAGCTGCCAAGTCCATTTTGAAGCTTACTTTTCTGGTCATCCTTCTTTACTTGCTAAGCCTTTTTCCAATGGTCCATGTACCATGCTGATAGTGGCCTCTATGTTGTAGGAGAAAACATTTTAGTTCTTCATAGGCTTTTAGATCTTCACATGGCATGATTTTGGATGAATTTGCTGTGGTGCCCATTCTGTGAGAATTGACAAATGTTCTCCATTTATAAATAAGCCTTCTCCATGTAAAATAATGGACTTCAAAGTTTTCAGACACTGATAAGCAGCACCAACTGCTACTTTGAGATCACCACATATGAATTTTGTCTTTGCTATGATTTTACCAAAAACTTGAATGCTCCAGACTGAATTGCCAAAGGTTGTGCTTGTATATCAAGGTGGTAACATTTTTGTGATCAACAACTAATGAAGTATACCAGCAACTCCCGACTCCGATTGCCCCCTTAATTAATATCGAAGCAGTAAGGATGTGTCCAGTAGGAAGTGTTAGTTCCTGGTGAAATAGTGAATAGTTACCATAGTAGATCAGGTTCCAGTTCCATTTTTATAATCCAAAAGGGTTGGAGATCTTCATGCTAGTGAAAAGCTTCAGAAATAGCAAACAAGATCTCCAGATAGCAAGCACAACAATGTTCTACAGGTCACTAGACCAAAAGGACTAGAAAGAGATTCAGCAAGTGCGCAAATCCCAAAGAATAAAGATACACTGCAGATCTGTAGAATCCCAGAGTCTGAATCCATCGAGCAGGGTCAGAAGACAATGCATCATGAATCGTCGCTGAGGTTAATGTCAGGAGCAGTGCTTTGTGGAGGTGCTCTGCTCAGCTGCCAAGAGTGGAAAGCTGTTGAGGTCAAATGCAGAGCACTGCTTGCGGGGAAAAGCTGCAGATTTCTGGGAAGAAGGGAGCCTGTCAACTGCCTGCTTTTCACGTTGGCAAATAACCATTTACAAATATTCAGAAACAGGCCCGGCTATTTTTTGCACCCCCTCCAAACTTCCTTTTCAATAAATCTTTACAACTGGAACACTTTAATGGGTAATTAATTGATGCTGCTCCACTGCGGTAATAAGACAATAAATTACAACATACTTCAGTCTGCAGTGTTGGTGTGTATTGCTAATGGCTCTTCAGGGCCAGGGACCAGCATAATAAATTAGGGAGAAATTAACTGCCATGAGTTTCTACAGGGAAGCAGCCTGACAGCTGTGGCGCGGTGATGTAGTGCTCAGATCACGCCTCGCTGAGTCTCTCGCTTGTTCAAAATCACGCCACTGGCATTCCTTCAGTCGTTCTTTCACTCCTTTTTTTAGTGTGCATTGAGCTGCTTGCACCTGGGACATTCATAACTGAAAAATATAGACTTAAATTCATTTATTCTTTTAAAATGTCCAATTTATTACCGGAAAAATAGATGAAGCCTTGGAAAAGAGCTCTTCCCATACCCGCCGCATCGTTGCATTTTAAATTTATTGTTATTGTATTAATGGCTGTAATTTTGCAGCTTAGTAAGACATAAGATGAGGATAGGATTTTGTGCAAACGTGTACCCTCATCACCACTCATTATGTCTAAAAAGCAGCAGTCTTTGAAAATAAGAAAATAAGTACACAATAAACACTGCATCTCATGTATTCATTTGTGTTGTTAATATGTCAGACGTGGCTTTTCTGCAAACTAAGGTTTACCAGTATGAGACTCCACTGTCATACAGCTGCAGGCTTGTGGTCTGTCGGGATCCCACGTGATGACCTTGAATAACTAAGAGGTTCCCATTCTGAGATTTAGTGGTGCTGACAGGATCAAAGGTCTCAAAGGGAGCGCATATTCAGATGAGCAGAATATCACAGGCACAAATTTAGCCACCTTTACTAAATAAACAGTTCATTTGTTATCATAAGACCAGACTTCACTCTTAAAAATACTGGTTCTTTAATGGCACTTTATTGTTCTTTACTGGGTTGTGTGGTTCATCATAGAGCCATTGCTTGACAAATGGGAAGTGTTCTTTACATTTGAAGTTTGTGCCCAATATGTAGAAAAAAATGGATCTTTAAAGGTTGGTAGGCTACCTAGGAGGACTCTTACACATTACGAAAACCTGGACGTAACCTGTGTTATTCTATGCAGCAAGAGTCCTTGAAAATCATAAACCCATTGGTATTTCATAAATTATAGAAAAAAACCCAATCTAAATCCGTTACGTAGTTCACTCATGAAAAGCGGACAGACATACAGACAGACATATGTTGGATTTTATATATATATATAGAGAGATAGGACAAGACTCCAAAGGTGTAAATATTCAGATCCCAAAGTTATCACAGGAGCAACCCTTAAAGACTTTAATAGCTGATAGTGTAACATTCTGAGATCCAAAGCTATATATCTCTGAGATCCTGTCAGGCATCACATTGCTGTTCCTCTAAATCTCAGCATGGAAATCGGTTTTATATATTAAAGACCACAGAATATGAGCAAATGATTTTCTGGTGTAAATATTCAGATTCTAAAGTTATCACAGGATCAAACATGAAAAAGTTTTAACAGCTGATAGGGTCACATTCTGAGATCCAAAGCCACAGACCTCTAAGCACTGACAAAATGAAGCCCCTAAAGCTGGGATACTGTTCCATTGTTTATGCCGTTTAGACCCCAAGATCCAGGCCTTTAATGACCTCTTGGGCACAGCCATCAGCAGTGTGTCTGTTTGCGGAGAGAGTGTCGACCTTGTTGAGAGGTTTACTTACCTCGGCAGTGACATTCATGTCTCTGGTGACTCCTCCTATGAAGTCAGCAGATGGATTGGGAGAGCATGGAGGGGTCATGAGGTCGCTGGAAAGGGGTATGTGGCACTCCTGATATCTATGCAAAAGGATGAAGGTCCAAGTCTTTACAGTCCTGGTGCTTCCTTTCTTGCTATACACTATTCAGTGACCCGAGATGAAGACTGGACTCCTTTGGTACTGTGTCCCTTTGGAGAATCCTTGGGTACCGCTGGTTTAACTTTGTTTCGAATGAATCGTTGCTCCTGGAGTCCCGGATGAGGCACATTACCTGTATTGTGAGGGAGCATCAGTTACGGCACTACGGCCAGGTGGCGCGACTCCCCGAGAGTGATCCAGCTTGCAGGATCCTCATTGCTGAGGAACTGAACGGCTGGACCAGGCCAAGGAGACACCCACGTATCACCGGGCTGCAGCAGATAGATGGTCATTTCCAGATGGTGAAACTGCACTGGGGGGTCGTCAACCAGGATCCAGATCTGTTTCACTGTGTGGTTGGTGCAGCGATGAGCTGTATCAGTGCATGTTCCCCAACCTGACCTGACCTGACCTGACCTTAGACCCATGGAGTTTGATAATGTCAGTCACCATACTGCCGTATCTCTAAATCTCAGAATGTAAACCTGTGATATATGAAAGTTCACAGAGTAGGAGCAACTGAATTACTGGTCTAAATATTCAGATCTTTCAATTATCTCATGATGAGACTAAATGACCTTTAAGAGTGTCCCTCTGTGACTTATAGGTGTAGTCCTCTGACTATTCACAGGATTAAACAGGAGTAAAGAGTTAGACTTCCAAAATTATTACTGATCTCTACTGATTTGAAGACCTCACATTATAAAGTGTTACGGTGCTGGGCCACTAGTACTGACAGATTATTTTCCAAAAGGGATAACGTGTATAGTACATTTCTCAAACTGATCTGATTTGAAGACTTTTAATCTGCCCAGAGGGCAAGAGAAAATGAGAATGACTGGAAGAAAGAAAGTGTCTGAACCAGGAAAACAAAAACCAGAAAATGACAGCAAGGACTGCAAATTGCAGAGTTCAAAACCAGTAAGAGATCAAACACAAATTAACAAAATGAAAGTGCAAGAAGGGTTTTGGACTCTGAGCTGTCAGATAAGAAAGTGAACCTACAATGACCCTTATATCCTGATGAGTAACGATTGCCCCTTACTGGGCAAAATCTGGCAATTTAGAGCAGCTGAACAAAAAACAAAATGGCAGCAGATCACTGACAGGAATCGACTCCAAGGAAGTTTATCATTCTTATTCCTAAATGATTATAGCATCAGATTGGATTACCCTTAATGATGAACAGAATCATTTGCCAAGATCATAAAAGTATAAGCCCCATACATACATATTGACAGAATCAACTGCATAACTAGTTAATCACATTAATATCTAAAAAGGTCACATTCTGAGATTTAATGTATATTTAAAGTTATTTCTTCACAATCATCGTTACATTAATTTGCCAATGAAATTGTGTCCTAAAATGAATAATGTTTTATGAATATTTAAACATAACTAGCCTCCCTTATCTTTTAGAATGGAGCTAATGGGTACTGCGGTCCTATTTTGAGAAAAAAAAAAACATTAAAACTTACCAAAGATGTCCATTTTGATTTAGTAAAGGTTCTCATGTAAGAAACGTACACATTTCTGTGATATGCTCATGACAACAAAAGAAAACTGGAAAAAATAAATTTTATCACAGAGTCTTGGTAAGGAAAAATTTCTTGCTTGCTTGTCTGTTCGCAGTGGCATAACCCCAATGGATGGATTGATTACATTCTACATGCGGCAGGAACAAAGAGATTGGTCAGAACTGAGGGAAGTATGAATGCTGCCAAATACAAAGAGGTCTGCTCCAGAGTGCACATCATGTCATACTGGGGTGACAGGTCACCTTTCAGTACAGCAACAACCCGATGCATACAGCTAAGACAATGCTGCCGTGGATTCAGGGCAAGTCTGACTGTCCTTGAGTGACACAGCCAAAGCCCTGAGTTAAACACTGCAGAACATCTGTTAAGAGACCTGAAGATGGCAGTTTATAGATGTTTCACATCCAATCTAATGGAGCTTGAGTGGATCTACCAGAAAGAGTGGGATAAACTGCCCATATTCTGGTGTGCAAAGCTTGTAGGGACTTACTCAAGAAGACTCAATGTTGCAATTACCACTAAAGAGTACTGAATTAAGGGTCTGAATAATTCTATGGAGAAATTTCTGTTTTTGATTTTTAATAAATTTGCAAACTTTTGTAAAAAACATGTTTTCACTTTGGCATTTTGGGTTATCCATTGAAAATTACATCTACAACACAATAAAGTCTGCAGAAGATGAAGGGGTCTGAACACTTTCTGAATCCACTGCTTATAAAATCCTAAAGAATTAAAGAGGTGGGCTTCTAAGTTTAAAAGGTACAGACCTTTAATAAGTGTTGACAGATTCAAATTCCAGACATAAAGAGATGTAAATCTCTTAGACTTATGTTTAATATTTTAAAATTTCACATTCTAATCTTCAACAGTAGAGGCCTTTATGTATTTATAGGGTCAGACTAGCAAGGGGCAAAGATGTAGATCCCCAAAGTTTTACTCTTAACCCTCAAGTTATCTGATGAGTAGTCACTTTAAAACTGGCAGCCTACAAAAATACACACGCTCAGACTCCAAACAGGCAGGGATGTAGATCTTCATAATATTTCAGGATCTGAATCAAAAACCTTTAACAACTAAGGTGATAAAGGTGCAGGCCCGCAGGGTCTATTTTCGGGGTCACACATGACAATGATGAATACTGGTACGATTTCACTCTGAGGCAGAACAGTGGTAACAGTTGGAGATTTTGAAATGCCATCCTGCATTATAATATCATGGCAGACCTTTAGACCTTTGGGCTCTGGAAAGATTAGACACAGTCGTGATATAGTTGTTGTTTTGCAAGACTAAACTGGATGGAACTGTAAACTTTTTTTTTTTTGTGGTCCCAGGAGAGAACTTTTCTGCCTCGTCAAGGACCCATCTTCTTGGTATTGATCTGGAGATTTACTGAGCGCCAGAGGGAAGTGCATGGCTGTGTTTTTCACTCACATTCGTCAGTCATTATCTCTCACTCTGTTAGTTGAGAGGGCAGTCAATACATTTCTTGACCGATGAGATAAAAAAAAGCCAAGTGATCAATCTACCCATCACATTGTTGCAGACGATTGTCTTTTGTATTGGCAGGGACAGCAAGGGAGCAGAACTGCCTGAAGTGATAAATTTTAAAGGATGTGATTGGACAATTCACCTTGGACTGAGTGATACCAAGGTATTTATTTGGGGCAGTTCTGCTGCTAAACTGAGTAATGATATTAAAACTCTTCTAGTCTGTCCACACCTATGCTGATCTCATTAAAATTAATTTCACCTTCCTGCTGTGGGTAAGCCATTTCAGCATGAAGGATTACTAAAAAATCAATGGAAGCAATCCACAACTGTGCTAAAAACATGGGACTTGTACTAGGCAAGGCTAGATTAAGAAGCAAAGTAAGGGACGACTCCCAGAGATAGTGACATGGACATTGAACCTCTTTGACAGAAGAGGGTTTGAGGATTTTTAAATCCTCAATCATCGACATTAAGGACAATTTATATATGGTGGCCCAGCTCCTTCAGTGAAAATAAAAATGATTGATAGCATAAGGAGGCACGGTGCTTATTTTTTTTTTTTGCATGTGGTTCAATTTCTGTTTTGAAATCTGTGTGAGGGTTGAACATTCCCCTTGTGCTGGCCTTTGTTTTCACTAGATATTCTTGTTTCAGCTCCTGTCTCGAAAGTGTGCTGCATGGTCTTCTTAAACTGGATACTGTCACATACGTGCGCATGGGAGGCAGCTAAATGGCTCAAAAGAAGGTAATTCCCTGTTAGACCAGGGGGTGGCAGAATGCACTAATACTCTCTCGCAGACCAAATGCGGAAAATTCCACTTGGTTCCCATGATGTCACTTCCAATTCCACCCCAGATGACCTCACTTCCTCCCTCCAACTTTAAAACCACTTGGTCTGTACTGTTGTTTCAGTTCTGTATTGGACTCTTGTCTTTAAAGACTATTTCCTCAACTTTTCCATCAACTATCAGATATATGGAAGGCTGACCCAAACCTTTTTTGTTGTGTCAAGACTTATTTATTTACCACAATACGTATGAGTGATTATGGTCTATGCGTGAACAGGCCATGTGCTGGACTCACACTCAGTTCTGGTCAGTCAACGCTTTGCACCCATTGTTGCTTGGTAAGATTCTGGCTCAAGCAGGTCTTGCAAGTGAACAAACAAATTCAGAAAGCCATGGACAACAAAATTATGTAGAAAGAAGGCCTATTTCTTAGCACTTAGACTGAACAATGAGACATGGTTTATATCAAATTGTTCTGAGTGTCTGTATTATGTTTAATTCTTCTAATTTCTAACAATAGACTTCCTATTTGACAGGAGGATGGAAAATTGGTTTACCAAGAAAATACTTGTTAGTTTGAATGCATACTATACATACATTCTCAAACCTGCTTATCCATTTTAAAATTGGGTACAGCGAGCTGGAGGCAGCACAAGGAGCTTGGCCATTTGGCTAGTCAACTTCAAGGCAATTCAATTGATTAGTTTCTGTAAATTGGCCAACCTAGGTTGACAGGACCAAACTCTGGCTCTTCACAATCCACAAACAAAAAATTAATACAATTAAAATAAAATATAAAATACCAGCAATACAAACATAAAAGGTAATCTGACCTGAAGAAATCAGAAATGACAACAGTGTGATGGGAAATCCACATCTAGACTCGAAAACTGTACAATGGAGCGTACACCTGAGACAGGCGTTTCAAAACCCTTAAAATGAGCCACTCACATCACCCATCCTTACATTTTTAGACGCCACCTAATTAAATTCACCATAGCTGGAAGCTGGGATCTATCCAGCACTACTGGACGCAAGGTAGGAGACAAACCTGGATGTGAGGATGCAAACAAGAGGTAATGAAATCACAGGGGCTACAAGCAACATCTGTTAAGCTTATCAAGAACCTTCAAACAAACGTTCAGACGGACTGCTTATTCCAAACTGAGTGGCAGAGACGTTTTGGGGTTAGGCAGAAGAATTGTTACTAGTGGTAAGCAAAACAGACAAGTATTGATTTGCATGTAGTTTTGTGAAAATGACTCAAAAATACGGTATGTTCTGCAATGTGATTTCTACACTCGGACCTCACTAGGGAGATTTTTGGGGGTTTTAAAGGTTTTTTTTGGGGGAGGAAAAGGAGGAATGCTCCTCTCTAAAGCCTCATCCACACTTTAATGTTTACTTGTGTTCTTTTCTGCAGCTGTATGAAGTATGTGATCGACTCAATTTATACCTCTCAGTCACATCACCATGGAGCAGTGTGATAATGTATGTCTTGTTTTAAATTTAACACACGAAAACACATCATTGTGTTCATTACGGTGTTTGCCAACCTCATCCTAGTGTAGGATATGAACACTTAAATGTTTTTTATTTAGTTTTTTCTTTTTTACTAGAGATCTTTATTTAAATACTAAGTGATATGCAGACATATCCAGAATGAATGCATGAAAGCACTTCCAGACAGGAACTAAGCATCATGCAAATGGCACACATTTTGCTGGAAGAAAAACTCAATCTGTTTTGCAAACATTTAGAGAAACAAAACACCGACTTTCACTGTGAATTCAATTTCATACCAATCATTTGCTCATCACTAATCATTACTAAACTGTGAGCTAACACACACTGAAGTTGCAAGAGTTCACTAAATCCTAGAGGAAAAAATTAAACTAGATATCTTCAGAAAATAATTTGCTCAAGAACGAAGTCAGTCACCGGGTGCTTGTTTTGTATCAAAGTTCAGACACCAGCTATATGGCCCTCTTATATTACCTGGCTGCCATAATATCAGAGGTCACATGTCACACGTATCACATGCCTTTCAACCGTGCTAAATAGCAGGGCTATACAAAGAAATTCAAGTGGCAAACACCAAAAAAAGTAACTTTGGCACCATTGATGACTTTCACACCATAATAATAAACTTTTAAACAAACAAATAAACAAAATGAAATATTATTTACCTGCTCCTGACGGCTGCAGATTCTTGCATCTCCTGGGTGCAAGACAGAAAAAGTTGTTTATGACGACCTGAAAAGAGACAAAGTTAAAACCAAGTTGAGGTAGGAAATGACAGTCAACCCAATCTTTCAAACATATCAGGACTCAAGCAAAATATCAGAAGTCAGAACTAAAAAAAGCTTCTTTTGTCGAAACCAAAATGTAATCTGAAGTCTGAAAAATCTGAAGTCAAAAAGGCAAGAGCAAGGCATCTCTAACCTTGAAAGTAACAGTGATTGAAGGCTTATCCACAAAACTCAGATAAAACATAGCCTGTTCAAGCCAACCTTTAAACCAATGAGGTCAGGCTTATGACCTCTGTGAATCTGTGACTTGCTGTGGACACGCCCCTCACAAACAGAGTATGCAAATGGATCCAAAAAAAGGCAGCAAACTAAAAAAGACACAAAATGACATTATGGTAAAATTTGAAACTGTGTTGAGGTAAAAATTAAAAAAAACGCAAAAACAAAAAAAAAAATCGGGAGTGTTCTCCTCTCGACTTTCTCATATACTGAGATAGAGGAAAAGGTTATCAGAACCACTTCCAGTTGTGTAATATATCTCAAATATCATATCTCGTTGTTTCTTATCACAACTAATTGATAATATCAATACACAATCATTTATCTCTATTTATAATCAAACTTTACATTAAAATGATATTTTTACACTTGAGGTCAAAAACAGTGGTGGAATTTTTTCATGATTACATATGCATTACCTAGATTATGTACAAAGTCATCTAAAAACATAGTGTTAGTCTTATATATAAACGTGGAAGTGTGTGTGTGTGTCCAGCCCAGAAGTAAGAGGTGGAGTCGAGGTAAAGGCTCCTCGTCCGAGGAAACAGAAAACTCGCTTAGCCACTAATAACACAAGTGGGACCAGCACATCAGCAGAAACGAAACCTCATAAGAAAAACAAAGTTGCTTAGCCACTAACACCAGCAAAACGGTATTCCTTTTACTTTTCCTCCTGCTGGTAATGCACAAGTGATGCGAGCACGTCGGCAAAATGAAACCTCCGAAGAAGGACAGTCGCTTAGCCACTAATTTACAAACGATGGAAGCACATTGGCAAAACGGTATCCCTTTTACTTTTCCTCCCGTCGCTAAATTTACAAATGATGCAAGCACATCGGCAAAACGAATCCTCCTAGGAGAGAGATGCCCAGAGTAGTTCCTTTCAAACCTGACATCTGTACTTTTCAATTTTTTTTCTGACGATTTCAATAGTTTCTAAGACCCCATGCTTTTTAAAGCACAAGCTTATACAGGTAGTATTATATAATATTTGTTGAAATAAATTGCTATAAGTAACACTGCATTTAGCTACATTTGTGATAATGATAGTGGAAAAAAAAATTATAAAATTAAATGTATTACGAGAAATACGATGGGGACAAATGAACTTATTGTTCCCATTACATCTTTATATTTACATGGCATATTCAATGTTTACACATTATTGTTAAACTGATGTTGTATAAATTAAAATAAGATTAATAATAGTTATTGAAAGAATATGCATTATATTGAATACAGTGTTTAATATCATGTACACATTTATATTTCCAGAATACAAAAAGTTTGGATTTATTTTTAAATAAATACTACTTCCGGTTGAGTAATTTTTCTCAAATTTCATATCTGTTTGCTTTTAATCATTATAAATATCTATAGAAAATATGAATCATCTATCTGTAATTATAATTTGCAAAAGTATTTAGTTAAAGTAAAACTTTCGGTTACTGGAAGTGGCCCAAAAGCAGATAGGATCCCTTATTTTTGATATAAAGCAGGTGTACAAAATCTCACTGACCGAGGTCAAAGCATTTGAGCTATCATGTTTACACACAGACACAGACCGACATCACTTCAAAAATAGTATTTTCAGATTCAGAAATATTTAAAAAGTTAAGATTCATCAAAATCTCAAGGTCAAATGTTTTCACGATTCCTATACTTTCTCTATACTATGAGAAAGTAAAAAAGTTGGGAGTCTATAATCAACCCTATAATTAATATATAATTAACCAGAAACTCTGCTAGAACTTTCACAATACATTTTTGAATATCAGATCATAACACTGACACTATCATAGCCTTGCCAATTTTCCTGTGTAAGAGTTGTCATGTTCTTTATTTTCTTCTAGCCACTCCAGTTTCCATTCACCTCACATAGATGTCCAGTTCTGTTGTATCTGTATTAGTAAGTTAGAAATGTGAAAGCTTCATGTTTCCAGGCTGTCTTCTGGTGTTATAACCTATGCACTCTGAGTGCATCTACAGAAAGGGATATGTGTTCAGTGTAACTGCACCCTTCTGAAGTAGGAAAGCCAACAGCAGAGTGTCCCTCTATCAAGCACAGATGTCTATGCAAACCAAGGTGGGACTGCAGACCTGGACAATACCCATATGGTGGCTCCGAAGTGAAAGCAGCAGAAAATTTAAACAGGCAGTGCACACAAAATAAGAGGAGGCAATCCAAAAAGACAAATCCAAAACACTGACAGAGGCACTGGCAAGCAAAACACAAAAGCAAAGCAGAAGTAATAATGCAGAAGATGCATATGCATCCTTGAAGTCTGACAAGACCAGGTTACCTGCAGTCCTGACTGAACAGTAGTCACCTGGAGCGAGGTTGCGATTATCAAATATGGCATTCCATCTCCGGTGTCAAAAACAAACTAATAATTTGGATATCCACACTAGGGACAGGTTCCAGTCAAGAGAAAATCAAAGTGATGTTCATTAAGGGAGGATTTGAACAACACGTTTAATGTGGGCAACAGGTCTGTCGAGCCAGAATTATGAAACAGGTTTAATATGCTTGAAATGGACGTATAGGGAGACTAGGCTTCTGGGGATTATTGAAAGCTAAGAGTAACACCAAGAGATAACAACATTCAGACACAAATCACAGTAAGGATCCAAGCCAGATCAAGCCAAAAAATTAAAAAAAAGGCACTCAAGGGGCAAACCAGAATCAGATGTCGAGAACAAAAAGGAGTTGAAAATCAAAACGAAGTCTTACACTTGCCCTGAGAAAAAGAAAGCAAACTATTCTAAAGTATTTTGCCGTTTATCCAACGGATGGATAATGCATCCCAAAACCGTTGCCATATTTGTGTCTTAACTTCCGCAAATACAACAGTCATGATCACTTGACGTGTAAACAAAAGAACAAGTTGCGACTAAATAAACAATAAACTTATTCAAATTTAATAAAAACAGTGAGATGTCCCTAAATATCAATTCTCCATATCACAAAACACTCTAAAACAACACAAAACTAATGGAATATAATAGTCTGTTACTACATGACAACCCTCTGTAGATTAAAGATGGCTTATGGAACAAATTCGATCCTATCTGGATGGCAGGTTATTACTGGGATCTCCTAAATCTGAACCTGAAGCTGGGTTAATGTGGACGCTTCACAGCACTGTAGATCTGGCAGAGTTTCCTGTCAGCTGAGCTTATCATAAATGTAATGTTTCTACACAAAGTGTCCAAGCATCCTTATATTTGGAACTTAATTCTTCCTTCTTTCTATTGAATTTAGTTTAATATGGTGCTGTACTCTGACAAGGAATCGCTCTGACTAAGCCATTCTATACACACAGAATAGCTGAGAGCCCCCAGTGGGCCTCCTCATCTCATGTCCTCAGAGTAACATCACACTACATTTTCTGGACTGTCTGCAATTGGTTTCAGCTTTGTTTAATTATATAATTTCACGGCAGCCTCATTCCTTCCATAAAAGTAATTTTTGATCTGGATCTTCATTGTCTTGTGAGTGATGGTGCAGCGCTAGCTGGAGGACACATGGAGATCTTAGCTGTCCCTTTGCCAGTACTGTCAAATACATGCCACAAAGTAGACAAAACAAATTCTGCAAAATGTGGCTTAATTGCTGTGGTCCAAGACCCTGTCCCTCTCAATTAAGCTTCAAACTGGCAGTTTAGGGTGTATTGCAATTTGGTATGCTGTAATAGGCTCCCATTTTATGAGCAGATTTATTCCAATTATATTAATTCCTAAATTCTCTGAAACACTAAACTGCTTGGCGGTTTTATGATTAGGCTTGTCAGCACACCCTCGGACCAAATCTCTGCCCTAAACGATTTACATCAGCGTTCAGACAATATGAAGTCATTGCTCTGGGTGCACTCTTGGGGTAGGATGTTTAATTTGGGCTTCAGCCCGCTGACCCCTCCTCGCTGCCACCATGAAAGAAGGCGGCTTTGGCGTTTATCTTTAGAGCAAGAGGCCCATGTAATGGGATTCGTTCCTGTTGCGGAGCTGGCTTTGAAGGACAGGTTTTTGAGATTAGCACTGAGATTTGATACTTGACTACTTCAGGAAGAACATTTACAGCAACAGACTCTGTATTGTTTATTTCAGTGAGACAAAACGATTGAATCTGCCCTTGGCGGGAGAGATGTGTCAGGGCTTGGCTGTCTCAACACCATCTTGACTGTACTACTGAGTTCAGTGAGTGGACTTCAGTGTCCTCAAATGCACTGTAATGGCAGTCACACAAGACTACCAACTGACACTTCAGGTGGTCAGACTAAAATCATATGAGTGACCTATATGAAGACACAATAGTATTCGGTTCATCGATAGGCAAATTCAAGTGATCAGTTACCCCAAACCAAAAGGCGCACCAGTCGTAGTATTGTCACATGTACAATGACATTCTAGATTGTACGTTCAACCAACATGCAACACGTTTCCACTCTCTGGTGCCATTATAAAAAATAAAATACTAAAATACATAACAATTGTCTTGTATAGAAAACACAAATTTAGATTACCTGATGTTCTCCTTACTCATTTATATTTAGACTCCCATTACCTGAATCTTTGTGGAAAAGACTCTGAGAAGAACTACTACAACATGAATCTTTCTTTCTATATATATATTATGTACATTATGTCAAGTAACAAGCGTATTAATGTCACAATTACCTGTGAACTAAATAAACATATACAGAGGATTCCTAAAGTATTCTGACTCCTTCACTTTTTTTAAATTTTGTTATGTTGCAACCTTCTGCTATAATCATTTCAATTCAATTTTTCCTCACATCAAGCAACACTCAATACCCCAGAATGACAATGTAAAGCAAGTTTTTAGCCAGTTTTACGAATGTATTAAAAATAAAAAGCTGAAATATCACATTGACACAAATATCCTGACCCTTTACTCAGTACTTAGTTGAAGCTCCCTTGGCAGCATTTCCATCCTGGAGTCTTCTTGGGTTTGATGTGACACACCTGGATTTGGGTATTTCCTGCCATTCTTTTTTGCAGATCCTCTCAAATTCTGTCAGATTGTATAGAGATCATCAGTAGACAGCCACTTTCAGGTCTTTCCAGTGATGCTCTTATGGGGTTCAAATCCTGGTGTCATTCATGAACATTCCCAAAGTCAATCCTCCGTTGTCTTTTTACTTTGCTTAGGGTCATTGTCCTGCTGGAAGGTGAGCCTTTGGACCAGAGCTCTCTTGAGCAGGGTTTCATTAAGGAAATCTCTGTGCTTTGCTCTATTCATCTTTCCCTCAAACCTGACTGGTTCCCAGTCCCTGCTGCTGAAAAAACCCACAGCATGATTTTGCCACCTCCATGCTGGTATGGCACTGTACAGGTGATGAGATGTGCCTGCTGTCCTCCAGACATGACGCTAATCTTGGTTTCAACAGACCAGAAAATCTTTTTTCTCACAGTCTGAGATTCTTTTGGGTGCCTTTTTACAAACTCTAAGAAGACATCAAGTGTCTTTTAATGTGGAGAGGCTTCCCATCTGGCCATGCTGTTGTAAAGCCTGAATCAGTGGAATGTTGCCGTGATGGTTGCCCTTATGAAAGTTTCTCCCATCTCCATACAGGTTCTCTGGTGCTCAGCTGGAGTGACTATTGTGTTCTTGGTTACCTCTCTTACTATGGGTCTTCTACCATAATTGCCAGCTCTAGGAAGATTCAGGGCTGTTTCAATCCTCTCACATTTAAGAATTATGGAGGCCCACTGGTCTCTTGGGAACCTTCAGTGCTGCAGGATTTTTTTGTAGCCTTCCCCTGCTCTGTGCCTTGACACAATCCTAGCTCTAAGTTCTGCAGTCAAGCCCTTCAACCTCAGGGCTTGACTTTTGCTCAACTGTGGGACTTTCTATAGACAGGTGTGTGGCATCAATTGAGATGACAAGAGGTGGACTCCAAATAGGTGGAGAAATACAGTATCTCAACAATGATCAATAGAATGGGATGTACCTGAGCCAGATTTCAAGTGTCATAGCAAAAGGGTCAGAATACTTATGCCAATGTGATATTTCAGTTTTTTATTTTTAATACATTTGTAAAAATGTCTAAAACCCTGTTTTCCTGTTTTGTCATTCTGGGGTATTGAGTGTTGCTGGATGAGGGAAAAATTTAATTTAAATTATTTTAGTGCAAGAGTGCAACCAGTGAAGGGGTCTGAACACTTTTTGAAGGCACTAAATATAAATAGAATATATATCGCAATGAAGCAATTTAACGCATAAATCACAGGGACATATTAATTACTGATTATCTGCAAAGAATTCTTTACCTGAACAGACATTTTGAATATGTCACTATCAGTGAGATGGTAGTTGATGACATGTCAACAAGGATCTACACTCCACTCTTCTACTAAACATGGAACAGATTTTGTTTGGCACAGCCACCACACAGCACAAGTTATCAAACTCTGTTACTAAGCACAACGTTTCAAAGAAATCATTTTAATGTACTCAGTTGTACCAAAGCTAAAATATCAGAAAAAAAATCATCAGCTTCTAGTTGATAAGAATTTCATGTTTATAATTCAATCAGAGCGCCAAATCCTGAGAGGCACTCCAAGAGCTCACTTGTTGCATAATGTAAACTCAACATTCAGCATTATTCCAGAGTATTATTTAAATTATAAAGAGTCACTTGATTATATGATTATCAACAATAAGAAACTGATTCACATCATTAAATACATTTATTGCTTTAAGTGATTCCAATACTTTTCTAAGTGGTGATTTCCATCATGACAATTCACTGATGGGTTGAAATGATTGTTGTTCTTAATTAATCACTAAACTAAATGTTTGTTTTTTCTCTTGGGGAGCCACCTGCTTCATCGCCTGATGTCTGTCTTGCAGTTCTTGCAAGATATCAATTGAAAGCCTAAAGGGTTACTGTCTGATTAAAATGTCATTGTGAATTCGGTCATTAAGATCTGCTCATTGATTCAAACAATTCCTGTTCTCAGAAGCTCTGTAGATTGTTGATTTACATCATAAATGGTCAATTACTTATTTACACAATTTCTGTCCCAGTTTTTGCAACTTGTTGATTTACATCCTGAAGGTTCACTTATTAGTTTACAGGTAAATCATTTTTCCATTTAGGTCATTACACATTTTAAACATGAAGTGGCAGTACTGTTATGTATCTATCTATATTTATATGTATTTCTCGTTTATGAATTATTTTTATTTTACATTTTAATGTAAAGTAATGAAAAATTTTGCTGACGTATTTTGTTGTGTAGTACCAGAAAACAGGAAGTGTAGAAGAAGTTGGAAGGATGAAGAAGAGATTTAGAAGATTGTAGATAAATAAGAAGACAGAATATTTAAGGTGGGCCTCTCTGGCAGTGTCTTAAATTGGTTTCACTCCTATTTAATATGTAGAAAATTCTTTTATTTTGTTGTGGTGATTGCACTTTAGAGGTCCATGATATTTTATATGGTGTACTATTCTGGGTCTACTGCTTTTTCAATCTACATTCTTCCATTAGGGCAGATTATCTCAAAGCACAAAGTAAGCTGTCTCAACTATGCAGATGACATAAAGCTTTATTTATCGATAGCGCCTGATGACCCTGATGCTTTTGGCTCTCTGATCCAATGTCTTACTAGTATTTCTGAATGGACAAGTAACAATTTTCTCAATCTAAATAAGGAAAAAACAGAAATCTTAGTGATTGTCAAAAATTGAAATAATGAGGGTATTAGGAATAAACTTGATCCCTTAGCAATAAAACTCAAGGCAGAGGTAAAGAATTTAAATGTAATCGTGGACTCTGACCTAAACTGTAAATGGAACATTAACCAGAGTGCTAAGAATGCTTTTTTCCAATTATGGAACATTGCAAAAGTTGGACCTCTTATAACATTATAAGACACTGAAAAATTATTCACACTTTTGTATTTAGGTGATTAGATTACTATAATGCACTCCTAACAGGACTACCTAAGAAAGACATCAATCATTTGCAATTAGTGCAGAAAACAGCAGCCAGAATCTTAATTAGAAAAAGAAAATTTGAGCACATCACACCAGTTTTAGCGTTGTTAAATCAGTTACCTTTGTCTTTATTTTTTTTTTGGCATTTGGCACACTGTATTAATCCCCAAGTGGAAATTGTCTAGAATTAACTTTAAAATACTACTAGTGATATATAAATCTTTAAATAATCTTGCTCCATCCTGTATTTTGAAATGCCATTCCCCCTACACTCCAAGTCATAACCTTAGATTTTTTAATGGAGGCCTGCTTATAATTTCAAGAGCCATGCTTAAAATAAGTGGTGAGGCAACCTTATGCTGTTATGTATCAAAATTGTGGAATACTTTACCAATAGAGCTATGCTTGGCTTTTTCGTAGAAATTAGAATTATAATATTCTTCAGGGATTTGCAGTCTTTACTAATCTCTACATTTCCCTGCCTCGTTTTGTGTGCCACCATCTGTGATGCTGGGATGAAGGCAGGTGCCCCAGCTGCCTATGAGACCCACTGTGGCATATCCTCTCAGATGAAGCCTGGAAACATCGAGGAATAAGAACATCTATGTTATGTGGAATGCCCAGTGGGGGCTAGGTGGTCCTTTGGCCTTGGAACCTCTGCAGTTTTTTTTTTTTGTTTTTTTTCTGTCCTCCTGGACATCTCACCTTTTCATCAGACTCATCTTTAGAGACTTATAATATGATATTGTATATAAGGACATTATTCTTCTGCAAATTATATGTCTATCTTTTTCTTATATAATACGCTACCATGGCTGTCCATTTGTCTGTCCAGGATCTTAAATCACCTGTAGCTCACAAACCGTTTGACCTTTTGACCGGAAATTTAGTACGCATATACTACGTGACGTCTACTATCCGCTTTCAGAGTGACGGTTGACCTCCAAGGTTATTCCTCTTTTTAATTTTCATTTTATTTTATGGCAGAATCAACACTCAGCAGCACACAGCAGGGTGGCCGTGCAGCGTATGCGTATGGGAGCCGTTCTCATCCCTACCACCTTCGCCATCACTACCCCTACCTCTTCATATCTTAAATCATTCTTGAGGCAGATTGAACACTTAAGTGTCAGCTTAAGTGAAAAATTAAGGAAAACGTACTAAGTAATTGCAACACAAACACTGACTTCATCAGTTTTAATGTGAAAAGATGCTGACAGAAGAAGAGAAGCAGCGGGCCTCTATGGTGGGAAAAAGAAGAGCTGCTTAGGAAGCAGCAAGCACATCAACCTCTGAACAAACAAATGCTAAACGTACAGAGAAAGAGGATGAGAACTATAAATGTTCAAGTCAACGTCATCATGCAGTCTGCCATTGCAAAGTTACTTTTAGTTTTTTTTCTTTCTTACTTATTCATTATTATTCTTACCTAATCTTATTTGTTTTTTCTTTTCTTGAAACTTTCTCTTTGACATCTTGTAAAGCACTTAGAGCTACATCCTGTGTATGAAAATGTGCTTTAGAAATAAATATTATTGTTGTTGTAATGATGATCAGAATTCAGAAGTTACCCTGCAGAGACAGCAATTGAAAAGAGTGGATACATTTAAATATCTTGGATCAGTGGAGCCCAAGATGGAAAATTAGATTCAGAGATAACCCTTAGAATGCAGTGTAGATGAAACAATTGGAAGAAGATATCAGAAGTATTGTGTGATCAGAGAATTAAGGTGAAGGTTAAAGGTAAGGTTTACAGGTGCCGGTCATAAAATTAGAATATCATGACAAAGTTGATTTATTTCAGTAATTCCATTCAAAAATTGAAACTTGTATATAACATTCATTCATTACACACAGACTGATGTATTTCAAATGTTTATTTCTTTTAATTTTGATGATAATAACTGACAACTAATGAAAGTCCCAAATTCAGTATCTCGGAAAATTAGAATATCAATTAAGACCAATGCAAAAAAAGGATTTTTAGAAATGTTGACCAACTGAAAGGTATGAACATGAAAAGTATGAGCATGTACAGCACTCAATATTTAGTTGGGGCTCCTTTGGCCTGGATTACTGCAGCAATGCGGCGTGGCATGGAGTCGATCAGTCTGGCACTGCTCAGGTGTTATGAGAGCCCATGTTGCTCTGATAGTGGCCTTCAGCTCTTCTGAATTGTTGGGTCTGGCGTATTGCATCTTCCTCTTCACAATACCCCATAGATTTTCTATGGGGTTAAGGTCAGGCAAGTTTGTTGGCCAATCAAGAACAGGGATACCATGGTCCTTAAACCAGGTACTGGTAGCTTTGGCACTTTGTGCAGGTGCCAGGTCCTGTTGGAAAATGAAATCTGCATCTCCATAAATTTCGTCAGCAGCTGGAAGCATGAAGTGCTCTAAAACTTCCTGGTAGACGGCTGCGTTGACCTTGGACCTCAGAAAACACCATGGATCAACACCAGCAGATGACATGGCACCCCAAACCATCACTGACTGTGGAAACTTTACACTGGACCTCAAGCAACGTGGATTCTGTGCCTCTCCTCTCTTCCTCCAGACTCTGGGACCTCGATTTCCAAAGGAAATGCAAAATTTACTTTCATCAGAGAACATAACTTTGGACCACTCAGCAGCAGTCCAGTCGAGACGCTTCTGACACTGTCTCTTGTTCAAGAGTGGCTTGACACAAGGAATGCGACAGCTGAAACCCATGTCTTGCATACGTCTGTGTGTGGTTGAAGCACTGACTCCAGCTGCAGTCCACTCTTTGTGAATCTCCCCCACAGTTTTGAATGGGTTTTGTTTCACAATCCTCTCCAGGGTGCGGTTATCCCTATTGCTTGTACACTTTTTTTCTATCACATCTTGTCCTTCCCTTCGCCTCTTTATTAATGTGCTTGGACACAGAGCTCTGTGAACAGCCAGCCTCTTTAGCAATGACCTTTTGTGTCTTGCCCTCCTTGTGCAAGGTGTCAATGGTCGTCTTTTGGACAACTGTCAAGTCAGCAGTCTTCCCCATGATTGTGTAGCCTACAGAACTAGACTGAGAGACCATTTAAAGGCTTTTGCAGGTGTTTTGAGTTAATTAGCTGATTAGAGTGTGGCACCAGGTGTCTTCAATATTGAACCTTTTCACAATATTCTAATTTTCCGAGATACTGAATTTGGGACTTTCATTAGTTGTCAGCTATAATCATCAAAATTAAATGAAATAAACATTTGAAATACATCAGTCTGTGTGTAATGAATGAATCTAATATACAAGTTTCACTTTTTGAATGGAATTACTGAAATAAATCAACTTTGTCATTATATTCTAATTTTATGACCGGCACCTGTATAAGACAGTGGTAGGACCTGCAATGATGTATGGAGCTGAGATATGGGCAGTAAAGGGAGCGCAGGAGAAGAAGTTAGATGTGGCAGAAATGAGAATGTTGAAATGTATGTGTGGAATTACAAAAGAGGACATAAGAAGGAATGAGGCAATCAGAGGAATAACAAAAATGGGAAAGATATCTAAGAGAGAACAGGGAAGTTGCCTGAGGTGGTATGGACATGTGACGAGGAGAGACAATGAATATGTGGGGAAAAGAGTGATAGGATTGGAAGTACCGTAGAAGAGAACATGAGGAAGGCCAAAGCGGAGGTGGGTGGATGAAGTAAAAGAAGATCTGAAGGAAAAGGCTTTACTGGTGAGGAGTGAGTTGTATGGAGAAGGCTGATCAAACATATCAACCCCACACAGAAGTGGGAAAAGATAAAGAAGATTTTTTTTACATTTTAATATAATTTCTGCTGCTTCTATTTATGTACTATATACATGCTCTTTAGTCTCCAGATCTTTGAGGTTTGTCCTTTTATTAAAAGGTTTTTCTAGATATTGAATTAAGTTTTGTCTTTTTTAATTTTGGGTTTATTACTTTGGATTTGGTTGATTAATCTTCTTTTTTATTTTTTTCTATATTTCATTTTCCCTTTCTTTTTAAAGAAGTCTTTTGCATCCTTTTTCCAAATGTACAATTGGAAACTTCTTCAGGATTAATTTTGCACAAACATTGAGAATTTTTTTTTTTACACAGAGAAACAAACACATGGAATAAGCTACCAAGTAGTGTGGTAGAAAGTAGGACTTTAGGGTCTTTCAGAACTTGACTTAATATTATTTTAGATGAATTAAGTGGATAGGACTGGCGAGCTTTGTTAGGCTGAATGGCCTGTTCTCGTCTAGATTGTTCGACTGTTTCTGTTATTCTCTTGTTCAGTATTTCCACAGTTTTCACTGATTTCTTTTAGATTTCTAGGGTTCAATCGATAATTCTTACATTTTAATTGCCGGATTAAAGATGTTATGTTAATTCTTTATTGTTAATTTAGTTGTTTAATACATTTTAAAGGCTATTTTGTAGTGGCTAAGAAAGGCTTTTTTGTGTGTTTTTAATCTTTTTATTTAGGTCTGTCATAACATTCTTGCTTAGAATCTATGCCAGTTGTGGATTTACATCATGAACATTCAGTTACTAAACTATTTAAAGCCTTAGGTTATTGCTGATTGTCGATTGACATTATGAAGAATGACTTGTTAGTTAAAACGATTTCTGTCCAAAGAGTTATTGCAGATTGATTTACATTATGAAGGGTTGTTTTCTGCTTTAAATGATTTCTGTTCTTAGAATCATTGCAAGTTCTCAGTTTCATTCTAAGCCATCATTCACTGGTTTAAATAATTTCTGTTGTCAGGTTCTTTGTACTAATAGATTTATTATTTGCTACATGTAGGATCACTGAGTGTTTCAGAGACCCCGGATTGAATCCCCTGTCCTTTTGTTAGAGAAAATCAGTAATTATAATTTTTTTTCTTTTTTTATCCATTTACTGAATGTATCCATTTCAGTAACAGCACTGGAGAAAGCCAATGTTGTGTGTGTGGCGGACCACCGGGGCACTTACCTGGCTGGAACACCTCAGTCATGGAAGGACCGGGTGAGAGAGCTTATTCAAGACACTATCTCCCTGTAACACCAGAGGGCAGCCCCCCTGGCTTGCTGTGGGGGCCACGGGTTTGGAGCATGGAAGCTCAACCATGATTGGGCCAGTGGCTCCTGGACATTTTCTGAGCCTTATTTAGCAGCACTTCCGCCTCACCAGGAAGTGCTGCCGGAAGAAGCTTCCAGGTGTCCTATAAAAGGAGCCAGCCACCACTACTCAGAGAGCCAGAGTCGGGAGGAGGTGGACGAAGCTTCCCAGGAGAGGAGAGGAGACGAGAGGAATGGAGGCAGAGAAAGAGAAGAGAAGAGAAGAAAAGGACTGGGCTTTGGTGCTGTTTATTTGTGTTGTGCTGCTGTTGGTAGCAAGAAAAGCTCTTCCCCATGGTAATAAATGGAAATAAACGTGACAAAACACATGTCTTTGCCTGTCAGTGTTGGGGTTAGGGGGGCTGGAATGCCCCTGGGCATCACAGATGCAAAGCAGAAAGTAACCCCGGGTGGGACACCAACCCATCTGAGTACCCACTCACACTAACGGACAATTGCCAGTTTCTAATCACAAGTTACATTAGCCTATACATCTTTAGTATGCAAGTAAAAGCACTAAAATGGGAAAACATGCTGACTCTGCACGGACAGTAAACAGGCTGATATTTTTACACAAATGAACAACAGAATAAGCCAAAATGAACAGACCCACAATACAACATATTTAAGTTTAAGTTTAATTTTATTGTCACGTGTACATACTGTAGCACATTGAAACAGCATTTGTACTCGGAATTGGTAAAAATAATTTAATACCAACAAACAGAAATGTAGGTCCACACTGTATGTTGTATAAAAATATGAAGCATGAAATTCCCTGACTTAATGGTCAATAAAAGGATGCAGCCATTAACCAAAGTGACCACACAATTTATTTATAACACAAAAAGTCCACTTCAGATTAACATTTCCCTTTCATCTTAAAATGTCTGTCCTTGACCAAAATTATTTTAGAGTCTTCTTCTCCAAAGTATTGGCATAACGAGTTTTAAGCTTCCGTTTAGCTTCACTTTCATCTTCAGAATCACTGGAGACTGTTGACTCCTGTAATGTCACTCTTTTATTTCACTGATGTCTGTTAAATTAGATCAAAATGAGTCAATCTTCAATAAAAGCCCAAAAAGCATTACAAAGTTTCTACCTTTTGATGGTTGATGTAGCACTATGTCACGTTTGCTAGGCTACAGTCTCCATGCAGGGATCACAGCTGCAATCCAATAGACAAGCTGGTAACCTTGCCAATTGCTTAGACATGAAACGAGTTTCACCTCCGTCTCCAGCCTCTCTGATATTCTCCAGGGTTTTGACTCTCTTGCATTTATGACTTTGCCATGAGTTTATGCTTGTTCCATGATACAGCTTTAGATGAACATCAAGCAACTGAAAGTATCTTGCTGGTGCTGTAGACAGACATGACCTAGGCATTGCTGAACAGCAGGCATCATAAATCTAACTTTGGAATTCTTACTCACTCCAGATTTGAAAAGCACCAGCGATTGTGTGGATGTCAGAGAGCACCAGGAAGGGTCAGTCAATGACTTACTCTCTGAAAAATAGCAGGTTTTTTTAATCACCATTCCAGATTTTGAGATTTCATCATCTGGAGTTAATGAAAGCTTTGTAATATTTAAACAAAAGCCACTTTGTGATTGGATTCATTGAATATCTCGATTTTGAAAGGATTCCTGTTAGTCTTCTTGGACCTGTAATATTCTGGAACCAAAAGATGAGCTACAGGTTATAAGACCAGCAAATGCTCATTGTGGTCAACATCCCTAATTCATCAATTAAATTCTGTTTGTTTTTGCATACTGTAGTTACGTTCATCACTCTGGTGTTTCTTCAGACCATATACTTTTGAAAATAAAGGTGCCAGAGTGGTTCTCCAGAGCGATGCCATAGGGGAACTATTTTTGGTTCCCAAAAGAACCATTTATAATATTACAGAAAGGACCTATTATCAATGGCTTTACATTTTTAAAAGGACTTTTACTGTGTACAGCAATAGCTTTGTTTGGGTTTTCTTAATCTGGTCTTATCCAGCTTGATTTCAGCCTACTGTACCTTAAAGATTTCTGTTTTGTCCACTGTAATAAAATAAAGACACTGGAAAACTCCAAGAAGAGTTGGGGAATGATCACGTATAATGTCCATTGGGGCACAATGAAAAAAATAGCAAAAAATGGATCAAAAACAAGAGCACTTGACAATAGAGTAATGGTTACATATAGTTTTACAGTAAAATGGTGGCAGGAAATGAACAGAAATGACAGGAAGTGGCATAAATAGTAGACAGACAGAAGTGATGTCATTACAGGGGGTCGGAAGTGACGTCATCACGTTGGGCCGGAAGTGACATCATCAGTAGGAGCCAGAAGTGACATCATCTCGGGAGAGCCGGAAGTCACATTGTCAATGGAATTGGGAGATGGGGTTGTTGGATAGTAGCCATTTTGGGGAACCGGGATTATTGCGGGTGAGTTATGGTTTTTCTTCTTTGATTCTGTTGATGGAGAGAGAGAGAGGGGCATTAGTACACACAATCAACCCTTAACCTCTTGTAATATCATTCACCTCTGGGCTTGTTGGCTGCCTCCTAAGCGCACGTGTGTCACCAGATATTAGGAATCTTTTCAATACTCAAAAAACAACTTCATATGCAAAGACCCCTTCGCTTTCTCTGTTGGCATTAAGGTTATCCCTTTTGTTTCTCAGACTTGTAGTCCTCGGTTGGTCAACTAACTGTTCAGTGCTTGACTCATAAGGGCTTATAAATGTTGCTGTGTACACACGTTTATCTGGATCAACGTATTCAGAATTGTAAAACTTTAAGCTAGTAAAAATAATTAAATGATAAAGTAATAAATGAATAAAAATAAAAACCAGGGAGAGAGAATCTGCTTCCTCAATTAAAAAGCTTATTCTAAAATGTTATTGATTAGATACTTGCAGGTTTTGAAAAAGTTCTGCACAGATCCTCTAAATGAGAATTTGATTGTTTTAAATTTCAAATAGTATATAACATCAGTTACCCACTGACTTAGAATTGAAGAGTTAGGATTCTTCCAGTTGAGCAAGATAAATCTACGTGCCAACAGTGTAGTAAAGGTGATCACAGTTTGTTTGTCCTTCTCCACTTTAAGCCCATCTGAAAGTCCACCAAACACAGCTGTTAATGGGTGAGGAGGATTTGTGACACCAAGGCTGTCTGAAAGGCATTTAAAGATTGTGGTCCAGAATGATGTTAATTTGGTGCAGGCCCAAAACATGTGGCCCAATGAGGCTGGAACTTGATTGCAATGTTCACAAGTTGGATCTTGCCCTGGTAACATTTTGGACAATTTTAAATGAGACAGATGCGCTCGATATATAATTTTGAGTTGAATGATTCTATGCTTTGCGCATTTGGAGCTTGAGTGAATTCTGTGCATTGCTACCTTCCACTCCTTTTCTGAGATGTTGAGTGAGAGATTCTTTTCCCACTGTGCTCTTGGATCTTAGAAAGGGAGGGACTTTAAAATGGTTTTATATATTATGGGGGTGCTGTCTGGGTCCTCAAGACTGATTGATATTTTTTCCGTCATAGAGGTAGGTGGGAGGTGAGGAAAATTGGGCAGGTTCTGTTTAACAAAGTTTCGAATTTGAAGGTAGTGAAAGAAATGTGTTGCTGGAAAGTTAAATTTGAAGTGTAACTGTTTATAGGATGCAAAGACATTGTCATTGTACAGTTCTCTAAGTGATTTAATCCCTAATGTTTTCCAGACATTAAAAACTGCATACATTTGAGAGGGTGGAAAAAGGTGGTTCTCGTGCAGGGGTGCCACAGATAAAAGCTTCTCTATCCTAAAATACTTCCATATTCTGAGTGAGTTGTTAGTATATTGGCGATGACTTGTACTTATTGGCGTACAAAGCAAGGAATATAAAGGAGTACTGCAGGATTTTATTTCCATTGCAGACCAAGCCTATGTATGTTCATCTATTTGCTGCCCAGTAATAAAATTGAAAGTTAGGTAAAGTCATGCCACCTTCCACCTTAGGTTTTTGTAGGGTCACCCTTTGGATACATGAATGTATTGAATTCCAAATAAATGAGGTTATGGTTAATCTAATTTCTTAAAAAAATATTTTTTGATATATATTGGAATGTTTTGAAATAAAAAAGAAGCTTAGAAAGGATATTCATCTTAACAATGCTAATCTTCTACTAAAGTGAGATGAAGGGTTGACCATCTATGCAAGACTTGCTTATTTTTTTCCATACAGATGGCAAAATTTTGTTGATAAAGAGCTTTATGTTTACTTGTGATGTTTACTTCTAAGTATTTAAACTTATCTGCAATGATAAAAGGGAAGTGATGTTAGGACTGCAGGCACAGTATTTTGTGGTCTGATATATACAGTACCATATCATCTGCATATAGAGAAATTTTCTATTCCACTCCTTCTCTGATAATCCCCTTTATCTCATAAGTATTTCGACAGTGAACTGCCAGTGGCTCAATGGGGATTGCAAAGAGCAACATTGACAAGGGGCATCCTTGTCTGGTACCACGTTCTAGTTTAAAGTAGCTTGAATTAATGTTATTAATATAAACTGAAGCTTCTGGATTGGTATACAGTAGTTTGATCCATGCACAAATGTTTGGGCCAAACCCAAATTTATCCAATGTGGTGAAAAAGGTAGTTCCATTCAACCATTTCAAATGCTTTTTCTGGATCCAACAATAATAATATCTCCGGGGTGTTAGACGTGGTCGGAGATAAAAAATAGCATCGTACTTACAAGATTTAATCGTTGGCATGAAATTGTTATCTACAAAGAAATAATCAGTTCTTGAGTAACAATAATGCACTGGTAAGTAGAAGGAATATGCTCTTGAATTTGGGTTTAGAAATCTCCAGAGGTCTGATAAGTTGTGATCAGTTACAAACTGTGTAATTGTCTTTGCAGTGTTAGATGTCATCAACCCTGTGGCAGGAGACCTATCTAGGTCTGGATTTAAAACACAATTAAAGTCCCCAGCCATTATAATTTTATGAGTGTTTACATTGGAAATGGACACAAATACATTTTGGATGAAGTCCCTATCATCCATATTGGGTGCATAGATATTTATCAAAATCACTTTACAGTTAAATAAATTACCCCTGACAATCATATATGTCCCTTCAGGATCAGATATTACATCTGATACTGCAAATGAGACTGTTCTATGTATAAGAATTCCCACACCTCTAGTTTTCTTTTTAAAGCTGTAATGGAATATTTGGCCAGTCCAGTCTCTGTGCAGCTGACACTGATCTTTGCTTACTAAGTGGGTCTCCTGTAAAAATACTATTTTAGCGTTTAGACCTGTTAGGTGAGAGAATACTTTCTTTCTCTTTAATTCGTGATTCAGACCTTTAACATTCCAGATCATGAAGTTAACTGTTCGGTCATGGAGACATTGCTTCTGAACTTTTGTTGTCATTTTGTAGTTTTAAATGAAAGCCTATCCATCTCTGGACGGGGCGCCAGCTTGTCGCTATCGCTACGCCACCGTGTTCCCATGTTTAATACATGCTTTAATTCCTATCATCATGAAAATGATATCAAGTATACATCTCAGTATTTTAATTATTTAGAGAGCTGTAATATCACAAATGTAAAGGATTCTGTGTCCTGTCAGAGGAAGAGAAAGCCCATTTAAGAAGCATGTAGTGATTCACACACATAGAGCACATAGAAAAACACATACAGTACAATACAAAGCATTTAATGTGCTACTTTAATTTCGATGGTATTTGAGAAACTAGTAAATTAAATTTCATCTTAAATTTTAAGATGAAGTTCATGATGTTCTACTTTAATGACAAAATTAACTATGTGATTAAAGTGGAAATTTTGAGAAAAAAGTGTGTGCCTATTTTTTTTTCTTTTCTCTATACCCTAATAAGCTTCCATATAACGGTGGGCCACGAGTTGCCTTTTCACAGTGACTTTGATATCTGATGACTTCTTTTTCATTTTGGGCACTGTGCAACTTTATGAACTTAAACTTCCAAGTTTCTTCAACTCTCTGTGTCACTTGATCAATTTCCTTTTGTTGTTTATACCACTGTTTAAACCAACAAATAGTACATTTTTCCTTGCCTCCACTTGGTATTCGCTGAAATTCTTCTATTTCCCCTGTGCTTTTGCCATTGTCTTTTCACAGAACGCTGAGCTTAAGGACTATTTATATTGATTTGCATATTTAAAGAGGCATAATTCTGGGAGGAGTTGAGGAGCAGCAGCAGACGAGTGCACTTGCGTTACTTTTCACGCTGACTGGGATTTATGGAGTGGAATAACGTGGAAGTTGACGTTCACAAAGATTTATGCATCTGGATTTTTTTGTGCGTACGCACATTTCCACTTTTGTCCGTGCGCCATGTTTTAGTGTGAATTCTACACAGTGCGTTATGCATGAGGCCCCTGGTCTTTAATATCCTGTACCAGCAATATTCACTGTTCCTGATTTTGCCGACAATTCTGTGATCTTTGCGGTGTCAGTGGAGGTTCTGATAAGGGCTCTCGAGAGACTGAGCGAAGAGTCTGAGTGTCCTGGATAAAAAACAAGATCCAGGCCTTTAATGACCTCTTAGGCACAGCCATCACCAGTGTGTCTGTCTGCGGAGAGAGTGTCGACCTTGTCAAGAGGATTACTTACATCAGCAGTGACATTCATGTTTCTGGTGTCTCTTCCTATGAAGTCAGTAGACGGATTGGGAGAGCATGGAGGGAAATGAGGTCATTGGAGATGGATGTGTACCAATCCTGATGTCTCTGGAAAAGGATGAAGGTCCAAGTCTTTAGAGTCCTGGTGCTTCCTGTTTTGCTATATGGTTGCGAGACATGGACGCTATCCAGTGACCTGAGATGAAAACTGAACTCTTTCGGCACTGTGTTTCTTTGTAAAATCCTTGGGTACTGTTGGTTTGACTTTGTGTCAAATGAGAAGTTGCTCACAGAGTCCTGAATAAGGCACATCACCTGCATTGTCCAGGAGCGTCAGTTACAGCACTACGCCCATGTGGTGTGATTCCCCGAGGGTGATCCGGTTCACAGGATCCTCATTGTTGAGGACCCGAGTGGCTGGACCAGGCCAAGGAGACGTCCACAACACCTGGCTGCAGCAGATAGATGGTCGTTTCCTGAGACTGGACCATGTGTCTTCCTGTGGGGGAGTGTGCCAACTGGGAACCCGAGCTGTTTCTTCGTGTGGTGAGTGCAGCAACACACTGTACCATTGCATGCTCCCCAACATGACCTAACCTATACCAATAAATGTGTCCATGTCTGTGTAAAATCAGTTTGTAATCCATTTATACTACCAGATTAAAAACAAATTGTTTTAAAGGTAGTACTGTATGAAAAGGTTAAACAGCAAGAATTTTAGAGTTATGAAACTCTTACATCACACTTGTTCTTTATGTTGGTGTATGTTTACCATTTCCAGCTTCTTGTAGGTGAACAAAAACGTCTGTCTCACAATATAACATTAGTTTCACCCCCATTCAGCTGGAATGTGTTAGAGGAGATAAGGATGGCATTGAGGCACACGGATGGCATTACCACCTGACCCCTGTGCAGTTCCTAGCTGTGCTTTATTTTCTCTGGATTGTTCATTGGGATCCCTTCACATGCTGTTAGGGTGATTGGCAACTCTAAATTGGCAGAGTCTGAGTTAGTATATGGATTGGCATCTCAACCACCCTAATTGGACGGGTAAGTGAATGATAAGCTATTAAATATTTATCTGAGTGTTTGAAAGTCAAATTGTCCATTTTTGAAAATTGCTTTATTTGTCAAAAACAACTGACATTAAATTGAGAATAGAGGCAGCATGGTGGTGTTGTAGTTAGCACTTCTGTCTAACACCTTCACTGATCTGTATTCCTTACTCCTGGCTTGGCCATTATCTGTGTGCAGTGTACATGCTCTCTTCATGTGCGTTTCTTCAGGCAGTTTGACTTCTTCCCACATCAACAAGATGGGTGACTGGGAATAAGCGTGCCTCCTCACAGACTAGAATCCTATCCAATGTTGTTTCCTAAGTGCACCCACCTGCCTGGGTAGGTTATGGCTGCTTATGGACCTGACCGGAACAAATGGAACTTGTTAATGGAACTTGTTCATTGGCCATTCGAAAGTCCTAACTAAAGGGATAGTCATCCACCCTGAGGGGTCATAATGTGGCCACATTGTTGATCTGCTACTTTGTACTGTTGCAGTTTTTTTCTCTGTGATTTGTGAAGTACTGTACCCTAGAAGTTTGTTAAAAGGTGTATTAGAGTATGTGAAACATATAACATTGTAAGATTTTTAGCCTAACAGCTTTCTGTTTTAGGTATTTTATAAAATGAACAAAAAAAATAATTCATTCATTACCTTCTCTGTCCATTTAAAGGTCCCACAGATTATGTGTATGTCATGATGTACATGTAAACTGATCATTTTTATTTTTTTGATTTTATTTATTTATTTATTTTTTTATTTCCTTTGTCTTCCTGCTGCCTGGCAATGGAAAGCAGGCAAACCAGAGAACGTGGGAGAGTCGAAAAGAGAAAAACAATTGCAAATGAGATTAAAAGTAAATCAAAGAAGAAAAATTGCTGCACAGTTTACGTCTCTCTAATTAAAAATCCCGCCAATCTTTTTCTTTTCCCTTGCTAATGTTACGCTAACGAGCCGGCTTTAGTGGCAGTTATGTAGATAAAAAGTCCCGGTGATTGATCTGAATGGCCTGTTAAAATTCGTTTCAGTCCAGCATATTGATTTAATTCCATCGCTTGAAAGTGCTAATTAATAATGGTAATAAAAGTGTCTCAGCTTGTTATAATTAGTGGCCGCTCCTCAGAAAGAGATGGCTGCTTCTCAGCGGCTTCTCGTTTCTTTAGCCTTGTTAAAGTAGCTGCCTTCTTTATGAGATAAGTAGCACTGCTGCCCCTCGGGTTTAGCTGATGGAAGAGAAGCCTTCACATTGGAACACCGGGCAGCACTCGTTACTCTCTGCTTGGCTTTGAGCTTTAGGTTTGCTGCCAGAGTATTTCAGACAAGCTGAAGTCAACTCAGCACATACAGCGTAGCTCCCAAGGGCAAGGAATAGCCTGGCAGACAGGGGGCCGCAGACATCTGCCGAAACAATTTATAAGTAATGTGTATTTAATACAGCGCTACTCATGGCAAATGACAATGTAAAGCATCATTAACTGAAATCACATCGTAATAAAATATAATGACTCAAGGGGGGATAAAGGACAGCTGTGGTTGGCATTGTTGGGCTGCTTGGGGCAAACAATCACCAAATACCGGGAGTGGATGGATTTGAAAACACTTTGGGAAGAAGATTGCATATCTTTCCTTTATAGATGATCAAAGGAATGAGGTGAAGTCAGGATTGGTTCAACATTCTTCATCTAGCTACACTCCTCATGTCCAGTAAATGAACATCTAAAGAATGAAATAGAAGCATAAAAAATACAACATGGCTGACTAAACAAATACAAATTAAACATCACAGAAGACAGAGGTCAGGACTGAGCTCACCTGAGATTCTGATAACATGACGGTGTCACGTCTCATCTGGGGCCTAATGTATAAATCGGTGTATACGCACAAAAATGTTGCTTAAGAATGTTTCCACATTCAAAACACGATATATAAACCTAAACTTGCCGTAAAGTCACACACGTTTCCACGGTAGCTCATACTCTGTCGTACGCAAGTTCTGCGCTCGTTTTGCAGACTGGCGGCACCCAGCGTCAAAGCAGTGCTACTGTTCCTGTGTGTTTTATCTTTCTTTAACGTGATTAAATTGGACATTTCGATATTAAAGTTGACATTTCGTGCTTTTTTCCCACTGTGTGCCTTTTTTTTTCTCTGTACCCTAATAAGCTTTCATATGATACTCAACGGTGGACTACGACTCGCCTTTTCACGGCGACTTTAATATCTGACAACTTCTTTTTTATTTTGGGCACTGTGTGACTTTGTGAATTTGAGCTTTCGAGTTTCTCTGACACGCTATGTCACTTGATCAGCTTCCTTTGTTGTTTATACCACTGTTTAAACCAGCAAATAGTATGTTTTTCTTTGCCTCCACTTGGTATTCGCTGAAATTCTATTTTCCCTCGTGCTTTTGCCATTGCCTTTTCACAAAACGCTGAGCTTAAGGGCTATTTATGTTGATTTGCATATTCAAAGAGGCATAATTCTGGGAGGAGTTGGGGTGGGGCAGCAGGCGCATGCATGTGCGTTAATTTTCATGCTGACCGAGATGTAGCGGAAGAACGTGGAAGCTGGCATTCACACAGATTTATGCAGCTGAATTTTTTTGTGTGTAAGCACATTTCCGCTTTACGTCATGTTATACTTTGAGTTCTACGCACGGTGTTATGCATGAGGCCCCTGGAGTTCAACTTAATGTTTTATGTTTCTTCTGTTCATTTTTGATTCTTTGATTTATGTTTAGTATGTTACTGTTGTGTTTTTTTTTGATAATTTGCATTAATCTTTGTTTTTGATTTTGTTCATATATGTAAGCTGCCTGTGTTATGTTCCTTGTGCTTTGTGGCAGGTTCTTCAACAGGCGACATCACCTGCCAATCACCGCCTCATCCCTATAAATCCAAAGGGTCTCCCACGGTTCCTGGCGGTTCATTGTGAATGCGATTGGGTGTTGGTGCGTTCTTGTGCCTTTTTTAGTGCTTTTTGAGAATTACTGGATTTTCAGCCTGCTTGCTCAGATATGCAGGATTATTATTTACTCTGCCCCAGACCCTGGCATGACAATGCCACCAGAGGGCAGTTATCACATATGTGCACCTGGGGATCCAATTCATGGGTGTGCTAAAGCAAGTGATGACAATCCGGGATGAGAGGGTGCTATGACTAACAGCCTTTTCTGTTTCATCTGCTGCTCAGAGAAGATGCCCAGTGAATGCAACTAGCCCCACCCATAACTCAGAGAGAAGGCTCCACCCCTTCCAGTCTGGGCTTCATGAAAAGAGCATTTTGTGATCCAGATCTCTTGATGGTTGGACCTCCTACATTCCTGATGGGGAGTCTTTTGATTGGGATGTTTAGGGTCGTCCTTTACATTGTGCTGCTGTGCACACTTTGCTTTTTTTGTTGTTTATTAAATGAGGTCTGCCAGTTGGTGCTCCAGTACTAATTGGTGGATCCTTGTGGTCTTTACGTTTAGTCACACAGAATTATCCCACATATGGTACAAGAAGTGACAACCCTAGAGGAATGGCAATAATAAAAGAATGGCAGTGCCATGATCAGGCTTATGAATTTAATTTTTCCCCACTATTCATTGACCTTTAAAAATTATTCAAGTACAGTTTCTTGGGTTTTGAAGTTCATGGCATTTATTGTTCTCATGTGTTTTTAACACTATTAAAAATTAATCACTTTCTCCTGTGACTTCATCTTATTTGCCTTCTGGGCACCTCCATTTTGTTATAATTTTGTTGACATAATAGCATAATTTTGAGAGAATTTGTATTGGATAATGCTGCTAGACCTGACAACTAAGAGTGTGCAATTATGGAATCATTAGTATGAAATTATAGAGGTTAGCATCCTGGTCATCCAGGATTGGATTCCTTATTATTAGTTGTGAGTTTAGTGGTTAAGACAACTTTTTCTTGCCCTTTGACTATAAATTATGGATCAGGTTTATTGGCTTTGGTTACCTGTACTTGTCTGAGCTTATGACTTATCGCTCTGTGCTTTGACCACAATCCCAACTACATATCCTCTGCTTTGCTTTTTTAATTATAGTCTTTCTTGTTATAACCCCTTCTTGAATTCAGATATGCTTCAAGCCCTCGATACCTTAAAGACTAATAAATACCCTGGACCTGATGGAATGTTCTCGGTTATATTGAAAGAAATGTGAGACCTAATCTGTAAACCAACATTAGGCATATTTCAGCAGTCACCTGAGAAAGGAGAACTACCTGAGAACTGGAAAGTTGCAAATGTGACTCCAGCCTTGAAAGGAGGGAGACAAAATGGAATCTAGTAATTACAGACCAATAACTCTTAATTCTATACCATGCAAAGTTACAAAATTATAATAACGAATAAGTTAGACAAGTACCTACTTGGAAATAATTTACTAAATCAAGAACACGAGGACACAGTTGGAAATTTGCTAAGGGTAGATTTTGCCCAAACATTAGGAAGTTTTTCTTTACACAGAGAACCATAGACACGTGGAATAAGTGATCAAGTATTGTGGTAGACTGTAGGACTTTAAAGTGGATAGGACTGGTGAGCTTTGTAGGGCTGAATGGCCTGTTCTCATCTGGACTGTTCTAATGTTCTGATAATAGTCAGTCATGTGATTATGAGATCAATATCTTGCCAAAATCTTTAGATTTTTTTAACACACTTATGCAGTAGTTGACAAAAGCAACGAATATGACACATTTCACCAAGACTTTCATAAAGCATTTGACTCAGTCCCACAGCAAAGATTAATTTTGAAACCAGAAGCTGTATGCATCAGAGGTAATCTATAAAACTGGATCTCTAGTTGGTTAACCAGTAGGAGTCAAAGAGTGAAGCGTAAGATGAGAATGTGATCATCAGTGAAGTCCTCAGAGGTCTGTCCTGGGTTTGTTACTTCTTCTGATTTATATTAATGACACAGGTCTCAGTATTGTTAGTAAACCTCTGATGATATTAAAATTAGAGGACTGACAGAAACTGAAACGTCAGCAAAAACAATTCAAAAAGACTTAGATAAGCCTCAGTACTGGGTGAACACTTGGAAAATGTAGTTTAATGTAGAAAAGTGCAAAGTGCTACATGTGGGCAAAGGAACATTAGTTATTAATAATGGGAGACACTGTCATACAGGAAGGAACCTGTGGACAGGATTTAGGGGTTTATGTTGACTAAAGCAATGCTCAGAGTCTAATAAAACATCAAATAAAATGTTAGGTTATATCATAAAAACTATTGAATATAAATTGAGGGATGTTAAGCTTAAGGCACAGGAAGTGAAAAAAACAGTCAGAGTTACATAATGCTGGCAGACAAGAGAGTAAGCTAAGCCATATCATAATTTAAAGACAGAGGATCTGTGTTGGGAACATTCAGAGAAGAATTTTACATGTGTTATTTGTCTCTTTATAATTGTCTTCTGTTACTTTTTCTGTAATTCATTTTATAATTTACCTCTTTTTGTTATATTTTTGCCTCCTTTATGTTGTTGTGGTTTCAGGAACATGTTAAAAGTACATATTCTCTTCGTTATCATGAATAGAAAAACGGCTACAGTAAAGGAAAATGAATATCAACAGATCATCAGTAGAAATGAAAAACAATGTTTGGCCAAAAAGAGGTAGCATCAAAATGTCAAAGATAGGACAGTTAGAAAAGAACTGAAGAACTTTAGTGGTGTTTCTGGACATTAAGGGCCAGTAGGGCACAACCCTACTAGGTGTTGTGTAAAATAATAACAGGCTTCCCTCAGTAATTTAACTTATTATTAAAATGTTTATTATAACCCTTAACTTTGTCTTCTTAAGATTTTTTTTCCAGTTTTCATTGATATGCTAGAAAAATATTGTTTCTTGTAGTATGTGCTGGGTGTTTTCATTTAAGGGGCAGAACCAGTTGGCCCTGCAGTGTCCTCTGTTCCCTTAGGTGTGCGTGGGTGCGTATTTATGAGTAGAACTTTCTGGTATAGAAATGGGGTTTGAAGATCATTGCACATAAAATGAGAACTGCCCATTGTTTTTTTAAAGCATTTTTGCCCTTCCAGCTTTTCCCAGTATGTGCCAATGCCTTTGAAGATGTACAAAAACCTAACTACATTAACTTAAAGGTGGACAAAGTAGTTTGAGAAACAGAAATGAGAACAATACAGGAATATATTGCTCACAAGAAATTTTCAGCCACCACTGAGGTGGTGACCATAAACTTAAAAAAGCCATCAAGGAAGCCTTCATCTGCTCCTACCACATCGTGGAATAGAAGTCAGCAGTATGAAGCTTGTATCCTGGTGCAGGAAGAACAGGTCTGTATATAGAAAATCATTTTTTTTACTCGTTGCTGGCCTTGCGCTGACATTCGCGAAGTCTGCACACATATAGTAAATTCTGGTATAGACCATCAAAATTATCAAGCCAACACTCCTCTCTATTCACATTTTCAAAAAAATCACCAATTTGAGATTTTTTCAAAATACAGGTAAAATTCCGTTACAACGAATATCTTTACAACGAAATTTTCATTACAACGAAGTATTTTTATGGTCCAGACAGCTTCCCTATATGACACAAGTCTATAGAAATCTCGTTACTACGAAGTACATTCAGCAGATCTGAATGGATGAATAGTAATTTTCTCAAGCTAAATAAAGAGAAAACTGAAATTTTAGTGATTGGAAATAATGGATAAAATGAGGTTGTTAGAAATAAACTTGATGCATTAGGATTAAAAGTCAAGACGGAAGTAAAAAACTTAGGGGTAACTGTTGACTGTAACCTGAATTTTAAATCGCATATTCAGCAGACCACTAGGACAGCATTTTTCACTTAAGAAACATAGCAAAAGTTAGACCTCTTATATTATTGAAAGATGCTGAGAAATGAAATCACGCTTTTGTTTTCAGTCGACTAGATTACTGTAACGCACTCCTCTCAGGACTACCCAAAAAAACATAAACCGTTTGCAACGAGTGCAGAATGCAGCTACTAGAATCCTAACTAGGAAAAGAAAATCCGAACACATTTCTCCAGTTTTGATGTCACTACAATGGTTACCTGTGTCTTTCAGAATTGACTTTAAAATTCTGCTTATGGTTTATAAAGCCTTAAATAATCTCGCTCCATCTTATATATCGGAATGTCTGACACCCTATATTCCAAATCGTAACCTTAGCTCCTCAAATGAGTGTCTCCTTAGAATTCCAAAAGCAAAACTTAAAAGAAGTGGTGAGGCGGCCTTCTGCTGTTATGCACCTAAAATCTGGAATAGCCTGCCATTGGGAATTCGCCGGGCTGATACGGTGGAGCACTTTAAAACACTGCTGAAAACACATTATTTTAACATGGCCTTCTCATAACTTCACTTTAATTTAATCCTGATACTCTGTATGTTCAATTCATTATAATAACTATTTATGGTGGCTCTAAAATCTGTACTGACCCTTACTCTCTCTTCTGTTTCTTTTTCCGGTTTCTTTGTGGTGGCTGCCTGCACCACCACCACCTACTCAAAGCATCATGATGCTCCAACATTGATGGACTGAAAGCCAGAAGTCTACGTGACCATCATCATCAAGTCCTTCTGTGAGAACCCTAAATACAAAGAGGACTGTTTCATTTATGTGAGGTAGAATGCCCTGAGGGGACTGGGCGGTCTCATGGTCTGGAATCCCTGCAGATTTTATTTTTTTCGCCAGCCTTCTGGAGTTTTTTTTGTTTTTTCTGTCCACCCTGGCCATCGGACCTTACACTTATTCTATGTTAATTAATGTTGACTTATTTTATTTTCTTACCGTGTCTTCTATTTTTCTATTCTTCATTATGTAAAGCACTTTGAGCTACATTTTTTGTATGAAAATGTGCTATATAAATAAATGTTGTTGTTGTTTCATTACAACGAAGTGCACAAAAGACCTTGAAATGCCCGAATGAATCATCCGCAGAGCAGTTAGTTCTGTGGCCGCAGCTCAGTTGTGCACAACGATCCCCAAACAGAAACATTGTAATTTTTTTTCTTTATTCGAACTTTCCTCGTACTGTTTTTTTTTTTTTGCCTTTTTTGTTTCCTGCAGTTTTCAGTGATACTTTTTGCTTATTGCTTGTCAACATTTGAAAAACATCTATTAGAATTTAACTCATTGTCACCCTCCTATAGAAACGGCAGACATGAAAAAACGATAACAGTTCATATTAGAAAAAAAAAACTAATTTTTTGCAGCTCTCGATTGTTGGAAAAAGATAAAAGATGTTGCCAGTGAATTCGGAATTTCACCATTGTGTCAACAGTGTCTGTCAACTTTCTTGAAAGGCTGAGCAAAAAAAGAAGACAATTCTCGGGTTGCAAATGTATTTGAACTGCTGCATTTGAAGACGTTGAAAAAGCAGTTTTTATGTGGTTCAGTGATGCTCGTTCAAGAAACATTCATATTAATGCGGCACTCATTCAAGAAAATGTGAGGTTTGTTAACTCTCTTGGGACCTCCCCTAACTAGACAGCAAGCTGAAGAGCGTCCCGAAGTCCGATCTCCACGTCTGTACAGGGTAGGCTCTCCGCCAAAGTAAACAGAAAAGATCTCGATGTGTGATGCAAGATTAGGAGCACATACATTGTAAATGCAGATAACAGGAATACTCGATCACTGACCTGGCCACGACCCTGCCTGACTGCTGTGTCTGTGTATAGCAGAGTGGCAGATCACGCAACAATAAATAAGTGTGCCATTCCTGTTTCAAGCTGAATAAAGCTGGTTTTGCTAAAGTACTGAGACTAAGCTTCATGTTTTGGAGTGCAAGACAGGGACTTATAGTGCGACCCCGATCTTTTATGATTTGCTTCTGTGGTGCTTCACTGCACCATTGTGAGCCTGCTATTACCCTGCCCCAGCAACGGAGAATCAATCTTCCACAGACGCTGTAATCGCGCTTCGGGATGCACTTCAGCCTGTCATGCCCATTCGGTGAGGAGTGGGGGGGAATCCTAAAAGTGTTCAGAAACCTCACAATAGGAAGAAGAGAAGGATGATTTGGCTTTTGATTGATAACTGTGCTGCACACAGCATGCTTCCACATTTAGATAATGTTTGCGTTGAATTCCTACCACCCAATTGCACGGCAGTGCTTCAGCCATTGGATTTGGGCATCAATCGCAACCTAAAAGTGTATGATGGCAAGGAAATGCTAAGAAAAATTCTCGACAGTATAACTTGTAGGCCAGAGGAGATTAAAATTAACACGAAAGAAGCTATTGAAATGATTGCAAACGCCTGGACACAAGTTAAAGAAAGCACTATAGTAACAAATACAGAATCTCATTACAACAAAATTTTCGTTACAACTAAATATTTTTTATGTCCCTGGGAGTTCGTTGTAACGGAATTTTACCTGTATCACCAATTTGTGCACTACAGTCTCCTACAGTACTTGGTAACTTATTTTATGTACCTTGTTAAAGATGAGACCAACAAAGATAATGAGTTGGGGCACCACCTTGGTAACCCCATATAACTGAAATAAAGAACAACAAAAGGCTCACAACTTCACAGATCTGAGTTCATTGTTGAACTGGAACAAGATGGCCAATTCCCAGGTTAAGTGGTCATGTGGTAGGATGGGGCTGTCTAGGTGGAGGGACAACGGAAGTGATGTCCGCAATGGAGTGGCTGTCAATCTTCTATTCTGCAGAGGGAGAAGAAGAGAAGGCATTTAAAGACAGCACCAACCCTTGGGTAATTACTTTCACTAAAGCCGTTATGCTGTCTACATGCACACACACATGACAATCTAGTGTTCTCTTTGTAAGACTGAAATAGCTCTCTTGACAGGGGCACAGAGAAGAGACTAATGCTACAAGGTTGAGTCTAAGAATGGCTGTACTGCACCTTCATTGTTTCATGGGTTTATATGAAGAAATCCATATCGGTAGGAGTCTTGATGGTAGCATTTCATAACTTTGCTTGTGAGGATACTCAAGATGAAGGCAGGCTGGCAGGCTAGGCAGTCAGTCCAGTGATGTGGACCCAGTAAGAGCAGCCTTCTGGAACTGTTAAATTTATACTCTTTGGTGGGGTGAAGTAACACAGGTGAGACACAAAGAAGATCTTCTCCAGGCATAACAAAAAGTTCAACTCTGCCAAAGTCTCGAGGTTAAGTAATCTCAGCAGCATCCTGAGAAAACATATCAAGAGTTGTGTAAAAAAGCCAAAAGAGGCTCTGATTGGGGCTCTCGAGAGACAGAGCAAGGAGTCTGAGTGTCTGGGCTTGCAAGTTTCCTGGATAAAAACCAAGATCCAGGCCTTCAATGATCTCTTGGCCACAGCCATCAGCAGTGTGTCTGTCTGTGGAGAGAGTGTCGACCACATTAAAAGGTTTACTTACCTCGGCACTGACATTCTTACCTCTGGTGACTCTTCCTATGAAGTCAGTAGACAGATTGGGAGAGCATGGGGGGTCATGATGTCACTGGAAAGGGGTGTGTGGTGCTCCCAATATCTATGCAAAAGGACGAAAGTCCATGTCTTTACAGCCCTGGTGCTTCCTGTTTTGCTACATGGTTGCGAGGCATGGACACTATCCAGTGACCTGAGACGAAGACTGGACACTTTCGGTACCGTGTCTCTTCTAAGAATTCTTGGGTACAGTTGGTTTGACTTTGTGTCGAATGAGTGGTTTCTCATGGAGTCCCGAATGAGGCACATTACCTGCACTGTGAGGGAGCATAAATTACAGCACTAAGGCCATGTGGCAGGATTTCCCAAGGGTGATCTGGCTCACAGGATCCTAATTGTTGAGGACCCGAGTGGCTGGACCAGGCCAAGGGGACACCCACGTTACACCTGGCTGCGGCAGATCAAGGGTCATTTCCAGAGAGTGGGACTGGACTGCATGTCTGCCTGGGGGGATGCCAACCAGGATCCTGAGCTGTTTTGTCATGTGATGGGTGTGGCAGCATGCTGTACCAGTGCATGCTTCACAACCTGACCTGACTGTAAAAAAGCTCTTAGGTTGCTAGTTGATGTCAGAATCTGTTATCATTGGTGTGGACAAAAGGAGTGGTCAAATCTGATTACATTTGATTAGGACTCGGCAGACATTAACTAAGAAGAAGGGACCCTGAAGAAGTCTTTTCGGATGTCAGGTTCTTCTGTTGTTGCCATCTTTTAGCCCTTGCAAATTAAGCTTTATTTATTATAAATATAAACACTACTACTCTAGACAGGGCTATGAAAATCACATCCTGACAGGTCACAGTGGCTGCAGGTTTTCCTCTGCATACTTAATTAATTATTAACCAGTTACTTCTGTTAATGGAACATCCTTCTTTTGCCTTGATTTTAGTTAGCTTTAATTTTTTTAGATTCAAAGCATCTCATTCCATCCTCTTTATCTTCTAAATAGCAGGAGAGGAATTTTCAAGACTCCAGAGTGCAGCAAATGCCATTATGTACTAAAGCATTGTAACATTGTAAGGTTTAAATTTCATATTTGTTTGTTTTTACATCTGAATTATACATCCATTTAAATGAAGGGCTTCATACAGAGCCATCATTGTCCCATTTAAATTACCTAGACACGGGGTGGGTTGACCCTCACTTAACTTCAGGGTAGTCTTTTTAGGAAATGCATATATATATACAGTCATTGTCTGAATCCATTGCATTTATTTGCTTGGCAGACTCTTTTATCCAAAGCGACTTACAAAAGAGGTAATCATAATCGAGTAACATTAGGCTAGTGCCTGTTTGTTCAGCAAGTGTAGGACAGGTAAAAAAGTTGATTGCTACGAGTGAAAAGATGTGATAAGTAATAATTTTCAATCATACATTATAATTGATAAAGCAATTAAACTAACAACAAATAAACCAACAGTATAAAGGATCACAGACCAAAGGATTTTTTTCTATCAATTAGACAGATATTCAGAGAACAGAAGGATCTTCAATTGATTTTTAAATACACTCAGGGGGTCAGCAGTATGGTTGTAGGTGTGTAGCCCATTCGACCAAGTGGGAACTATACAGGAAATGGGTTTGGTCTGAGACATGATACCACACAGAGGTGGCATCACCAGACACTTTTCCCTGGCAGACCTGAGTGGGTGAGAAGAAGCATGGCACCTCAGCATTGTCTCCATATATTCAGATACTGACCCACTGACTACTCTGTAGGCAAGCATCAGGGATTTGAACTTAATGTGTGCCAATGAAGCGACCTAAAGAGAGGAGTGACATGTGCCCGTATAAGATGGGCCACTACTGCATAGGACTGATAGCACATGTGGATCTTCCTGCTAGATGTGAATTGCAGTACTCTGAGGACAACAAGACCAAAGCCTGGACTAGAAGTTGTGCAGCATACTCTGTCAGATAATGTCTGATCTTATGGATATTGTACAGCACGAACCTGCATGAACAAGAAACAATGGAAATGTGGTCAAAAAAAAGCTGCTTATCCATTACCACCCCAAGATTGTGAACTGACTTGGCAGGTGTTAGCAACAGTGAGCCAAGCTGTACAGAGATGGGGAGCTGAACAGACTAGCTAGCTGGTTTTTGCCAGGTTGAGCTGTAGATGGTGGTCCTTTATCCAGGGTGAGATATCAATAAGACATGCAGAGACTCTAGTTGATACTGTGTTGTCCTCTAGAGGGAACAACAGGGACAGCTGTGTATCATCCACATAGCACTGATGAGACCCCAACGACGTGGTGTACAGAGAGAAAGGTAGAGGACCCAGCACAGGTCCTTGGGTACACTTGTGCAGTTTGGCATGCCTTTGACAATTTTCCTCACCAGGACACACTGTAGGATCTGCCTGAGATGTAGGACTCAAACCATCTGAGAGCAGTCCCAATGATGCCAATGTCAGAGAGGATGGCAAGAAGGATGTCATGGTTGACTGTGTCAAAGGCGGAAGAGAGAATCACCATGAGCTGTTCTAATTCAGGGAGCTCACAATAAAAGAAATGATGTATTTTATGAGGTAGAAGTACATAAGAAACAAGAACAGTTGCCTCAGATAGTTGAAATATTAAAATGTACAGTATGTTTTACAGTATGTTTCAGTTTAAAGGTTTAAAGTCTATACATTCTTGATTGTAATAGAAATTTGTTATTTTCATCATCCCATGTGTTTATGTTTGAAATTTATCATTTTTAACCTTCTGGGAGTGGCTCTTAGAGGACTAGGACCACCAGTAAAAAATCAGATTTCAAAAATAGTATCATATTCGCAATCAGGAACCTGGAAATAGCATAAAACAACACTCTCTGTACCTAATCACCCAATCCCCATTTTTTTGAAGTTTTGTGAAAAGGAGTAACTTTAATCTTTCATATCCCATTGATGCTAAAACTATAAGGTTGTTTGATGTGACATGCATAACTTCAAGTCGTTCTGATCATAAACCTATTGGTTTATTTCTCATCTTTGGGGTGTCATTTCATGCGCAAAATGAAGTCAAAAATAGCCTAAATGGCCAAAGAATAGAGGCAACCACAAAAAATTCAACATCTTATATAACTAGACACAATGAACAGTGTGTCATATGTGGTAGTTTTATCGTACTAATGAGTCAGGAGGTGCTGGACAAAAAAACTGGAGGGATATCAAATACTTTGTAAGTAATCTTAAAGCCTATGTCACATTTGACAAATTTTCCAGTGATTTTTAATCTGAACCTTCATGTACATAATCTTAGCCAGTCAGAGGCAGTCGGCAGCATTCTCTCATGAGGCCAATCGCCTAATGTGACTGGCTAGGATAAAATAAAACAGGTTTGATTTTCTCTTTGGTTTCAGGGGAGGACTTTTGACATGTGAGAGTTTAGAACTTAGGAGCGTTCAGCCAACAGTACAATGCATATACCATACTATTAACGGTTCATGTAGCACCAATACGGTGCCAGCTCCTTCAGGCAGCATGGGGGCTGTGGCCCTCACAAACAAAAGAGAAGCTTGTTTGTTTGATGTCTCATATTTTGCTTACCATAATAGAATAGAAAAAAAAGAAAAGGAAAAGATTTCCACTGAATTCAAGCAGCTGTTAACACTTTGTAAAGCACAGCACTGTCAGGCAGCATGCTATTGGCTCTCAGGAAAAGGGGTGAGCATGACTGTGCTGGAAGATAGCCACTCAGGTGGTAAATGTGACACGTGCAGCAATTTTTAGTTGTATAATTTGACATTGTTCAGCAACAAGATCAGCAACTGTGATCGGTAGATGTGACATAGTCCATGACAAAAAATCGCATAATGTAAAATCAATTTTACGAACACAATAACAAGCCAACATTTCAGAAACAAAACTGACAGAACTTAGCCATTTGGATGGAAAAACATATTGAAAAAACTTAGTCAAACAATGACTGTTGATAAACTTAATACACATATATAAAATTGCTTTTTCTCTGTTGTTTTTATTGACCTTACAGTGGTTCATTTTTTTTTAATTAATGAGCTCAGGAGGTACATGCCTGAATTAGGAGACTGTGGATCAGTGTCAGCTAATTTTCCTCTTAGAGGATATATTTTTCCTAAACTGTTATATTTTTCATTCGGAGACCTTGCTTTATGCAGGTTTTGGTTTAATTTTCCTTTTGTTCTTTCACTGCATATGTTGGCTTATATTTTTATTTAATCATTTATGTTCAGAATCATTCATGTCAACGTTTTATTGTTTTGTGTGTACTGCCATTTTGGATACTGGTTTGCAAGACATTGGTGTCTGTTGCTACGTTATGGCTTCCAGAAGTAGTGATCACAGTGGCACAATAATATTTAGGCTGAATCCAATATTACACATAAAACCTAAAGAAATGTCTGAGAGAGTGTTTGCTATAATTTTAATTATAGGGATTTTTGATTTAGATTTTTGGTATACTTTTTTGCTTTGACTATAGTGATTTATTTCCTGGCTTTTGACCTGCTTCAGGAGATACTTTAACCTTTTAAGGACATAGTTCTCAAGTCAAAAAGTCATGTCATGCTGAACAGGAGTGCAGTATATCCTGGAAAAGCCAAAAGGCAAAGTCAAATTTATATAATTTTCCTAAGTTAGAAATTGCAGCTTTTGGTTTCTCATGAAAGAATAACCTTGAAATTAGTGATAATGATTTAGAAACATTTTCTGTGTTTTGAAACTGAAAAGTGTTTTGAGGCACTCAGCTAATGAAGATGACAATGAGTAAGTCAGGTGTGTCATGTGTGCAAGAAGGGAGAGGTAGAGTGGTGGCCTTTTTATTAGACATTTTCCAGAAAACTGTTCTCTCTCGCCTGCTGCTTGGAAATGGAGCTGTTAGTTCAATCGTTGGTTTTCTGAAACACCATTGTGAAGAGCTCAGCTCAGTTGCTGTTTAGAGAAATAATATACAGTTTTTTTACAGAGCTTTCTAACTGATGCTGCTTATATGCTGGACACTTTCCGGCAAGAAATATTTTTCTTAATTTTTTATTAAACTGAAACATCTGGGAAGTGACATCTAGGGCTGAATGAAGACTACCTGAGCCCACTAAGGATATATGATTCTTTGTATCACTTATATTTCCTTAATTCTGGTTATCTTGTAAATAAAATGTATTTTTTAAATGAAATCTTAAATCAATGTTTCTCTCTTTCTTTCATTGTTAATAGTCAGCTGAGAGGCTGGTTAGTTCATTCTTTGTCTAGCTATGGTCCCTTAACCCTAGAATCCCTGAAGCCTACAATAAAACTAATCCCAGCCCACCTTAAATTCCTTTGCACCTCTCCATTAGCGACTTTTGTTTTTGTAAATGTGTCGATCAGCACAAGCAGCAAGCAGACTGCTGTCCTATCCCCGACATGCATTTCATGTGTGTTCCGTGTCTACAACGATCTATTTAAGTGTAGGATGACAGGAAATGCGAGGAATGCTTTTTTCATATTTTAGTACTAATGACAAAATTTTGACATGAAGTGTATAATGCGTGAAATGCATGTGTTCCAAATAACGATATATTATTTACCCTATACAACTGCAGGCACCTCGCACCCAGACAAACAAGACTTGAGCTGGGAGAACTTTTTCCCACGAGTTGCTGCTTGTGCTGATCGACACATTTACAAAACAAAAAATGGAGAAGGCAAAGGAATTTAAGGTGGCCCGGGATTACAAGCTTTTTCGTAGGCTTCAGGGATTCTAGTGTTTAGGACACAACAGGATGCTTATGTGACTCCTATTAGTGGTAATCTGGGTTGAAGTAAAGGTGTGAAAATAAAAGAAGACTGCCATTAGAGGTTTCTAGGGTTGAATTTGCAGAGTACAAAATGGACAATGCAACACATAAAAGGTTACAGGTGACAGTTGTATTGCTGGATTTGACATTTCTTCCTATTCCCCATTAAGGAAAAATAATCTAAGACCTTAGTTCCTACATTTTACATTGGGTACATGTCATATGTGATTTGATAGCACAATAAACCAGACCCCCACTCTATGTCTGACTCAGTTGCTATTATTGTTCTTGTGACCAGTCGGCTAGTTTCCATTTCAGGCAGAACACTCCTACTATATGAAAGCAGATCAGCACAACGTGTTAAACTGTATGCCAGCCAGCTTCCATCCCTTTATTCAACACAATTTGAGGTGTAATCTGAGAACTTGAAGGTAATGAGGGAAAGTGGATGTGCTTAGGGTCTCTAAGGGGTCCAATGCATTAGACCTTTCCACCAATATACTTTCTAGCTTCTAATTAACCACACAGCAAGGCAAGTCAGAGGCTGAATTATGACCCTTGTAGCTTTTCACACTTTAGCTAATGGAGCATTAAAGCATTAGTTAAGGTATGATGTACTAAGAGGGGAAACAATTGGGCGGGTGGTCTCCATGAGAATCTATGATTTAGGTGTTAGCCTGCTGCCTTTAAAAACTTTAACTACTGGACTATATTGCCTTCTCTGCAGAAAAATACAGGCCTGGCTGTTTTGGTTGTTCTGAGAAATGTCAAGCCAGCATCCATTACTACCTGCATTTCAGAACAGGTAATCCACCTGGAGCTAAGCATATTTGGGCCTGGCTGGTACTTGAATTGGAGACCATCTAGGAAAAGCCCAGGTTGCTACTGGATTCAAGATTCATGATTCAAGAGTATTTATTGTCATTTCATCCATATACAGTAGTACAGCATACAGTGAAACGAAACAACATTCCTCCAGGATCATGGTGCTACATAGAACACAGGACAAAGAAAAATCCACGACACATAACATAAAGACACATAATATATAACAAGGTGCATGTGAGTCAAATGTGCAACCATGTGCAACATTGCAGAGCAGAACACATATATCAGGTATCAGATTGGTCCATGAGTGTTCAAGAATCTGACTGCTAGGGGGAAAAAACTGTTACACATTCTGGTGGTAAGGGCCCGAATGCTTCGGTACCTTTTTCCCAATGCCAGGAGTGTAAACAGTAAGTGTGAAAGGTGTGTTGGTTCATTCACAATACTAGTGGCTTTGCGGATGCAGCGTATGGTGTAAATGTCCATAATGGAGGAAGAGAGACACCGATGATCTTTTCAGCTGTCTTCACTATCTGTTGTAGGGCTTTATGATCCCTGACCGTACAATTTCCAAACCAGACAGTGATGCAGTTGCTCAGGATGCTCTTTATGGTTCCTCTGTAGAATGTTGTTAGAATAGCTGGTGGAAGATGGGCTTTTCTCAGCCTATGCAGGAAGTAGAGCTGCTGCTGGGCTTTCTTGGCTAAAGAGCTGGTGTTGTAAGACCAGGTGAGGTTCTCTGCCAGGTGGACACCCAGGAATTTGGTGCTATTGACGACCTCCACAGTTAAGCTGTCAATGTTTAGTGGCAGATGGTCACTCTTAGTCTTCCTAAAGTCAACAATCATCTCCTTTGTTTTGTCTACATTCAGAGACAGGCTATTGGCTTTACACCAGTCCGTTAACCGCTGCACCTCCTCTCTGTATGCTGACTCGTTGTTGCTGATGAGACCCACCACAGTCGTGTCATTGGCAAATTTTATAATGTGATTAGATCTGTGCATTGCTGCACAGTCATGAGTCAGCAGTGTGAACAATAATGGACTGAGCACACAGCCTTGAGGGGCTCCAGTGCTGTAGGTCTGGAGATGTTGTTTCCAATCCTGACTGACTAAGGTCTCTCAGTCAGGAAGTCCAGAATCCAGTTACAGAGGGAGCTGTTTAGTCTCAGCAGGTTCAGCTTTTCTGTCAGCTGCTGAGGAATAATCGTGTTGAATGCTTAGCTGAAGTCGATAAACAGCATTCAAACGTATGTGTCCTTATTGTCCAGATGAGTGAGAGCCAGATGGAGAGTGGTGGCTATTGAATCATCTGTTGAATGGTTCCGGCGATAAGCATATTGCCGGGGGTTCCAGTGAGGGGGCAGCAGGGTTTTGATATGCTTCATGACAAGCTTCTCAAAGCACTTCATGATAATGGGAGTGAGTGCAACGGGACGGTAGTCATTAAAGTTGGACACTTGTGACTTTTTTGGCATGGGAACTATGGTGGTGGTTTTGAAGCAGGTTGGGACAATGGCGGTACTCAGGGAGATGTTGAAGATGTCAGTAAAAACGTCTGCCAGCTGGTCTGCACATTCCCTTAGTACTTTCCCAGGAATATTGTCTGGTCCTGCAGCCTTCCGTGGGTTGACTGTTCGTAGAGTATTTATCATATCAGCCACAGTCAGATTTAATGCTTGGTCGCTAGGAGGAGAGGTGGTCTTCCTCATCACCACGTTGTTCTGTGCTTCAAACCATGCATAGAATTTATTCAGCACATCTGGAAGGGAGGCGTCTCTGTCACAGGTGGGTGGTGTTGTCCTGTAATTAGTGAGCGCCTGGATACCTTTCCACATGCTCCGTGCGTCTTTGTCATATAGAAAAAGTCCCTGAATTCTCTGGGTGTGTGCACACTTTGCCGCTCTGATGGTGCTGGATAGTTTGGCCCTCGCTGTTCTCAGGGCGATTTCGTCACCTTACTTGAAGGCAGAGTCCCGGGTCTTCAGTAGCACATGCACTTTCATTGTAATCCACGATTTCTGGTTGGGGTGAGCAGTGATGTACTTGGAGACAGTAACGTCATCAATGCACTTATAGATGTAGCTGGTCACTGATGACGTGTACTCCTCCAAGTTGATACAGTTGCTGTTGGTTGCACCCTCCTTAAACATGTCCCAGTCAGTGCACTCAAAACAGTCCTGAAGAGCAGAGATGGCTTCTGTGGCCAGGTTCTCACTTGCTTTAGAAACGGTTTGGTGTGTCTAACGAGCGTTGTGTATGTTGGAATAAACATGACAGAGATGTGATCTGAGTATGCGGCAGGAATGTTTGTATAAATAAGATCCAGCGTGTTTGTCTCTTTCTTTGCAAAGTCCACAAACTGATGGAATTCAGGGAGCACTGGCTTGAGATTCGCATGATTGAAATTTCCAGTGACAATAACCAGTCCATCCAGGTGTGTGTTCTGTATGTCTGTGATGGCACTGTACAGTTCCCAGAGCACTTCCTTAGCATTAGCATTAACTATCTGGAAAAGGTGTTGTTGAAGCCATTCTGATGGTTTGTGTTTGGATCCCATTGCTCCAGTACAGTGACAGGGACACTGTGCTGTAAAAACTGCCACTGTCTTTTGTCCTGACTTTCTGTGCACATAAAAGATCTCTGGGCAACTTGACAAAAGAGTAGGGTGTTTCCCAAATTGCTGGCTAAATTGCCCACCACAACCTTGTCCATTCTGGACACACCGCCTTCACTTTAGAACAGGTAATTCACCTGAAGCTAAACATGTTTGGCTGGTACTTAAATGGAAGACCATCTAGGAAAAGCTCAGGTTGCTGCTGGAAGAGGTGTTGCTGAGGCCATCCTGGTGATTTGTGTTTGTATTCCAGTGCTCCAGTAGAATGACAGGGACAGTAATAGCTGGCACATTCCTCTGTCCTTTCTCCCTGTGGTCATAAAACATCCCTGAGCATCTTTCCAAAAGAGGTGGCTGAATTGCCTACCACAGTCTTGTTGGCCTCCTAATCATCTCCTGTCTCTGATGTGCTAACTATCTCTTTCAGGCCTTTACAACCTATTATGTGTTGACCATTCTGGTGTGGAAATGGCTGCTATCACATCCTCCATGAAGATGCTACACTTTGGTGGTGGTTGAATTGGCCCTATACTGTCTATGGCAAGCACTTTGCATATAACAGAAAAGTGTTACATAAATTTAAGTAATCTTGTGATTAGTATAAGGATCACTATCTCTGCTTTGAAGCCTAAGGTTTTTCGGGGGCTTTATTGGAAATGGTGAGTGCTAAAAGACAGAACAACCCCCTGCTTAAGCACAAAACTGTGAGGCTACTTAGTTATCAAGGCTAAATGATTGTTGGCTTCTTTGTCACCTCCTGAAGGTCACTGGATGTAAGGCTGAGTGGGGGACCCAAACCCTTTATATCCAGTACCTGCCCTAAAATGGCAGTGCTTGAGTGGCCAGTCATGCCGATCTGAATATCATTTCCTGTGAGTCGTGAAAGGGGAATGCTCGAGTAAAACTTTCATTTTATGGTGGACTAGAAGGCAAGAGACACCCATTAAGCAAATGTGATTTTAGCCTTTCAGAAAATGCATTGGGCAAAAGGAGTAAGTGTTCATTTGTTATATCCTGCCCCCCAACCACTATCCCCGCTTCTCCATAGCCCCCCTATCTTCCTGTCACCTTTGTATGTATTTTCAAAACAGAAATAGAGAGAGAGAGGCAGGGAAAGTGCACACAGATTAAGATAAAGCGATTTGGATATGTCAAAGAAAATTCGCTGCCACACTTGGGATAGAAGTAGATAGGTTAATTTATCATCGCCAGGGAGGAATGACAGTCGAAAGATATAGTACCAAGCTGCGATTCAGTGTTGGGCCAAGAAACTTCAACAATATTTTTTAGTGCCTGTCACATGCTCTAATAAAGCAGGGCAGAATATGACGGCAGAGAAAAAAATGAACTATCTCACACTGATGTAATGCGGCCCATAAATCTAATTTAATTACTTTGTACGGAGACAGAGCCAAGAGAAGAGTGCGAATGTGCAGTGTCTTTCTTGGCAAGTTAACGACTAAGTGCTTTAATATCATTGCGTTCTAATTTATTCTACTCCCAAACACAAAACCCTTCTTCTTTGTGGGAGACTTTCCGTGGCAAGATTTTTTAAAATTTTTTTTTTTTATTAATTTGAGCTCCTTTCAAATACGCATATAAATTGTTTTTCTGAAAGCCTAAGCTTAGCCATTGGCTTGTGTCTTAAGATCTGGAGTGTAAGCGAGGCTCGGCACGTCAACAAAAGAGAGCATGAGGTTAGGCTGAAACAAATGAAAAGGATGAACCACCTCAGTAATAAAAATATGGAATGGAATAAAAAGGGTAAATGAAAATGTCTCTGGGATGTCACCTTATTTATTGACTTATTTAATTTTAGATAAGAAGGATTGATTGGGCCAGTAATGGGAAGGACAAAGACATAAAAACAAAAAAAAAAAAGCTCAGAAAGATGTCATTCATCCAGTAGAGGGCACCTTGTCCACTTACCCAGAAATCCTCTGTCAGGGCTCCAGTACACCAAGGCTGAAGCACTAGCATTCTCGCCTTCCGTCTCCCACTAGGGCATCCTTAGAAAAAGTCTCTGAACAAATTATTAAGACCACTATACTAATACTGGCCAGGGCCTCCTTTTGCTCTCAAAACAGCCTCAGGACGAAGCCCAACACCCACCAGTAGCCCTGAGATGGCTCCGCCCCTTCCAGTCTGTAAACTATAAAGAGGAGCCGCCCCAACTACACGGGGACTCATTCAGGAACTAAACAGCAAAAGAGACAGAGCTCCCTTTAACACAATGGGTGTTGTATGTCCTTGAAGCCTGGCCGATTAGGCCGTGTCTTTGATAATACCTAAGAAGAGTTAAAAGTGTTTTGGGCTTTTTTTTTTCTTTGGCAAACGCCAATGATTAAAAGGAGTAGTCTGGCTGATACCCCAACTATTACTGCTGCCTCTCTCACAGTCTGTCCACCAGTCACACAGCTCACACCACTCTGGCCATTCTGCTCTGACCGCTCTCATCATCAAGGCATTTCCATCTGTAGAAGTGCCGCTCAGAGGATTTTGTTTGTTTGCTTGTTTTTAACAAACATCTTAGTAAACTCTACAGACTGTTGTGAATGAAAATCCAAGGAGATCAGCAAATACAGAAATGCTCATATCAGCCTGTCTGGTACCAACAATCATGCCACGATCAAAATCACTCATTCAGGTGTTTGATGTGAACATTAACTGAAGATCCTGACCTGTATCTGCAGGATTTTATGCTTTTTGCTGCAACCAGATGATTGGCTGATTAGATAATTGCATGAATAAGCAGGTGTTCCTAAGTACTAGGGTGTTGTACCGTGTTAGCCATTACGAATGTAGAGAAGAGCCAAGCAAAATGACACCTTTTATTGGCTAACTAAAAAGATTACAATATGCAAGCTTTCGAGGCAACTCAGGCCCCTTCTTCAGGCAAGGGGGCCTGAGTTGCCTCAAAAGCTTGCATATTGTAATCTTTTTAGTTAGCCAATAAAAGGTGTCATTTTGCTTGGCTCTTCTCTACAGGTGTTCCTAATAATTTTTCCAGTGATTTCACATTATAACCCTGTAATGGTGATGGTGATGTGTGCCAGGAGTGACAACCTTCATTGTAGGCACTACGGTGTAGTGTTGTGAGTACTGTGGTATGGCTGCAGCTCAGAAAAAAGTGTCAGATTTTAAATAAGTAAATAATGGATGCCCTCATGCTGGGGAGTGGAGCAGGTGCGAGCGATGTGCAGAGAAGATGTCTCATCTCCGGGTTGGTGAAAGGCGAGGCGGTTAGCCAACTGTGCGTTGTCTTGCTGGCTAGCACGTGTGGACAGTCTCTCTCATTATCAGCCCAGGGCGGCAATTAGGCGATCGCAACTGCAACCGCTCCCCAGCACATAAAAGGGGAGTATAAGGGATCAGAAGATAATAAAGAAACGAGAACAGAGGTGAGGTTAAATAAATGAAGTAGAAGCAGGCAGGAAGATGGAAGAGAGAGAGCCAGTGCAGGTGCGAGAGAGAGATTGAACCAGGAGGTAGGCAGCCATCAGGAGGACCCCTCCATGGAGTGGGTGGCCACCACTCAGGGGCTGTCGTGGAGGATCACTCCAGTTGAGTGACTTAGAGAGCTGGAATGACCAGGTGGTGCAGTTGGCTCATTGCAGAAGTCCTGGAAGGCAGCGGGAGTCGCCGAGGCTTGGATTGGAGGCCCCATTGTGAGCGCCATGGTCTTTGGGGACCCCTGAGCCTTAGGTCTGCCTTGTTGCAGCTGTGGAGCGGCAGGCACCCAAACCCATAGAAGAATAGTGGTGCCTGTCAGATAGCTGTCTCCTCAGCTGCAAGTTCAGGTCAGGACAAGCTGAGGACATGGCTGTTTTATGGCTCATGTTTTTAAAGACAGTTTCCTGCTGTGTTTTAACCTCATTTTAATGGCTTAATTTATTCAGTTTTTAACCTCTACAGCACTTTGTTTTATGGATTATTTATTTAATTATGCACTTTTGACTCTCTTTGGATTTTTTTTTTTTTTAATTTTATTGATTTTATTGTGGGCGGCATGGTGGTGCAGTGGGTAGCGCAGCTGCCTCGCAGTTAGGAGACCCATGTTCGCTTCCCAGGTCCTCCCTGCGTGGAGTTTGCATGTTCTCCCCGTGTCTGTGTGGGTTACCTCCCAAAGTCCAAAGACATTCAGATTAGGTACATTAGTTGTTCTAAATTGTCCCTAGTGTGTTGGTGTGTATGTGTGTGTGCCCTGTGGTGGGCTGGCGCCCTGCCCGGGGTTTGTTTCCTGCCTTGCGCCCTGTGTTTGCTGGGATTGGCTCCAACAGACCCCCGTGACCCTGTAGTTAGGATATAGCGGGTTGGATAATGGATGGATGGATTCTCTGATTTTATTGTAATCATTCCATACAAATAGATCAATTTTTACAAAAAATAGGATTGAAAACAAATCAACCCCAGCCCTGAGAAAGAGAGCATGGCCAATGGAGTAAAACTTAAAGCTAGTAAAAATAAATAAATTGATGAGTTTAATAGGTGGATAAAGATAAATGGAGAAGAAAAAGAAATGGGAAGAGAATCTGCTTCCTCTGTGCTTTAAGAGTGTTTGGTTTTTAATAAAAGCACTGAGCGCTGTTTCACCTTTCCCTTGCTTTATATTGTTTCCTCATTTGCTTGGCTCATCCCTCGGAATCGTTATCAGCAGTGGCGGGGGGAGGAGACTCCAGGTGGGACCCGGTAGCGTGGGGCTGACCCACACTGTCACATGTGGCCATGTGTCTAATGCCCACTGCAGACCTCAAGGCTGATGGTTCAACTCCTGTCTGTGCCTCACTGTGTGACCCGGAGCAAGTTACTTATCCTGCCTGTGCTCAGTCTGTTGAGAAATATACATGTGTAAACTGAACTAAGCCTTGAATGTGTAGGTCACCTTAAATAAAGGCCTAAAAGAAAATATATATAATGATAAGATGAATTTTATTGATTTTATTGTAATCACACAACCTTCCATACAAATAGATACATTTTTACAAAACAAATCAACCCTTCATCATATTCATTAAAGACAATATATATATTTTTTTATAATAGCATGTAAAGAAAGCTCATAAGGAGAAAATACATGCATACATTATGTGATTCCCCTTCTCCTATTTTAAGGGTCTTTAGGAGCCACTGCCTATCTCAACAGCACTGAACACAAAGCAGAAGCCAACCCAGAGCAGAGTGCCAGTCCATCACAGTGCACCCTCACTCATTAGGAGACACTAACCTACCTGAAATGTCCATCGTTGGGGGATAGACGTACTAAAACTCCCCACATACATTACAGCCTAGCATTTCTCCCTGGCATATGTTTATTTTCTTTTTGATTGTTGCTTTTAAATTATTTTTATTTAACTTTTATTTTATGTCATTTTGGTTAATATCATTATGGTTATGGCTTATTATTTATGTATTGTGTATACACAGTATGTTATTAGCATGTGTTGTTTGCTTTCTGGGGGGGTGGGGTTGAAACCCCAAGAGGCGGAGCCACCGTTGCATCACTGCTGAAAGACCAACCACAGACTTTATATTTCAACTTGGGCAGTACATCCCTCAGAGGCTCATTGGGTGTTGAGAAGTTCAGATCACGTCTCATGTAAGTTTTGCTTAATTTCTTGTTACTGATTTTGCCAGTTAAATGGATTTTGCCTTTAGATATCAGATTTGGATTTGTTTGTTTTGAATTGACTTTTAGGCATCTTTTGCATATTTGTATGCCTTTTTTTCAGCTTTCCTTGTTGATTAATCATTGTTTTTAATTACTTAATAAATTCTCACCACCATCTAACCACCTGCACCACTTGACACAATACCACACAATGACTGTGACTCTCCTGAGTGCACCTCAGCACTCTCCCTCTCCAGTGCACCCTTGGCGCTCATCGCTTTTCTCCTGAATGATCACTGTCTTCCAGGGTACCCACTGCACTCATTACTCTCCACCTGAGTGATCACTCCCTTAACTCTGCTCTTAAGGACTTCCTGTTGCACTCACTACCACTATCGAGGACTTCCCATCACAAACACTGCTCACTCACTCTTGAGTGTTCTCCTGTCTTACATTGCCCTGTTCACACAGCACTCATTGCTGCTCTGTCCTTGAATGCTATCCTGGCATTTACCGCTCTTACTTAACACTCTCTACTGACAATTAATATTCACTTAATGCTTTGCCCGCCCAGCACTACCTGGTGCATTAACTACTTCATTAGTTCCCACCCTTTTTACCATCAATCATCACATGTTACGCACCAATCATCTTTAGTGTGCACTGTGACACGAGGGTACCAAATAGTCCCATGGGCACCAAGATACATCCCTGCTCAGAAAATAATGGGTTCATAAAATACACAGCATGACAAAAAAAAATTGATCAGATGAGCTGGAACATGCAAATGAACATTAGAGGACAGGCCATCACATTCAATGATGAAAAATGAAACAACCCAAAAAACTTCTGAATGTAAATAAGTTATTTAGCTATCCCACTTCTTATCTATCAGTCTAGTGAGCCAAGTGGCCGAGGTTTCGGCTCATTCTCATAATGAAGTCAAGGTCGTTATTGATTTCAAGTGAAGTGATAATGAGTAATCATTAAGAAAGACACAAAGAAATGGAGAACAACATCCACCAGCCAATGGCAGCACCGTGACAGAACAGCTTGGCTGACTATTTTACACTGTATCTGTTGCTTTCTTTTTTGCATAATAACCCCTATTAAGCCAATAAAGAAAAGAGAACTCCATAGTGACCACTAATGTCTTTACTTCATATGCAAATAAGAAATAATTGAAAGTGACAGACCAATAGATCGGTACCACTGATTTGTAACATAATGATTTTTTGTCTTTTTAAATTTTCAAAGTCTAGCTGATGTTAAGAAAATGCATCATTAAAGTATATAATGCCCTAGCTAATTCTATGTATCATTCTCTTTATGTCTACTGACATTAGAGCCGCAGTCCGTCGGTTTAGTTGTGAATCGAACCCAACGCAGACTTGAAGTTACTGACATTTTTAAAGAATTGATGCCATTGAACTCAAAGGGAGAGTGACAGAGGATTTAAACAGAACTAACCTTGGTTTTATAGAAAGTTAGCACCATCACAAGACAGTTTAACTGAATAGAGGGTATAAATATTGAGACTCAACACAGACTCTAGCTTGTCAGTCAGTATTCAAAGGGAAGGCTCATCTCGCTAAGGTAAGGGCACGGACTGATCTTAAAGTTAAGGACCCCTGGGTCTGACAAGGCTAAGCCCCAGAGTTTGCCACAAGCCAGATCCGACCAGCAGACACATTGAATAAATATGTTATTCATCCCAATGCTTAATTTTGCTTATAGTTATATACTCATATGCAGTATCAAACACAATTTAACAATTTCATTATATTAGCTGAGTCGATAGTATATACTGCATAAATTACACAGATGATTTGCATTGTGGTTATCTTGCTTTACATGAAGAACTAGTAAGTTTCTAAGTTTAAACATGAACAGGATGATGTGTATGAAAGGACACTATAACTAAGGATTTTTGTGAAAACTAAGGAAACCAGGAACGAGTCGAAATTTCATTTAATGTGTGCTGAACTGCTTCCTCTCCAAGGTGATTGAACTCAGTAACAAGAGGAAACATCTCAGGGTCTCCCTCAGTTGATGTAGTGACAGTGTCTCCAAGGATTACTGTGAGGAGTAAGGAGACCAGAAGATATGACATCAGGCAGAATAGCAAAGACAAACAGGCAAAGGTCAAAACCGAAATGATCGTAAGACTACAAACAAGACAAAACACGAGGGAAAACTGAAAGAGACGTTTGGAGCAGAAGGGAGTCAAAAACCCAAAGAAAACTAACACTTGAAATAGAGCTACAGTAACTATTTGTTTTAAAGATATTTTATTTGCCCCATATGAAACTAGGTGGCGGTGTGGCCATATTTAGAGTAGGAATTCTGCTAATGTCATTGAAGCACCACTCATGTTCACGTGATTTCTCACTGTGTGTTGCATAAACAAAGAAGACACAATGGAAAAATAAAATTTAAACATGGCCCAAATGAATAAATGATTAATCAAAACCCCACAAAATGGATTCTGTATAATAAAAACCTAAAGCTTGCCAGCTAAAATAAAAACAATTTAGATGAGAACAGGCCATTCAGCCGAACAAGGCTCACCAGTCCTATCCAATTAATTCCTCCAAAACAACTTCAATCAAACTGAAAAGTCTAGATAATAGTCAAATATTTAGTTTTAGGGGCAGCAATGCAGGTTTCATCCTGGTGATGGATCTTTGGATCCTGAGAGGTCACTTCAGCATTTCATCCTGCCTAAATGTAGTTTCTAGACTTGAATAAAGGTTCTGACTTAGTACCTTGAGGAAAGTGATACAGAAATGTACATTTTTGAAGGCAGTGTGTATTATTTTTATAATAGCTGTCTCCCGTGACTCTGCCCGCATAGTAGTGAAACAGGACTATCTTTAAAAATCAATAAACAAAAAGGTATAGCTAGCCAAGTGGAGGCAAGGTATGCTCCAAAACACATAGGTAGACCGACTCCCCACTCGTGACGTCACATTTCCCCCTCCCTTTCGGCCTGAAGCCTTTTGTGAAGAAGTCACAAAATCAACCAGAATGTTCAAGCAAAGTCTAGAAAAAAAACCTGATCTAAATCCGTTAAGCAGTTCTCTCATTTGATGCTGCCCCCTTCCCCCCCCTCGACCCGCTGTGTTTCTCTCGGATTTGTGCAAATTAATTGGTACCGCAAGCGAGCTATGATACTTAGTGCAATGAAAGATTTCAAGCAAATTGTAGAAAAAACCCAGATCTTAATCTGTTAAGTAGTTCTCTCATGAAAGTGGACATAGAGACAGACAGACGTTGGATTTTATATATTTTTATATATAGGACTTGGCATTAAGTCAAATACAGGTATAGTTGGAAGTCCAGGTAGAAATAAAATATGATTAACTATAATGTGATATGAATACATGCAGAAAACCTGTTTATTGAAATTTAGATAGCTATTATTAATCCATTCTGATTAACAAATCTTCATAAATAATAGAAACTGCATTGTGACACAATTGCTGTTGCTGCATTTTAGCATGACATGATAAACAGAGTTTCCAAAGAAGAAATAGTATTCATCAATAGGACCCAAGGGTCTTTCAAGGGGAAATACAAGGAAAAAGTCAAAGAACAAGTTTTAAATCATAAAATGAAACCAAAGATCCCAACGTTAACAAAAAAAAAATCCTTGAGTATTACTATAAGGAAATCATTTTATTTTTGTTTGCAGTAGAAAAGCTTGTACAGTGAGTTATGGGTGCCACCACATTATTGTTTTGATAACCTGTTGGATTCATTGGATGGTGACCTCAGATGCACACTAGGGTGGTTTATGGCCAAGTGTGAAACAGTATGGGTGAGGATCAGCACCTCCAAACCTAAGGTCATGGTTCTCAGCCAGAAAAGGAGGGACTGCCCTCTTTAGGGTGGGAAGGATATGCTACCTCAGATGCAGGAGTTTAGATATATTATACAGTGAAGGCAAAGATCTAAGTTTACCAGTCGATCTACATTTCTACCTTTACCAATGACCATGAACTTCAGATAGTGACAGAAAGAACTAGATCATGGATACAAGCAGAAGAAATGAACTTCCTTTGCAGGTTGTTTGTGCTCAGCCTTAGGGATAGGGTGAGGAAAATATGCATTTAGAAGAAGCTCAAAGTAGAGACGCTACTCCTCTGGATTGACAGGAGCCAGTTGATTCTGGGGTTTGTCAGGGGTGTGTTCTTTCTCCTACTCTGTTCAATGCTTGCATGAACTGGGTGTTGGGCAAGGTGGTGGGGTCCAGAGGTTGTGGGGCATCTGTTGGTGAAGAAAGATTCACTAATCTAGACTTTGCTGATGATACTGTGATCTGTGCGGAGTCAATGGAGGCTCTGATCAAGGCTTTCGAGAGACTCTGCAAGGAGTCTGAGTGCCTGGGCTTGTGAGTGTCCTGGATAAAAACCAAGATCCAGGCCATTAATGACCTCTTAGGCACAGCCATCAGCAGTGTGTCTGTGTGTCTGTCTGCAGAGAGCACGTCAACTGTATGGAGAGGTTTACTTACCTCAGCAGCGACATTCATGTCTCTGGTGACTCTTCCTATGATGTCAGTAGACAATTTGGGAGAGCATGGGAGGGTCATGAGGTTGCTGGAAAGGGGTATGTGGTGCTCCCGATATCTATGCAAAAGGGCGAAGGTCCAAGTCTTCGGAGTCCTGGTGCTTGCTGTCTTGCTATATGGTTGCGAGAAATGGACGCTATCCGGTGACCTGTGATGAACACTGGACTCTTTCGGTACTGTGTCTCTTTGGAGAATCCTTGGGTATACTGGTTCAACTTTGTGTTAAATGAGCAGTTGCTCATGGAGTCCTGCATAATGAGGTGCATTACTTGTATCAGTTATGGCACTACAGCCATGTGGCGCGATTCCCCGAGGGTAATCCTGCTTCCAGGATCCTCACTGTTGAGGACCCGAGTGGCAGGACCAGGCCAAAGGGACGCTCATGTAACACTTGGCTGTGGCAGATAGAGGGCCATTTCCGGAGGGTGGGACTGGACCACGTGTTTGCCTAGGAGGTTGCCAACCAGGATCCTGAGCTGTTTTGTCATGTGGAGGATGTGGTAATGAGTTGTACCAGTGCATACTGCCCAACCTCACCTGACCTGACACCCCAGCCACAAGTACAGTCATGTTCTACTGCAGGTTTCCATCCAGATGCTAACTTAGATGCCAGCAGGTTTTCACCAGAGTAGATGTGTTGTGGTTAGTCCCATGAAGCATCCATGTTCTTCAATCAACCTAAATTTATAAAACATGTCTTAGAGGTTGACACTGAGAAAGCTGAAAAATCTATTCATTTGTGAAGCCACTCAGTTCAGCAGTAGGATTGAAGGAAATACTAAAACTGACCATGAATGGGGTGCAAGTCCATGGCACTATTTTCTCTTTGAAAATGGGAGGAAAACCTGAGAACGTGAAATAAAGATCTACTTGAACACAGAGAAAATGTGCAATGTCCACATGGATAGTGACCAGGCTGACGCTCTCCTGCAACTGAAAGCAAGGACAGTGGTGTACCTGTTAGGACCTGCTGATCAAACCATAATACGCTTTGGACTGTTTTGGAAGAGCAAAAGCTAAAACAATGACGCTTAACCACTGATGCTTATGAGGAAGCTACAGTGCCCCCTGACAGGGCAAGTCATCATACTACAGGCAATCAGAACATAATATGTGTGATTAAAGCAGTGTTATGGATTCTAAAACGGTCAATGAAGAACGTTTTTATTGAATATGAATGATATGGGCAAAAGTATAATTAACAATTTGTTTAAATTTGCAAATTACTCTAAATTACATGGGTTGGTGGACACCGGAGACTCAACAAAATCATTACAGAAAAATCTGGACAGAATTTAGACAACCATAACTGGTCAATTATGTGTAATGTAAATAAATGTAAAGACTTGTGCATAGGAAGTAAAAATATGTCATATAATTACACAGAGAGGGTCTACTAATGAAATGTATTCCATATGAAAAGGATTTGGAATTACCAGTGGATTCGTTGCCTGCAACAATTTAAAAGGCTACAGTAGATGGACGGTGGGTCATATAGTGTGAACTCTGCATAAAATAAAAATCAAAAGAGATTAAGTTTAAGTTGAGTGAGGCCAGCTCTGGGATTCTGCAGGCAGTTCTAGCCTCCATACTCACAGCGAAGAGCCACTAACATGACTCCTCAACGTGTTAAATGCTTTTTGTTGAAAGTGTGTGCATTACGGCAGGCGTTGCTCAGCTATTCTTCTTAATCTTACATGGCCCAGTTTGTGGTGCACAAGTCAAACTTAATCTTTATAACTGACTAGTGAGGCCTCACCTGGAGTACTGTGTGTAGTTTTGGTATACAGGCTACAAAAAAGACAAAGCAGAGCTAGAAAAAGTCCAGAGAAGAGCGACTAGGCTGATTCCATGAAGGCAGGGGATGAGTTATGAGGAGAAACTGCAGGAGTTGAACCTTTTCAGCTTAAGAAGACAGAGATTAGGAGGTGACTTTATTGAAGTGTATAAAACCATAAAGGGGATCAGTATAGTGTGTGTCACAGCTATTCCTTTATAATGAGTTGGTTATGAAGAACACAGAAAAAGAATGACATTCGCTGAGAGAAAATTTTAAGCAAACCTTAAAAAGTTTTTCTTCATACAAAAAATATAGATCCATGGAATTAGTAACAGTACCAGGGAGTGTGGTTGGATATTAAAACTTTTGGAACGTTCAAAAATCCATTTGATGTTATTCTGGAGAAATCAGGTGAATAGAGCTGACAAACTTTGCTGGGCTGAATGGGCTGTTCTCCTCAAAATTGTTCTAATGTTCTCTCGGTGGCTATCTTCACTCAGTGAATTCTCTCTCACCCAACAAAGAATTGCCTACTCCTCCTAATTTACTAGTCTCCAGTCTCTAAATTAACTATCGGCTGTGTTTCTTTAATTTCACATAATGTTGCTGCTGTTACAGAGGTCACTATTATGGTACAAACAAACCAACTTGAAGATAACTGAATCAACTTTAGCCATTGCCACAGTTAGCTTGAGCCCAGGCCTTCCTGGAGATTTGGTGCTCAAAACACTGGGGATAGACAACCAAATGTTACTGTCATCTTGTCCACCAAAATCAAATAATTCAGAAAGCCTAATATTATTTATCCATTTCCAAAACACTGTACTCTGCTCTGATTAGAGGAAAAAAAGATTTAGTGGTTTCATGAATTGTATAATGTCACTAAAATAACAATGTAGTCAATATCTCTTTTTACAGTCAATCCTTCTGTTATTTTTTTAAGAAAGTAAGCTATAGAAATCAATCAATCTATCTATCTATCTATCTATCTATCTATCTATCTATCTATCTATCGTCTCTTAGTGTATGACCATGAGTAAATTACTTAATTTGCTTTAGCTCCAATTTAATGTACATCTGTACACATGTGCAATTTGTCCAGATGTACAGCCTCAGATAAAGAAGTCAGATGAATATCAAATATTTATCAATTTCCTTACCAAGTCAGGATGACATTATAATAGGAGGACAGTAGAAGACTGCTTCCCAGGACCACATATTTCCACAGGGGGCTGGGCGGTAGCATCCTTCTGGTATGGCTCCTGTTTGGACGTGAATTGTAGTTGTAGGTAGCCCTGTTGTAGTCTTTGGGTGTCGCTGGAGGAAAACTCCCCTGTGAGGTTGAAATGCTTTCTGGCTACAGTACTGATGTGCTGCAAAGATTAAAAAGGCGTCCTCTGCCTCGGACAGGGAATTGGAGTTGGGATTGAAGGAGAATAAAGCTCGAATTAGAGGGTAGGAAGAATAAGAAAATAATAGTTATTGTCGCTATTGTGAAAAAGAAGAAATCTGTCGATGAGCTTTACTTTTAAAATAAAACCAGTCTGTTGAACTCGGGACAGTTGTTGGTGCAGTGGTGTCTGAGGTTAGAGCATCTGAGATGCCCCCTACTGGCTAATCTATCTATCTATCTATCTATCTATCTATCTATCTTTCTATCTACTCCTAGTGCAACGTGCAATGACAAACAAGAATTAAAAGAAAACATCCTTTAAATATGAAATAATATTGTACTGGCCAGTAACTTGCTTTTGAGAGGTAAGTCACTGGAAAAGAAGGAAGTGGGAAGAAATCCTTTTATTTATCAAAAGCAAAGAAATAGAGAACAAGAAAAGAATAAAAGAAACTGAACTGGGAACAGCATAATGAACTGTGCGCCTAATATGATATCTATGATATAGCGTCTTTCTTATGTATCTGTTGTCAAGCATGTTTGCTTATGTGGCATGTTCAGGGGTCCTACAAGGCAGGCAATACCACCCAGAGTACAGAGGGGTTACTGTCCTTACCACTACCTCTTTTTCCATCAGCCGTTCAGGCTGGATGATGATTGGCCTAGCTTCTGTTTCTTCCATGAAGCCACGCCCCTTCTGAGTCTACACTATAAAGACTTTAAAGTCACCCAAAGTGGACTTTCATTTGAGGACTGACGTCTGAGGAAGACACAGCAAGCCCTCAGCATCTTATTTATGTGACCGGCTGTATTGTTTTGGCAGCTTTGTGTGTATTTTTCTGGTACTCCTTTTTACATATAAGGGATATTTCTTTGTCCTTAGACACTCTCCAAAGGTTCTCGCCAAAGTTTGTTTTTCTTTTAAAAAGCTCAATGCCATTCCCTTGCTGAGAGGTTTGTAAGGACAGATGGAACAAATAAAGATTGATCTATCTATCTATCTATCTATCTATCTATCTATCTATCTATCTATC
>JANRMT010062796.1:69438590-69453023 GCA_026402145.1 Polypterus bichir lapradei
TATCTATCTATCTATCTATCTATCTATCTATCTATCTATCTATCTATTTTATATTGCTTTTCACATCTATCTGTCTATCATGATGTTGTATATCATTTTCTAACCTACTTACTCCTGAACAGAGGTGTGCTGGAGTCTATACCAGCTTGCATAGGGTGAAAGGTAGGAACAATCACCAGGACAGGACACCAGTCCTTCGCAGGGCATACACACAGCACACACACACACCAACCACACAATAGGACTAATTTAGTATCACCAATGTTCCCTAACCTGCATGTCTTTGAACTCTGGGAGGAAATCAGACCACCTGAAGGAAACCCACACAGACATGGGAAGAGCATGCAAACTCCACACAGGAAGGACCCGGGACACAAACACATGTCTCCATAATGTGAGGCAACAGTGCTTTATATATATAGTGCCTTTTCTATCTATCTATCTATCTATCTATCTATCTATCTATCTATCTATCTCACTCTAGTTTCTTACAAATGGCAGCAGAATTGCCTCTTCTTGTTCCTAGTATGTCCTCCTCGGTTATTAGCACTTGTCGACCAAGCATATTTTTGTGGGCTAATGACAGAAGCCTTTGGGGTTTTTTTGCACATATTCCAGAAGGTGACAGCAGCGGGCGCCCTTTGCAGGAGCTCATCGTGGACGCGTCCCATAGCTGAGACGCAGAGGGCGAGGCAGAGAGCTGTTCTCGCACTTTAAATGCCGGGGCTCGAGGGTGATAAATGAGCGGCTTTGTGGTATTTCTGCCAGATCTTTGAGACAGAGGCTGTAGTGTAACAAATTCTGAAGTTAGATCACCCACAACATAATAAATAGGCTAGGTTAGCCGGAGAGGCTCTTGGAGGATTATATATCAATGTGGGGTCAGAGTTTAGTAATGTATGACAAATCAACAATCTGGAAACACTTTCTGTGCCCTGAGGTTTTTTTTGCCACTTATTAAAAAATGGATCATTTAGTCACAAAAGAAAAATGCAGAATAATTTACATTTATGTTGACTGTCTTTGCCTGCCCACTTTTGTCCCGGTGGAATTAGGAATCATAAAATTGTAATCTAATGAGAGCCAATGGGAAATCTCCAGATTGATGGCTAAACCCAGGGTGTGTGAGTTGGTAAGCAGGAGAACAATATGGGATCAGCAGAGAACAACACGATTCATAAATCTACTGGAGATGCCTGGTGTTACGAGTGGGTCACCTTCAGTGTCCGTGCAGGGTCTGATTTATCACCTGCTGCAGTGCCGCTAAGGCACAAGATTTGTTCCTCGGCAAAAAAAATGAATGTGCCGCGCTCAGTGTCCTGAACCACCTTGCTGTTTCAAATGATAAAGCGCCAGGCTTTGTGATAAGTGTACGTCCCATAATTCTGAGCTGGCAGTACCAGGCTTTCTCTTTTCAGAATACACAAGATAAAGTCCGCCTGCGTAGGACGAGCTCATGACATTCAATTACAATAACCGTTTCGATTTGACATCATCTTTCAGCAAACTTAAAAAGTGCAGAACACCACCGGTTCAGATTCATTCAGTGAGTGATAGGCAATCAATAAAAATAGCTTAAAGAAATTCACATTGAGTTATTAGATTTAGTTGTCTAAAGTGACTTACAACTTATGGGTATTTATACTGCTGGAGTGGGGGACTTCAGAAGAACCACATAATAATTAACTAATGGATTACATTTATATAGCGCTTTCTGAACTACTCAAAGTGTTTTACAAAGACAGTGGCGAGCCACTTCAGTCACCACCAGTGTGTAGAATGAACCTGGATGATGCGATGTCAGCTATTGTTGCACCAGTGTGCTCACCACACATCAACTATTAGGTGGTGAAGTGGTCATAAATAGTTAGCCAGTTGGAGACTGAGGATGATTGGGGGCCAGAATGACTAGGCCATGGTTTGAAATTTAGCCAGGACATTGAGAAATGAGTACATTACAGGATCAGCTCAATTTGGACGATCTGGAGACAAAGTCAGAAAGGAGAGATTACGTTGGTTTGGACGTGTGCAGAGGAGAGATGCTGGGTATATTGGGAGAAGGATGTTAAAGATAGAGCTGCCAGGGAAGAGAAAAAGAGGAAGGCTTAAAAGAAGGTTTATGGATGTGGTGAGAGAAGACAAGCAAGTGATGGGTGTAACAGAACAAGATGCAGAGGACAGGAAGATATGAAACAAGATGATCCGCTGTGGCGACCCGTAACGGGAACACCCAAAAGGAAAACATTGAGATACACCCTGCTCTTGTCAGAAGATACCCAGGTGTCTTTTATGACCACAGAGAGTTTTGACTTCAACTTTACGTGTCATCTGAAGGATTGGGCCATTTTTTACATAATAGTGTCCTGGACTGCACTGCACTGCACTGGGGCATTCATATCTGCACAATGACTCCTGATGGCCTCACCAACCACCTTTTCCCGCAGGAACCCAAGCTTTTCTTAGATAGTTTCCCATCCAAGTACTGGCTGAACCCAAATAAGCTTAGCTTCAGGTGAATTGCCTGTTCTGAAGTGCATGTGCCATTGCTGCTGGCCATAGTGTGCACAACAACAAGACCACAAAATAAACTCCATCCATCCATTATTGAATCTGCTTAATCAGGTTCAGAGTCTCAGGGCTTGGAGTAACATTGGGTGCAAAGCAGAAATAACTCTGGACAGGGTGCCAGTCCATTGGAATGCACACTTTAGTCATATACTCTGATTTCGGGACAAGTTTGAGTCATCAGTTTAAATATTCATCTTTGGAAAGTGTAAGAAAATCCCACACATGGGGAGGATTTGCACTCTGTGTAGATACAGCTGTTAAACAGATTAGAACTATAGAATTTAGGATAAGAATGTACTAGGAAAGGTCAATGCCCCCGATGCCCAGATTGGAGAACATTAGAACAATTGTTGTGAGAAGGGGCCATTCAGCCCAACAAGCTGATCCATCCTATTCAAAATAATGTCAAGTTGAGATCTGAAGGTCGCTAAAGACCTGCTCTCCACCACAGTACTTGGCAATTAATTCTATTTGTCTACAGTATAGATTTTTGTGTGAGGAGAACCTTTCTAATATTTGTGTGAAATTTACCCTTAATAAGTTTCCAACTGGGTCCCTGTGTTCCTGTTGAACTTATTTTAAAGTAACATCCACTGGACTAATTCCTTTCATATTGTTAAACACTTCAATCATGTCATCTCTTTATCTCCATTCGCTTAAACTGAAAATATTTCAACTCCTCCAATCTTTCCTCATCAGTGGAGCTCACACATCTCAGTCCCAGAATCAGTCACTCTTCTCTTGACCTTCTCTAGCACTGCTATCCCTTTTGAACTATGGAGAGCAAAACTGAACATAATACTCCAGGTGAAGTCTCACCAATGTGTTATACGAGGCTAAATCAAAAAGTAGCTGCAACTTGTAGAAGCTGATGCAATACAACAAGTTTGTGATGGCTTATTGGTAGTTTGAACTCAAATAGAGCAGCAGTGTGCTTTTGGTCTAATTCAGGGGTGTCAAACTCCGGTCCTGGAAGGCCTATAATGGCTGCAGGTTTTCATTCTAACCATCTTCTTAATTAATTTGCTACTTGTAAGATCCATTTTCTAGTTATTTAAGTTATATAAATGTTTGCCTAAATATTAGTGCATAGTCTATGGTAGGTTCTTACAACCCCCATAGGTTGAAATGAATTGGTATATTCTAACTATTTCTAGCCTCTCTGATTATACATTATATTCAGTTAGTGACCTGCCTTGCCATGTGTAAGGTGTTGAGGACACATGGTTTTAAACCGTGCCTTACGTGCCCAATAGAATGAAAGACAACGTGCTCTATTGAATGTGCAGTGGTGCTGTACGTTTAAAGCATACAGAAGAAGAAGTAAATCATCTTTACATATAGAAACAACAAAGGTTTGACAAGAAAAGCTAAGTTTAGAGAGTTTTTTTAACAACCTTTTTTCTTTATTCTTGTGTGGATTATTTGCTTTGAATTTTCACTAAATATTTTAAAATGAACTTCTGGACTTAGAGATTTCTTTCGGCACACATTTTACCCAAGCTTGATCTTGCCTTACACACCCACAGCTACACTTCTAATTAACTTCTTTTGCCTTTGTTTTAATTAACGTAACTCAGGCCCCTTAGTTGTTTCTTTTTCCTTAATTAGCAGCCAAACAATAATGAGACACAAAGCAAGCCGCCACATGATAAGCTCACTTGTGCCCATCTCACAATATCTGAAAATAAAGAAAGGTGATGCTCTCGGTAAGCTTGATCTCTCAGGTCACCAAAACATTTTGATGTTGTTCTTAGAAAAAACAGAAAATCAACAGTTTTTGGAAATGTCTGCTATGGCAGAATGAGAGCAGCATCAAGCCATGGAATTAAATAACGGGTTTAATTAACAGCAAGAATCAGCTTCTCATTAAGAAACTGGTTGGAGTGAAATTGGCTGGAGTTAGAAGACCCACTTTAGCTGGTCATCTGTCGTCTCGTTTCACATCTCATTTCTGTTTGGCTACCATTTAATGAAGAAAAGAATCAATTCAGAGCACTGAATCCTTAAAAACAAGGCATATTAAAATAAAGGGAAAAGAAGTTAATTAGCAGTGAAAACTGGTCACTGGTTAGGAAAACGGTTAGAATGAAAACCTGCAGCCACTGCGGCCCTCCAGGTCTGGGGTTCGACACTCCTGCTAATTGAAGCCAAAGCTCAAATGAAAACTGGATGCTCCACTGCAGGATTGCAGGAATGAAGCCTGCACAGACCAGTATGTCATAAGAACCCAGTGATGGTCCTTCATAGGGCTGGTGGACCTTGGTCTACCACACTTTGAGTTCATGTACTTGTTTTTTTTTCTTCTTGTTCTTCTCCTTCTTTGGCAAGTGGCACCATTTTCTGCTTTATTCCATATTAAATACAGTGCTAAGAAAACATATTTGCCCTCTTCTTCATGTTCTCAATTGTCAGAAATTTTTGATAATAAATTATTTCAGATCTTCAGGTTTTAGATAAAGGAGTGTATTTCAATATATTTCAATTATCTAATCAATAAAATTATCCAAAACCACAAAAATGTAATTGCCCCTTTACATTAATAACTGTCTGCAATTACTTTACAGTTCCTGCAATAACAACAATGTAATTAGTAATTTAATTTAATTAATAATTAATTAATTTAATTTAATAACTTTTTAAATTTCAAAGTTAAGTTAAGTTGGGGAGCATGCACTGGTACAGTGTGCTGCCGCACCCACCACAAGACGAAACAGCTCAGGATTCCAGTTTGCAAACCCAGACAGACACGCGGTCCATTCCCACCCTCCGGGAATGGTACTCTATCTGCCGCAGCCAAGTGTTACGTGGGCGACCCCTTGGCCTGGTCCAGCCACTGGGATCCCCAACAATGAGGATCTTATGAGCCAGATCACCCTCAGGTAAATGCACCACATGGCCGTAGTGCTGTAACTGACTCTCCCTCACAATGCAGGTAACGTGCCTCATTCGGGACTCCATTCAACACAAAGTCAAACCAACGGTACCCAAGGATTTTCTGGAGCGACACAGTACTGAAGGAGTCCAGTCTTCGTCTCAGGTCACTGGATAGCATCCATGTCTCGCAACCATATAGCAAGACAGGAAGCACCAGGAATTTAAAGACTTGGACCTTCGTCCTTTTGCATAGATATTGGGAGCGCCACACACCCCTTTCCAGGGACCTCTCCCAATCTGTCTACTGAATTCATAGGAAGAGTCACCAGAGACATGAATGTCACTGCCGAGGTAAGTAAACCTCTCGACGTGGTCAACACTCTCTCCGCAAACAGATACACTGCTGATGGTTGTGCCTAAGAGGTCATTAAAGGTCTGGATCTTGGATTTAATCCAGAAAACTTGCAAGCCCAGACACTCAGACTTGACTTGACCATATCTCTGTTAACATCCTTTTAAATAGGCACTCGATGTGGGTATGATGTTAATCTGCATCCAGCCCAGCATGTAGGCCCTCCAACTTGCAGGGAAAAACCTGGGGGTTGGTGGCAAAATTGGCACTACAGCCACCATAAAAAAACCTTGCACTTTTCCATTCCACCTGAATTAGTGTGGTACTGAGGTGTTTCCCGTTGCATGGCTGCACTTGGGTCTTAATCTGGGATCCTGAGTTGATCTGTCATGTGGTGGGTGCAGCAATGTGCTGTATGTGCTCCTAACCTCTCCTCTCCTCTCTATGTGTGTATGGTGATTAGATGTCCGAGTTGCAAGAGACTGCTGGTATGTGAAGCTTGTCATGTCGGACCCAAGAAGACACCAGGCAATAATCGCTGCCCGGTGTCAAGGTCTGAATACTTGTGCCAATGTGATATTTCAGGTTTTTATTTTTAATAAATTTGCAGTTTTCTAAAATCATTTTTCACTTTATTATTATGGAGTATTGAGTGTTCGTTGATATGGAGACTAAATTAATTTCAACAATTTTAGCACAAGGCTGCTACATAGCAACAATGTGTAGGGTCTGAATACTTTTTCAATCCACTGTAGTTTTACTCTTTAATGACATGCTGGGCAAATTATATGCATTAGGTAAAAATTTTAAAACAACCAAAATACTGTACATGTGAAATAATTAAGCATCTGCGGTGGGCTGGCGCCCCACCCAGGGTTTGTTTCCTGCTTTGCGCCCTATGTTGGCTGGGATTGGCTCCAGCAGACCCCTGTGACCTTGTAGTTAGGATATAGCGGGTTGGATAATGGATGGATGGATAATTAAGCACTTGTGTAATAACTTTGTCTTACACAGTATGCATGATTTGTGGCAGATGAAATTTAATGTCAGCAAATATAAAGTACCAGTAATGGTGCACTGCATGATAACATGCAGTGAATGCACTTGACTTGAGCATTCCTAGTTTTCATCCTCTTTCTCTGTACGTTTAGCATTCGTTTGCTCAGAGGTTGATGCGCTTGCTGCTTCCTCCACTTCTTTTCTCCACCCTAGCGGCCTGCTTCTTCTCTTCTTTCGTCAGTATCTTTTCACGTTAAAACTGATTAAGTCAGTGTTTGTGTTGCAATTACTTAGTATGTTTTCATTAATTTTTCCCTAAAGCTGGCACTTCAGTCTTCAATCTGCCTCAAGAATGATTTAAGATATGAAGAGGTAGGGATGAGAACAGTGCCCATACGCATGTGCCACACAGCCGCCTTGCTGGCTGCCATAGAGAGTTGATTCTACAATAAAATAAAATAAAAATAAAAAGAGGAATAACCTTGTAGGTCAATCATCACCCCAAAAGCTTATAGTAGATGTCATGTAGTATATGTGTACCAAATTTCAGGTCAATAGGTCAAACGGTTTGCAAGCTACAGGTGATTTAATATCCTGGACAGATAAATGAACAGCCATGGTAGCGTATTATATAAGAAGATTACACGTAGAATGTAAAAATGTGAGGTTTGAATACACAAAGGGAGGTCTGAAAATCGAGAGCACACCTTATGAGAAGAATGTAGGAGTTATAGTGGACTCTAAGCTAGCGACATCCTGACAGTGTTCAGAAGCCATTAAGAAGGCAAACAGAATGTCAGGTTATATAGCGCCCTGATGTGTGGAGTACAAGTCACAGTAGGTTCTGCTGAAGCTTTATAACACACTGGTGAGGCCTCTTCTGGAGTACTGTGTGTAGTGTTGGTCTCCAGACTATAAAAAGGACATAGCAGTACTAGAAAAGGTCCAGAGAAGAGCAACTAGAATGAATTATGAGTCTTTTCAGTTTAAGCAAAAGAAGATTAAGAGGTGACATAACTGAAGCGTTTCAAATTATGAAGGGAATTGCCGTAGTAGAGTGGATCAAGATCAAGCAGTCGAGTGTCCTAGTGTGTAACACACCAAGGGGGTCCCTCCCACCATTTGTTGAAACATTCTAAAGCCTACATTCTGAAATCACCAATGGGGACTGACCCCTTTGAAATGATCTAGTGTCTGAGCACCATAACCAAAAGTAGACAGTGACACAGTGCATGAAAAATCTGGGTATCCAAAAGTTCTTAAAAGTATGTCACACACTTGCACCTTGGGGACAGCTAATAGGCTCTGGTGGTGGTAAGTCCTTGCCAATCCACAAGGTACTACTGCTTTCTAATGCCTCTGCTCTTCCTCCTTCTACTAACCGAATGATTGACAGCTCTACCACCCTTGATGTCACTTCCGGTGTCTGTCACTCTGAAACCTCCTTTTCCTGCCTGGCCTGTACTTAACTGGAAGTGTTGCCATCTTGGAGCAGTCATTTGCATCTGTGAAGAAGTTTTTGCCCTTCTTAACGTGTTTTCTTTCAGTTATATGGGGTCTGCCTGCGGGTGCCCCAACTCTTTATGCTTGTACGTGCTTTTTCATTATAATATATTTGATTCTATGCTAAGGATTTCTATTCATTGCATCGCCAGGGACCTGTGGGGGACTTAATCCAGGCTTGGTTTTAAAGATCTTATTCCTCAAAGGATTTGTTAATTGAGGTATTTCTCATAAACATAACCACAGCTGGTCTCGTGATGAGTGTATTTATAAAATATCCCTGAGTTAAACCATGGATTGAACCCTATATAGGGGAGCCACCCTCATTATAATTATATATGTTTGCCTAACAGTGATCATCTGAGACATCTAATTTGGAAAAAAAGACAAAATAATGGTTTTCTGAAACCAAACAAGTGGAGAAAAGAAAAATTACAGGGAGAACACAAAATATAGTGCTAGAAGAGATAACAAGTAAACTACTCTTGTTTTGCTTCCTGCCAAGAGTCACTTGATAAAACAGCCATTTATAAGACAGTTGAGAAAAAAAAAAACTCGCAAATATTCCACTTAACATAAAGTGAACCTGATGGAGAGTTTCAGTTGACAAGATAAGCAGAAGACTTTCTGACCTTGAAGGCTGCAATTTTTTTAAGCAATTGTGCTGATTAGGTTAATTGTGGCTCGGAATGGTCCCTTAGGGTGCGATTTTATCTTCACGGTGATAGACGGATGTCCCACCTCTCCCTGGGCACTGTGACAACTAGTTTACACTGCGACTCCTCTGGACCCCGTACACTTAAATGGAATGAATGGATGAAGACATCAGATCGGAAAGTGGGTTTAATTTCACTTGATTGATTTAATTGCAATTTTATTTAATTGGACTAAATGAATTTGATTGGATTTAAATTGAATCGGGAATTTAATGTGAATTGAATGTCTGGCAGCGTGAAGTAATTTGAATTGAATTGACACTTCATAGTTAATGAATTGGTTTTCTTATCTTCTATATTTAAATAGGCTTTTTAACTTAGAATTGATTTCCTACTTACATACATTTTGGACAGGAATTTGATTTAGATGATTCATTCTACATACATCTGTGATGGAGTGGTGTTTCATCCAGACTTACTTTCTGCCATGAGCTGATGCTGCTGGTCTAGGCTGGTTTACCTGGAAACCACTGGATTAAGTGGGTCTGAGTCAATTCGGTTTTGTGGCTAAGGGTTTAGCGCTGCTGCTTCACAGACCCTGAGATCAGATGCTGCCCTGGGTACAGCCTATGTAGAGTTTGTGCACTTCCTATGGCCCCATGTGGAGTTTTCTATCAGAACTCCAAAGGTGTGCATGCCAAGCTATTTTTCTTTGGTTATATTCTTGAATAAAAGTGCATGTGTTTATTTGATATTTGGATTAAAGTCTTCACACATTATACACTTCACATCATTATTAAAATAACATGAAAAAAATTTCTGCTTTAGCATTTCTTGCCTGGCATTTCCTTTCATCATACGCTTACCCAGATCTTTGTAGACACGGAACACACATGAAATGAATGTATTCCAAATAACGATATACTGCATTATTTACCCTATACAACTCCAGGAACCTCACACTCAGATAAAGAGCCTTGAATTGAGCTGGGAGAGTTGAGCTCTAACAAGGCAGGGATGGGATAGCAGGCTGCTTGCTGCTTGTGCTGATCGGCACATTTACAAAACAAAAAACGCTGATGGAGAGGTATGAAGGCTTTTTTGTAGGCTTTGTAGAGAAGAGCCTTCAGAAGGGGCCTGAGTTGCCTCGAAAGCTTGCATATTGTAATCTTTTTAGTTAGCCAATAAAAGGTGTCATTTTGCTTGGCTCTTCTCTACATTCATAATGGCTAACACGGTACAACACCCTAGTATTGTAGGCTTTGGTAATTCTAGTGTTAATGGCTCCAAACTGTTCCCGTATGCGTAAATGTACTCTAAATGTGACTGTTCCTTCATCCAAGACTGGTTCCTGCCTTGTACCCAATGTGGCTTGAACATTAAATAATGGATGGATGGATCTTGTGGAGACTTCCCTCCACAAGATGATGGCAGGAACAAGAGTTGTGCAGTGTGCTCTTATAATTCAAGTCTCTCCATTTTACACCCTACATTTTATATTAAGGTCTTTCTCTTTGGTCACAAATCCATGTAGACTAAATTCTGTGAAGACATTTCTCTCTATGCTGAAATTTTTGTCATCCATTCATGACTTGAATGAGTTACGGTTGAGCCATACATAAGTAAGGATGAGCACTGGGCACTCTACTGCCTCCTTACTTGGCCCAATCGTCCTGTACCATGACTTTTCTTATCATTGCTATGCCAATGATATGCAGGCATACCTGTTCCTTCTAGAGGGCCACAAAGTATTAACTAGAATCTCTGCATGTATCACTGATATCGCTACCTGGTGTGACAGTGCGGGTCGGCTCCTAGCTCCCTCTTCATTTTTTGGGAGCTTGGTAGATGAGGACAAACACACATGAAGCAAGGGGATGGTGAAAAGTGCTCAAGTGCTTTTATTAAAACAGTCAAACAACAGAGTTCAAAAGGTACAGTGCTCTAAATGTTCCATAAATAAATAATCCATGAAAACAAAGGTGAGGTGGAATTTAAAATTCAAATAAATAAATAAATCCATTAAAAACAAGGTTAAAATTCAGACAGGAAACCTCTTTAAAAACACTAGCCTTGGTGCCCCTTTAAAACTTGTCTTATCTCTTCGCGGATCTTGTAGACCAAGGAGAAGTCTACCAGCAGACACAGACAACCTTTTGTCCTGGCTTGTTCCGCCAATTCCTTGGTGTTCCATGGGGAGACACTGAGCCCTGCTCTGCCCGTTACACCACCAGTCCATCGGCTCCTCCCGACACAAGCACCCTATTGTCCCACTGGTGCCAGTCCAACAGCTCCTCCCAGCGAGAGCATATTCTTGAGCCCAATGGTCGGTCCTGTTCCTTGCTGAGCGACTGTTTAGCCCCCTCCTGAGCACTGGTCACATGCCTTCCTCCCTGGGGCTCCATACCCGTCCATCTGCTTCCTTTCCTCACACCAGGTCTCGTGCATCTCTTCTTCTCACCTTATCTTCCTTTTTTCTTTTCCTTTAGTTCTCTCTTTTCTCTTGCACTCGCGCTTCCCTTTTTAAACACAATGTGGCACAGCCTTGGCAATCAGCAGCTCCCAGCATCAATTAGGGGTGCAGGCAATCCTGCACCTGAGCACTAATTGCCAGGCCATCCGCTCCTGCATCGTGCATGGGAACCACTCTCACCATGCTACCACGCCACCCTCACACAAAGACGCAAATACAGCAATTATTTATGTAATACGCCCACTTTACCTCACTTTACCACAGCTGGATGAAGGAACACCATCTCCAGTTCAACCTGGCAAAGACAGACCTTCTTGTTATCCCAGCTCATCCGTCTATTCAGCACCCCATCTCTCTTCAGCTTAACTCACTATCATTAACACCTTCCAATTCTGGACTCAGCCTTGGTGCTCAATGACCAGCTGTCCTTCACTGACCATATTGCAATGGTCTCTCAGTCTTGAAGATTAATCCAATACAATATCCACAAGATCAGAATGTATCTGACAGAGAATGCAGCACAACTCCTGGTCCAGCCTTCGGTCTGGTCACGTCTGGGCTACTGCAACTCTCTGCTGGCAGGAGTACCAGCATGTGTCACCAAGTCACTGCAGATGATTAAAATTGCAGTAGCACATGTGGTGTTCAACCAGCCGAGGCAGGCACATGTCACTCCACTTTCCAGGATCACTAAACTGACTTCCTGTAGGGACCTGTTTTAAGTTCAGATCCCTGATGCTTGCCTCTAGTGTAGTCTCCTCTGCATATATGGAGACACTTATGTGGTCCTGTGCTCCTTCTCGGCCGTTCTGTTAGGTTTTATAATCTAGGATGTGTTTTGCCCCAAGCTCTTCTCTTGTGATGATCAATTTTGTACCCTTCACCTGTAGCATTTGTTTCCAAACAGTCCCGCCAGAGTGATGTTTTTTCAGTTGTGTTGACCTCTTTTGTAAGCTGCTTTGGATAAAAGTGTCTGCTAAGCAAATACATGTAATTATAAATTCACAGGAGGCCACACCCATAGGTTTAGAAGTGGGCGTGTCTACAAAACTCGTTCCACAGGTTTAAATCATCAGTCTCCCTGTAGAACTTTATCTCTAGGACTATAAGATGAACCTCAGTCTCCTCACCCACTCCCCACACACCATAGCACTTAAGATGGGATTTGAAAAGAGGGGAAATGACTCATATTAATGGAGTAAATCGGCGTGTGCAGAGCCATTATCAGCCGAGAGTTACTGGAAAATATACATTAGAGCTTCCCACTTACTGAGCCAACAAGCGTTTGTTAATGTCCAACACTCTGCATAATGCCAGAGCACCTTAAAATAAAAGTCGCTCATAGAATAAAATGTATGTGCAGCATCCAGTGCAAGCAGCATTATTTATGTTTTTTATTACTTGCCTTTAAAATCTTAGCAGTTTACTGTAAAAAAGCAATTGGGCTGTCAATTGAGCATCACCAGCTTCAGAGTACGCTGTCTTACTGGGTGAATGCACAATAAATAATATTTTATATAGTGAACGTTTCACAAATCACTTTCTTTGTATCGGCTCATGGCTTTCTAGTGATCCATAAAAGGGAAAAATTGCATTTGATTTACTTGAGAACTTTTAGCGAGCGTTCAACAAAATGGAGCAAAAATTCACAAACCTGATAGGTGCAAACAATTCTGCCAGTTCAGGTAAACAGGAAACAGTCACCCTATTGGGGAACAGAAAAAGAACCAAACGAGCGTATGCACTTATGTCGATTGCATCACACATGTGCGGCTACGGCTCTGCTCAGGTGGGCAATACCATCCTGGGATGAGAGGGGACACTGGCGCCACTCTTCTTTTCTAACAGTGCAAGAAAACAGCCTGCCAAAGAATGACTTGTATGATGCCCTGCACCTTCACGGCCAGCAGCTACATATTCCATCACTCTACCGGAAGTGGGTGATTATTTGGATCCACTCTTAGAGCAAAGACTGAGCTCCTTAATACTTTGTGGATGCAAGCCTCTCAGGCCGCCATGTCTACAGTTGAGTTTGGCACACTTCTCTAAACTCTTTATTTCATTGATCAAATGGGGAACACCCAGCTGATGCCCCAACCATTTATCCTGTGGTCACCCCAAGTTCACACCCGAGACAGTGGGTAATGGTACTTTAACGACAGTATTTTTAGATTTTTGTGTTTTATATAATGCCTTTTTGTAGCATGTTTCAAGTGCAGTGTGGCCAGGAGCGGGATGACAGGTTCTTCAGACAGCAAAGGAAAGTTTGGGGTGCCAACCGAGTTGTCCCATTTATTGTCAACGAAATGAAAAAAATGAAAAGAAACAACACTCTATGGCGTGCGTCCCATATGTGGATATTCAATAAACAAAAGATTTGCAAGTCAAGTCAGTTGTTTCTATCAGAGCTCTGGCGGGTTGCTCTAAGCTAGTAAATGATGCCTCCTTCCAGGACTCGCAGGGTTTTATGGCAGCTGGACTACAAGAGGCAGGGTCAAATGTCTTCAGCGGGCTGCTTCTCCATGCTGTGGGGGAAGAAGGAGAAGACAAAGTTAGTGGTAGTCCCTTTTCTCATCTCACTGGGTTACTACATACCTCGACTGAGCCCGTGAGGAGATCCTCTGATGTGCATGCGTGACAACAGACACATAGTGCCCTGATTTACATCTCTAACAGATGAAGCACAGCCAGGTTAAGTGACTCGAAGTGTGTCACACAGTGAGTCGGTGCTTTAGAGTCCATGCACTGTATCAGCGCATTCTGCTAACCTCTCTCTTTCTCCTCTATTTACCTGCCTATGTGTATCATCAATTATTAAGTGGTGTGTCTGTGCACATTGCAATCTGATGTCACCTACAGGTCGGGGACTTAAGTACTTAAGTACAACACCAACAATAGACTAGGAATAGAACATCACAGGGTTATATATGTATTCAACCCTTTATATATATTATAATGTTATATATTTGTGTGCACTTGCATGTATATTTATGGAGCTAATAATA
>JANRMT010062796.1:69453033-69464949 GCA_026402145.1 Polypterus bichir lapradei
TAATAATAATAATAATACAATTTATTTATATAGCACCTGTCCCATACTCAGCTACATCAGCACGCTTCTGCAAAAGGAAAGAAAACAACGCAAGTTAAAGGTCATTTGTAGAAGAAGGCCAGGGACATTAGTGCTGCCACCTTCATGACAATGAATTTGAACCCTGGCCTGCCCACATCCAGTTTGCACCTTCTCCCTGAGTCTGCGTCAAGTGTGTATGCAGTTTGGCTGATTGGAGACTCTGAACTGGTTGGGAGTTGGCGAGAGACTGGAAGTGGGTTTGCATATAATTACTGTTTTTGTCAAAGACGTTCTATAATGCGTGTTAGTTATTGCAAGAACACATTAGGACAATACCTTCACTCTCACAAATTTGAAAGGGGCATTAAATCAGTAGTCAATGAACACAAATGGGTGCCACTGCTACCTTCAGAGATCCTGTGCCATGTCTGGGTGAAGTGCATCATCCCACACATGCCTGCCTATTTTTTTCCCATTCCCATAGGTTTCCATTGATATAGTTTCCAGTACTCTCCTGTTTAACTGGAGAATCTCAGTTCATCCACTGCCAGGGTGGGTGTGTGACTGAGTGGGCCCTGTGGTAGACAGGTGTGCTCTCCAGGGTTGTTTCTTGCCTTGTGCTCAGCGCTTCCATGGCTTAAGCAGAGCTGAGGTGTTATGTCATTAATGTGTTTGTGCCACATATTTGACTTGCATGCCACCCAGTGTTGGCTCCTTCCTTGTAACACTAACTGGTGTAAGGGGTCAAAAAAAACAATGGATGAATTCAGAATATGTATGGTTACTGTGTCATAGATACACCCATTTTCTTAGTCCACATTTTAAGGTCAAGGAGAACTGGAGAAAACTGAATGCCAGTCCAGCACTGGGCACACACACACACATTCAGTTAAAGCCAGCAAATTTGTGCCACTGTAAAATTCACTGGGGAGACAGTAAGAAGTTTGCACCTTAACTCTTCTTTAGAATAACTGGTAAAAGTTTTATTAGTGAGTAGAATAGTGCTTACTTGCCACAAATAATAATACTATGAAAGAAAATACTCTTGTTGAGGTTTGGAATTTCGGACATGCTTTTATTAGATGGACAGTTACTAAACAAGTTGTAGAAATCAGTGTTGTATACTGAAATTGTAAAATTTCAATTGGTAAAGATAATGGCTTTTCTTATATTTAGTCAACAGATTATTATGTGTGGATTTGTGGGGAACACAGCATAGCGGAGAACATCATAAAATGAAACCAGAAAGTCTTTGGCCAGGGTCCTTCAAACATTCTTTAAGAATTCTGAACTGTTGAATATGTACACATGCCACCTAAGATCAGGTAAGGACAACCATGGGAACAGGAGTGAATTGCTCAAATTTCCACCTGTCAATGCTGATAAAGGCCATGCCAACTTCACAAAACTCCTCTCCAGCCACATTGACAGTACCTCACACAGCCAAACATGATAAAGAAACAATACAATACAATTTATTTTTGTATAGCCTAAAATCACACAAGAAGCGCTGCAATGGGCTTTAACAGGCCCTGCCTCTTGACAGCCTCTCAGCCTTGACTCTCTAAGAAGACAAGGAACAACTCCCAAAAAACCCTTGTAGGGAAAAAATGGAAGAAACCTTGGGAAAGGCGGTTCAAAGAGAGACCCCTTTCCAGGTAGGTTGGGCATGCAGTGGGTGTCAAAAAGAAAGGGGTCAATACAATACAATACAAAGAACAGAACACAAGTAATCCTCAATACAGTATGAAAAATAAAAATATTACAAGTACGGAGCACAATTTAACAGCAGATGATATCACATAATATGATTTGGATTTGTTTAGAGTCCTATAGACCTCAGCCATCAAGCTGCCTCCTCCATTTGGCCATTCCACAGCTGAAACAGTGCTGGGCCAGCCAATCCGATGAAAGAACCCCTCTTTCCCACGATTCCTACGATCCTCCATCAGGGATGACTTTACCTTAGGCAGGCAAAACAACTTGGCAGGTGGGCTGTGGCTCTGAGTGCCACATTTGAGTACCGAGAAGAGAAACAGAATAGGTGAGGGTTTGTAACAAATTATATTGATCATGTTACTTCTGTTTTAGTGCTAATGACTGACAACAGAGATGTAGTCTGTACAGTTAATCAGTAGCTCTAGTCAGGATATGCTAAACTGAAGTAGTGAGTCTTCAGCCGGGATTTAAAAGCTGAGACCGAAGGGGCATCTCTTATAGTAGCAGGCAGACCATTCAACAGTTTAGGGGCCCTGTAACTAAAAGCTCGACCTCCCACTGTTATTTTATTAATCCTTGGAATCATAAGCAGACTGGCATCTTGAGATCTTAATGTGCGCTCTAGTTTGTAAGTCATGATAAGTTCAGACAACTAAGCCGGACCTTGGCCATTTAATGCTTTATATGTTAAAAGGAGGATTTTGAAATCTGCCCTAAACTTAACCGGGAGCCAGTGTAAGGATTTAAGAACTGAAGTTATGTGTTCGTATTTTCTTATTCTTGTAATAATAAACAAACCTGGCAAATAGTATCTCATTATATAAGAAAGGAAGGGGGGTTCATGATGGTGCAGTGGTTGTGCTGCTGCCATGCCCCAGATCCTCCCTTCATGGACTCTGCATGTTCTGCTTGTGTCTGCTTGGGTGTGCTCTGGTTTCCTCCCACAGTCCAAAGACATGCAGGTTTGATGGATTGGAGATGTTAAATTGGCCACAGTGGGTGAGCAGTTTGCATGTGTGAGTGTGTTTTCCTTGTGCACTGTGCTTTCTAATATGGACTCCAGACCCCCATGGCCCTGCTCGAGATAAATTGGGTTTAGAATTTTTGTTTCCAATTCTCCCATGGGAGGCGCCTTTGCTTTATGCTTTTACTTTTTCTGGGGTGCATTCCTCCACTGGCTTCCTGTTTTAAGGCATGACAGTCCACTGGAACTTCACATGTTGTAGTGTCCAGGTCCCACACTGCAGACTAAAAAACAAACGTCATCTGAAATACAACCACACGCACACTCCACCGAGATAGTCCTTTTTCCTTTTTGCCATCCTGAACTTCCTTTTCAAGCCCCGCCCCCAGCATCCCAGCTGCTGCATTAATTGAGAATGGTAGATGGAGCCCCCCCCATGTGCCTGACCCAATCCACAACACTCTGAACAGCCCCATTTGCTGTGGCCTTTGGGACACACTGCCTCATGGTGATGCCCCAGATCGGTACAGTATGCTGTGGTATGGTACAGTATGTATACAAAAGGCAAACAGGCTCATCCAAAATACTGTATTATAGGCCAGTAAGATTAACATGCATCATGGGAAACTTGATGGACGGAATTATTAAGGAGAAGATTGTGCAGCACATGTCTAGGACTATAAGTAGACACTCAACATGGGTTCAGAAGGGGAAGGCCGTGTTTCAGTAATATGTTAGCATTCTGTGAGAAAGCAACAAAAGCATACAATACAAGAGGTGCATATGGTTTTATTTATCTGGATTTTCAGAAGGCTTTTGATTAGGTACTACATGAAAGGTTAGTGATCAAACAAAACGAAGTGGAAATTGAAGGTGTAGGTGGGTAGAAAATTGCCTCAAATACAGGAGGGACAGGGAGCTTTATCAGAATTTGGAAATGTTAAAAATGGTGTCCCGCAGTGATCAGTGCTGCTCTTTTTAAAATATTGTACATATGTGATCTTTACAAGTGGGTTAAGTTTGCAGATGGTACCAAACTGGTGGAAGGGCAGATGATGGAGAATCATCTAAACTGTATACAGAAGGATTTAGATAGCACACAGATTTGGTCACATTTGTGGCACAAATTTCTAAAATAATGTTTGTCATTCTGGGGAATTGCTGGTGAGGGACACAATATGAATTTAAATGATTTTAGTATAGGGTTGCAACATAACAAAATGTATAAGAAGTGAAGGGGTCTGAATACTTTCTGAAGGCACTGTAAGAAAATGTAAAGTATTACATGTAGGAAGTAGAAATGTCAGATTTGTGTACACATTGGGAGGTCTGAAACTTGAAAGTACTCTTTATGAGAAGGACCTAGGAGTCGTAGTGGACACATCACTATATCCAGGCAGTGTTCAGAAGCAATCAAGAAGATTAATAGGATGTTAGGTTGTATAACACGACGTGTGGAGTACAAGTTGAGGACTCTGAAACAAACACCGAGACATGTAATTGAAGCAGAGCCCTTAACAACCTTTAAGAAGAATCTGGATGAGATATTGGGGCAGGTCAGCTATTAGCTAAACAAATGGGCCTGATGGACTGAATGGTCTCCTCTCGTTTGTCACATTTCTTATGTGTTCTTATGTATGAGGGAGGTTTTGGTTAACTTAACAGTATGTAGCACACTAGTGAGGCCTCACCTGGAGTACTATGTGCAGTTTTCCAAATCAGAAAATACTAGAGACACTAGAGAAAGTCCAGAGGACAGTGACAAGACTCTCAGAAGTGGAAGAGACTGAAGGAGTTGAACCTTCTCAGTTTAATCAAACAGAGATTAAGAGGTGACATGACTCAAGTGTTTAAAGGAATTAGTGCAGTAAATCCAACATGCTACTTTAAAATACATTTTACATGAAGAACATAGGGGAGATGGTCGGAAACTCATTAAGGGCAGATTAAGCACAAATGTTAGAAAGTTTTTCTTCATTCAAGTGTACGGGGCCTAGGGCTGACCAACCCCATGCCGGGCCAGTTACGTCATATGCTGTTACTGGTATGTGTGGACTACAGTACACTGGAGAATATAACTTGACAAATCCACTTGAATGGGACACGCGGATCTCAAAAGCGGAGCTCCCTTAGGCGCGGGGCCTGGGGCAGTTGCCCCACTTGTCACCCCCAAACGCCGCTCTGGCATTCATAGTACGATAGGCTCATGGAAAAAATTACCAGTAGTGTGATAGAGAGGAGGACTTTGGGAAGAGCTAGCTCTAGAATTTTTGCTACCATAGGAGAACGTGAAAATGTTGCACCCAAATCATGCATTCTTGAAGGCAATTGCTATGCATATATCACATCACATGGAAGTGCTTAACGGTTGGGTAGGCTGCCCAGATGTTTCCAAAATGGGTCACAACTTCTTATTCCAGCAACCATGTAGAAGAGCTGGGTGGTGGTTCCCCCTTGGAGTGTTTACACACATATACTGAATTTAAGAAGGGCACCCCCGTATAGCACACTTTGCATGGACTGACAAATTGCCACCCTCCTACCCTAGTTTGCCTATATGGCAGAGCCAGCCCTGACTTTCAGGACCTTCAGATCTCCACTTGATGTTATTTTGGACAATCTAAGTGAACTGAATGGATAAGCTTGTTGGGCTGAATGGCCTGTTCTCACCATAATTGTTTTAAAGTTCTAATGTACTCCAATCTGGGCATCTTCGGCATTGACCTTTACTGGTGCATTCTCATCCTTCTATGTGAACTTAGTGCCAATAGGTGGTGCCACCTCATTCTTAAAATTTGATTTTGGATTAATGTTTTGCAATAACACATAAATATATACACTGGAACCTCGGTTCACAACCATAATTCATTCCAAAACTCTTGTCGTAAACCGATTTGGTCGAGAACTGAAGCAATTTCCACCATAGGATTGTATGTAAATACAATTAATCCGTTCCACACCGTACGAACTGTATGTAAATATATATTTTTTTAGTTTTTAAGCACAAATATAGTTAATTATACCATAGAATGCACAGCGTAATAGTAAACTAAATGTAAAAACATTGAATAACACTGAGAAAACCTTGAACAACAGAGAAAACTAACACTGCAAGAGTTCGCGCTATAGTGCTAGGAACCGCTCGCTAAAAACACTTTTTTTTAATGAGTTTTAAGCACAGGGAAAAAAATGAACATTTGAAAAATCCGTAATTTAATAAACCACCAAGAAAAGTAACATTGCAACAATGCATGCTATGAACCGATCGTTGTAAACAGAACTGAAAACAAAAACAAGCCTTTTCTACCTTATGCGTCCAGCCTTCCCTCTCTCGCTCGCTCGCTCTCTCTCTTTCGTGTGTGCGTGTGTCTCTTTCGCGAGCCTGGAGCGCCTATGCCTCTGTCTCTCGCGCCTGTGTGTGTGTGTGTCTCTCGCGCGCACGACTGTGTGTGTGTTGCGCTCTCTCTCTCTCATGCTAGCTTGCTCGCTGCACAAGAAATGCACAGGGAGAGACTGAACATGTACAAACCTAAAGGGAAACTGGCTTGTTCGTATACCGAGTGCGTGGTTGTGAACCAAGGCAAAAGTTTGGCGAACTTTTTGGTCGTAAACCGAGTTGTACGTGTACTGAGACATTCGTGAACCGAGGTTCCACTGTACTTTGCTGTTTAGGGGATGCAGTGATTAAAGCTGTGTGTCCTTTCCTTCTTTTTGGTACCTAATAAATGTGTTGATGAGGTTAATGGGACATGTTGGAATGAATGAGTTGGTGGGTTCTGCAATTTCCTGGCAACCCATCCAGAGTTTTATTTTGCCTTACACCATGCGCTGCCAAGGGTGGTATCTGCTCCTTGCAACCCTGAAATGGGTTACGCTATGTTCATAAATGTCTGGAGTGTGAACTGCCATAAAACCCCACTCCACTTTCCTTTAGGCCATGTCCAGTTCCTTAGTAGAGGTAATCACTATTGCCATGCCCATTCTCTCACCCTTCCACACGTCCTGTAAGTCATTTTCAGGCTCCCTCACATGTTAACATGCACTGCATTTCTACATAAGGTTGAATATCAGGGGCACAGTCATGAAATGAAGGGCTTTATCTTGAAATGCTGCTGAGCTTTTTCTGCTGATCCTTTGTTTTCCTTCCCCTGCTAAAGTTGTCTACCCCAACTGCTCACCCCCCCCCCCCCCATTGCCAAGCTACCCCCCACCTCACACCACCTGTCCACGTTTTCCAATTAATGCAGGGAGACAAGCCCAAGAATGGAGATTAAACAAATATGAAATGCAAAAATTAAACGGTAATTACAACGGGTTGGGAGGGCAATCATTATTTGTCAAGGACTGACACCAACACCCCCCCCCCCAGGGCACATTTCTAGATGGACTCTGTTTAAATTGTATTCATCTGTTGTTACTTGTACACTGATGAAGCCACACCAGGAGTGGCAAGGACATCTGCACCTGGGTTACAAATGATTGAGGAGAGCAGCACAAGTAGACAAATGATAGAAAATCCCAAACAAGGGAGGATGCCATCTGCTTTCATCTTGTTTACGGGGTGCTGAGGCAGTTTCGGCTGATTAATGACATTTAGCCTGCTATCTTAATTACCTCGGCCCACCAGCCTCTCAGCCATTGACCTCCACGTCATCTTTCCCAATTTCATTAATCACATGGGGGGGAGAGGGGCAGGGCCTCAATTTATTCACACAAGCCAATGAGCAGAAACGTCTCTGGCACTCAGTTACTGACCTCTGCCTTCCAGATGTGCTTTCATCTAATTCCATTGGACCGTGCCATTCCCCCTGTCTTCTGTAAATCTCTCTTTGCTGTATAAAATGTCTTCTTATGGTGTGATCTATGAAAGTCATTATGTGCAAAAAGATGCTCTTTCTTTCTTTCTTTCTTTCTTTCTTTCTTTCTTTCTTCTCTCATAGATTATTAAAGTATAAAACTGTCTATGACGAGATGCTTTGCGAAAGGTGCTATATACAATGAAGAAACTTTCTTTCATTCTTGTGCTTTCGAAGTGTACAGCTTACACACAAAATGCCATATTCTTCATTTGATTAAAATGCCATCTGTTATTCCAGGCCTGGCATTATTAGTAATGATGGTAAGACTCAGCAGCGCGTCCCCAGAGCCGACAGCAGGCCTGTGGAAGCAGCCAACACGGTTCAAATCCCTTTTCTTTTTCCCCCCGTCCTCTTTTTGCAGCACGTCTACTACAACTAAGTGAACAGGATGAATGAGAGTGAAACAAAAGTCAGCGTGCCAGTGGGGATTTGCTAATCTGGATGGCAGTTGTCAGCTGTTGCTGGCAATCCCCAGTCAGGATGTATGCTTCATAACCTCAAATGAAAGCGTAATTCAGACCTCCACATTTTGTCAGTAGAATTAAAAATCGTGAAAGGTGCTACCAGTTTGTCTGATTCAATCAGATATTTAGGTGGCCAGCAATAGGTTAGGGTGGCTGGCAGCTGATTTCACTTTATAACTCCCTGTGACTCCAGGACTGAACTTTGGAATGGCCTACTTGGCGATATTTTGAATGTCCCATCAACTTCGGCTTTTGGAATGAGCGAGAAGAGCGGCTAAGATATTCCATACTAGTGAAACACATTGACCTACAGTGCTAAAATAAAGTTAAATAAAGCTGAAATTTTCTATTTTGGAAACACGTTCTTTAGTTTTCATCATGAAAATGTATAGTTTCACAGTGATCACATTGATGATGTAACTTTCCTAAGTAGTGCTCCTCAAACAAACTTATGCACAGGGTCGTAGGTTTTGACTCTTTGACGCTCTCCTCTTTTGTTGACATACATATCTCTCTTGTTCCCATTCTTGCATTCTTGATCAGGTTTGCCTGCTCCTCAATGGCACTATATTTAGGATTACTTTTTGTTTGTCTATGTGCTGCAGTGCCTTGATTTCTTATTGTTTCTCGTTCTTTGTCACTTAAGCATATTCTGCGATTTGCCTGACTCTCAGCAGATGTTACTGTTGTTTTTCTTCTTGCAATTAATATGTTTAGCATTTCACTGTTTTGCAATCATGTTGCTGTAAGCACATGACCATAGGTTACTTTGCTGTTCTTTATGCACATTTAATAAAGTTTGGTGTTCGATGATTGATCAATAAATACAATGATTCTAAAATAGGATGCTGTTTTCATAAGCATATTGACAAGCTTCTCAATTGTTGGCATTCATTTCTTAGTGTTTGCCATTCTTGCATTCCTTGATGCTCAGTAGATGTTGCTGCTGTTTTTCCTTTTCTTCCTATTATGATGTTCTTCATCACATAATCAGCCTCTGTGATAGGTTTGATGCTCTGCAGATGTCCCATCTCTTCGTTTTCTTTCCATCCTGTCACTTGCTTTTATGATCTCTTTGTCGTAATAAACATATGACCATAGGTCTCTTTGCCAGAGGTTCCCACTACCTAACATTTTTTTGAACTTCCAGAAAGCATCAGGTCATGCTTTCGATTAAGACCAAGAGCCAGGTTTTAGCTTGAGTAGCTCATGAGTAATCACATGACAGACCGACCTTAGAAAATCTTTTGCTTCTGTTGGGAGATTTTTTTCCCCTAAGTTTACCATTAGGTCAATTTGTTTTTGAAATATTGCTAGGTATAATTTTAATTAGTGATCTGGGCTTTTATATCGCCACCATTCTGATAGTACTACATATAGTTGATTCCTGTAACTAGGACCGTCCCAGAGTGGGTGCGTCCATAGATGTCATGGACTGTTATTCACGAGGCTTCCCCATCCATATACATGGATTCCAAAACCCTTCAGACCTTTCTTAAAAAAATGTCTTTGTTTTGTTTCTCTGGTGTTTGAAGTTTCTGCTCTGCTTTTGACTTTGGTTTTGCCACACAATTCTTGGCTTAGGTTACTGATAGATGTTCTCCTGGTTCTGACCCTTGCTACGGTTTTTTGACTATTTCCTGTCTTCCAGTTGTCCTCTGAAATCTCATTCCTGCTGTGTTTAACAATAACATTTTATATGTAGATTACTATTATATTTTATGGGGTTAGCTTATTATTTTAACTCCGGCAATTTCATGTATTGGCTTATGCTGGTGCTTCCCACTTAGGCACAAGATAAACATTTGGCCAAAAGACTTATTCCAGCAAAAGGACTTGGCTGCCATGGACTTTAGAAAGGAGAAGGGCATCATTATGATCTGATGCGACCAATTACATCACATATAACTTTTTACCTCAAAGATTTCAGCTGATAAAGGGTATATGAAGACTCGGTCCACCTATTTTATAACGCGTAATGCTGGAGTTTTGATTTTCATCTATTCAGTTGTTGATAACCTTGTACTTAAATATGCATATGTAAAGCATTTCTTTATGTTTTAAGGTCTTTTCAACACTTTCTTTCTATTTGTGCCTGCACATCCATTGAATTAACCCAATTATCGAGTCTCTGAAAGTCGTGCTGCACCAGGTACAAGACAGGAATCAGTTCTGGATGGGAACACCAGATGCAGATACCTACATAGGACCATTTTAGATTCACCAATCAACCTACCACGAATACCTCTGAGGCACTGGAGGAAAGTGGAGCATTGGACCACCCAGAACACAGGAGAACACTCCAACTCCACATGAAGATTGACTATTATTTGGACAAATTTGGTGCTACACTTCCATGTTATACATACACTCACTGGCCACTTTATTAGGTATGCCTTGCTAGTAAAGGATTGGAACCCCCTTTGCCTTCAGAACTGCCGCAATTCTTTTTGGCATAGATTCCACAAGGTGCCTAAAGCATTCCTCAGAGGTTTGCATCCATATTGACATGACAGCATCATGCAGTTGCTGCAGATTTGTTTGCTGCACATCCATGATGCGAATCTCCCGTTCCACCACATACCCAAGGTGCTCCACTGGATTAAGATCTAATGACTGTGGAGGCCATTTGAGTATAGTGAACTCATTGTCATGTTCAAGAAATAGTTTGAGATGATCTGAGCTTTGTGACATGGTACTTTATCCTGCTGGAAGTAGCCATCATAAGATGTGTACACTGCATTCAGCAACAATGCTCAGGTAGGCTGTGGCATTTAAACAGTGCTCAATGGGTACTAAGGGGCCCAAAGTGTGTCAAGAAAATATCCCCCACACCATTAAACCACCACCACCAGCCTGAACCGTTGACACAAGGCAGGATGGATCTATGCTTTCATGTTGTTGATGCCAAATTCTGACCCTCCAAATGTCGCAGCAAATATCAAGAGTCACAAGGCCAGGTAACGTTTTTACAATTTGGTGAGCCCATGCAAATTGTAGCCTCAGTTTCCTGTTCTTAGCTGATGGGAATTTCACCTGGAGTGATCTCCTGCTGCTGTAGCCCATCGGCTTTAAGGTTTGACATGTTGTGCATTCAGAGATTCTCTTCTCCATACCTCGGTTGTAACGAGTGGTTATTTGAGTTACTGTTGCCTTTCTATCAGCTCAAACCAGTCTGGCCATTCTCCTCATTTTCGCCCAGAGAACTGTTGCTCATTGGATACTTTCCCTTTATCAGACCGTTCTCTGTAAATCCTAGAGATGGTTGTGCATGAAAATCCCAGTAGATCAGTAGTTTCGGAAATACTCAGGCCAGCCCGTCTGGCACCAACAGCCATGCTACATGTCTAAATGCATTGAGTAGCTGACATGTGATTGGCTGATTAGCAAGCAATTGAACCTAATAAACTGGCCTGTGAGCAGATAGATAGATAGATAGATAGATAGATAGATAGATAGTGGCGGTAATGCACAATAAGTTGGTTTGCCAACCGCCATTAAACCTAAAGAAGAAGAAGAAGATAGATAGATAGATAGATAGATAGATAGCAAAGGAATTATATGATAGATAGATAGATAGATAGATAGGAAAGGCACTATATCATAGATAGATAGATAGGAAAGGCACTATATCATAGATAGATAGATAGATAGATAGGAAAGGCACTATATCATAGATAGATAGATAGATAGATAGATAGATAGATAGATAGATAGATAGATAGATAGATAGATAGATAGATAGGAAAGGCACTATATCATAGATAGATAGATAGATAGATAGATAGATAGATAGATAGATAGATAGATAGATAGATAGATAGATAGATAGGAAAGGCACTATATCATAGATAGATAGATAGATAGATAGATAGATAGATAGATAGAT
>JANRMT010062796.1:69465049-69482661 GCA_026402145.1 Polypterus bichir lapradei
ATAGATAGATAGATAGATAGATAGATAGATAGATAGATAGATAGATAGGAAAGGCACTATATCATAGATAGATAGATAGATAGATAGGAAAGGCACTATATCATAGATAGATAGATAGATAGATAGAACAAATAAAGATCTATCTATCTATCTGCCCTTCCAAACCTCTCGGCAAGGGAACGGCATACAGCTTTTTAAGGCAAAATGCAAACTTTGGAGAGAAGAGTCCATCCAGCCCAACAAGCTCATCCATCCTATTCACCTAGATTGTCAAAATAACATCAAGCCAAGATGTGAAGGTCCCCAAAGTTTTGCCTTTCCATCACACCACCTGGTAATTTATTCCTTGTATCTATGTTTCTTTGTGTGAAGAAAATCTTTCTAATGTTTGTGCAAAATCTGGCCTAAAAAAGTTTCCAATCATGTCGCTGTGCTTTTGTTAGCAGGATGGCAGAATACAAATGAGTGAGGGTTGAGACTCTGCCTTGCAATGGACTGATACCATGTCCTGAGTTGACTCCTGCCCCCTAACCAGTGCTGCTCTGAACTGGATAAGAGAGTTGAAAAATGGGTGAGTGGAGTTAGCTCATGTACTAAACCTGGTCTTTTCACCACTGTTGTAATGGAACAACTGTTCTCTTAGTTACTACTCCATGTCTATCCTAGGTACCAGAGGGCCTTGTGTTCAGCTGTTGTTGGGATGCTGAATCATGGACACTTATTGCTGCCCGCTGAACTTTATTTCTTGCTGGCCTGCCTTTCTCTGATTAGTGCTTACTAGGCAGGTTGAGCAGAGCTGCACAGTTAATCAGGTTCTCAAACCGGCTAGCAGATTTTGCGTCCAGCTGTCCACACCTGAACCAGCTGCTATCCCGCTGACTGCAGACTGTGAAAACCGATCAGCTGCTGCTGCTGCTGCTGCCGCTGCTGAGGAGGGGCTGGAATGGGGAAGCGAGTGAGCGAGCAAGCCGGGGAAGATGCTGTGCTGTGTAGATTCCCGACGTGTTTGTCATCTCGAATGTAATAAGCTGTAGGTAGTGCGTCTCGCGGCCGGTGATTTATGGTGCCTGTCCGACACCGCCAGCACTTTGTCTGCTGTAGCATGGAGGATGAATGGCTTGCTGTCATCCTGGGCAGGGCAGTCTCTTTCTCTTTCTCGCTCTCTCTCTCTCTGTCTAGCTCTCTCCTTCTCTCTCTCTAACCTCTTCTCTCACTTGCTCTCCCTTATTCTCCATACAGCTTTCACATTCTTATTTCGCTCCTTGTCTGCTCCTCTGTCTGTGTATTTTTTCTCTTTTTCTTTTCCATTGTGTCTCTGCCTTGCTAGATATGGGGAGATAAATACAAGTGAAAGACGGGTGTTGGATGTCAAATGATAGGCACAGAATGCACCCCATTTTGTGCGGAGCCCCCCATCCAATTCAAAGAAACAGATGCTGCATCCATGTATTGAGGATATGCTTACTGCAAAGAAGCGATGAACAAACAACTGGCTTATTTGTTAGTCCTACTCCATTTTTATGTGAGTAAAAATTACAGGGGATATGAAGTATACCGTTCATGGAGCTGAAGGGGAATGAGGGAGAAATCAAGGAGGACATCGGAAATAAGAGCATATAAAGTGCATAAAGCAGTGTAAATATGGGAATAGGGCAGAAAAATTAAACGAGAAAGTGTGAACAATAAATGAAATAGAAATGGGCAAATAATGCTAAAATGAGAAGAGGATTCATATAGTGCAGCACAGATTGGACTCAGTCTCAAGTAAGCTTCAAGGCCTGACCTCAAGTTTCAAGTCAAATCTCATGTTATGATGATTACATTTAGTCAAGTCAAGTCTAGTCATTGGAATAATCAAGCAACTCAAGTTGAGAAGACTTGACTAAATGCAGTTCATAAATATTTGGACAGAGACAACTTTTTTCTCATTTTGGTTCTGTACATTACCACAATGAATTTTAAATGAAACAACTCAGATGCAGTTGAAGTGCAGACTTTCAGCTTTAATTCAGTGGGTTGAACAAAAAGATTGCATAAAAATGTGAGGCAACTAAAGCGTTTTTTTTATAACACAATCCCTTCATTTCAGGGGCTCAAAAGTAATTGGACAATTGACTCAAAGGCTATTTCATGGGCAGGTGTGGGCAAGTCCGTCATTATGTCATTATCAGTTAAGCAGATAAAAGGCCTGGAGTTGATTTGAGGTGTGGTGCTTGCATGTGGAAGATTTTGCTGTGAACAGACAACATGCGGTCAAAGGAGCTCTCCATGCAGGTGAAAGAAGCCATACTTAAGCTGCAAAAACGGAAAAAACCCATCCAAGAAATTGCTACAATATTACGAGTAGCAAAATCTACAGTTTGGTACATCCTGAGAAAAAAAGCAAGCACTGGTGAACTAAGCAACGCAAAAAGACCTGGACGTCCATGGAAGACGACAGTGGTGGATGATCACAGAATCATTTCCATGGTGAAGAGAAACCCCTTCACAACAGCCAACCAAGTGAACAACACTCTCCAGGGGGTAGGCGTATCGATACCCAAGTCTACCATAAAGAGAAGACTGCATGAAAGTAAATACAGAGGGTGCACTGCAAGGTGCAAGCCACTCATAAGCCTCAAGAATAGAAAGGCTTGATTGGACTTTGCTAAAGAACATCTAAAAAAGCCAGCACAGTTCTGGAAAAACATTCTTTGGACAGATGAAACCAAGATCAACCTCTACCAGAATGAAGGCAAGAAAAAAGTATGGCGAAGGCGTGGAACAGCTCATTATCCAAAGAATACCACATCATCTGTAAAACACGGTGGAGGCAGGCAGTGTGATGGCTTGGGTGTGCATGGCTGCCAGTGGCACTGGGACACTAGTGTTTATTGATGATGTGACACAGGACAGAAGCAGCCGAATGAATTCTGAGGTGTTCAGAGACATACTGTCTGCTCAAATCCAGCTAAATGCACTCAAATTGATTGGGCGGCGTTTCATGATACAGATGGACCATGACCCAAAACATACAGCCAAAGCAACCCAGGAGTTTATTAAAGCAAAGAAGTGGAAAATTCTTGAATGGCCAAGTCAGTCACCTGATCTTAACCCAATTGAGCATGCATTTCACTTGTTGAAGACTAAACTTCGGAAAGAAAGGCCCACAAACAAGCAGCAACTGAAAACTGCTGCAGTAAAGGCCTGGCAGAGCATTAAAAAGGAGGAAACCCAGCATCTGGTGATGTCCATGAGTTCAAGACTTCAGGCTGGCATTGCCAGCAAAGGGTTTTCAACCAAGTATTCGAAATGAACATTTTATTTCCATTTATTTAATTTGTCCAATTACTTTTGAGCCCCTGAAATAAAGGGATTGTGTTAAAAAATGGTTTAGTTGCCTCACATTTTTATGCAATCTTTTTCTTCAACCCATTGAATTAAAGCTGAAAGTCTGCACTTCAACTGCATCTGAGTTGTTTCATTTAAAATTCACTGTGGTAATGCACAGAACCAAAATTAGAAAAAAGTTGTCTCTGTCCAAATATTTATGGACCTAACTGTTACACTAAATCTAATTATGATAAGTTCTGATGTATACTGACATTTAAGCTGAGAGTAGACTTTCTCAGGCCCCATCCACACTATTAGACCTGGGTAAAAATATTGATTTCCTGATAAATCGATTTAACGATTCAATACCGATTCTTAAAGTCTCAAGATTGATCTCATGAATCTCTATCCTACTCAATTACTATATGTAGATTTTTGCTTATCTTCATTTGTGGCATCCGATCTACTAGACGTTGCTAATGCGGCCTGCTAAGTCTTTCTATGGCAAAAGCACTTCACTACCTTGCATAGAATGATAAGGGTGCGGCTGCAGGTAGGACTGAATAATAATGGTGTCCTCCTCCACAGAAATCAGCGCCTTCGACACTTTAATCAGAGGTGTGGAAAAGAAGTTGGTGTCAAAGTTGGTAAAGAACAACTTGTTAAAGGACAACTGGATAAAAGCAAAGCCATATGCAAGCTGCACAACTCACACGTTAATTATTGTTGTAACACAACAAATTTGAGAAATCATTTATCCCAGCTTTACCCATAAACGTGATCTCAGTCAACATCGAAACAAGTACAACCTAAACAAACTGCACTGGAGGCGGTGGGTAGTTTCAAGCTTCCATTTAATCTGTCTTGTACCCAGAAAATAGCATCTATAGCAGTTTTTATCTGTAAAGATATGAGACCCTGCACCGGGCTTTTGACAAATGATACAGGTTTATAAACTGCGGTATGCTATACCAAAAAGAAAGCAAATAAGTGAAGTTATTGAACCGAGGCTTTAGGAAGATCATAAGCAAAGCGTCACCACGTCTCTCAGGTCAACAGAGAGAGAAGCTCTAACTTGCGACAGCTGAACATCCAGGGTAGCAGATTCCAGACGAATCACATGTCACTACAATAGAAACGACAGGGCACATGTGGCGGGTGTGTTGCTGACAAGCGTGCTGCATGCCAGTCACACCGGGAGCTACCTTGCTACCTAAACAGTAAGCAGAGCTATTGAGATGGCTGGTTGGCTGCACTTACAAAAACCTTTCTAGCTTTTCCAATGCGCTGTTCCATTGCATGACCGCATCAATAACAAATTTGTGTGTTGGCAAGTCCAATAAACATTGCTTCTTACTGTACTGCTCAGTGGCAAATGTTTGCAACGCGCTTCACCTAGCCGAGCAGTTGTTGGAATTTTTAGAGCAGCCTGCGATACCAAAGTGAGCGTATGCACAAAGCAACCGACATGAAGCAGATCCATCAGCTGTACAGGTACTGCGCAGATCATATTAGCGGAGTGGTCAGTCACAATGGCCAGTTCCTTTTCTTTTATGTTCCATTCATCCAACGCTGCTGTCAACAAGCATAAATACTAGATCCTCATTTTAAACTGCTTCCTTCTTCGTCTGATGAGGAATTATGAGGACACGGTTTCAAGACTGATTAACGTGACTGCAACACTTGAGCAAGTGAAGATATGTGTAATTTGTAGAATTAGAGAAAGACACGAGTCTTCCCGCTGTATCTTTAAATTCAACTATTTCAAGATTATTTTAAATGTCCAATAGGGGAATAGATTTGTCAAACAGTTTAGTTAAAGGGTGTCTACATGGAGATTCATTACACACAAATAGGTAATTGAATAACATTTATTATTTAAGAAGTAATATTTGAGATAAGATAATATAGATGTTTTATAAAGTAGATGCCATTGCATTGTATTAAAACAAGGAGCCGTTCATGACATGTGTGACGATATATATGTTAGTTAAATTATGGTGAATTTTGAATGAGTTCACTGCTGTGAAAAACTTTTTTCTTTTACTTTTTCTTATTTAAAGAGTAATGATATTTTGTTCCATATCTTCCAAATACTGATGTTAACTGTTCATTACTAATCAGGTATTTCTTCATAAATGTCATTTCATGCTTATGCATATGTTATGAAGTCACTATGTAGACACCCTTCAAATAAAGTGTTACTGAAATATGTCACATTATATTAATGTTCTCTATGCATGATTAAGTAATTATTAAAAAGCCACCACTTCAAATATATCAGTGCACTCTAATGCAGTCAAAATAAAATCATTATCGCTTCGAATGGGGACTTCAGTGTCAAAACCCAGCCCTATACACTACCATGTTTCTGTTTAAAATAAAGAGGTTTATCTCCATTTTCACCTTTCGTCCACATTAGCCCCCCCAACCTCCTCACGTTTTCAGCCCATGAAAATGAAGACTTTTAAAAATGGATACTTTCATAAACGCAGCATTAGCATTGTAATGTGGATGGGTGAAAACAGAGCTTTCTGAATACAATACTCTAATCGCACTCTGGTTAATAATAATAATAACTTTATTTATATAGGACCTTATCAAACATTTACAATCAATTCAACATACTTTCCACAAATTAATCAACAAACACAAAGATATACCACATTTACTTGGATAATTATCTTTAATTAATCAGAATCAGAATATCTTCATTGTCATTGTAACAAATACAACGAAATTAGATGCAGTCCCTGCGGTGTCATAATATAAATAAATATAATTACAAAAGGATAGGAAAGGATAAGAAGAAATAAGGTAGAACACAAACATTCAACATAAGACCGTATTACACAAGATGTCATCTATTGCACTGCTGCACTGGAAGTGATTAGGTGGCATTCAGTGCCCGAATAGCAACAGGGTAGAAACTGTTTTTCAGTCTATTAGTCTTTGTTTTGATGCTCCTATGTCTTTTGCCTGATGGCAACAGTTGGAACATGTTATGAGCGGGGTGTGAGGAGTCTTTTAAGATATTTTCTGTTTTCCTGAGGCAGCGAAAGCTAATATTATGGTCATTTCTAATAAATATGAGTATACTAAATACAAAATCAACCAGGTATTTTTAAGCAAAATGTAACCACTAAATTGCAAAACAAACCTTCACTTTTAACAGAAAAGGGTTTCTGATTAAAATATTTATATATTAAGGCAGACAATATAAGAACCAGATTTAATTAATATATAAATAAATATAAACAATATGTCTAAATTTTACCTTAGTGTATGTACATGGCAACCCTATCAGTAGAAACAGTAGGATGTCATTAAAGTTAATGAAAAGATACAAAAGAAAACAAAAAAGTCCATAACGGTTTTCATTTCCGTTTCCTTTTTTTTTTATTTTATTGATTTTATTAAACTCAAATAACATTCCATACAAATAAATCAAGTTTTACAAAAATAGGTTTGAAACAAATCAACCCCCACCCCTGAGAAAGAGAGCTAGCTAGGCCAGTAGAGTAAAACTGTAAGCTAGTAAAAATAAGTAAACAGATAATTTAATAAATGAATAAAGATAAATGGAGTAAAAGAGGGGAGAGAACCTGCTTCCTCAATGTAAATGCTTATTCTGAAATGTTATTGATCAGATCTGCCAGGTTTTGAAAAAGTTCTGCACAGATCCTCTAAGTGTGGATTTGATTTTTTCCAATTTCAAATAATATATAACATCAGTTATCCACTGACTTAGAATAGGTGAGTTAGGATTCTTCCTGTTGAGCAAGATAAGTCTACGTGCCAATAGTGTAGTAAAGGCGATCACAGTTTGTTTGGCCTTCTCCACTTCTGGAAGTACACCAAACACAGCTGTTAGTGGATTAGGAGGGATTGTGACACCAAGGCTGTCTGAAAGGCATTTAGAGATTTTGGTCCAGAATGGTGTTAATTTGCTGCAGGCCCAAAACATGTGGCACAATGAAGCTGGAGCTCGATTGCAACATTCACAGGTTGGATCTTACCGTGGAAACATTTTGGACAATTTTAAAACGAGAGAGATGTTTAAGTTGAATAATTCTATGCTTTGTGCATATGAAGCTGGAGTGAATTCTGTGCATTGCTACCTACCACTCCTTTTCTGAGATGTTGAGTGAGAGATCATTTTCCCACTGTACTCTGGGATCTTTGAAAGGGAGGGACTTTAAAATGTTTTTATATATTACGGTAATGCTGTCTAAATCCTCAAGACAGATCAATATTTTTTCCAGCATAGAGGTAGGTGGAAGGCTGAGGAAAATTGGGGAGGTTCACTGAAGAGGAAGTTCTTGATTCCTGAATGTCAATATTTGACTGACTGACACAGAGGAGAAGAAAACAAAAAACTCCTACAATGGGCCATGGGAGAAAATATGTCACTGGAGGGCTTTGGTCGGAAGACAGAAACTCACAAATCAAAAAGTTAAGCCTGATGGTAATCTGTTTCTGCATCATGAAAGTCAGAATGACCCAGGCCTTGCTGGTCACTCACCCTCCACAGTGGTTGCACAGTGTACAGTGGTTAGTTCTTGCTTATTTCATAACCCTTCCCTAATTGGATTCTACTCATTGTAATGTCTTATTTACTGAATGGTCACCATTCACAGAAGAAAGAAATGAAAATATAGCAGGCATAAATGTGTTGCTTTCCATGACACTTGTTGTGCTACTTGCCTGAATGCATCTAAATTGTGTTTACTACAGTTTGAATGTTGCTTACTTGCATAAAAGACAAATATTTCACTGGCCGCTATAGTTTTGTGATAAATCCTGAGGCTAGCAGCGTTATTATTGTAGTGAAAAATTCAGAAATCTGTAAGACTGTTAATAACTCAGTTGACAGCCTCTTACCAATCTTTATCACTTAACCTTAATCTGTTCAGTAAGGATGGGCGCATTCCACAGCAAACACTAATAACAAGGCACTTAGCAAAGTGGATGGGTGCGGAATGCAGACAACCTCACAATATTACAGGGCAGAGACAGACTCAAAGGCCCAATGCAGTAAACCGAAGACAGAGACACACACAGGTAGGCACACATTTATTCATTTTCTCAATTGAGTTACTGCAGATTTACAAATGTCGTTTGTTACAAGATGCACTCCTATTACTTGGGACTGCTTAATGTCAGTCCTACTGCGCACGAACACAGAGCTGATGACATTATTTTTAACTGTTGCGTTAACATTTGTTGTGATTTTATTAAATGACAAGATTATCATCACCATTTGTGAAGACTGTTACTTTTGACGTTAATAAGCAAATTGACGTGTCATAGGGACAATTTGCTGGGGCTCATTTAAGAATTTCTGTCATTTTCTTTATGTTGTGAACACACTTTCAGAATCTTACGTATCCTGACAGTCTTGAAAGGGAATCTGACCTTCACAAGGCTCTGAATTTTTCACTACACTTTTTCAAGGATTTTCAGCCTGAAGTGTACATGCCCAGTGTAGGTGAAGCTCTACGTCATATGCCAATTCAGTATGTATATGGATATTTTTGGAAATGATGTGAAAACTCCAGTGTGGATGTAGGCCATTTTCATTTAATAACTTTGTTTTTAAATAAACATATGGTAGTAAAAACATAACCAAGAAGTAGCAGCGACTGGTATATACATATCTGGTTTACTTTAAAGTAATTGGCATTTGCACTATCCATTTTCAACAGTTTCCTCAAATGTAAAATGGGTTTAAAATAAAACAAATTTTGAAAGGCTATGCCACTTCAGAGTGATGCAGCTTGTCACGCATGTGCAACAAAGGATCACCTTCTGGGCTCAGATAAGGTATGCAATACCCCACCAGGACATGAGGGGGTGCCAGTGCTAAGAGTACTGCCTCTTTTCTCCACTGTAGCTCCAAGAAGCCACTCAGTGTGGGTACCTAAGCCACGCCTCCTTGTAGCTAAACCCCGCCTCTTCCAGTTGGGAATGACAAATATTCGAAGGTTCCCAGAAGATGGCATCTCATTGTGAGATATACTGTCTCTCAATGCAGAGCTCCCTGACCCAGACCTGCTCAAGAAAGCTGAAAATTTTAACAAACCACAGAGGCTAGGAAGGCATTTGCTATGCCTTGTTTTATGTTCTGCCACTGCACATTCATTTTTGTTCAGTGTTTTGGACTTTGGCAGCAAACAGGGTGGCCTCCTTGGTACACCAACTTTTCTTTGGTTCTCCTCTCCCTCATTTGCACTTCACAAACTATGTAATCTGTTCTTGTTTTAAAATAACCTTTTTAAAACACTTTGCATATTTACAAATTCACAAAATATGTGAACAATCTCTCATCATTTACAATGCACTATACCTGCAGAAAATTAAGTTAGACAAGATTTTACTATTTATTTGTCAACAATATGGCCACAATATCACCCTCCATGACTAAAGACCTGCTCAGCAAGGTAAATGATGTCGGTATTCTCACTGACACTTTGAACAATGAGAGAGAGAGGGACCAAAAACAGAAGAGTAGGTTCTGAGAAGAATAAAAGAGAAAGTTCTGCTGAACTCAAGCAATGCAACTTAGAGCTGTTTTTGTTTTTTATTGTTGTGTTTTAACTTACGGCGCTAAATGTTCTTGCTTGGGTCCTGTTCTTCATTTGAAGAATGGTAGGCCGCATTTAGAACTGCATGGCCTGTTCCACAATCATCTGCTGTGAACAAAAATATATAGAAATATCAAAGTTAGTTATAAGAGATAAAAGATGTTCAATAAAATAATACAGTTCTCGAACATCTGGTAACAGTGTAATAACATGCCAGCTGTAGATTTTACTGTATGCCTTTAGCAGTGTTTAACTTGTGTAATGTTTGATTTTGGTAGTAATATTTTCCCATCTCCCATAAAACAAATCAAAGTTGCCACGTTACAGTTAAACAGCATGAAGGCCACGAGAGCGAGTTCTTCACACTGGCAGGCAGCCATGACTTAAAAAGTTAAAGCAATCTTATCCCTGATGTCTTTTAGCTTAAGTATCTAAACATCTTAGCCATCTAAACATTTATGGGATATCACTTACCGTATATGATTAAGCACTTATGATGATCTTTGCAACATCCTTTTGTGAGGCTTGGAAGTGGTGCAGATCTTTACATCATTCAGAGGTTTACAGAGATGGGAGAAAAAAGTGGTCTATATGTCGCAATCACACCCCATGTGAAGAATGGGTGTCTCAAATCAACATGGAAGATCGCAGAGTGTGGTGACAGACAAGCACTGTGAAACAGGGTCGGCCAAACCATGGAGACAGGCAGTTGGAGCAATGACATCAATTACAGCAGCTGAACCCAGCTCTCTAGCAAGTGTAATTGTCTTTATAAATTTTGAAATGACAAATAAAGTTTGAAGATGTGGTGTTTGTGTCAGAAATTTTTGACCATTAGAACTTGCAAACGGCCATTTCACAGTGCAGAATAGTCTGCAGTAAATTGAGAATGGCCAAAATTGATAATCCTCGGCGCAGATCCTTCCATTATTTTGGCTCCTCAACGTGATGATTAGTCCTGATGACTTATGCAGTTATAGGGAGAGAAAAGAATATTAACAGAATACAAATCAAAGAAATGAAATTTGAAAAATAATAATTGTGTCAATGTAACATGGGACTTTGCAAGTCATTTAGCTTAAGTACAGATCAAGTCACAAGTTTTCAAGAAGCACGTCTAAGTCAAGTTAAGTCTTTTTAAGCAACTCATTAGCCACTAAAATTAAGATTTGAGTCTGACTTTAGTCTATCTGTGTGACCTCAGTTTCCAAACCCTGCAGTATACAGTGAAAAAAAGTCAGGAGAGGTCTCCCCTAGACTTTCTCGTTTACTCAGATATGGGGATGGATATCTGAGGAGTAAACTGCAAGACGATGATTATATTTTTATATTATATACATTAAAGAACCATCAACATCAAATCAAATCAAATAAATAATATATTGAACAACTATTATAAAAGTATTGTTGAATAAATCGAACTCTGCAGCTGCATGAATAAAGAAATTGCCATGATAATTTTATTTTGGTGAACAATTCAGGTAAATTACCACTTTCAGTAAGAGGAAGTGGGTCAAAGGTTACAAGAGAGTTTAGTAATGTGTGTAATGTAATACTTGTACACAAAATTTCATTTACGTAAAGCAAAAACCTTCTCAAATATTACCATTTGAACGTCAAACGGAAAATTGTGCTTATCTCGAAAACCGGTCACTTTTCAAAAAAATGCAAAGTGACAAAAAATGGTTAGACTGTGGTGCTTTACTATAATATGATGTAAAATTATCAAATTTTTAATATTTTTGGGGACGCGTTTCAAGGAAAGTACTACTTCCAGTTAGCAGAAATAGCTCAAAAGTTGATAGAAATGTATGTTTTGTACCTTATACTTGTAAGAAAAATTTGGTTGACCTAAGTGAAAGTGTACTCAAGTTATCATGTTTACATACACACACAAACACACACACACACACACAGACATAATTCCAAAAATGGTATTTTTAGACTCAGGGAGGTCTAAAACATCAAGATTCATCAAAATCTCCAAATTGAATTTTTGGACGATTCTAATACTTTCCCTATACTTCACATACGAGAAACTAAAAATCAAAAGAAGGGCTTATAAAATAAGAAAAGAGCATAGGTCACATACATTATATTTATATTTAGTTAATTTAGCAGATGCTTGCATCCAAAGCCACTTGAGATCAACATAATCAAGTCTGCTTTGAACATTAGAAAAGTTTGACTAGAACAGGCCATTCAGCTGAATACTATCCGATTAATTTCTCCAATATAATGTTATGTCAAGATTTCAAAATCCCTAAAGTCCTACTGTCCACCATACTGCTTGGTAGCTTATTCTGTGTAAAGAAAAATTTGGGCCACCACTGATCCTAGATGTTTAAATGTATCCCCTCTTTTCAGTAGCTCTCTCTGCAGACTAACTTCTGGATCCTGACCATCATTAAACCTCAGACATTTGGTCTTCTTCCTATTTATTTTCAGTCCTCTATCTTTCAAAGCTCTTCTCCATTCTTTCAACTTCCTTTCCACTTTGCTTTTTCTGGTGCTACTCAACACAATGTCATCAACAAAAAGCCTGCCCCAGGGGGAATTGGACTTTTATCCCATCAGTCAACACATCTACACTCTTTGTTTCCTGCCAGTTCACCAACTTGAGATGCAGCTTTTTAGGTCACTTCTGATGCAAGGCATAAAAAATGAAGAAAATGAAATCTAAAATGAATGGCAGCTCAAGGAGGACACAAAAATGGAATGGAATATGAATGAAGGAATGAGGATTTGCAAATAAAGTGAAAAAGAAGAGAGTCATGGAAGTAGAGAGAGGGCATGGGAAGTGAGGAAGATGGTGGGGTGCCTGGAAAATTGAATGAACAAAGAAGAAAGGTGAGTGAAATTAAACAGACAGAGGAAAACGTGTAAAATGAACAAAAGCAACAGATTGACTTATAATGTGAAAAACAGTAAAGCAAATGCATGTATGGGGTGTGTATACAAGAGTAAACGGAGAATGAAGAAGAGTGTAAGTTGTGTAATTAATTGAGCTGCAAGACAATGAAGGCAAATAAAGTGAAACACAATGTGAAGGGCAAAGTGAAGGAGAATTGGGGAAGGCCAAATATGGTGTATAATGTCCAATAATACAATCTCATTTCTTCTTACATAACACTCCTCACCAAGTGCAGGTGCAGAGCACCATGACAACTCCCAAAGTGAAATGCAAGAAAAGATGATACCACTCTTGGAGCACAGAACTAGCACATACATATATACAGATTTATTAAAACAAATAGAAACTGACTAACGTAAATGGAAACCAACAGTTTCTGTCCATTAATGAATGCCAAACTATGACCAGTTGACAACAGAAGAGATGAAATTTTACAACTTCTGGCAAAGACCACAGAATCACCACACCTAGAGGACATCCACCCAGGCCCTCCATCCCGCAGCAAACAAACAAGCCACAGACACAAACCAAAGCAGTCCTCGTTCATTAGCTGAACACCCCTGGGCTCCTTGAAACACACCTCAAACCAATCAGACCAAACTCGTTCAGCTAATGGCACTTTTCTTTCCAGACCAAACAGAGGAAAAACCTCCCAAAGTGTTAAGAGCACTCAGAGTTTACTTTGTAAATGTTCTGTGATCATCCACACTACTATGGGCACAATTAAAACTAAAGATTGATGAATTGAATGGCATGGAATACAATACAATACAATACAATTTATTTTTGTATCACCCAAAATCACACAAGAAGTGCCACAATGGGCTTTAACAGGCCCTGCCTCTTGACAGCACCCCAGCCTTGACTCTCTAAGAAGACAAAGAAAAGCTCCCCCCAAAAAAACCCTTGTAGGGAAAAAAATGGAAGAAACCTTGGGAAAGGCACTTCAAAGAGAGACCTCTTTCCAGGTAGGTTGGGCGTGCAGTGGGGTGTCAAAAAGAAGGGGGTCAATACAATACAATACAATACAATACACAGAACAAATCCTCAATACAGTATAAAAATAAAAGATGTACAAGTATGGAGTAGAATTTAACAGCAGATGATATCACATAATATGATTTGGATTTGTTTAGAGTCCTGGAGACCTCAGCCATCAAGCTGCCTCCCCCATTTGGCCATTCCACAGCTGAAACAGCGCTGGGCCAGCCAATCCAATGAAAGGACCCCTCTACCCCACAATTCCTGCAATCCTTCATCAGGGATGACAGGCAAAACAGGCAGGTGGGCCGTGGCACTGAGTGCCACATTTGAGTACCGAGAAAAGAAACAGAATAGGTGAGGGGTTAGTAACAAATTATAACTATCATGTTACTTATGTTTTAGTGCTAATGACTAACAACAGAAATGCAGTTTCTTTTAATAAAAGGGAAGTGAAATAAGGAAACATTAATGTAAGAGAAAGCACATGAAGAGTGTAACCGGTGCATAAAAAGTGAGCAAGTGTCAGGCAAAGAGAAAATTAAGCAGAGACAAATAAAGACACAGAGAGCAAAGGGAAAGGCCATGACACATTACATGACTTCATTTAGATATTCATAGTGAGTTGGGCGCAGTCACAGCGTGGTCCTGTTAAAGGCAGTCGTGTAGTGTGACTCGGTCCAACTAAACTGGACCTGACCTGTTTGAAGTTGTTGGGGCAGGCTCTGTGCACGTGAGAGCTAACAACCAATGAATGCCCATCTGGAAACACAATGTATATTTTGCCTCACAAACAGAAGAGAGGCTTATTTGTCTGATGCCATGTGTATTACATTCCGTATAGAATGGAAATATTTAAAAAATTAAAAGAAAAGTGCAGAGACTGGGGCTGAACTTGTCATACCTGCAATTCCTTTGCTTGGTCTCTCTGGCTGTGTTAGGCAGCTCATTATTGACTGTCATTAAAAGGGGCAAACTTGTGATACTTAGGAAATGTGAAACCACGTGAGAAAGTCGTTAGGCGGTCATGTAATTTGACATACCCTACTATATCTAGGTGTGTGATCTGACATATTCAGGCTGTGAGGTCAGCAACTGCAGTCGTCAAGTCTGATATCCCTTCCATTAGAAGTTGTGTGACAATGCATCGGCTTAACTGACACCAAATGTGACAGATAAAGTGAAGGAGAATAGACAGGAAGAATTAAAGCTTAGGTCAGTAGATAAGGAGAAGAAGAGTAGGCTAGAGATGCATATAAAGTGAGAAGGTAAACAAAATGAATTGAAAATGAAGAGAAAATTGATAAGGCCAGAGCTCCCTTGTTGGCTTTAGCTTCTGTAATCTTTATTTATTTATTTTGTTGCTCTTACGATTTATTTTGATATATTTCCTAATGTAAAGGTTTTTGTTAATCTTTTTTCTTTTTGTGTTTGAACTTTTCTTAAATGTTTTTATGGTTTTTAATCACTCTGCATTATTCTTTTGGTCTTTTCATTATGTCAATATTATTTGTCATGCATCCTAATGCTGCAGCCGAGCACTTAAAGGTCAGTAATCCCTCAAGCAAGTGCTGAGGCGTTAGCATCCTGCTCATGTTGTGCAGCTCTCATTTTTGATTTTGGATAATAGATTGCACTTTTAGTGTTATATTTTTGTGTATTTTAGGTGTTTTATGACTCAACTTTTGTGGTTTATTTTTCATTTTGCCTTAATATAACAAAGTTTATTTTTATTACCATGTTTTTTATAAGAGGCAGTAGCACCAGGGTGTCATTTGCTGTGACAATACAAAAGCATGCCTGTCATGAATTGGATCCTCAATGAAAGCAAAAAGGTGTGAGGCCTCAATAATGCTCTTAGATTTCATGGGCCAGGCCAAGCCTTTAGTACCTGACTGAAATAGTCCTCACTCCATTGGGCCAATCCCCACTTAAATGGCTTGCCTCAGGATTTGCAGGCCTAAAAGGGTTGAAGCCTCAAAATAACCCTGAAATGTCCTCCTTAGGAGTCAGCTACAGAATCGTGTTGCCGCCAGTGCAGAGCATGTGCGTTATTGGCAGCAGGTGGGTGTGACTGCAACTGCACGCATAGTGAGGCGAAAACCTTTGGACAATGGCCTTGTGTCAAGAACGGCAGCAAAGAAGCCTCTTCTTTCCTAGAAAAACATCAAGGACAGACTGAAATTCTGCAGGACGTAGAAGATTTGGATAGAAGAAGATTGGTGCAAAGTTATTTTCTCAGATGAATCCTCCATCCAACTGTTTGGGACATCTGGAAAATTAATTGTTCAGAGAAGGAAAAGGTGAACTCTACCATGAGTCCTGTGTCATGCCAACAGTGAAGTATCCTGAAACAATCCATGTGTGGGGTTGCTTCTCATCCAAGGGAGTTGGCCCACTCACAATTCTGCCGAAGAACACTGCCATAAATAAAGAATGGTAACAAAATGTCCTCCGAGAGCAACTTCTCCCAACAATCCAGGTGCAATTTGGTGATGATCTGTGTATTTTCCAGCATGATGTAGCACCATGTCAAAAGGCAAAAGTGATAACAAAGTGGTTCGGAATTCATAATATTGAAAGTTTGGACCTGTGGCCGGGAAACTCCCCAGATCTTACTCCCATTGAGAACCTGTGGTCAGTTCTCAAAAAGTGGGTGGATAAGCAGATGCCCACAAATTCAACTCCAAGCATTAACAACGCAAGAATGGATCATCAACTGGCAGGATTAAGCCTAGAAGCTGATACCCAGCATGCCAGAGCAAATTGCAAAAGTTATGAAGAAAAAGGGACAACACTGTAAATATTGATTCTTTACATAAATTGGATGTATTTGCCAATGAAAAGCCTTTGAAACTTAAGAAATGTTTATAAGTGTTCTTCAGTATACCATAAAAACATATAAAAAAAATCTGAAAATGTTGAAGCAGCAAAGTTTGCAAAACACAACATTTGTGTCACTGCCAAATCATTTGTCTACTACTGTATATGTGGAAACCATAATCTACTAACTGATCTGCATATCCAATTTGGCTTGCATAACTAGACGGGCTCAGTTGGGCTCCACTCTGCTCTCTGCCATCTGACAAGTGGTCAGCCTGAGGCAGAGCTCAAATGTAGTATTTAGCCATCACCATTCGTTTATTTGTTTAATATCAATGAAGCATCTGAAAAAAGAGGCAGTAATCCTGTAAGAAAGGTCAGAGCCAACTATACTTCCTTAGATGGTTGGCGTCCTTCAACATCTGCAATAAGATGCTGCAGATGTTCTACCAGACGGTTGTGGCAAGTGCCCTCTTCTACGCGGTGGTGTGCTGGGGAGGCAGCATAAAGAAGAAGGACGTCTCACGCCTGGACAAACTTGTTAGGAAGGCAGGCTGTATTGTAGGATTAAAGCTGGACAGTTTAACATCTGTAGCAGAGCGAAGGGCACTAAGCAAACTCCTGTCAATCATGAAGAATCCACTGCATCCACTTAACAGTGTCATCTCTAGGCAGAGGAGTAGCTTCAGTGACAGACTTTTGTCACTGTCTTGCTCCACTGACAGACTGAGGAGATCGTTGAGCCCACACTATGTGACTCTTCAATTCCACCCAGGGGAGTAAATGCTAACATTATTCAAAGTTATTGTCTATTTTTTACGTGCATTTTTATTACTCTTTAATTTAATATTGTTTTTTGTATCAGTATACTGCTGCTGGATTATGTGAATTTCCCCTTGGGATTAATAAAGTATCTATCTATCTATCTATCTATCTATCTATCTATCTATCTATCTATCTATCTATCTATCTATCTATCTATCTATCTATCTATC
>JANRMT010062796.1:69482671-69671570 GCA_026402145.1 Polypterus bichir lapradei
ATCTATCTATCTATCTATCTATCTATCTATCTATCTATCTATCTATCATTTTAAAGCTTTGCACCCTTCAGCTGGGAGATCGGGTATGTGAGTTTAGAAAGGCTTAAGTATATTAGACTAACACCCCAAAGCAATAAGCAGCTATATTTTGTCTGTAGCCCCAGTATCGCTGTGCAGGGAGGGTACTAGCTGGTGACCCCACTGTTAATGTCATGGATGGGTGAAGGCCACCTGTTTTACTAGACAGACATGAGGCTAATCTTTGATGATCAGCCAGGCCAGTAAGCACCACTACGACAGCCTAACCAACCAGAATGACTTGTAGCATCCCAGATACTAGATGGCCCCTTAACTCACAGACAAATGGAAGAGAGCTCTTCATTAATCCCTTTACAAACACAATGTGTTGGGCAGTATTTTTTTCTTCTTTTTTCTTCCCTTCTAATGGAGGATATACTGTGACACAGTAATGATCTTTCTATAGTTCCACGGCTGGGGATATTGATTAGCACAGTGATTTATTGCAGGTTATAGTTGATTATCAGGTCATTCATCAGCCTCAGATTACCCTATCAATAAAGCTGCCCTTGTTGATTTGTTTGTCAAGTGGAGAGACAGCAGCAGTGCAGACAGGCGGGGGACAGTGACACAAAGTCTGTTAACCCTCTCACACCAAGGTGGCACAAAATGTTCTGAAGACTCCATCTGAGCATCTCAAAAACAGAGAGATGTTGTTGGTGAGGCTGGGGACATTAAATCTTTTACACACTGGAGGTGATACCGCTTTTATTAGTTTGTCCATTGGGGCTGCTATACAGTATCTGCTTTTGTTAATTTTTTAATTTAGCTTTGTTGTGAATGGGAGGAATGTGACAAAACCTATCAAACAACACATAAAAAAAGGAAAGCAGGAAAACAAAGTCAAAGGACAACTTGAAAAGAAAATCAGTATGCGGGAAGTATAGAGAGACCAAAATCATGAAAAGCTGGACACCGGGTGGCAAGAAATATCTGCTTGAAATTTGACTCCTCAGGTGAGCAAGAAGACGTAGGACAGCGCGAGGGTGTGGTTGTGTGGGGTGATGTAAGCATCTAATACTTTTAATTTGTCAGGATGGTAGTGAGCATGAAACTACAGCCAGCCCTGGACAGGATACCAGTTTGTCAGAGGGGCTACCCCCACAATCAAAGAGGGACGACTTGAAACTGCCAGTCTGATAACATTTCAATAGACCAGGGGTGTCAAACTCAATATTATAGAGGGTTACATTGGCTACAGGTTTTTGTTCCAGCCACTTCTTAATCAATGCTAATAGAACAGACCTCTTTACCTTCATTTCAATTATCATGGTTTTTAACATTCAGAACCCTTAAATGTTTTCTATTAACAATAAACCGCAGCTAAACAGTGAGATGAAAAACAAGCCAAAAAATGACAAACTAACTTGGGCCTTTCAAATTCAGTCCCTGCTGGGTCACCATTTTCGCACCAACCAAATTCTTGTTCAGCTGCTACTGAAACCCGTCTAACTCTGTGGCTTATGAGTGCTCTCAATATGCCACTCTAGACATTTTCAAAAGTTACTGATTTTCTGATAGTGCCATCACATGTTTTACTGACCACAGCAAACCCATATTTCTTAGACTTTCACTTTCTTATTTTCAAATATTTTAATGGAACAAATACTGCATGATAGACACAATGATATAAAATTGATCAAATTAGTCTGGTGATCTGTTGACTCGCTTTAAATCTCAGTATTGTTTTGGTGCTGGTTAAAGAAAAACAAAAAATTTAAAACACAAGGCAATTAAAATCAAGACAAAATACAGCAATACCTCGTTTAATGAATCCTCTCACTATGAAGTTTCAGTACAACGAAGCTAACTTCTGACTATTGCTAAACTTGTGTGGCATTGTTCAAATGACGTCACAATGTTCCGTATACATAACAGAACTTAATTTGTATATTATGAACACTTCATTGCATGCATTGAGATATTTAATGTATTTTCGACAATATTCACAGAGTATAGACAAGTTAATAATATTAAGTTCAACATTATTTTATGTAATAATTAAATATTCATTTTTTATTTGTTTAGTATGTCAGAATCATTAAAGAGAAAAGCAATTTCAACATGACACTAAAGAGGTCGGAGAAAAAAAGTGCAACACTCCAGCATCTAAGGGGCTGATACAATCAACTCTAAATCAACTGAACAAAATTTAAAAGTCCAGACAAAATTAAATTTCCAGGTTTCCTTTTTTTTCAAGTTACCTCATCTTTTTAACGTTTTACCTACCGTATAATTTTTAACAAACATCAGATGAACTGGCAACAGTTATGCCTTAGATAATTGGTTCTGAAATGGTGTGCTGTGCATATAGTGGACGTAATGGAGTAATTACAAACACCCACATCCCGCTCTGACATGTAGAAACACTACCACAGTCATTTTTGGCTCAAGAAATATGATACCCCTACTCCTGACAAAGTAGTTTCTTGGAATATATCTGTTTTATTAAGTTAGGTATTACTGTAGTCTGTTCCATTAGCAATAGTACAGTAGTACAATTCAATTTATTTTTGTATAGCACTCTTCACTGAGTGCAGGCGCAGAGCACTGTGACTAATTATCAGTTCATATGCAAGTACAGATTATACTAGTTACACATATAAATGCAGATTTGTTAAAACATACAAAGAACAAGGCAGAAACTGATTAAACATAAATGGAAACCAACGATATCTGTCCATTAATTTATTGATGAACTATGGCCTGTTGACAATGACAGATATTAAAATTGTGAAAGAGAAAGTTGAAAACAAAGTCACAGTCCTGGAAACCTCAGCCAAGTGGCTGTCTACCCACTCCTGGGTTTTTTATAGTGGACTTTGTGCTAGCCGTCCAACCTGATGAGAGAAATGGTAACTGGTTACTAAATAGGAAAGTGGTTGGGAACAAAACCCACAGCCACAGCGTTCCTTCAGAAACTAAGTATGACACAATTGCAGGAGACCTTAAATGAAAATCCCTTTGAACAAAAGGAGACAATGGAAACACAATGAAGATACCCAAACTAAGTATCAAAACCAGGCACTTGATAACATTACATGATGTGCCACTGTGCCCGACCACTATTATTGCCATGTTCAAAGAAATAAAATGGGCAGTTTTCTGAGTGTTAATGGGTTCAAGTTGCTATCATGATTTTATTAAGTCAGTTCTTACAAATTAAAATTTGATCACCTTAAAGCAGTTTAAAAACTTTAACATAAATAAAGCTAATGTTCCTGTTGAGTTGTTCTAAATGTTGAGCAGGATTGCTGGTCACAGACTGTAACTTGTACCATCAGCCTTTCTCCTAAACGAAAGATAAGGAAAAAGATCAATTTGTTCATATGCAGTTCAAAGCATGACCCTTTGGGCTGTGTTATCGCTCCAGGCCGTGATCCTGCTTGTTATATACAAAATGCCCCATTGATCTCAGCTTATTAAGCCAGGCTGAAGACGTACTACTTTATTCCAGCATACCCTGACTAGAGCTGCTGATTAGCTGTGGCCGTTCTGTTTGCTAGTCACTTGCATAAAAGTATAAGCAATACAAAAATCATGAACTGTTACTAACCCTCCTTTATTCTGTTTCTCTTTTCCATATCACGTTGTGACACTTGGTGCCACTGCTCTACTGCCAAGCTGTTTAGAGTGTCTGAAAACACATCTGAGATTGGAATCAACAGATGGAGAAATTCTATCATCATAACATACAGCCCAGCACTGATGTCACCGAAGAATGACCCGGAATTGGGTGGGTGCCCACCTGGCTGAAGTCTCCAGGATTGTGACTGTGTCCGACTTGGATTGGTACCCATCATTTAGATGGGTAAAAAGTGGACTGTGTTATGCACACACACCCCATGTAGGCAGGGACATTGGGAGAGAGTGGGTTGGGGTTAGAGAGGATCAGTGTGAAAAGAAGGTGACAGAATCGATATGCAGCTGAGGATACAGGCTGTGTTTCATGGTTGAAGTCGTACATTAGTTGTTATAGTGACACATCAATTACAATATTTGGGGCCAAATCTTTACCTAGTGTACAGCCTACGAAAAAACTCGTAGATCCGTCCCACCTTAAATCGCTTCTTAAAACCGCTCTCACCTCTCCGCCAGCCTCCTTTGTCCTGTAAATGTGCCGATAAAAACAAACTGCAAGCAGCCGGCTATTCCATCCCCCCACCGACTCAGAACGTGCACGAACTTCTCCGAGCTCATGCCTCAATTATCTGGGAGTGAAGTGGAGTTTTAGAGTGGAAATAATAGATTGTTATTTGGAACACACGCATTTCATGTGTGTTCCGTTTCTACAGTAATCTGTGTAAACACAATGTTAAAAAAGAAACTTTTTCATATTTTAGTAATAAATGTCACAAAATGTAGACATAAACTATAAAATGTGTGAAGCCTGACAGCCAAAGAGCAAATACACTTTCATAAAAGGATCAAGACTTTTACAACAGCTTCCATGGCGTACTGGTAAGATTTTGTCACTTAGAGCGCAGCAGACTTGCTGTACCTCAAGAGATCCGAGTTCGAATCTCCGCTAGGGAGAAAATTTATTTATTTTTAACCTTCGCTGTTCTGCCTGCCTGAACTCCCTGTCTATCTATATAGTAATAACAGTAATTTTATTATTATATAGGAGCTTCCCTGTCAGCCTATCATATAGTGCCTTTCCTTCCTACCTATCTTTATATCTATCCCCTTAGCTGTTTTTTATATATCTATTATACAATGCCTTCCCTGTTTATTTATATATCTAGTGCCTTCTCTGCCTGTCTGTCTGTCTGACTGCATATAGCGCTGAACTTACTGCTCTGTACTATTCTGTCTTCTGCATGTCCTGGAGTACAAAAGAAACACCACCATACAGCAACATGTGCGAACTGGCAAGATCGGGGAAAAAACACGCGGTCACTGATTACAAACCGCAAGATCAATGAAAGATACAATATATGTAAAAACATCATCGCACTAATGCAATATTATTTTAAAACAAACAGCGTCAGATCGGGTTTGAATATGCACCCGATCTGACGCTGTTCGTTTTCAAATAATATTGCATGTACTGTGCGTTGAAACTGCTGCACTGAATAAGCAGACTCCTTCTGTAACAGCGTCAGCGTGTATTTAAACCCGATCTGACGCTCTCTTCTTTTTCAAATAATATTGCATGTATTGAACTATTTTAGAATAAAAACATACATTTGATTTCAGTCAGTCTGTAAGAGCCAGTGTAAATGCATGATAATTATAAAGGTTAGCTTTTTTTTTAATTCAGTTCCATTCTCTCAGTCGCGTCCATGATCCCCCCCCCCATCTGACACTGCTTTTTTTCACATAAAGACGTGCTATAACTCGAATGTGATTTATTTGGAGACGCGCTATACTCGAATGTTATTTATATAGGGAAGAAAGTACAATGTCAGATGCTCATTCAGTGTAATAGGAACCATAGCACAGAGAGATGTGTACACTGCAACAAGTACAGATGTGAATGTAGGAAGGGTGTGTGGGAATTGTTAATATTTGAATGTGATGATTTTATATAGCACGGATCGGAAATCAGCAGTTCTTAGCATTGCACCACGCAAGCTGTCGTATCAACCGCCTACTGTAACTTGCTTTATTTTTTCTTCACGTATAGTCTAGAATAAAAGTGCACTTGTTTTGTTATTCTTGTACACCAACATATGTTCCTGGGTTTGAGCGACACGGGCATGCTCAAAAAAATAGACATGTAATGCCACGAAAAGTGCACGCAGGCTCTTCAGTTCGCAAGCATTGGTACGAGAATGCAGTCACAAATACGCTGCAGAGCTATAGCGCATCTTTATGTGAAAACAGCATTCTCAATTTGGGGGGGGGGGTGTAGGGAAGGATCCTGAACACAACTGAGAGAATGAAAAGTGAATAAAAAAAAAATAACCTTTACAAGTATCATAAATTACACGGCTGTTACACACTGAAATCAAATGTATGTTTTTATTATAAAATAGTAAGAATAACAGCAGTTTTATGTCTCAAAACTGAATCGCACGGGATCGAACTCATGACCTTTTGAATACTAGTCAGCGGCTGATACCATTATACTACCATGGCAGTTGTAGTAAGTATGTGTCAATGTGGCATGCTAAGGTGGCTTTTTTCTGCAGTTATATTTTTGAATAAAAGAATACTTGTTCTGTTATATTTGTACCTTTTGTAAATGTGTTTGACATTTGGACTTCAGGCTTCATACATTATATAGTTTATGCTTACATTTTGTCATTTACTACTACAATATGAAAAACGTTTCTGTTTTAAAAATGTGTTTACACGGATTACTGTAGAAACGGAACACACGTGAAATACGTGTATTCCAAATAATGATCTATTATTTCCACTCTAAAACTCCACTTCGCTCCCAGATAATCAATCAAGGCATGAGCTGGGAGAAGTTTGTGCACGTTCTAAGTCGTTGGGGGGATGGAATAGCCGGCTACTTGCAGCTTTTCTTTATCAACACATTTAGATTAACAAAAGACGCTGGCGGAGAGGTGAGAATGGTTTTAAGAAGCGATTTAAGGTGGGACGGACCTACGAGTTTTTTTGTAGGCTCTGGTAATTCTTGAAATGACAAAGTTTGAAGAAGATGTTATCATGTTGGTGATTTTTGATTTGCAGGTCCTGCTGACAGCCATTCCATTTTTTGTAGCTTAGTCTGCAATACATTTTGATATTTTTCAGCACTGATCCCTCTATTGCTTTTACACACTAACTCAGTGATTAAGCCTGATGACCTGTGCAGGTATGAAGTGTCAAGAGAGTAATAATGGAATGTAAATAAAGAAATGCAATCTGAAAAATAATAATTATGCTGATATGATGTAAGACTTTGTAAATCATTTATCTTAAGTCCGAGCCAAGTTGCAAGTCATCAATAAGCAAGTCTAAGTCAGCCAGGGTCCATGGTTTGGGGTTGAAATGCTTTTTTTTTTGTTTATTTTGTTCATTGTTTATGTTAATAGTGTTGATTATTTAGTTTCTGCATGTCATTGTGTGTTTTGGCATGTTCCTGGTGTTTTGTGGGTGGTTCCCCAAGAGGTGGGACAACATCAAGGGGCTGTCCTCAGCCATATAAAGTCTCAGAAAAAACTGACATTGCAAGTGCAAAGTGGGTTTTGGGAGTTTAGTGTGTGAAGGACAGCCGGGTCCCATGCCCGGCAGGGATGCCCCTGCTGCTTATGTTCCAGAGGCGCCACCATGGGCACTCCACTATCTCCCCCTGGACGCTTGGTGGCAGCCTCCCTGGCCGACGGTGATTCCCCAACCACCCACAGGGCTCCATGGGAGATGGAGTCCTGCACAGCTTGGTTGGGGCCCAGGGTGGTCGCTAGGGGGGGGCTGTCTGTTTCCAACAGCCTGGCTGGACGAGGCTTCAGCCCCACCCGAAAGTGCAATTAGGACCAGGTGGTCAATCACCTGGAATGCTTCCGGGTGGGCTATAAAAGGGCCCAGCCACCACCACTCGAGGAGCCAGAGTTGGGAGGAAGGAGACGAAGCTTGAGGAGGAGTGGTGGTAGAGGAATAAGAGTGTGTGTTGGACTGGTGTTTTGTGGGACTGTGTATTGCCTGTGGTTCACGGGGAAGACGTGCGCCCACGGGTGAAGAAAAATAAAGTCTTTGTGTTTTTATACGTGCCTCCGTGTCCATCTGTGTCGGGTTAGGTGCCTATATAGTGCCTTTGTTACAAGTGCTTTTATATGCTTTCGTGTAATTCCTGGATTTTTGACCATTTCGTTCTGTATTTTGACCTCCCTACCAGAATGTGTTTTGGGACTTTCTTTGCCTTAAATCTCCTTGTTATTTGCAGGAATCTCCTACTTTGTCTTTTGTGCTCTTCAGAGCTTCATTTTGAAAATAAATGCTTTTTCTTTGTGAAAATTCAATGTTTGCCATTGTTGTTGGGGTTGGATGCATTTCCCCCTCTAGTGAGTTTGGTTGTTTGGTTTTTTTTTGGGACTACTGTGATTTGGAACTCTCAAGTTCATAATAAAGTGAAGTCGAGTTGCTTCTCCAATATATTTAAGCAAGTCACAAATCAGAAAAACTAAGATTCAAGTTCACCTCAGGTTATGTGACCCGAGTCACCCACCTCTGCAACCAACCATAGTTTAATAATTAACAAATGGACAGATCTTGTGAGGTTAACTTTATGTTAATCAGTTAGGAGCTGCTTTGTCTTCCGGTGTGTTTAAACAAATCTATGTCTTGGGTGCATTCTGTAATCAGTGAAGTTTGTAATTGCATTTACCTGTGAATTTTTTACAGTTCTCTGAGTCTGCACTCACCATACAAAAGTAAACTGAATTAAAATAAACTGAATTATCACTGCTAGCTTTGTGGTCCAGTGATGAGAACAACTGACAGCTGGAAGCAGTCCAGTACAGCCATGTCTCTCCTTCTTGTAAGAGGATGGGGGAGACTCACTGCTCTGACATGGGCATCAGGCCAACTCTTCTATCATTATTCATTAATTTGCCATAAATGTCTCTTAATGTTACTCCCACATTCACTGTATTGACAATCCTCCAAATATACAATAATTGAATATTAATAAAGTAGAAAAACAGGCAAGTAGAGACGAGCCAAAGTCTGGCATAGGCAGGCTCAGGTCGCGGAGAAGTTTGAGACTTGACTCAAGATGACAGTACAGTACATGTCTCTTACTGCAGCCTCATCTCCAGGAGAGTAGTGTTTCATTTACAGTCTAATTTCCCTCCCCTAAATCAAGCACTGGACATAAAGTTTTCATGTCCTGCAGGTTTTTATTGCCGCTGTAAACGAGGGGCCGTACTTGGACGGGTCTGCTGTATCCGCAAAACTCCTTTAACTGCACCTAGCAAATTGCAAATAGTGATTTTTCCATCAAAGGAGAATAAAGCTGTGTCATTAAAACAGGGAGAAAACTGGTCCATGACTCGCCTGTTTGCAGTTCATGGGACGTTAACCAAGAGAATGAAGGGTCTCGGCTTAGCCTCGCTTTCTAAACAATTCTTCAATGTGCAGCAGCACTAACATTCATCAGGACGATTATACTTGTTGGAAAGTGTGCCATGCAACAGGGATGTGAATTTTAGATTGAAATTCTGATCTTTACTTTTATCCCTACAACTCACTCTTTTTCATTCTATTCATTGCTAATGACGTATCGGAAAAAACAGGTCAAGACTTTTATTACAGTGGGTCCAATGAGGAGAAAAAGTGAAAGTGATGCACAGTGTAAATGCAGTGGTGCCGATTCATTTAGTGACGATGGCTGGGTAAGTGACTGTGAGATGACATGCAGCCCCGTGAGCAGCAGTCCAAAGCCGCAGTGTTCACAGGTACGCAATGTTATTTTCAAAGAAATGTACAATAAATGAATGTGACACTGAAAGCACAAACAAATTAAAACATCAGAACTGGGCCTGCAATAAACAATACTGCAATGCATTTAAAATATTAATAATTCTACTGATGCATTTTTCAAGAGACCTTGCTACAGAATGCCACTGCCCCGTGGGATCAGCACTGTCTTTCCATAAAAGTAGAAAACAAAAGATAAAGTGAATTAGTGCTGTGCTTAATAAAATGTGAAACACAGTAATTATCAGAGCTCATTTTAGTAGCTCTTGTGATTCTATTAAATTTTAATAAAAACAGATATCATATAAATTCAGTATCTACAGTAAGCAGGGGTCTGCTAGTGATCACAAATCCAGGCAAATTAAAATTTTTACAAGATAGTAGTCAGCCTTGACAGTAGATCACCATCAACAGTGGGCGCAATGCCTTGCTGTAATGGTTCATGTCTGGGAGTTAAATACTCACTGGAAATAAATATGGATGGAGGACAGTAGGAGAAGACATGGTAGGCTGAGGGTCCCAAAACTGTTAGGTGTCAACAGGGAACTGCTGACTATCCATTGGATGAGACATAAAACCGAGATCCTGACTCTCTGTTACGTTATATAGTAAAACTGTTGAATGTGAATCATGCGACGTTATGCTGAAACTATTTAATGCACTTATAAGATGGCATCTTGTGTATTGTGTGCAGTTCTGGTCATCACAGTAAAAAAAAAGACATAGCAACACTTGAAGCTGTGCAGAGAAGAGCAACCAGGACATAAGGGCATGTCGTACTCTGACAGACAGAGAACTAAACCTGTTTAGTCTCGAGCAGAGGAGACTGCATGGGGACCAAGTCCAGGTATTTAAAATCCACAGAGGAAATGATTAATTTAGTCATGTAGAACTCTTTAAGTTTAATGATGAATCACATATTCAAGGACATCAGTGGAATTTAGGACTGAAGCCAGATAGCAATTCTTTACTCAAAGAGTTGTGGAAATATGTAAATGCAAAAAACTACCAGGTCAGGGATATGAAGAAAAAATCCTTAACAACCTTTAAGAAGATTCTGGAGGAGAAATTGGGACAGCTGAGCTATTAGCTAAAAAACTGGCTTGATGGACTGAATGGCCTTCTCTCATGTGTCAAATTTTATGTTCTTATGTTTTGTGGTGTTAAAGATCCCTCGGTATCTTTCAAAAAGAGTAGGGTCTACCTTGATGTCCACCACAGCCTGGTCATTCTGGCCCCCTAATCATTCCTATTCCCTAAGTGGCTAACTGTATCTCTCTCACCCATTGCAGCCTAATAAAATAATGAGTCGTGAGGATATTGGCACGAGAATGGCTGCTGTTTTATCATCCAGGTGGATGCGGCATATTGGTGGTTGAAGAGTCTCCCCACTGTCTATGTAAAGTGATTTTAATGTCTCAAAAAGGGCTACATAAATGAAACTATATGTCTAAATATCAAAATACATGGCAGCCTGATCACCCTTATAATGGAGAAGTAATGAAGTAATGTTGCTGGTGTTAGGGGAATTGGAGGATTTACCTGAATTTTTAAGGGAAGTGTTGTATGAGCAAACTAACAAGATCTGAGATAAAATCAAGAAACAGACATTTCCAGAGAAAAAAATGGTCAAATGGAGATTAAAAAGCATGATGACAACGTTAGGATACTCTGTTGTGATTTAAGCTTCTTTTAATATTTTCTTGGGTTTCTGTGGAGCTGGAATTCTCATCTTAGATAGATAGATAGATAGATAGATAGATAGATAGATAGATAGATAGATAGATAGATAGATAGATAGATAGATAGAATGGAGCATCTGAGAGTGAGAGAGAAACAGAGAGTGAGACTGAAGCAACCTCAGAGTTTGAAGTCTGATTGGTCTCTGTAGTTTAAGTAGTTCTACTCCATTGGCTGGTAGGATTTTGTGTTTCTCATCCTAATTCTGTGTAAGAGAGTACAGGCAACTGAGAAGGGGCATCATGAATTCCTGAGCAGAGACACTTTGTAATGGAAATAAAGAAATCATCCCCAGTATTTCTATTGTTGCACTTTCCTCTTACGTAGTTCTTGATAAAGCTAAAGAACACCTTAGGCCTTATAAAATCTTCATCCAGATAATGATCACCAGACAGCCCTTGACATCCATGGCACAGTCCACAGCCTACAGGTATCTGCGGAGGACACCAGTCCAAGAGGGTTTAGTTTCTGACTGGCTTTGATGATTGGCCACTGTAGCTCCTGGAATGTTGGTTTAATCTTTCATGATGAGGTCTCATTTTACATTTCATGGTAGTACCCAATTCTTCATACACTGTTTCAACTCTTCTTGTCCTGAACTCTGATGAAGTTCCAGTTTTCAAGCATTCAGTTTATTTGTTCAAAAAGTAGGGAAAAGATGAAGGTCATGAAATCTTAAACCGGATTTTAAACCGGATATCTAATATGATACACCACACAGACGTCTTCTACTTAGCCTGTGGCATCACTTGATTCATCAAGCTGCAGGTCAATTCAGTGAAGCAGGCTGAACATCTTGCTCCCATTGTCTAAAGATCTGTCACACAAACAAATTCGATGGGTGTCACTCTTGTTTTATGTTATGATCGATGATACCTATAGAGTAAATTAGGACACTTGATATCACACAATGAATGATTCATTTGTTAACCTTCCCATAACTAAATGGAAAACAGTTCTACACTGAAACTAAATATCATTTAAATAATTAAGCTTGATTTGGGGAACATTGAAAAAGGTAATTTATATTGTGGTCCACGAGGGGGCATACCACTCCCTAAACCCCAATACAGACAGGCTGAGACACCAGTTCAACACAGCACACGTTTTATTAAAGTGGGTAAGCGTCTTTCTATTGCTCCCCACTTCACAACACAGTACACAAAGCACCAGCTAATATATCATAATTCTTTCTTTCTTTCTTTCTTTCTTTCTCTTTCTTTCTTTCTTTATCTCTCTACTTTGCCTACACTCCTCCTCACAAGCTTTGTCCTCCACCACCCAATTCTAGCTCATCGCTGTGAGGCTGGCGAGTCCTTTTATAGTGTCCAGCCCGGAAGTGCTTCTGTTCTTCCGCCCATGTGCTCTGTATGCACATCCGGTTGAGGCGGAAACCCCATGCCACATGGCACCTCCATTTTAACAGCACCCCCTTGCAGCACCCATGGTACCCAACAGGGCTGAGATAAAGAACTCCAAGTCCCATAGTGCCCTGTGGGAATCTGGGGCACAGCTGCAATCCAGGGGTGCTGCCATCTAGCATTCTGGGGGAAGCAGTGCCCTAAAGAGACTGCCTTCCCCCATCCTTCCACTTTTTGGGCATCCTGGCCAAGTTGGGCTGCCAGCCATCTCTTACAATATCTAAAAGGTAATCCTTAGTAACCGTCATCACACAGGGCTTAGTACAAATCCAATATTCTTCTACTGGAAGTCCCAGCTGAATCATAGAGGACAAGAAGTGATACTGATCGAGAGAAGGCATTGCATAACTTCCAAGTATAAGCACCTTATCCGCCTGGGTGTCTGTCAGTGTGTCCATCCAGTTGTGATTTCTCTGTCATTTCAAAAGATGCTGCATCACAAACATTTACAGTAATAAAATGCATTGCATTTGCCATATCATAAACACTTACACTTCTTTTATGAATCCCATACTAAATGGCATATTACAGAGACATATGCATTACATGGAGCACCACAAAAATCAACATTGAGGTCTTCATTGATTATTTGAATTTCAGCATGTCTTAGATGGGTAGCACAGCTAGTTTAAGATTTAAGAAATCTTTCGACTGCCTAGCCAGGCATAGAGCTCACTCTCCCAAATTTAGAATCAACATCTGGAAGTCCTGAGATGCTTCATGGGGTTTCAGCAGTTTGGCACTCCTCAGGCATTTATTAGACATTATGCATGTTGTGGAAGTCCATGGGCTCAGCTTTTCACTGTCTTCAAGGCCAATCTCACTAATGTGGCCCAAGGTAGCTTTCTCTTACATTAACATATGCGACTATAAACTGCCCACTGTGCTATGGACCCACAATAATTAGGGTCACTCCATGATGTGTGATGTATGTCAATTGTAACAGCTGGATTGTTGGCAGTTTTTCTTTTTCTTGCATTATGATGTATGTTTTCTTCATTTTGTGTTACTTTTTCTGGCTAGTGATGTTTCAGAACCCAAGATGGTCGTGATATCAAGACATCATAGGGGTCTTTTTTAGTAAAAGGAAGCTAGTGGTATGCTAAAATAATCAGCCGTCATGATCTTGTTTCAAACTCCTGGGCTCAGTTTGCTGATGTTTTAAAGCTGCTTTTCCATCTGTGCCTGTGCCTTCATTGCAGATTACTTTTCCTTCTTTTTATGACTATATTTTGCTTTTATGTGGTAGAGTTTCTTTGTTTTGCTTTTCTCCTGTTTTCAGCTCTGTGGCATTTTGTTATACTCTTTGAGAGCTAGTTTACTTCAGGCAGGCATTGACATCTGTGTATATTGAGATAGGTGATTGAAGCACATCTTTGTGGTGTCAGGATCCAGGAAATACCATTTTGATAACTTTGTTGCTGCATGCTGCTAGGTATGTGGACCATACTTGGAGAAGTCTGTCATTTCATAGTTTTCATTGTATTTAAAGTCAAACTACTGGTTTATAGACATCCAAACATTCTTAAGAATAATGCAAAATCCAGCAAAAACACACTCTGGTTTCTTGAGAAATCCAGTTCAAAGGATTAATTAAGGATCATTAAGAGGGCTTGAGTTAATTTGCTCAGTGAATTTGATTGACAATCTCTGTCCAGTAGCGTTTGGACCCCTGCTCTGATCTGACCACTTTGTTCAACTGCTTTAAAAAATATCCAAATCTTTTAATTTGTCTCAACCCTGCTTGTATTTTCAAAGAAACAGGCACAAAGTGTGGTTTCATATATAAGGTTTTCATTATTAACTCCAGGCTAGCGATGGGGCCTATAAGGACTTTAAACATCTGGAACATTTTTCCTTTCTACTTTATCACTTTTTAGTGGCTCATTTTGGGTATATTCAATTTTTTGTAATATTTATGTCGCTGCTAGCAATAAATGTGGGGATCTTCATTGCAGGCAAATTCTAAATAGGTTCAACCCCATCACTCCTCTTTCCCACCTGGTCTCAATGACCTGTGATAGCTCAAGCCAATGAAAATGCTCATTTCCAATAAGATCAATTTTCTTTTAGACATGTGTAATACAATAGGGTTAATAACTACAGAGATGTTTGTAGTTATGTATTTAACTATTACTGTCTGTTTTGTATTTATTCAAGGTTCAAGATTAGCTTTATTTATCATTTAAAACTAAGCACAACACAGCACAATAGAATGAAATTTTACACTGGTGGCAGCAGTGGGATAAGAATGGATTAACAACCCCGAGACGGAGGACTGGTTAAGAACTAATACTGATGGACCCCTCGATCATTTTCATGATGGCTCACTTCAGGCAGTGCAGACCAGATCACAGGGCACCCCTCAAATGTCCAGATGGATGGACTTTGTGTTACACCTGGGTCCAGATCTGAGAGGGAACTTGATGGGCTTTAAAATGGACAAATAGCTGTAATATGGCAAATTTAAACAAGAATACCAAATGGCAAAACTGAAACAGCACCAAAAGATGAAGGAACAAAAGAAGGAGTAACCAAAATCCTTATACTAATCTAAAAGAATTCTTAAGCCTTAAAAGAAAGGCTACATAGGTTTAAACAGATTACTGGGAGATGAAATGTAAGATGAGTAATAATAATAATAATAATACTAATAATAATAATTAGATAATCAAAACAGGAAAATCAGTTCTTTATTTCAACTAAGCCAAATCATTAATCAAAAAATGAGAAAGATACAACTTTTTATATTGTGCCACATCGATTATGGTAATCACAGTATTTCTGGGGACACATTCCATTGCCATCTACAGCACATCTTAATGACAAATCAACATAGTGGTATCCCAAAAAAAACCTGGAATAGAAGTGACTCAAATATTTTAATAATTATTTTTATTGATCAAATGAAATAATAATAAATACACAGAATCATAACAGCCCTTACAGTCTTTATTTGTTTTAATTGTTCTAAAATCCTAAGTTTGGAACACATACAAGTACAGTTGTGCTTGAAAGTTTGTGAACCCTTTAGAATTTTCTATATTTCTGCATAAATATGACCTAAAACATCATCAGATTTTCACTCAAGTCCTAAAAGTAGATAAAGAGAAACCAGTTAAACAAATCAGACAAAAATATTATACTTGGTCATTCATTTATTGAGGAGATTTTGTTTTGATTATATGTTCATCCATTTTGTTTTTTTTTAACATTTGTTTGTTCCTAGAAGGTGGTTAGAGAAAGTTGTAATATTTTATTGCTATTTTGCAAAGTCATTTTATATTATTATGGGCTCTGCCATTATTTGTACTATAGTGTTGATAGTTGCCACAATTATTACCGAAAAGGAACTGGGAGTATGCAGTGCATGGCATCACCAGAGCAACCATATAAAGTTCACTACATATATTTTCTAAGTATCCGAGACTGGATATATTTTGTGTTGGTTAGACTTAAAGTTAGTCCTTCCTGTGCCATTCAGTGAAACAGGCAACACAATTCCACCAGCAAACTCATTCTGCTGTGGCTTTTGCAGCCTCGTTTCGATTGATGTTAATGTCTGCAAGATCCTCTTTGCTGGTCACCTGCCAGGTCTTGTGTGTGCAGCCTTGCTTCCTTCTTATATTTCTGGGCTTCTAGTGTACTGCCATCTTGGGGATCCAATGGTTGGGTCTTCTGAACACATAGCCATTAGTGAGACACATTCACCAGACAGTGAGCATGTCCAATAATCTAGGTAAGCTGATCCATTGTAGGATTTTCTCATTTGTGACGTGATCATGGTAGGTGACACCAAGACTTCCAGGCACTGTTGATTGAATGCACAGAGTTGTCAAGTGATGCTCTGCATGTCTTTCTGGCATATATCGCCATCAGCTCCACAATGCTATTTTAGAGGAAAGTCAATTGACCTATTGATGCTGAAGCCGAAATCTGTTATTGCTGTTGAAATACTGCAGTTGCTTGGCCAGGCCATCATTGTGCATCTTCAGTCCACTTCTGGTGACAGTGGTGCCTAAAAAGATGGACTCGGTTACATTGTTGACCATCTTGCCTTCTAATTTGAAGCACAACTGCTTGATTCAAGGGTCAGTTTTCCTTGTTTTGTGTTTCAGTTATGTAGTTGCTGCCTGTAAAGCTAGTTGAGTGTCAGTACTGCCACATCAATCACAGAAGTCCATGTTGGTGTGTCAAGTTTAACTGGCACCAAGAACGCCTCCTTGTCTGCCAACCTTGGCCATGTTCGTGAAGAGAAATGGTGAAAGAATAGACCCTTGCCACACACCAATGATGAAGTCATCTGTAAATTCATCTTCTGACTTCTAGCATCATGTCTGGTAATGATATAGGCTCTGAAAAACGTTGATGAAGCATTGAGAGATGTCATAATGCCACACAATCTTCTATATTGATTACCAATAGAAGTATTTTTTTTTGGAAATTGTGCAAGTTCTTTCTTTTTGTTTTAATAAAAATGTTTTTGGCTTAATGACTTCAATTCTTGGTTAGGGTTTTTGGGACTGATGAAAGATCATCTTGACTTTCTGGTTAACAACATTGGCACAACTTTGTCCATCGTTATGGTTTTATTATGATTTTAATTTTGTCTTTGCTTTGAACATTTTTCTTTTTGTTTCATCTAGTGAAAACATGTTTTATAGATCAATAAATATTAATAATATTAAATTTATTTTTGGATTTGATGTGTTTTTCACTATGTTAAAGATGAACTATATTTTCTGTTTTGTGGGTGCCATCATTTTGTAATTTTTGTTGTCTTCATTGCTAGCCAGTTGCTATGTAATTTCAACAGGAAGCATGCGATGCATGAGATCACATGGTCATAAGTACACTTCCTCAGACACTTCCTGGTTTGTCTGAGTTTGTGGATATTATGACCACCGTGATTGAAGCTCTTGTTTTGTTTTTTTTCTGGATAGGAGTTTTCATTTCTGTTCTTTGCCTTTGATTTTTGAATTCCTTTTCCTAACAAGATGAAATATCAACTTGATTAATTTCATTTTGAGCTATGTTTTGTTTTAATTTCGCAGTCCTTCAGTTAATCTTCTACTACCACCTCCCAGTCCTGTCTCAAACGTGAGTCAGAGCAACGTGATGGTGAAGAAAATGTTGCAATAATAAAGGAAGAGCAAGACAGTTAAATGAATCAACATAGTCAAAATGAAACCAAATGAACTCTTCATAATAAAAATCCATAAAGAGTATAAAAAGTCCACAAAAGGACACGATGAAGAACAGAAAAGAGAGAACATTAAATGACAACATTAATAATTAAAACTTGAGACTGATAAAGATGCTCCTATGTTAGAGAAAAGAATCTCACAAACCTGATATTACCCAGCACAATAGCCCGTGGATCAGTGTTTGTCTTCTTAAGGTCTTACTGAAGACTTCTTTTTCCTTAAAGAAGTTGGTGACTATTTGCTCTCACTATTGTCTGTACAGAATCCTCTTTTCATATTGTAATCTTTTTAGTTAGCCAATAAAAGGTGTCATTTTGCTTGGCTCTTCTCTACATTCGTAATGGCTAACACGGTACAACACCCTAGTACTCCATCTGATAAATATACAATTCAGGTCTTTGTGAAGGTTGAGCAACATTTTCTGCTAACTCTGGTCGTAGACCTGTTCATCCCATTGAAGTTGCAGGCTCTTTTACTTGCCGAGATTAGCCATGTTCATTGGCCCTTATGCCCTGACTCACCCATGCACCACCACTAATTGTGCCTGTTAAACTCGATGTGGAAGTCCACCATAATGACTGCAAAAAGAAGTAAGGAAAGACTCGAAACTTCAGATGGCTGTGTCAAATGAACCAATGAAATGCTTTTTCTACCCAAAAATCAGAAAATCCCTCTTCCATCTGCTTAATTTCACCAGTACAGTTTCCTGCTAGGTTACTGTACCTGATTCACGATCCACAGATGTTGCACGAAGTGGGGGGGGTGGAACCACAGGAAGCCTGTAAAAAGCAAGACAGGCTGCAACTGCACAACGTCAATTATTCATGACAATAAAATGCTGATGTATGGTTGAAGAGGCTGAGCTGTAGGCTTTAAGAGGATCAGTGGTGATATTGATACAAAAGCATCCCGCCTGCTGCTCCTGCTGCTGCTAAATAATTCACGTTTGTTTTGCATTGGTGTTCAACAAAATATGGCTTCCATATGGTGCGGTGTGAGAAAGAGGCTGTTTGTCAGGATTTACAGCCCAGCTGCAGGTGAGATGTAGAAATCTGCAGGAATCCCCAGCTGAGTGTCGGTGGGTCAGGCATCCTCATTGTGTTATTAAAAGGCCAGCCTTTGCAGTAGGCCTTATGCCTGTATGCCGCTAACTCTTTAGGTGAGACAAGGGTACTTCTTTAAAATGGTGGCTGATCCCGTCTATAAATATATCAGCAAAACATTTTAGCAAAAAAAAAAAAAAAAGATGAGAAAAGAAGTTTGAAACTGATGCCAGTTCTTAAGAGGATTGGCATGCACAGTAAAAACAAAAAACAAGGTAAGCTGACAGTTGTAGTCCTGGCGTCATTACAAATCATCTGATTCTCTCCAGACAATCCCTTATGGAAGACTGGCTTGCCATCCTTGCTACAGGCCTGCTGTGAACCAATTCATTCAGATGGCAAAACCCCTGGGCGGGCTGAGTTGGGCATTTAGAAAACTAAAAATACTTAAAGGCAAAACCAGTTACAGATGATTACCATAATGCTGATGCTTCTGTTAATCGTGTAGGGCTTCCATCTTACTTGGAAACTGATTGGCAAAAATGCTTAAAATTTGGCTTATTTGTATTCTACATGATAATAACATGCAAATGGGAGAATAGTCATTCCTGTCTTTTTAATTTTAGCATACATTCACCAGCCTAGGTAGTCTTTGATCTTGAGGAGGGTCAAACCCAGGAAATGTCCAGAATTTTGGAAACATCAATCTGTTTATATTGGAACATCTGGTGATTCCGTTTTTTCCACCTCAATCTGAAATCTTATCTCCACAGGAACACTCATCACTCATCATAGCCAATAAGGAAGATTAATAGACAAAAAATCAAAAGCTTGAAAAACATATTTGGCCTCCCTGGTAACTGGCCTGTCTGAAGCAGAGCACAGCAGAGTACAGAGTAGACACTTTATTTGCCACCAGCACAGGTACAAGAACACAAGTACATTAGAAATCTTGCATGATTCAGCCACCGTTCTGAAGCTGTTATAAAAGCATGTTTTGTGAGTAATAAAACACTCCAGTTGTAGGTGTCTAAGGTTATTTCCAGACTTCCTCCACAAGAACAGAGAGTATCCAGGATGGTAAGGGGTGCTTTGTTACCACATTGCGAGGTGTACAGGGTCTCAATGGAGGGATAATCCAATGTGCAAGTCCTGCCATATATTTTGAAAGTTTCTGTAGCATCACAAGTGCGACTACCATGGTAATGAGATCTTATCAGAGTGCGTAATGAAAGTAAGGGTAACAAAACAAATGACAAATTTAAAATTTGGATGAATGAAAACCTCAAATAATTCAAAACCATGCACATATATTTGCGTGCATATTACAAGGTCCTCTACACTGGGTAAAAAACTTAAAAATGTGCTTTGATAAAACTTAATGCTGAATGTCCATCTACAGGTACAGAAAATTCTTAACTATGCATTTCCAAATTATCCTCAGATAATGTATGTCTTATATAATATATATATATATAATATATATACATTATATATATCTTATATTCATCTTCACGTTTTGTCCACTTGCTTTCTCTGCACAAGAAGTCACAGTTTATTCTCGTAGTTTCAGGCTCATGGCAAGACACAACCCTGGAAGGGACAGTAGTTAAATAACATAAGAAATATTTAATGATGCCAGTCTCCCTGGCATCACAGAAATTGTGATGTTTGCCATTGGCCACCCATAATCTGTATGGAGCATAAGCAGCCACTTATGGAGCACTTACATCTGCCCGTCTCTTTAAAATAAAACTAAAATAAAGGCTTTGGGGTGTGGTGGTAAGCTGTGGCTGTGAGACCTTTTAGTGTAATCTAATCTGGCATTGACCTGGAAGTGACAGCTGCATTGAAGTATAAATGGCTGCTCTTTGCCAGAGAGCTTTGAATTTGGAGTCAGGCTAGAGCTGAGACTAGCATTCACTAGCCAAACTTTTGGAAAAGAGGGACTGTTTTTGATTTGTTATATCTGAAGGCCATAACTGGCAAGGTGCCTGTGGTTTAGTTAGAGCACAAGGGAGCAGATATCAGGCAGGGATTTACTGCTTTCGTTACTATTGTTTTAATGCTTTGTTAACTATTTCCTGCATGTTGATGTCTCGGATCCGCAGGCTTTAACAGAAAATAAAAAGCAAGTAGTGATGATTCTCACTTCACTGAAACTCCTGAATGACATTTGTGGATGGCATCATGGAATCATTTATTCCTTAATTACTATACGTGTTCAAGAAATGCTCTCACCGGCCTCTGCTTAATAGAAATATTCCCATTCCTACTTCTCCCAACAAGAAGATGAATGTTTTCTCCACCACTTTTATTTTGTAGTACTTTTAAGTCATGGCTCTGATACAATAGATAAGAATTAGTGGTCTTTTTAAGATGTCTCTTATATGAACAGGATCAAAGAGCCCATTTCCCACCAGACACTCCCTCTGTAAGGCCCATGATGGTATGACCTACCAGTCTGAGATTTCTTTTCTGACATATACCCATTATCACATCCAATTTTAACAGCTAAATTTTTAAAAATTATTCAATGATTTGTGCAACTCAAAAAAATCCAAAATCAACTTTAATTAAACTGGCCTTTATGCTCGCTATTACCAGTCACCTGTGTGTGCTCTTAGGGTCCCATTCCTCATGCTCCTACTTTTTTCTTCCTTTGATTTGAATGATGTTTTGCTTGTTTAGTAATCCATGCTCAATCCATTCACATATTCTTACCAGAACTTTTTTTTCCTTCATCCAGGGTTTTCTGTATTTAAAAATGAAAGGAAATGTAGTCAGCTTTGATGGCCACCACATAAACGCTAAATCCAACTTCTCATACATTTTCCAATTTTTAACTAATAATGTAATAGTTGATATAGTATAATATCTGGAGTTGTAGAAAAATAAATTAAATTGTTTTCGCTTCCTTCTCCTGAACATGCTAGCATTGCCAACACATGGACTAAACAGTTCAACGTTCTTCAATATCACCTATACACAAACTGTGAATACTGGGGGTGCCAATTAACCTTTTGTACCCCATGAAATCCTGAAAATCTAAATGCAACTGGTCCCTGAAAATCAATTGTAAGAAAAGTTACAATGTTATAAAATCACTCCGGTCGCTGACTCCACCGTGCGGCAACACTACGTAAATAAGAAAAGAATTAGGAGAAGAATTTGGGTTTATTAACAGGCAAAGGTCAATACCGGATAGACAATATTCTAAAAAACAGACTGTCAAACCAAAATTGTAATGCAAGAGAGGAGTTGATAACCCAAAAAAATTTGTATAACCAGAGCCAAAATGTAAAACAAAAGCAAAACATTGTAGTCAATTTACAAAAGAATTAGTGGCCAAAATCCAAAATGAAACACTAGGCTTATTGTTTTTGTATCCATAAACTCGGACAAATTAAGAAGTGCACCACACTGACATTTATACTCTTGTGTGGCAGTAGCTTGTCCAACAGGGAAGAGGATACTGCACTCAAAAGGATACAAGAAAAAACTAAAAGTATAAACAGGAATCAGATGTTATATATCAACTAGGGCTTGCTCAAGTATTTTTTCTCTTTATTTAATGTTTTTGTTTTTTTAAAATATTTTGCAGGTCTTGTATTATTGGTTTGCTTTGGCTTTGTTTCCTTTGTGGATTATTTATGTAATATTTGGTTGTTTCTTGATTATTTTGATATTGTGTGTGTGTATATAGTATGTGTGTATATATATATATATATATATATATATATATATATATAAGGTTTTTTTATGTTCTGACTTATCCCCTTTATGTGAAACCTAAGGTTATGGAGACACTCGATGATGTGCCCAGTAGTGTCTCTTATCATTGCAGCTTCAGCACTGCATTTTTGTCTTTGATCTCTTTATGATGATGGATATTTGGATTTTCTGTATTGACCACTGCTTCATTTATGAACTACTGTTTATAGCTTGAGATTTATTGGATTTGTTTGTCTTTACTTTTAGCAATTTTGATACAACCTTTTTTTTTTGGCTGTGTTGTTTTTCATTTGCTCTTCTTGAATCCCTGAATACATTTTTAAAATTTAGAGTAACTTGTTTTGCTTTGGGACCAGAGGTTTCCAACAGGCTATTTTTGAAAATTTACTCTTTAATAGTCTTAGCCCCTTTTTTGGCCTGGGAGTCTGCCTTTTGAGCTTAGGGCTAGGCTGCTTGGGGTGATACCTACTCAGTAGGTTTAGTTCCAAGAAAAGGACAGGTCTGGTTTTGGTTGTTGAAAGGCCTGCACACCTTTTTGATGCTTTTGAATTGTTATTAGCCTATGATTTTTGACCATACCACCAGGTCCATCTTAACAGCATTATAGGCCCCCAGGCAAAGCAGTGTACTGGGACCCCTACCTACACAACCACTCAGCAAGTCACCACATAAATATATTAGCATGGGACCCCAATGCCTGTGGTGCCCCCGGGCAACTGCCCAGCGTGCCCATGTGTTAAGATGCCCCTGCATACCACAATATTTATAACAATGCGGCATTCACACTGCCTATTTTTTTTTATCCACATTAGAGCTGAAGCAGGTATTGGGAGTTGGCAATAAGCACAACATGGCCACAAATCTTCTGGAGAACTTTCATGTGCTTCACCAATTTCTATACACTTTTACATAAAAACTAAAGTCCCAGAATGAATAGCTTTCAGATAAGTTCACATTTAGTTACCAACACTATCTCTATAATACGATTTTCAAGGCTCAGTATGTAATGGAGAAAATATTTAAATCTCTGCCGGAACAGCTAAAACTTTCTTTAAAAAATCAGTCCCCTAAACTATTTATTTATCCCTAGATTTGCATCTTCTAATTATATCAAATGAAAGAAATGTAAGGATGTGACCTTTCACGTTTGCTCTGTTCCTGCTTTGTTGCGGGATGGTGTTTAAACTAAACTAAGCAGCCTGTTCTTCTTAACACCAACTTTCCACTGACTGGCAGTGGAGTTTCTTTTCCATGTCCCCCTTTATCTTTACCAAGCCCCCCCTACTATGTGGGTGTTATGCATAGATTATGGCACAGGTGTCACATGATACAGGGGGCATAATTTAGGGGAGCCCAGAATGTGTTCTGCTCTGTCCTTATGTTTGACACCTCCGCAAATAAGCTATCCTGTTTAGTTGCTTTTTTTCTTTATTTAGGAGTCATGTTTTTGACTTTCTGCTTTGTTTCTTATCGGATTAATTAGTGATATGGTTGTTTTGATTCCCGTTTATCATCTCTTGCCTGTTTTAAGTCTTCTGTTTATGGGTTTGTCTACATCTTGTCTGTTCCTCCTTGTATGACCACTTCTTGTCCATTTCTTTGTACCTTCATTCTCTTACAGCTATGGGCTTATGTAATTAAACTTAGCTTTACCATTTTGCTTGAATCTACCATGGCTCACCGTTTGCTTTTTTATTTTGGTGTTGAACAGGGGATGCTTTAAACTTTTCAGTTGACAGATTTCAGGCAAATGGATGAGTTCTGAAAGACTTGTCAGTTTAGACAGGAGTGAAAAGTGTTTTTTTGGACAGCTGAAGAGCAAATTAGGGAATTGGAATGTTTTGTATAGCCAGTTTGTTTGCAGCTTAGTCCAAGTTTTAATTCCCATGGGAATCGACCTTGAATTTGTGTGATATATTTCCTGTTGTAAGAGACTGGACAAACAAGGATAAAGACTTGGGGCGCCACCCTGGTGACCCCGTATAACTGGAAGCAAACAAATACAAGGAAATACACAATATATGTACAGGTGTTTTTTCAGACCTAATTCTCTAAATGAACTCAATTAAGACGGTGGATCTTCTGGCTTTGAGGACTTCTGGCAAGAGGAGGTGGGTCCAGGTGGATGGACATCAGAAGTGATGTCAGTTGTGGTAAAGTCATCTATCAAACAGTCTACCGAAGGAGGAAGAGACATCATTACATGGCACCAACCCTTGGAGCATCAGGGAATTACAATTACTAGAGCCCTTAAGCTGTCCCAGTGATGACGAGTAGCAGTACATTCGAAAACTAAAAAATAAGTCTCAATTTTGTCATGAGGAAGTAGTGCTGCACAACTGACACTAGAGTTTGAGAAACTGTAAAAATGTTATTCGTATTGCTACTACACAATAAGGTCAATGTGTGCTTGAATTTTTTTAGAAGCTTTTCCAAAAAGAGCTCAGTTTTCAGTTTAGCTTTTAGTTTAGTTTTAACTCAGTTTGTATTTTGGAGTTTTGGGTAGCTGCCTTTCTTTAACAAGAGTCAGGGACATTTAAATGAAGTTTGCCATCTGCTTACCTGCTGGACACTTTCCAAGGAGCTCTCTCTTTGGCAAGAAACCTTTCTTTTCATTTTTCGATTAAGGATATATAATCAGTAACTAAGGAAAAGGGCCATCTGCGAAATGTCACTTAGGACTACATTATGACTAAATTGTGTATATTTGCTGCTGTTGGTTATTATGGGGGCGGCACGCTGGCGCAGTGGGTAGCACTGCTGCCTCGCAGTTAGGAGACCCGGGTTCACTTTCTGGGTCCTCCCTGAGTGGAGTTTGCATGTTCTCTCCGTGTCTGCGTGGGTTTCCTCCTGGTACTCTGGTTTCAACCCGCAGTCCAAAAACATGCAGGTTAGTTGCATTAGTGACCCTAAATTGTCCCTAGTGTGTGTGTGTATGTGCGCGCCCTGCGGTGGGCTGGTGCCCTGCCCGGGGTTTGTTTCATGCCTTGCACCCTGTTTTGGCTGGGATTGGCTCCAGAAGACTCCTGTGACCCTGTAGTTAGGATATAGTGGGTTGGACAATGGATACGTTTTTAAATAAATGCTTAAACTCAACGTCTCTATCCAAATATTGATTACTAGCACTGACGACGCTTACAATTGTTCATTACTTGTCTATTTGTGGTCCCTTAAGGGTGATATCCTCAGTAGATGGTAATCTGGAATAACACTAGAATCCCAGAAGCCTATGACTAGTATACTTGTGACTTTACGCTGCAGGAATATAGGTAAATAAATGAAGGTAAACAGGTAAATAACATTCGATGTGGCTTTTATATAAGTAACATATACATTTTTTTATAAAAAGACCATCAGAAAACATAATCACAAACACAACTTTGCATGATACCTTGGTGAGCTTGGCATGTCTTGTTCATCCACATCTGAGTTCACCTCAGTCATATCAAGTTTTTATTTGAAAACAGCCGTGTCAGATCTGGGGGAGCATGAACATGACTGAGAGAATAAAACTGAATAAAAAAAAAAACGCTAATGTTTTCAAGTACCATATATTTACACCGGCTGTTACAGACGCAAATCAAATGTGTGTTTTTTATTGTATAATAGTAACAATAAGAGCAGCTCACTACTCAAAACAGTAATTCTGGGAAGTGGCCAGGATCGAACCAGCGACCTCTTGCTTATGAGTCAGCAGTTCTTACTGCTGCACCACCACCACCAAAATGAGTCGTATCAGCAGCCTACCCTAACATGATTTCTTTTTCTTCAGATATATTCTTGAATAAAAGTGCACTTGTTTTGTTATACGTGTACCTTTTGTGAAAGTTTTTATTTTGATATTTGGACCAGTCTTCACACATTATACACTTCATGTCAAAATTTTGTCGTTAGTACTAAAAAACATTCTTACATTTCTCGCATTTTCTTTCATCCTACACTTACATACATCGTTCTAGACATGGAACACACATGAAATGCATGTGCTCCAAACAACGATATATTATTTACCCTATACAACTCCAGGCAAATCACACCAAGATAAACAAGGCTTGAGCTGGGAGAGCTTTTTGCTTGAGAGGAGCTCCAGTGATGGGGGGGATGGGACGGTAGTCTGCTTGTGCTGATCGACACATTTACAAAACAAAAGATACTGATGGATAGGAACAAAGGAATTTAAGGCAGGCCGGGATTATGAGTTTTTTCATAGGCTTCAGGGATTCTAGTGTTAAAGTAAATGTTAGGAAATGAAGGACGCAGCCTGCCATTAGAGGTTCCTAGGGTTGAACACAGGCGCACAATAAGGATAGTGAGATAGGTAAGAGGTATAAGTATCAGTTACATAGCTGGTTTTGACATTTCTTCCTATCCCCCATTTAGAACGGACCCCAAGAGGTTATTTGTTACTTTTTCTTTTAGGTAAATGTCACAGTGGATCTGATAATATGATAAATTAGGTGTGGATAGTCATTTAGCCTGGCAAGAGCGGGTTAAAAGGCAGGCAGAAGTCAAAAACAGTGACGACGAAAACAAAACCAGGAAGTCAAGAATCAAAGAGCTGTGCTCAATACATTAATCAGAAATAAAGCAAAGACTGAAAATCAAAAAAAAACAATGAAGTTCAGAACCTAGAATTATAATGTTATTAGTGTTTTATGCATATATTCTTGTACTATTTATTCATCAACGTTTTTCATAAAGGAGTTCAGTTTTATGATTTGTTTTTTAATTCAGCTCAATTTGAAAACGTTTAATTTTGTTAATTTCTTGTTTTTATTATTTTTATATTGTTCTTACAAGGTGACCAGTTTTTATCACAGATGTGCTGCTATATATTAAAGAGTCTTATTACTGGTTTCTTTTCACTTAGGCCTTTGCGACAGGTTTTTGAACTCACTGTTAATCTCGGACTTACGATTTTTGTTCATCCCTTTGGTTTCGGTTGCTTGAGTTTTTGTGCTTATTATTGTTTGGTCATTTCTTTTGCTCACAATAATTCATCAAGACCATGCATCTCTTAACAATAACTTACTGAGGGAAGAAGATTGAATGAGCATCAGCACTATTTAATGGCCATGTCTGTTGATGTGACGGCCCTACTGGTCACAGTTGTGTGACCACAGGAAGCAAAGCGGTGTCAGAGAATTACTTTTTCAATTCAGCTTCAATACAAGAATAAACAACAGAAAGTGATTTCTGGTAATTTGAAACCAAAAGTAAACCCAAAACACATGTATTGCAAAATTAGGTGCCAAATGTGGGTGGAAATGGTGGCAGTTGTCATCTCCAAGAATCAGCGCTGGTCTTCCTTGAGATGAATGTAGACGCCTACATGCCACATATCTGTTTCTTTTCTGATTTAGTGCTCCGTGATACTGTGTGGCTATTCCAGTTCTCACTTGCGTCTCAACATACAACGAGTGCCTCACTGACTTTGTCTCTAACCGATGGACAAGCTCTGACTGGAAGGCCATACTGACTGTCAAGTAAATCAGGTTATTTTTATAATTCAATTTCTTCACAACTCTCCAAAAAGAAAGGTGTAAGTTTCCCATCAGGTGGGTCGGGTTGGCAAAATTACTCACATAGGCATCACCTAGTTAAGTCGCTCAGGTAAAGTTGATGAAGTGGAATGTTTTCCACAATTCTCGATCTTTGAAAGGTTGTTGTGTGTTTGGATGACATTCTGTTAAATTCTTCCATTTGATGCAGTTTTTAATTTTTAGAAGGGGTGAGCACGAATTCACTCTTTTACTTTCCTTTTTTAGTTGGGGAAGTTTTCTTTACAGGGAAGTTGCTGGCGCTCCCCATGTCTGCCATCTGTGCTGTACAGCTCTGCAACTCTCCAGCTGGTAATAAATCCCTGTGGAGTGCCCAGCACATCGGTAATTTACGATTCTGCTTAAATGAACATTATTTCAAGCACAGTGTATTCTCAGAGGAAAAGAGAATGTGGCAATGTTACCTGCTGACAGCAGAGTTTCTTTTAAATGTCACAAGCTTAATTTATTACTGGGAAACAAAGCCTGAAAGATTAACAGCCTTGGTGGTTAGGACAATTTATATTAGGCAGGCTGAGTGGTGGTGGTGATTGGGGAGACTTTTATTATTATTATTAGGAGTGGTACTAATGCTGCTGCTGCTTTATAGCACTGCTAACTGAACACATGCACACACACACACACACACACACACACACACACACACACACACACAGAGGAATGTTACGGGAGTAGGCCCAGGCCTCACGATGGAGTTTGGTCCTGGACGTTTCCAGAGCAGCATTAGCCATATTAGCAAAAAACAGTGTGGCTCTTGTGTGAAGTTTTAATGGCCTTGTATAAGCACACACAGATTTTTGTGCACAGTGCCTGAAAGCCTTGTCCATGTGATATAGAAATAGCAACAGGTACTTCTGTTGAAGACCGCTTTGAGTGTGGGGTGCCCTCGAGGCATTTTCCTTTAAAACATAGACCCTGTTCCACCTAACATAACATAACATAGTGAGCAAAGCATAACATAATGATCTCAAACTCACTCAATCCATTTCAGGGTTGTAAGGAGCCAGAGTGTTTAGAGTCATAAATATAAATGATTTTTTTCTGTATTGGTCCCCAGGAGCAGCAGTGAAGTAAGCAAAAAATTAATTTAATCCCAGGGTCCCCCAGAACTCCTAAGCAATAAATTACAGCCTGGCACCGTTCATTGGTTTTGCCAACATTAAATTCTGAAACTAGTTTAGAGCAACTCAGGGTCACAAGGTGACAAAGCCTATCCATCCGGCATCAGGCACAAGGCAGGATGTGGCCCAGGAGAATGCACAGTCCATACAAACAGACACACACTCATTTCCAAACTAAAGCTTGAACCACATGCTTCAGTCATTATTCAAAAGCACACTAGTGCGTTACAGCCATGGTAGAGCATTATGTTGTAATTTGGAGTCTGAACAATGACAAAAATGGGTTGAGGCCCAGAGGCAGTTCACCCAAACCAGCCACTGATATACTAATGCCTTAGCAGGCCCAGAAATGGGGAATTGGCATTTTAAAGTTTGAAATTGTCATGATCTGGAGGTTCCTCCAAAGCAAAATAAGGTGAGGCCTTTATAACAATCTTGGGAGCAGGCCAGAATCTTACCTTGTCTGCCCAGACGTTGTAGTGGAAGGACTGGGGGAGCATATGTACACAGGACACTGCCTTTCCCAGAGCGCTAGAGTGCAGCTCCCTGGGTTCAAGCAGCAGCTCCACGGAACTGGAGTCTGGCACAGCTCTGTTGGGTTCTGTGGCAGCCACCAGGGGAAGCTGCAGAGCCCTATGTTTGGTTCTCACCACGCCTGGGAGTGATTCCAGACCTCACTAACCAGCCACCAGAAGTGCTCCCAGGTGCAGCATAAAAGCCGCTTGCTTTGATTTGGGGAGCCAGAGTCGGGAGGATGAAGCTTGCCAAAGTAGGAGTGGAGGTGGAAGAGGATGACAAAGACAGAGAAAAGAAGAGAAGAAAGTGTTGTACGCTTGTGCTTTGTACAGTGTGCTGGGACTGTGCAGTGGGAAGCAATTGGGAAACGTTTCCCCTGTAAATAAAAACGTGTGTTGTGCTTTGAACTTGTGCCTGGTGTATGTCTGTGTCGGGTTTGGGCGGCTGGAGGGTCCTGTCAGGTCAAAACATATAAACAGAAATCTTTAGAAATGTTCTGATTTATTAACAAAATTAGAACATGAGAGGAAAAGATAAAAAAAATAAGGCAAAAAGAATTTGCCTAAAAGGCATTCCAAAGCAAACGAGTCTCAATACACAATTGAAATGCGTATCCAAGAAATAAGCAAGAAAATCCAGAGACCAGTAATCAATCAAAGAAAGCGGTACTTACAGACTTCTAACACAACCTCAGGGATCCACTGCTGAGTCTCTCTTTCCAACTACAATATAAAGTCAGAAGAAGGACCCAACAGCAGTGATATCAAGGTGGCCCCGCCTCCTGGGGCTCCACCCACAAAGTGCAGAAAACTTCAGCACATTTTAAGAGAGAGAATGCAAATAATAAACAATAAATGAATCTAACAGAAATAACGTAAAAAATGACAATAAATAGTAATAAAAACAAGCCAGGGAAACAAGAATGGCTGTAATACAGCATACAAACCCCCCAGACTGGCAACACAAAATCGCCCACTGCCCTTTTCCTCATTATAATTCAGACCCCAATAGTATTATTTAAAACTCTAAACAACCTCTGCTAGTCCTCATCAAGAACATATTTATATATCTAAATCATGGAATAGTGGCATTTCTGCATTCATTTCCACATTTTTAATATGCACAACATTTGTATAAACAAAAAGCAACTGGTGGCCAAACAGTTTCAGTCTGTGCTTTTTCACACTGACAGCATTTTCTCCTTATTTTTGTAAACTGGGCTGACAACTTTATCCAACACAACGCATAAGAACGGGATGTGTTATGAATGTTTACAGATGTTTTTTACAGTTGCCGCACAGGCAGATTAAATGATTTAGTCAAGGTCACACAGCGTGACAGACATGGGAAATGATGTCACAGTCTTTGGTTTAAAGGTCACTTAGCCACTGGCCCCTGTTGAACAGTTTGCAGAAACCACAACTGCACTTAAAATTAAACTTAACTCTGCCAAAGAATCTAATAACTACAAGTTAAAGGGGAAAAATTAATTACAAAATACAATCTACCGCTTTCCACTGTGTAAGCACAAACGACTGCATCACATTTGAAGTTCACATGTTGAGCATGCAGTGTGTCGTAGACGTGTTCATCAATCATGTTGGGTGGAGCCCTTGTGCCATATGCTCAGCTTGTCTCCTTGGTGATGACACAGCCACACCCACTAATGATCCACATGCATTGATCTAACTAGCTAACTCCACCCACTAGCGCCATCCCACAAGTACAACGAGAGTCGGGTAGCCTGGGAGAGGGAAGGTAGTAGGCACAGATTTGTTACTAATTTCCTTCTACAATGTTAATAAAGAGGACCCCAGTATGTGTCCCATCCCTCCACCACATATTATTATCACAGCTATAATTCCTGATGCCACTTGCAGTAGACACCAAACTTTAGATACAAAGTAAACAAAAGCATGGCTTTGTCCCAATCGCACCAACATTTACAGACGGCTTTACTGAACTATCGGTGTTTACATTTCCCAGACATACCGGCTCATTTTTGGTAATCCATGGGGGTCTGTTTCTCTTGCTTTCTTGCTAACATACTAATAAGTCTGTATTCTTTATGTAAGGTGTTGTATAAATTCAAAATGCATTGAGTGATTAATTGATTGATTAAGGGACTGTTTGTTTAATCTCCTGTTACATTTACATTTGTACCTTTTAACTGAAAACATACACTGAATTAAGCTATCAGTCAGCTGGTAATACATCCTGAGTAAAATCAATCATCCGGCATTTTTATTTATACAGCGCTTTTACCGCAGCAAAAGCCAGCACGTTATCAAAATTAATGTCAGTCAGCGTGCTGGCATGAAAGCAGAAAGTTTAAAAACGTGAATAAAGCACATTCAATGACATTATACTGTGGCTCAGTTGGGCTAGTAGCCAGCCAGCCATGAATTCCTGAAATTCTTTTTTATTTTTTGTTTATTTCCATTCTATGGATTTTTTCAGGAGACAAGGTAGGTTTATGTCTGTGTATAGATTACACATGATGCGGTATAGCTAAAGTCATTCAACTATAAATTAACTTAAAAATGAAATATGGGAAACACAATGCGTCTTTCTCACTCTCTCTTAGCTTGTTTAAAAGACATTTTCTGGATCCACCAAGGTTGGACAGTTGCTCCCCCCAAATTCTGGTGGTCTTGCAACACAAGTTTTTACATCTAGAGGCCCTTCAGGATATCACCCTCCTCTTGTGATCTAACAACACACACCTCAGGTCATGGGGTGGGGAGAACCAAAGCATATAAAAAGTATTCAGCCCTTCAAAATGTCCACATTTTATTGTTTTAAAATACAACATTGAATCTCTGTGGACTTAATTTGGCTTTTCTGACACTTATTAACAGAAAAAGATGCTTTAATGTCAAAGTGAAAACAAAGTGATCTAAATTAATTACTAATATTAAACATAATATAATTGATCACCCCTTCAAGTCAGTATTTATTCGATGCACCTTTGGCAGCCATGACAGCTTTGAGACTGTGTGTGCAGGTCTTTATCAGCTTTGCATATCTGGACATTACCATTTATCTCCATTCTTCTTCACAAAACTGCTCAGACTCAGGTTTCATTATTTTATATTTTGTAATTCATTTAGACCACTTTGCACAGATAATGTTTTCACTTTGACATTAAAGAGCATTTTTTCTGTTGATCACTGTCAAAGACGTCAAAGCAAATCCACAGTGATTCTGTGGCATAAAAAAATGTGAAATTTTTCATGGGAATGTATAATTTGTAAAGGCACTCTACATTTTCAGAATATGTTTGATCCAAGTTGCATAAAGTCCATGATTAGGTTTCAGAAAGTAGCGTGCAATTCAAAACTGAATAAATTAATTTAAGTGTGTCATAAGAAATAATGAAGAAACAGAACTGAAAAAGGTTATTTAGAATATTAGAACAATTTAGACGAGAACAGGCCATTCAGCCCAATGAAGCTCATCAGTCCTATCCATTTAATTCTGCTAAAACATCAAGTCCTCCTGTCTGCCATAGTATTTGGGAAATATAATGTGTCCAAAGTTTTCTGTCTGATGAAAAAAATTCCTAACATTTGTCTGACGTTGACCCTTAACAAGTTTCAAACTGTGTCCCAGTGTTTTTGAACTCGTTTAAAAGGGGCAGCCTAGGTCCACTGTACTAATTCCTTTCATAATTTTAAATTCTTCAATCATTTAATCTCTGAATCTCCAATTGGTTAAACTGTAAAGGCTCAGCTCCTTTAATCTTTCCTCATAATTCATCCTCTGTTGCCTTGGAATCATCCTAGTTGCTCCTCTCTGGACCTTTTCTAGAGTTGCTATGTCCTTTTTGAAGCCTGGAGACCAAAACTGCACACAGTACTCCAGATGAGGCCTCACCAGTGTGTTATAAAGGTTGAGCAGAACCTCCTTGGACTTGTACTCCACACATCAGGGCGCCATATAATCGAACATTCTGTTAGCCTTAATAATGGCTTCTGAACACTGGCAGTTGATAGCAACGACTTCTAAATCCTTCTCTGCTTTCAATTTTCAGACCTCCCATTGTTTATTCCAACCTAACATTTGTATGATCCCTCCTACTCTCACATGCTCTACTATAGGGAGTCCTCAGGTTACAACGTTGCGACATACGACGTTTTGAGTTTACGACACTCATTCCCATAAAAACTTAAAATAAAAAATTGAGACGTAAGTGTTTCGGATTACGCTGTTAGCATCGTACTTACAGACTTACGGGGGTGAACTAGTTTGGTTGCGGGTGGCGAAAGTATGCGGCATATGAGTGAGGGAGTTTGCGAACTACAGTAGTTTTGTTGCATGCTGTGAAAGTGAAAGTGAAAGTGAAAGTAAAAGTACGCGGTGTATGAGTGAAGGAGTCGAACTTACAACGCTCATTCCCATAAAAACTTAAAAAAAATTGAGACGAGTGTTTCGGCTTATGCCATTAGCGTCGTACTTACAGACTACGTGGGCAAACTAGTTTGGTTAAGCACAGTGGAAGGATACGCAGTAACACAGCAAGGGAGTTGGCGAACTCGTTTGGTTGCACGCGGAGGAAGTGTTCTATTTGTGTTGCTTTGTTTGGCAACTTTTTGGCACTTATCATGGCTCCTAAACGAAAGTCAGAGTCTTCAGATGGTAGTGTTTCGAAGAAGAGGAAAGCAATCACGATGGAAGTGAAATTAGACATTGTAAAGAGATCAGAAGGAATAAAGGTAAGGAATTTATTTTTACACTCATTTTTTGTCATTTTTTCTGTTACTACAGTACAGAATACAGTATATTTATGTCCTTTTCCTTTTTCTGTGGCTTAGTTGTGTTTGTATGTTCTAGATTATAATTTTGCAAATGTGTTAGGATAGGTAAGTGACTTAGGCTAGGGTGTGTTTCGACTTACACCAAAATTCGGACTACATCACTGTTGTAGGAACGGAACTGTGTCGTAACCTGAGGAATCTCTGTATTTCCATTTATGAGCCTCAATTCCCGTTTATGAAATTCTGAAAAACAAAGCAAATTCAGAATGTACATTGGATGCCTCAACAAACCAGAGAGGTGCTCTCTCCACAAATATTTCTTTAAAAGAATTCAATTTTTTTCTTTTCTTTTTTTTTTCTACAGTCACTGAGGTTGTCATTCCTGGAGAAGTTGGTGACTGCTGAAAGGCTCTTAAAAAGCACTTTTCAGCAAGTCAGAGTGGTGATGCTGGTAAACTAACTGAACAAATGAAATAAGAAGAAAGGGATTTTTTTTTAAATAGGTGTAACATCAAATCAATTAAACAAAACAATATTTTATATCTCTCTATTAAATACAAAAATCCTGGGACGAGACGAGACTTTTTAGCCTGGGACAAGACGTGACTTTTTCAGAGAGATACTTTCAAATCCCACAAGATGAGACTTTGTGCCAAGAGATTTAACCATGCCCATGGCTGGAAATAAAAGACAAAGAGTAGATGACAAAGTAGAACATCGTAAAGAGGTTCCAAAATGTTGGTGCGATAGAAAATGTAGAGCAGGTTCGAGATGATGAAAGTACTAAAATTCAAAAGTCTCAGAAAAATGATAGTAAAGATTGCATTAGTGCAAACAAATGGAAATTATTACTCAGTGAAATAACGGAACAGCAAAAAGAAATTGAATATATTGTTTGAATTTAAACTTTAAGTTGGAGACTTGCAGATCGTCTAATTTGTGTTGCCATCAGGGAAAACTAGTGTTTCTTCCCAATGAAGAGGCGTATCCACGAGAATTAAAAGATTTGTTGTTTGGTGAAAGTGAAATCCACATATGTGAGCCACAGAGATGCAAAGTGAATGGCACGTAGCGCAGGTCGGGGTGTTGGTGAGCGAAGCTAAATAAGGAAAGCTTACTGTGTTGGGAATCAAAGACAATGTACAAAACAAACCACACATAACGCATATATTATAGACTTTTGGCTTTTTGCAACAAGAAATTCACTAAGTGCTTTGATTATGTCTTGTCTCTCTTACCCAACTAAAAGCACAACATGACATACTTTGAAATTGTTGAGATAACAGCAGCAGAATACTGTAATAGGAAGTTGGCTGCATGAATTTGTGGCAAAAAAAGCTGAAGAAACAACATCATGCATTTGAGACAGATGATACTTCTCTAAGAAGTGTTCTCTTTTGAGGTGAAAAGATGGCCCATGTTGTACTAGATACGTGGAATTCATATTAAATATTAAATTAAATACATTTAATATTTTATAATAAATATTAAATTCATATTAATGATATTTTCACTGTTTATTCAAACCGAAGTATCAATCAAAAAGACATAAACTGTTATCTCTTACAGATCAAGGAATGTTATGCTCAGACTCTTGTCACACACGTGCAAGTTGGAGGCAATCAAAGAGCCTAAAGGTGAGTGAATTATCGCGAGACAGAGGGTCATCACGTGGTACTTACCTGAACCTCTTTACCTCTACAGAAAATCAGAAGAAAAATAAAGATCTCCATTTCCTGGTTCAAAATGGCTGCAATGACGTCACTTCCGGTCAATTACGATGACGTCACTTCTGGTTCCACAATCCTTCACTTCTGCCGACATCTGATGATGTTGGTTCCGCCTTCTGTCTGCAGTCGTCACTTCCTGCCAACCATTTCCTGTTCCATCATTCCTTGTACTATAAAAACACCATTTTGTCTTCAGTAAAACATTCTATGTACTGAAAAGTCTTTAGAATCCGTTTCTGGATAACAATATACGGGGACGATCCCCAAATCTTAATCTGTTTTGTTTGGAGTTATTTTCTTCAAGACTTCTCACACTCTAAAATACACTAGTGAGATCTTATCTGGAGTTCTAAGTGCAGGTCTGGTCATCACTCTACCAAAAATGACTAGCAGCAAAAAGAGCGGTGCAAAGAACATCAATAAAGTATATCCTGGGAACTGTCCTGCTACTGAAAATAAATAGTGAATCACATTCTCAAAGACACCTATGGAAATTAAGGGGAAGTGCAATTAAGTTGGAAACAGAAAGTTCATTTCATAAAGTAGTTGGGGAAGTCTGGAACAAAGTACTAAATTATGCAGTTCAAGTAGACACCTTGACAAATGACAGTTTTGCGAGGACACATTATCTTGTATGTGTCATATAGAAATAATCTGCAGACTAGGATGGCATCATGGGCTCATTACGTCATAGGGAACGGTTGGCTCTTCAATCAGAATTTAAAGCTTTGACTACATAAGAAACAGAGCAAGTTTTCATTAAGTTATGTCCTCATCATCATGAACACAGAGAAACTGCCAATAAGATTTTACCATAGCAAATACATAAAAAAGAAAGTTGGAATTTTATTATAGAGATTAACAAGTGATGGAAATAAAATCAGGGGACACATTTAAGGAGTATTACATACAAATCCTTGTATGTAAGTAAAGTGTGGCTCATTGATGCTACAGCTCAATACTCTTTGCATATGATAGCCTGAAAAACCTCTGAGACACTTTTGAAAATCAGGATGTTGTAAACTAAGTGGAAAAGCTGCAGGCTCAGACGATTGACCACTTTTCATGTCATTACAGCTAACTGTGATTTTTGATGCTAGATAAAATAACATTCTACCAAAAAAAACCTTTACTTCAAATGTCAATTACTATATTTCCTAAGAAAAAAGAATACCTGCTACAATGTGCATCACAGAGACCAGTTTCACTTCTGAATAATGATATTAAGATCCAGGCAAAAGTTTTAGCTGAAAGAATAGAGTAAGTATTCTATAATATTGCATGATCAAATTGAATTTATTAAAGACATTTACTTAATACCCAATCTTTGGCACCTGTCTAATGTAATGTATGCTCCTACAGAATCTGACTCTCCAGAGGTCTTACTATCTTTGGATGTAGAAAAAGCCTTTGATAGAGATGAGTGAGGATATCCATTTACCATACTGAGCAAATCTGGAATAATTCAATACATCTGCATGAATTAAATTGCTCTGCATTACACCGGAAGCCTTACACTGTATAAATAAAATATGGTTAAATTAATTCAAATAAGAAATTGGAATCAAACAAAGATGTCCATTATCACTAATGATTTATGAAATTGCCATTGCGCCCCTAGCTATCCGTTTCCAGGAGCAGTTAAGTAAAGGAGATTATAAGGGAAGAACTTGCACAGAAAATTTATCTTTATGCCAATGATATGGTGCTTTATATCTGAATTTAATACTCATCTTTACCATATTACATTTGCTAAGAGAATTTCATAAAATCTCTGGATTAAAAATTAATTAACTTCGTCCAGAGAATTGTTTTGCATGCCAGACCAAGCTTTATCACTTTTCACTTATTGTATTAGAACAGTTTAAATACCTGGAAATTGTCCTTACATGAAAACAAAATGATCTCTTTAAACTTATTATGGGTAATAATATGGAAAACTTTTTACAGAATATTAATCGATGGCGTTTCCTCCAGCTTACTTAAAGTTGGTTAATTAATATAATGAAAATGAAAATCCTCCTAAAGCTCTTTCTACATATATCAACAAATCTTTCTGTAGGAATTTACCCTCCTGAACTGTACCCTGGCTTGTTTGTTCTGTTTTATCGTTATTTTTGTCATTTTTGAGTTATCATTTTCCATTTGTTTCTTATATGTAATTTTTGTTGATTCTGTTATGTTTTAGCATTTATGTATTGTCTATATAAGTTTAAATACATTCATTGTTTTCTGTGGCTGAAAGTCCAACAGGTGGGTTGGCTGTTAAAAGGGACCATCCTCAGTTCAGACTGGCAAGTGAGTCTCTCAGAGGTTCATTGAGGTGGGTGCAAAAAAAGATCATTGTATGTATTGCCTAGATTTTTCTGATTTTCTGAATTTTCCTTTTCAGTTGTCTTTTGGATTCTGAATATTGAATTATGAATTTGGATTGTTTTGTTTTGTATTACTTTGCCTTATTTTGCTTTTTAAACTTTTGTTCTCTATTTGTTTATTCATATAAATTATTTATTTAAAAAGGTCTCTGAATTGACCATGTACTTCCAAGCCAGAGGTTTTATGGTTCCCTTTCCTTTAAAGGGCATTTTTGGGTTTCAGAAGCATTTAAAGTGTATTTTTAAACTTTGAATGCCAAACTGCCTGTGGAGTTTGGAATCAGGCTGCCTGGAGTGATGCCTATCTGTAGGCAGGCCAGTGAAGGTCCAGGGGCCTCATGCATAACGCCGTGCATAGAATTCACAGAATTCACACTATAACATGACATAAGAACAAAAACGGAAAAGTGCTTATGTACATAAAAATTCAGATGCATAAATCTGTGCGTTTGCTAACTTCCACGTTCTTCCGCTACATAAATCCCGGTCAGCGTGAAAAGTAACGCACGTGCACGCGTCTGATGTCCTGCCCTGTCTCCTCCCAGAATTATGCTTCTTTGAATATGTAAATCAATATAAATAGCCCTTAAGCTCGGCATTCTGTGAAAAGGCAATGGCAAAAGCACGGGGGAAAATAGAAGAATTTCAGCGAATACCAAGTGGACGCAAGGAAAAACATTACTTGTTGGTTTAAACAGTGGTATAAACAACTAAAGGAAGTTGATCGAGTGATATAGAGTGTCTGAGAAACTCGAAAGCTCAAGTTCACAAAGTCGCACAGTGCCTGAAATAAAAAAGAAGTGTCACCATGCAAAGGCGAGTCGTAACCCACCGTCTGAGTGTCATATGGAAGCTTATTAGGGTACAGAGAAAAGAAAATAGGCACATAGTGGGAAAAAACCACAAAATGTCAACTTTAATTTCTAAATTTCCACTTTAATCACATAGTTTATTTTGTCATTAAAGTAGAACATCATAAACTTCATCTTAAAATCGTTTAACTTACTAGTTTCTCAAATCCCATCATAACTAAAGTAGCACGTTAAATGCTTTGTTTTGTATTTGATCTTCTATGTGCTCTGTGTGTGTGAATCACTACTTGCTTTTTAAACCGGCTTTCTCTTCCTCCGAGAGGACACAGAATCCATTACATTCGTGATATTACAGCTCTCTGAATAATTAAAACTAGCCAACCCATAATCAGGCCGGTTTTTTAATGATTTTTAAGCACAGGGAGAAAAGTAACATTTGAAAAATCGGTAATGTAATAAATCAGCAAGAAAAGCAACATTGTAACAATGCACGGAATGAACCAACACACAATCGTCCGTGACTGAAAACTGGCGGACCGCCATCGCGCCTTCTCCTCCCAGACGGAGGGATGGGGGTGGACGGCGCTGAGGGTGGAACGGGAGGAGAGGAGAAGGACGTCCATTCCGCTCCCTCCGTCATGCTAGTCTGCTGATTTCTCGTTCAGTATGCACTGCCTGCTCATGTACCCACCTCCAACTCGTCACTTGAGTCGTTGTCGTCTTTGCACAGTCCAGGTGCACCTGTGACTCACGTTTTCCGTGTTCCTGCAGGAGCATCTAAGAAGACGCATGTTTGTCGCGGATACGAATTGATGTATGTAGCGTGTAAAACAGTTTGCTATGGTGCACGCGGTCGTGCGTCGTAACCAAAAACTCAGTGTTTTAAAGACTGCTTACTTCATTGTGTTTTAACCTTAGTTGTAAAGGATAGTTTTAAGGATCCCATGGGATACCCCTCGCAAACTGTTTTACACACTGCATATGGCGATTCACCTCCGCGAGAAACATGCCTCTATGAACAGTCAACGTGGCTCGGAGGTGCATGTGGCCTCTACGACAGACGAATATAAATGACGGCGTTTTTTCTGTGTCGTCGCGTCCGAGTTGGTGGGCGTGGCTCTGCGAGTTGTTGTCGTATCCAATGGTCTTGGAGTTGGTGGGCGTGGCTCTTTCCTGCGTGCGTCATAGGTGTCTTATTGTCGGCGGCTTAGTGAATCCACGCCCCTTCCGGCGTGCTTTCCATGGGTGTCTTACCTTAGAGAATTATATATATAGATACTGAGATGTATATGTGATATCATTTTCATGATAGTAGGAGTTAAAGCATGTTATTAAACATGGGAACACGGTGGCGCAGTGATTGTTCATGTCTCACGTAAGATGCTTGCTACGCCGTGCGTGACCTTAGATGAAATACTTTATTGTAGCAGTACTGTCACTTTCAAACGTACTAACCTCCAATTCCTGTCCTTACTTTTCTTTCTCCAAATACCCAATTGCAACACAATCAGCTTTATAATAGACGTTAAGCCATCTGTAAGCTTAGAACGCCGATTCTTCAAAACTTTTAAAGAACATTGAAATATCTTTGTAGTACATATTAAATTATTCTATCCATCCAGTGTCTCGCCAGTCCCAGCAAGAATACAGCGTGAGGCAGGAACAATCTGTGAACGGAGCATCAGCTCCTCACTAGCTCTGCAACAATGTGTCCTCACATGTTTATTTATTAACAATATAGATTATTTAAATTAAGTTAAAGTTTTATCTGTATAATGTAATAAACATATTTTGCTGTATTTCATCTTAAAAATGATAACATCATCATATGTAAATACACGCTTTATAGAAGGACTCAGGTTATGCAATATTATAACTGTAGTACAAGTTTACAGTGAGGTAATTGTACTTAAGTACAAACAGTTCTACAAGGAGCAATTGATGGACTAATTGAGTGTGTTTATAGTTCTTGGGATGAAACTGTTTCTGAACCACAAGGAAAGGCTCTGCCATATGAGAGAAGTTCAATAAACAGCATGGCTGAGGCAGCATGTGTTTGATGCTGTATACCAATAATTCTCTTTCTGATCAGCTGCTGTACAGCTGTGATTCACACTCAAATAACAGTAATATAAATACTCCGAGTGGTGCAGTGAGAGTAATATGGAAAAAGATCCGCTTTGGCAACCCCTAACGGGGGCAGCTGAAAGAAGAAGGTGCAGTGAGAGTAACAACGCTAAAGCAGCTATTGTATTTAGAATAGTTTGACCATTCTGTGGACCATTATATTGTTGGAGGTTAATTACAATCAGATGCATTAAACTAATAAACAATATGTGGTTAATTTCAGTGTATTTATAAAGCTGCGTCAAGGGATGTGGATATAAAAAAAGGGAAACCACACAGGAACAGTAGCACTGCTTTGAGGCTGGATGCCGCCAGTCTGCAAAACAGAGTGCAGAACTTGCGTATGCCACAGTTGGAGCTACTGTGAAAATGTGCGTGGCTTTATGCCAAGTTTAGGTTTTATACATCGCGATTTGAGCGTGGAAATGGGCTTGCGCAACATTTTTGTGCGTACGCACCGTTTATACATGAGGCCCCTGGCCTGTTTGTTATGTCTTTTTGGAGGTCGTTTACCTTTTCATGGTGTCTGCTTTTTCAGATAACATATTTATTGAGAATACCAAAGAACCACTGTACTAAATGGAAAAAGGGCAATCAGTCCAAAAAATAAAGAGTGAGGATCAGGAGAAAGAATAGAGTGAAAGGGCAAGTATGGTTCAAAACCATAAGTTAAAAAGAGAATTCAGAGCTAATGCATAAACCAGAAATTGGACTCAATAGACTCAATTTGGCCTATTAGATCCAAAATAACCATTCATCAAGATGCACAACAGGTCATTTGCTAGGTTTCATCCAATCTCAGATACTATTTGACTGTTTGGGGGTGAATTTTATAGTTACATGTTGATGATGTCACAAGTGGCACAAGCCCTGGTGCATTATGGGAAAATCCATAAAATGGAAATGGATGATGCAAAAGCCACACAATAGCAGCGTCCATCAGCAAAAACACCATGATACTAGAGTAATCAACTTTTAAACAAAATCCCTAAATAAAATTCTGATTGCAGAATTTAATTTCTTGGGTGTTAAAAGTGTCAAAATGACACCAAGATGATTTTTTTTAGCTTTAGGGAAACCTGAGAAAAATTTAAAAGAAATTTAAATTATCACAACCACGCATTGAAAAAATGACTCTATTGAGATCTAAAGCTGAAAGCAGTTTGGCGCTACCTACTTTTCAGTTCTGTTACAGGGCTGCAAATATTGTAACAATAACATATTGGAAATTGGCAGAAGTGTGCAAAAAACACCTGCTGGGTTAGCCATGGAAAAGAATCTTGCTGAAAATCCGCTCTGTATGCTTTGCTCTGTGTTCCAGTCAACACTAATTACTGTCAATTCAACAGAAACCAAGTGATTCACCATTTTTTAAAGATATGGAACCAATGTATGATACACTTTAAGGCTAAGACGCTCCTGTATGCTGCCTCTATTTTCGCCTTCTTTTACCTATGCAGTATTCATTCCCTGGAAGTCTTTAGGAATTGTGACATTTAGAGATCTTTATACTGATAATGTGTTTGCATCTTTTGAACTGTTATGCTCCAAATTTAATCTTCCACCAACACTCCTTTATTTCTATTGTCACCCATGCGCATGAGTGGGTCACCTTCCAGGCTCACCTAAGGTATGTGGTACCACCTCAGGATGAGAGAGGTGCTGTCACTAACAGTCTTGTAACCTTTTTCCCTCACAGTGCTATGAAACCGCCTCTTGAGGGCAACAGAAGCTGGGAAGCCCTGCCCCTTCTGGTCCAGCTGATATAAAAACGTGTTATCCCTGGAAGGTGGTGTCTCATTTGGACCTGAGAGTCCAACTGTCTGGAATGTATAATTACCATAATTACCAGAAAACACCACTGGAGGGTGATACGAGGCCATGGCTTGTATACATTCTTTTTTGTTTTTGTTTGAAATCAAATGGAGTGTGTCTGGTTGGCACGCCAACTATTTTGAGAATCTGCTGCCTCACTGCCCAACATATATAATCAAAGCAGCTTACCCAACTTCCCTCGTTTTTTCACCTGTATCTATCCCTGAGTTGATACTGGGCCTGTCTGAGTGAAGATTCAGGTAGCAACTTGAGTATATAAACAAATATGAAGGACTTTACTCCTTGATTATCTTGGTGATGGGAAAGTTAAAACTTCATAAATTCAGGCTTTTGCAAAATGCATTCTGGTTCAATACTGTATGTGAAAAGTATGCCATAATTCAACTACAAATTAATCATTATTTATATATAGTATATCAAACCTGAAATGATCTCCGATGTACCCTAGGCAACATCCAACCTGTGAGTGATGTCATCAAGCACCTGCCATCACTAAGTCACATGTTTTCGGAATGTCTTTTAGAACATCAGAAAAATTTAGACAAGAGATGGCCATTCAGCCCAACAAAGCTCGCCAGTTTTAGCCACTTAATTCCTCCAAAATAACATCAAGTCAAGTTTTGAAGGTCCATAAAATTCTACTGTCTACCACAATAATTGGAAAGTTATGCAACGTGTCTATGGTTCTCTGTGTGAAGAAAAACTTCCAAATGTTTGTATGAAATTTACCTTTGACAGGTTTCCAACTGTGTTTAATCTTCCTCAAAACTCATCCCCTATAGTCCTGGAATCAGCCTAGTTGCTCTCTTCTCTGGACTTTTCCCAACAGTGCCATGTCCTTTTTGTAACATGGAGACCAAAACTGCACACAGTACTCCAGATGAGGCCTCGTCAGTACATTATAAGCAATCACAAGTGATTTCAGGTTGGGGCTGGAAGTAACTGCAGATATGAGGTTGCTTTCTATCCATATATTCAAGCATTGGAGAACTGGGAAGCAGAAACAGACAAGGACTCAATCATCTAAAAGAAGAAAGACCATAACAGGGATAGTGTAAAGAGGCAGATATAGGAAGTAACAACAACAGTAACATGTATTTCAGTAGCATACACTTCAGAAGAGGTCATCATCTCTGAACCTAAGCTGTTCAGGCCCAGACAGTACTTGGATGGGAGATCAACCAGGAAAAGGTTGGGTTGTTGCTGGAAGAGGCATTGGTGAAGACGGCAAGGGTCACTTGTCCTGTGGTCTGAATGTGGACCTCAATGCTCCAGCACAGTGATAGGGGCATTGTGCAGTAAAAATGGTGCCATTTTTCAGATGAGATGTAAAACTGAGGTCCTGACTATTTATGGTCATGAAAGAAACCCTGGGCATCATTTGAAAAGAATAGGGTGTATCCCGATATCCTAGCTAAATTGCCCACGACGTCATAGTCATTCTGGCCCCATAATGATCCCATATCTCTAATTAGCTAACTATCTCTCACTCCTTCATCACCCCATCTAACAGCTAGTGTGAGTTGAGTGTACTGGCACAAAATGGCTACCATTGCATCATCCAGGTGGTTGCTGCATATTAGTGGTGGCTGAAGTGGCTTCCCATTGTCTATGTAAAGCGCTATACAAATGTAAAGAATTATTATTATTATTTTTTACAAGAAGTTAGGACAAAAAAACTGCAATTACTAACAAAAAATAATTAAAAACAAAAAATAATAATTAAAATAACATGAATATATAAGGAGAATATTTTGATAGTAGTAAGCTTGTGGGTAAGTCATTCATAAAGAAAGAAACTTAAACCCATTGTGGATTGTAAGGGACCAAAGTACCAAAAGAAAAGGGTTTTCTTAATAAAAAACTGGGAACAACAAAGTGCTACAGAACATAAATAACAAACACCTACCCCTCTCAACCTAGCTGACCCTATTCTTCTACTTGTTCTCCTGGTGCATCACCCCTACTTTGGCTTTACTTTCTCCTACTAGCTGGCAGAGCCCTTGTCACCCACTGCCTCCCAAATCTAAGCTCACTGTACCAGAGCAATCAAGGCTGTCTTATATGGTGCCCCAGACTCCTTCTGGGTACCCCATCAATAAGAACTTCTAAGTTTGTAGCTGACATCAATCGCAGGTTTTATATGGGTTGAACTCAGCCTGACTGCAACAGATGTCCTTGCAAGTAAGCCCCACTACAGAAGTGTCCTGGATAGGGTCTGATTGGTTGTTTTATCCAGTGCCCTTCACCCCCCAGCAGCTTGGGGAGCCTCAAACCCAACAATAGGGCTTATTCTACCAGCTTTAGGGTCTTAAATGACCTTCTGCTGTGACAGTAGCGTTCCCTGGTTGTCGGGCAGGGTACCGCTATCCAGGTTAACATCATACCATAGAGGTTTACCCAAGAGTGGCTGTAGTTTGATATAAGCTTGTGTCGTGCTTTTAGTTCTTTGTTTGAAATTTCTGGCCTCCTAAGCATCTGTCTGGGTTTTGGGACACTATAAGAACACCAACTACAGACAATAATATAATCATTAGATTTAAAAAGACGAGCAGTGAACTCCTGTTCTAATGTTTTATCTACATTGGCCAGCATTGGCCATTTAAATGCAGGTACAGTACCTCTTTAGTGATAGCCATGTTTCTTTATACAGGTGTTTAAAGCATTTATCACTTTGCTTTTGATCAGAATAAAATCAACTTTAGATATATATACCATATGGCTAAACGTTTGAGGACAGCTGAACATCACACCTGTATGAGCTTGTTGGACATCTTATTCCAAAACCATCTGCAGTAACATGTAATTGACCACCCAACCCCTATCTCCCTTTACGTCTATAACAGCCTCCATTCTTCTGGCAAAGCCTTCCACAAAGGTTATGGACTGTGTCTGCAGATAATTGTCCACATTTATCCAAAAGAGCATTTGTGTGATTAGGTACTGATGTTGGACAAGATGACCTCACTAGCAAACTACATTCCAATTCATCCCAAAGGTGTTCAGTAGGCTTGAGGTCAGAGATGTGTGCAAGCTATTCAAGTTCCGTCATGTCTTTATGGATCTGACTTTGTGCCCAGGAGCCCAGTCATGTTGGTATAGAAAATGGCCTTCTCCAAACTGCTGCCATAAATTTTGAAGTACACAATTGTCTAAAATGTCTTTGCAGGCTGTAACATTAAAAGTACCCTTCACTAGAACCAAACTCTGAAAAACAGCCTATGTTCATTATCCCTCCTGCACCACTTTACACTAGGTACTGTGCCATCTGGAATATAACAACTTGCAGAGTTGTGGAGGTCCGTGGCCAGTCTCTATCGAACGCGATCGTTGCGCAGGGACTGGGGGGAGGTTGTCCGGAAATGTCTACGGTGCATTAAGCGGTGCAATGTCGGCGCAGTGAATCAGGTGCGACTGTCTGAGCGGGTGGTGGATGGTTCATTAGTGGTGACAAAGGCAGCCACTTGGGGCACCGTTTATGATGGTTAAATGCCATGTGCTCTGTTTATGTAACTCGAGCAGTGATAGCTCCAGAAAATCTGTGTCATGTACACCAAGGGACACCGTTTTAGTAAAGGGGCGCATGTTTCAGACACCAAGGGGGAATGCCAACTCACAAACTCTGACTCCTCTAATCTTGAGATTTAATAATACTGACTGTTGTGTACTATGGACAATTATGTCAACAAATCCTTGGGCGCCATATGGGTTTTGACCAGCACCGATGGGAGCAATTTACAGAAAAAATTGGAGCTTCTTGCAGCTATTGATGCTGGGAAAAATCTAGCGGTTTATCCATTTGCTCATCAAGCATTCCCTTCATCACCTCCAGTTTCTCCTTTCTCGTTCTCTTCCTCCTGTCGGTAGAGCTTTTGCCCCAATTCCAGACTAAGTGAGGATATGGTCTTTAAAACCATTTCCAACTTTTGATGAAGGTCTGGAAGTACTATTTGGTTCAGGCATGAAGCTGTTTTTGCTAAAGAGATACTTATCTAGATCTCTTGAAGTCTTTATCATCTAGATAGATAGATAGATACTTTATTAATTACAAGGGGAAATGCAGACCTGATTCTTTTATTCCCTAGTGAGCCACTTTTCCAGGACAGGCCTCTTTCTGTCTGACTCCTTTAAGGGGTAACTTGATTTTTTTTTTTTTTTCATGCAAGCCTGAGTAATTTGTTCTATCACCCTGGGGGGCTTTCTTTCATTCCTTCACAAACATTTATACCCTAACCTACTCTCTCTAATGGTATTCTCTAAGGTATTCCTAGCAAATTGTTGTCCACCAGGTGTCCTAAAAAAGAATTGCATACTTCCATCCAGGCTGTCTCCCACTCTCATGTGCTGTGAACCCATTTCTCAGAGTCCTATCCTTGTAGTGTAGGCTGTTGGCACCTTTCCTTCTATCCTGGCAGGGACGGCTTGTGTTTCCCACTCTTTACTATATCCTAACTGGGCTCTGCCCCCAACCTTTCCTGCCTGCATTTTCCCTGTCCGTGGATCTACTCCTCACACTAAACAGTCTTTTCTTCTCTTATCAGCTTCTAAATCTCTTTGAACCAGGATAGACAACATCTGTCTTTTTTTGGATGATATGTAACACCCGAGGCTCTCTTGAAAATGACTCTAAAGTGATCTCCTGGCACACAGCTCAGTACTAACGGTTTGGAAATGTTTTGACAGCTTGCTGAGTCGCTGAAGGAATCTTTTTCTGCCCCTACATGCCAAGAAAGGGTCTGTGTTGGAGAATAAATCCACAACAATTTCCATAAAGGAGCAACAAAATCCAAAAAAAGAAAACAAATAAAAATAAGAGGTGTCCTGCCTCCCATCCCAAAGGTTGTCGGCTCCCCAACCACCTTGCCTCTGCTTCCCCCAATCAGGTTCAACAGCGCCCTGCTATTTGTATCAAACGAATTTCACTTTGCTGGAAACTGTTGTGCCTGGATTAAATTTCAAAAATATATGAGACGTCTGAGGCAGGATAATCAATCACTTCAGATAAAAGGGATAGAAAAAAAAAACAGTGAATAAAAATACAGATATGACTACATCTGTTTGGGTGAGCAGGAGTCATAAATCAAAGCGCCTTGTCAGGATTAGGGAAGGACTTGCAAGAGCAGCGTGCCACGTTCGCGATTCCTGTGTCCTGTGAATGAAGGCAATTTCTCCAAATGTCAGGAACAGCGGAGCTGCGCAGATAATGCTCCTTGCCTCTCTCTCGCCCTCTCCCCGCCTGACCCTGCAAGCATTCACTCTGCAAATCTCATTACTGTGACAGCAGAGAATTTGCGCACTTTGTGACCTTATTATTTTCAGATTTTAGATTACAGACATAATTGCCCTCGAGTTGGGAAAGGAAAGCAAGTGAAGATGGGTGGGCATGAGAGCAGCAAACGAAAGGGGGGGGGGGGGTGAGAGATGGATAAGGGGACCAGGAGGAGAGGAGCTCGGGTTCACAAGGAGAAGAGCTAGTGCTGAATGTACACCATCAAGGAGCCAGCCACCCTTTTATAAACGAGGTTACCTGTAATGACTTGAATTGGCCAATGAGGGCCTACTTGCCCTGCTTGACATAGTTGGCGTTTTGCGATTGGTTCTTTTTTAATGGAATGCAAATGACAGTTTTATTAAATGGCTTTGATTAAAGTGGATAAGCAGGTGGAGGATGCTATATCTCAACTGTTATGGGGGACTTTATATTGTAATAATACCAATAGGTATAAGCAGGGATATGACATAAATATAAAAACATAAACTCACATATTTGAGAGGACAACAAAATAGTCACAGAAAAACAATATAAAATATATTCAAATGAGTGTACAAAATTAGAGTGCAATAATCAAACTACAATGCTGTAAACTTATGTGTACATAGGAAATATGAAAAAACAATAAAAAAGAAAGAGATAAAATATACTGTATACAAAAATATGAAAATAACAACAAAAATGGAGGGTTATCAGAAGTCGGTAATTAAATAAGGCAATCAATAAGTGATACAAGTATATAACACTTACATATTGTATACAGAGCACAAAAGTAATGTTAAAACATGAAAGGAAAAGAAAACAATAAAAATTCTAAACCATATAGATGTCAAAAAAAAAGGACATTAACAAGGAAGAAATGCAAGTAAAGGGGATAGACATCTTTTTCAGGTGGTTAAATCATGTCTAGTAAGATGAAATTGTCCCTTGTATTTACAGTTTTTTCTGATTGCTTAAGCACATTTTTTGTAACTATTTGCTATTTTTGCAAAACTCTACACACAAATAAGAAAACCTTTCACCCAATTATCAAAACATTGTAGCTCTCTTGCAAAAGCGAACACAGCTAGATTAACTCTTCATACCTTCGTAAAAATGGTGTTTTCGTATCAGACAGTACACACAAGCCATCATCTACTAAGCACACAATGCGCCAACTGCACACTGATGGTATGAATACAAAACACATCTGGCTTTTGCTTTCTCTGTGTACAGATGTCAATTTGAGGTCATACTTTTGTCATAGTGTCATGTAAACATACAAGGATCCCAACTTCAAGTATTGGTGTTTATTCACACTCATCAAAACCAAGACAAAGTCAGAACACAAAATAGTAATTTCACAAAAAAAAAGACAATCAGCCTACATCATGTCGTCTTTCTGGGTCCGGCCACAAAATTTCGTCCACATCGCATGCGATATCCTCCACTCCAAGGCACCAGGGAAAATATCTCCTTGAATGCCGTATCCAGGCCTGACATGATGCCTGGTCAATATCTCCACATGCCTCCTCCATTGCCTGTAAAAGGGCTACCTGTTGATGAGGATGACGGTTGTACACTTTCCAGCGCCAGGCAGACAAGAACTCCTCGATGGGATTTAAGAATGGAGAGTATGGAGGGAGGTTGAGTGCCATGAAGGATGGGTGGTCTGTAAACCAGTTGCAGACCAAAGCAGTCCTATGGAAACTAACATTATCCCATATGATGACATATCGGGTATGCTCTGGTCTCTGAACAGTGAGCATGTCATGTAAGGTGTCCAGGAATGCAATAATGTGTGCAGTGTTGTATGGGCCTATGGTTGCATGATGGTGAACAACACCATTTTGGCTTATAGCTGCACACATGGTTATGTTACCACCACGTTGTCCTGGGACATTGATGATGGCACGGTGTCCAATAATGTTCCTGCCACGTCTCCTGGTTTTACTGAGGTTAAAACCGGCCTCATCTACAAAAAGTAGCTCATGTCCCATGGCATCTGCTTCTAGTTCCATCACTCTCTGGACAAGACAAAACGAATGCAACACATCAGGCCCATGCACAGCACTACAGTATGCACTTCCAAATTCAGAACCAATGACACTATAGCTTACCTGCACATAGTCATATCGCAGTTGCTTTACACGTTCTGTGTTTCTCTCGAAAGGAACTCTGTAAATTTGCTTCATTCTTATTCTGTGGCGCGCAAGTACACGACTTAGTGCAGAAATGCTTGCACTGTGTATATTTTGAAAGATGGTGTCATTATCAATTATGCGCTGCTGTATTTCGCGCAGTCTTATTGCATTATTGGCAATCACCATGTTCACTATATGGGTCTCTTGCTCTGGAGTGAACATTCTGCCTCTGCCCCCAACATCTGGACGTCTAGCAATTCTGTAAAGTAACAATTTCAGTATTTTTGCATGTATGGTACTGTTGTGTTTCTCATTAGAGTATGGCAGTGCTACAAAGTACTTACCGATTCTCATTTCGAAATGTCCTAATGATGCTTGCCACAGTGTAGCGGCTCAATTTAGGCTGAACCCGTTTGCCAGCTTCCCTCAGGGTCATCCCATGGTTGATGACATGGTCCACTATTGTAGCTCTGATGTCATCAGTTATTCTATTTCTTACTCTTCTTACCCTTCCTCTTTCCCCTCCTCGTCCTCTTCTTGCTCCTCCTTGTCCTCTTCCTCTAACTTCCTCTAACCCTCTCGCTTCTTCACCTCCACGTCCTCTTCCTCCAACTTCTTCACCTCCACATCCTCTCCCTCGGCCTCCTCGGCCTCCTCTGATTCTCACTCTTCTCACTCTTACTGCTCCTTCCATTGTACTCCACATAGACAGCTTACCTGTGGCTTATTTATAGTGCTTAGGCTGATTGCAAAGTGAACTAATTATCTAAAACAGTTTTCACATGTGAATGTGTGCCAGACAGTTGGCAAAATAGTGTTAATGATAGCCATACATGTGTATAATTTTGCTAGGAGTGTGTTGGAAATTTGGTAATTGAGTGTAAGCAGTGAGTTGTGTTTAAAGTTCTGCAAAAAGAGTGTTTGCAGTGAATTGTGCTTTCACTCAGCTTTCAGTGAGTGGTTTTGCTATAAGTATTAATAGTTTTAGAAATTGTGCTATAAGAATTACAGTTAGGGTTTAAGCCATCAGAAAAAACTGTAAAACCAAACTTATACTTCAATCATTTCTTTTGAAGAGTGGGAGGAAATGCATTTTAAGGGCTTAAAGCTCTCCTCTACGGGTCTATATAGAATAATCTACTAAAAAAAAGAAAATTTAAAAAGTAAATTTGTTTGATGTAAAAGGTGGAGGGAGCTCAAAAACAGTGGAGTATAATAAAGAACTGATACCTATTGTCACGGGCGTGCACTTAGGAGGCAGCTTAACTGTTCTGGTGATGATAGTTACCTGCCGACCTGGGGGCTGTCCCGTCCTCCAACACCTTCTCTCTTTCTCCCTCAACAGAACGGAAGACTGAAGGCCATTCCACCAAAAACATCACTTCTGCTGTCTGCCCTCCTTGACCCGCCTCTTCCTGTCTGAAACCCATATGACTGAAAGTTCTGCTTTTCAGTTCTCTGTTGGGCTTGCATCTGAAAAGACATTTCTATTATCTTTTTAAAAAGATCAACTAATTTTTTTATTTTACAGTGGGTGTCCCCAGCAGCTCAGCCCATGTAGTAGTAAAACAGGACAAATTTTAAAAATCAAAAAAAAATGTAATAATTTTTATAGAGAAGAATTTATACTGATAGTTTTTTGTATCCGAGGGCCTCTTGATTTACAATATTTTTAATTTTGCTATGAGGGGCGAGAATGTAGCTGTGATCTCTTTGCCAAAAATGTAAAAGTTCACTCTAACGTCAAACGTTGCCACTGTATCTGATCGTGTTCATCTTGTGGGGAGAAGAGCACATGGCCGTAATATCTCTGCCAATGAACAGCTACCTTCTAAAACACACGAAGCTGTGATCTCTCTCTCAAAAACGTCAAACATTACTCTTAAACAATCTGTAGATGATAATGTCTACTGAACAAACAGGTACCACTAGCTTTGCGGAGGCAAGGTATGCTCCAACACGTGGCGAGAGGTAGAGTGACTCGAGTGGAGGCTGGCCCCACCCAGCTCCCTACTTCTGAGGTCCCACCTCCCACTCCTTCAGTCTGCAGCCTGTCTCTCGGATTTGCGCAAATAAATTGGTGCCGCAACTGAACTATGATACTTAGTGCGATGAGAGAAGTCGCAAAATCAACCAGAATGTTTAAGCTAAAATTTGTTAAAGTATTTCTCTCGTGAAAAGCATACATACAGACAGACGTTGGATTTTATATATATAGAGATTATACAGGGTCAAGGACATGCCCCAAACCTTTTCTGTGTTTGTTCTCTTCTCTTACATTGTATACAGAAACAAAAATGAAAAGCCCGGATACTTTCTAAAAAGTCGTGTGGAAAGGCACGTCTGAACAGAAGAAAAAAAAAGATAACTACAGAAGTTACAGCAGAACTAAAATGGAAGCTAGGATTGGCACATAAAGATGCTGAAAAAAGGGGTTAATCTATGAAGGGTTTACATTTAAAAAAAGTGATAAAACTACAGAACTAAAAATGAAAGGAAAAAATAATAAAAAATAAAATGAAAATTTCCATCCATCCATTTTCCACAGCTTATCCGAAGAAGGGTCACGGACGCAACAGTCTTATAAGTGAAGCCCAAAAGTTATTTTCCCCATCCACAATATAATCCAACCAGCAAGCCCTAGGTCTTCACTGGGGTCTCCTTCCAGCTGGTTGTACCCATAAACCTCAACGGGGAGGTGCCCAGGGTGCATCTGTATCAGATTGGCTCCTCTCGATGCGGAGCGTCATCAGCTCTACTCCAAGCCTCTCCCGCATGTTGGAGCATCTCACCCTATCTCTAAGGGAGAGCCCAGCCACTCTCCGGAGAAGGATAATTTTGGCCACTTATACCCGCAATCTCAGGATGTTAGGGATGTAGATCGACTGGTAAATTAGGAGTTTCACCTTCTGGCTCAGCTCCTTCTGTATTTGCTGCCCCAGTCCGTCTGTCGATCTCACCATACCTTTTCCCCTCACTTGTGAATAAGACCATGAGGTATTTAAACTCCACTTGATACAGTAACTTGGAGAGGAAAGTCCACCTTATTCCTACTGAGGACCATGGCCTCAGATTTGGAGGTGCTGATCCTCATACCTGCCGCTTCACACTTGGTCACAAAATGTGCAACTGTGTGCTGGAGTTCACAACTTTATGAAGTCAACGGGATCACGTCATCTGCAAAAAGCAGTGACGTAATTCTAAGGACACCAAGCTGGACCCCCTCCCATCTCCGATTGTGCCTTGATATCCTGTCCAGAAAAATCACAGGATAGGAAACAAAGCACAGCCCTGGTGGATTTCCACACCCCCTAGAAATGGTGCTAATGTTTTTCCAAGTATGCAGACAGAGCTTTCACTGTGATTGTACAGGGACTCAATACCCTTTATTAGGGTCCCAGAACCCCATACTCTCCCAATATCATATGCCTTCTTTAAGTCCACAAAACATATGTAGACTGATTGGTCAGACTCCCACACTCTCTCCAGAATCCTCATGAGGATAAAGAGCTGTTCCACCGTTTCACAGATAGAATGGAATCCACATTGTCTCCTTTCTACTACTCTGGCATAAACTTTTTCAGGTGGTTCAGGAGTGTCATCCCCCAAACAGAAACAGAGTTGAGGAAATACGTACAATTGCCCTTACCCAAGTGTATTGCTCAAGAGAAAGCTACCGTTAACAACTTACATGTACAGAGATGTACAAAGGATGTCAGAAGAGGGCAATTCAAAGAAAACTGGTCAGATTGTGTTTCATTTCAACCAATCATCTGCTTCATTTAAGCCAATCGGATGCTGAAAGTTTAATTTTTAAATCCAGAATGCTTCACAATGTAGTGGAGACATATTGAAATGAACTTGTCTTGGGTGGGGTTTATATTGTTACATTTTGTTTATGTCAGTCATTGATGTCCATTTTCTTTTACTATGTACAGATGTAACCAGTGGGAGAGCCACAAGCCCCAAACTCCAGACACCAACACAGTTTAAATAAATGTTTTTGTGTACTAATGAACAAGATCCACGGTTATAGCCACAGATAATATACTGTTCTTTTCGCTCCTTCTACAGCAAAGAGGAGTGTCGCCTTCTGCCTCCTGATTCTGACTCCCTGGATGAGGCCAGTCGGCTTCTTTTATGTTGGACCAGGAAGCACTTCCAGGTTACACAGAAGCCCCACAAAACAAGGAGTTCTTCTCCCTGCAGTACCCTCTGGTTGCACTCAAGGACCCTGACAGAGTTGTTCCTCAGGATTCCTTCCGGTGTCCATACTGGTTTCATTTTGCAACTTTAAAACTCACTTACAAGAGTGTTTTGAAGTTTTAAAGGTTTTTTAGAGTTTGAAAGAAAGGAACATTGGCAACACCATACGTGCCTTTTGGAAACGTGTATGTGTCAGAAAAGGGTCTAGGTGAAAATAAATGAGGAAGAACATTTTCCTACGATGAGGGAGCTACAAAATGATGCAATCTTAGACAAAAGCTGTAATCCAGCGAGACAATAAAATTGTTGTCCAAAAGAGAATGCTGTACATTACCTGTGTCATTCAGGATTGACTTTAAAATTCTGCTTATGGTTTATAAAGCCTTAAATAATCTCGCCCCTTCTTATATATCGGAGTGTCTGACACCTTATATTCCAAATCGTAACCTCAGATCCTCAAATGAGTGTCTCCTTAGAATTCCAAGAACAAAACTTAAAAGAAGTGGTGAGGCGGCCTTCTGCTGCTATGCACCTAAAATCTGGAATAGCCTGCCAATAGGAATTCGTCAGGCTGATACGGTGGAGCACTTTAAAACACTGCTGAAAACACATTACTTTAACATGGCCTTTCTATAACTTCAATTTAACTTAATTTAACTTAATCCTGATACTCTGTATGTTCAATTTCCTCATAATAACTATTCAGGGTAGCTCTACAACCCGTACTGACCCCTACTCTCTTCTCTGTTTCTTTTTCCGGTTTCTTTGTGGTGGTGGCCTGCGCCACCTCCACCTACTCAAAGCTTCATGATGCTCCAACAATGATGGATGGACTAAAAGGCAGAATTCTACGTGACCATCATCATCAAGCCTTTCCGTGAGAACCCTAAATCCAAAGAGGACTGTTTCATTTATGTTAGGTAGAATGCCCAGTGGGGACTGGGCGGTCTCATGGTCTGGAATCCCTACAGATTTTATTTTTTTTTCTCCAGCCGTCTGGAGTTTTTATTTTGTTTTTTCTGTCCCCCCTGGCCATTGGACCTTACTCTTATTCGATGTTAATTAATGCTGATTTATTTTGTTTTCATATTGTGTTTATTTTTCTATTCTTTATTATGTAAAGCACTTTGAGCTACTGTTTGTATGAATATGTGCTATATAAATAAATGTTGTTGTTGTTGTTGTTGTTGTACATGTGGTCTTAGATGAGATCCCACTTCGACTGGTATAAATCTTTGTGTATGCCGATAACGGTGTCCTCCCATCAGCCCCGGTGCTCTCCTGCTGCTTGATGAGAATTTCTGTCTCCGCATCAGCACTGGCTTTTTAGGGTGCCCCCCACCAATATTTAAAATTCTCCTCCCAATGCTCCTTATAGCCTATATTTTAATATGGATAAAGGCACATACAAAATTTTGTGAAAAATGATTCTGCCATTTTTGCATGATTGGCGAATGAACAAACAACTTAATGAAGGTTATTACGTAAATAAGGCAAAAGGATGACTGATGAGTCCACATCACATTTGGACCCTCAAGCAGGATGAGAGAGTCCTGAATAAGTGAAATAGTAAGCAACTGTGTCATTCTCTTTTCCTTCTCGGTATCTCACTGTGGCACCAATTTGCCACACTGCTACCTGAAGCAAGTTTGATTGTGAACTAAGAGTTTTTTTAAAAGATGTTGTCATTGGTGCAGAGAAATCATTTAATTGTTGTATGATTCCATAATTGTGCTCAGTACAATTGCAATGTAGGATACTGTAAAATGTCCATGCAGAAGTAGGGGCAGCTCAGGGAGGTATTGGGGAGGCAGAGGGTGTCCATTTTGTGTAGGTCAGCCAGACTATTATGTTCTCCAGGAACTCTGTCAGCTGGTGTTTAAGATTACTTTGCTTTTCTCAGTTGCCAACTATCAATGTCTTCCAAAATCTGTCAGTTTAATTTAAAATTCCTTGGGAACATTAAACTCATAAAGAATACAGAACTTTATGTTTATAAGTGTATTATTGTGTGTCATGTTGGGACCAAAACTGCAGTCTACAGGGGCCTCCTGTGCTCAATGAATGGTCTGCTGTTATAAGCCATGAGGGCTGCAGGGAAACTTGGGGGCAGTAAATGCAACTGTAGGAGGACAGCCCAAGTCTTACTTTATGGAAACTTTTAAAGAAAAGTTATTTGGTAGCTGTTGTGAACTGGAGTTCCAAAGCACGCAAGTCCCTAAACACTCTTACAATAATGTTCACTAGATGGGGAAAACACTGTCAAATCTCCAACTAGATTTAAGCGGGAATTGGCCTTCATAATCTTCATAAAATAAAAGCTTTATTCTTCACAAAATGCTGTTCAATACCATGAAACTCCATGAAGCCCAAGAAGCAAAAGAATTGCCCAAAAACACTAAAGCAGTCCAAAACGTCCTAAAACAGTGATCCAGAAACGTCCTCAAAAAAGGAGCAAGAAGACCAAATCCCAATGTATACCAAAGCATACAAAAAGCACAAGAATTCACCAAAACTGAAAGAGCACATTCACAATGAACCACCAGAAATTATGGGAGACCCTCCAGATTTATAAGGTGGAGGGAAGTTCCTAGCGGTGATTGGTAGGTGGCCCCACCTCTTGGAGGGACCACTCACAAAACGCATGGAACATCCCAAAGGCATAGTGCACAAAGCCCATAATACATGAAAGTAAGATTAACATAAAACAATGACACAAAAGTGAAAAACAATACATAAAACAAAAATTGGAACCACAGCCAGGAGAGTAACCCATCCATTATCCAACCCGCTATATCCTAACTACAGGGACACAGGGGTCTGCTGGAGCCAATCCCAGCCAACACAGGGCACAAGGCAGGAAACAAACCCTGTGCAGGGTGCCAGCCCACCACAGGGAGAGTAACCCTAACCAAAATTAATGGAAATTAATTGATGTGTAAGAAATAGGCAAACAAGACAGAAGAATAAAAAAGCATGAAGTTGAAGCAAAACAAAGTCAAAATCAAAAATGAAAAATGAAAAAGCCTATGAAAGACACTGCCAGAGTATCAGGACTATTTGGGACAGATGGTGCTTTTTCTTGTAGTAAGTAATGAATATTATTTTAAGGGAATATGGCAAAAATAGCAGACATCTTAACACCAAAGGACAAAAGATCTAAAAATAAGAAAAAGAACAAACTCGAAAAAGAGCTAAAACCAAAACTGAGAATCTAATATTATCTTGCTGACAAGTGTTCCAATTTTTCAAAAAGTGCAGACAATTATATTAGGCCTGCCTTTACAAAGGTGGTCACCAAGATGTGTGACCATCACACAGACACATTCATATAGGTGTGGAACAAAAGGAAACGAGACAAAATAAAGCGATGGGGTTCCTAATGAGACCCACATTTAGTAGTCAACAATGCTAATAACGTGAAGGGAAATGAAAAAGGAATCTTATATATAAACGTCTAGGCATGGAAGTGTGTGTTTCTGTTCGGCCCGGAAGTAAGAAGTGGAGTTGGGGTAAGGGCTCCTCCTCCAATGAAACAGAAAACTCGCTTAGCTGCTAATACACAAGCAAGGCCAGCATGTCAGCAAAACGAAACCTCAGAAGAAAGACGCTTAGCCATGAACATTGGCAAAACGGTATCCCTTTTACTTTTCCTCCCGCCGCTAATACAGAAACGAGGTGAGCATGTCAGCAAAATGAATCCTCCTAGGAGAGAAATGCCCAGAGTAGTTCCTTTCAATCACTTGACATCTCTACATTTCGATTTTTTTCTAATGATTTCAATAGTTTCTAGGACCCTGGGTTTTTGACAGCACGGGCTTAAACAGCTAGTAACAAAATGAACATTATATAGGATTGTGTGACAGGGTGGATATACTACAAATTCCCAGGAAGGAGAACTGGGGCACCAATTGGTCAACTTTGTTTAATATTAATGTTGAAGTTGGAAAACAAACAGCACACAACATTGTAACTTAAATCCCAAAAACAAAAAAATATTCTCCTATCCCAAGTAAAGAAGCTGTCACACTTGAGCTCTGCTCTCTGTGATTGGTGGGTTATAATGAGATCCCACCTTCCAGGGCTCATTTGGTTTTGTGGGTCTGACCAGAAGAGTGGAACCTACTCTGGGTGCCATGCGTGATGTTCGGTGTCCTCCCTGGACAACTTCTTGGGACTGCGAGTAAAAGAGAAGATACAGTTACAGACAGAGCCCCCTCTCATCCTGGAGTGATACCACTTACCTTAGCAGAGCCAGGAAGATGATCCCCAGGCGTGCATGTGTGACAGTCATTTTAGCATTTTGGTTTTCGTTCCTTCTGCTGTCAGTCTTTCTCTGTGGTCCCATAAATATTGTCACATTGTGTTTATGTAACAGGATGACCAGAAGGGACAAGGAAGACTGGATGTGTCATCACAGATCTTCAGAGGTCTCATTCACTCTACGGTTAGAAGAGGAAGAGATGATAAAAACTGTGCATCTCCCCCAGTTTACATCATGAGTAGAGCCTTCAACAAGCTCCTGTACAATGCATGCATATCATAAGTCATGCCACCTTACAATGCTTCCAAATGTTGATTCAAGATATTGAAACTCTACTAAAAAAAAAAAAAGAATAAAAATAAAAATACAAAAAGTTTACTTTTAGTACCTGATGCAGACAAAACAGCTTTCTCAGGCTAAGAAAATGTATTTCTTTGTAAGCAAAATTCACACAGTGAGTATGAAGCTTGATCTATACCTTCCATGTACTGCATGATACTACATGTGAAATAAAGGCTTCATCCTCAATTCCGTGAATGGCTCTGGGAATGTATCTTTGACAGTTTGGCACTGCGAGCAGGGTCCCACCTCACCCACTCACCTACAGTGCTGGATAAGGTAAGACAATATTTCATCTCAGTCTTATGTGGTGACTGGAGAGGCCAGGGTCTGAACAGCCCATACAAGCCTTTCCAGAATGGCTTTTTGAGCTGCAGCATTGGACTTTTCACTGGGAATATTATGTAAGAGCCTTTGATCCGGATCACCTGAGATTCCTGGGAGTCACGATAGACAAGAAGGCGAATGAGAAAAGTATAGTAAAGCAGGGAAGATGGAAAGAGTATGCTGTTGAGAGGGAGACACATAAAGGTAGAAAAGAAAAGAATGCGTAAGGCATGTTGCAAAATGGTTGATGGAACCGTCTAAGGTAGAAGAGATAGATATTTAGGGAAAACATTTCATGTTGATTGATATCCAATGAATTTAGAGGACAAGAGGCACAGCCCTCTCACTTTGGTATATTAATGGATCAAATGAGGAAAATGAACAAGTAAAGAAATGTCAGATGTTGTTTGTGTTGATTTTATTGCTAAATATTTTGATGTTCCCATATATATCCCTACTATTCTTATTCTGGTGTTTGGGGGTTCCCCCTTTTTGTTTTTACTGCCAAATTCCTTAGATATTTAAATGCATGCAGTTGTAGTAGTATTGTCATATGCATAAATGATGAATGGCATTTCCTGATACTAATTTCTGGATTAACTTACTATTTTACACTATTTTATATTTGTAAATCTATTTGATTCTCTAAACCGGTCTTCTAAGCCCATTGTAAAGTGTATTGCCACTGACATATTTACTCTCATCGATTTCACGACATTTTCAGTGTAAAGGCTAAGGAATGAGGAAATATAAGGGTAATACTCTCATTGTTAACAATTAGGAAACCTGTCTTTGGCAAATCAGCAAAATTTTTAATGCTGCTTATATTTTCTTTGGCTTACAAGATTTTTATATAAGCTTCTTCTTTGAGCTTTGCTTTTGTTTAGGAGCTTGAATCTTATTCCTTGGTTTGAGAATTTCTTTGTTAAAATGTTAAGTGCATTATGCCACCATTTTAGAAATTGCTATAGACGTATAGGTTGCTAGGGGATCTTGCCTGGTTGCTAGGGACCTCCTCCCAGACTGGCGTCATTAAGACTTGCTAATAAATTACAGTGCAGTGCAGGAGACTTTTTGTCCAAGACACAAATTTGATCTGTGAACAATCATGGGTATATTGTCTTGTTTTCAATACTCTAGGTTTGAATCACAGCTGTTTTGTCTCAGTTCGTCATCCTAGTGTTTTGGCTTTGGTAAAATAATAGAATTTTGGTAAATGACTCTTTTCTTTTCTGCAATTTTTGCTCAACTATAATTACAGTTAAACTCTCTGACCTGAAGAACATTTCAAAACCTTTCCAAAAGGTTTCTTTCTGTTTTCAATTCTATAGCCAATCTTTGGGAAAGACTTTTGTGTTTTTGATTTTATTTCAGAAAGAAGCATACATCTTCTGGTTATTTGCTTTAAATAGAGAAGTTCCTTATAATCACTTACTGCCAGAAGATTACCTGGAGTGGTTGGTTTGAGGAACAGATGGGCAGTTCTGTTAGACAACTTGATGTTCTCGTAACTGGTGTAACACTAATGCACTCATACTAAATAAGGAAAGACTAATCTAATGCCAAAAGTGAAATCTGGTAGAAAATATCACACAAAGGACCAGGAGATGAAGTCAGATGCAGAGAGGTTGTTACGAAAAGATCAAACTATTGTGTAGGGCTGCCACATAAGCAGATGTAATATGTTTTTTTTGCTGTCTGTCAGGTTTGCTTATGTGGATAACCCATACAGACTGTGATTGACAAAGTGGGACATCCGGTTTCCATTATTTTTTTCCTGAGGGAAATTTGCATAAACTGCACCATTTTTAAAAAGGAGGAGAGGACTGCCATCAGTAAGATGGAAAAATCTGACTAAACGGATCAGCATCTGCCCGGGCCATGAAAAGAGGTTCTGTAGCTCCAAAAGACCTGTCTGTTTGGTGGACGTCAGCGATTCACTCCTGAATTATGAGTTTGGCTTTCTGTTATTTCTAGAAGACTCGAGTGAGCTCACAAAAACCTTATTTTTCTATACCATGGCGAAGATTGACTGTAGAACATTTTACAGTTAAGACTTTCACTGATTGGGATCGGCCTCCAATTCTACACTTCATTCACCTGCTGGGCTGGAACTTTGGACTTGTGTGTAACCTCCGGAAGGGGACCTGGGGGGGGGGGCTGATATTTCCACTGTTTTTTATTTGCACAAGGGTTATTTTGGGTTGGGTGGAACAGGATGAAAGGGATTGTTCTTTTCTCCTCCGGCCTTTTCTTTGGTATAATACATTTCTCAGTGCTTATGGGTATTGTACTCTAGCTATTTTTTTCTCTCATCTTACATATAAACGTCTACGCATGGAAGTGTGTGTGTCTGTCTGTCCAGCCCGGACGTGCGAGGCTACAGCATGACACTCAAAGAAAGCGACTCTGTCACCAAAGTGAAACCGCTGACAAAAGAGAAACTCGCAGGCCGCTAATACACAAGTGAGGCGAGCACATCAGCAAAACGAAACCTCTGAGGAGAGAGAAACTAATACGCAGCCAATGTGATTGATTAATTAAAGTGCCAGAATCCATGGTTTCTAGCAGCCCGGGCTTTTTACAGCACGGGTTTATACACCTAGTACTGTATATGTTCAGTCATCTGTTTGAACTGAACGTTTCAAAAAGGGGTGTACGGTGATGCGGTGCAGGGTGCGATATTAGCCTATCCTTTTCATCAGCTGCCTTAAAGTAAGAAAGGTGAGCGGTAACAATTGACCTGTTTCGGTGTGGCAGGGCATATTTGTTGCAATTGTACATTAAAGATAAATCACAAAACAAAAGTCAATGGCAAAAATCAGAACCTAATAGTTTGTAATTAGAAAAAGTATTTGTAAAAAAAAAGGTTTGAGAAAGGGGGCGGCACGGTGGCGCATTGGTAGCACTGCTGCCTCGTAGTTAGGAGACCCGGGTCCTCCCTGCGTGGAGTTTGCATGTTCTCCCCATGTCTGCGTGGGTTTCTTCCGGGCACTCCGGTTTCCTCCCACAGTCCAAAGACATGCAGGTTAGGTGGATTGGCGATTCTAAATTGGCCCTAGTGTGTGCAAGGTGTATGGGTGTGTTTGTGTGTGTCCTGCGGTGGGTTGGCACCCTGCCCAGGATTGGTTCCTGCCTTGTACCCTGTGTTGGTTGGGATTGGCTCCAGCAGACCCCTGTGACCCTGTGTTCGGATTCAGCGGGTTGGAAAATGGATGGATGGGTGGGTTTGAGAAAGTATCCACAATCTTGGACAATGTGTCTCAAGTCCGGGTTGGTTTAAAAATAGTTGCACCAATGATGTCATATTGCTCGTCCACTAAGACATGACCCTTACCAGACAGTTGTACGGCAAAGAGACCAGAAAGTGGCAGTGCCAAATATAACATTAAAACAGCAAGCTCAAATACAGAAAATGAAAGTTTCTGCACGTTTCACTACCCAATGTCACGCTTGGGTCACAAAGTTGCACAGATACACTCAGGGATTTCCAGAGAAAAAAACTTTATTCAAACACTTCAAACAAACATAAGTTTCTTTCAGGAGTGATCCGGGCTCCATGTCAACCCGGCGGGCACAGCTCCATCTCTCAATCAAAAGAACAGAAAATGTTCCTCTTCAAAAGGGCACACCTCAGGCTGCGGGAGCCCCAACAGGAGCAGAGGATGTCTGGCAGTGAGACAAAAGGACAGCTGCGGTGCGGAGTTTAAAATGTTCTAAGCCCTGCGCGAGATGCAGAACACGTGGCACGGCAGCATCAGGATTGCAGCTGATCCAGTGTGGTCGAAATTGTATATTTTATTAAAGAAAGAAACATCCTCTAACAGGACAATTCAGTAATCAGGGAGGAGAAAAGCTGTTCATTGTATCTTTTAATTACTCCTCGGCAAATACCTTGGTGGGAGCATTCTTCAAAAGCAGTCCATTACAGCACGGTCAGAATGGTCACCGAAACAAAGGATAGAGGTTCATTTTATAAACTATTGAATTTACATACGGTGTCAATCAATATGCATACATTTTACTCTGGTTGGTTCATTGGTTTACACCCAAATGATTTCTATAAAATAAAAGTCTATTATATTATATTCTGGTTCTTTTTATACCTTTTGAGATGAGACACCACCCTTGAAATTTCTGTGCATATAACAATTGTCCATTCTAGTTTATAGGACATTTGCTGACTTCTTAGTCATCCTTCATTACATTTTGTATATTACATCAACCTTTTTTCTGGTAAATTCTTTATTTACTTGACTATCTCAGTATTTTTCCTAAACCAAATCTTATATTTCAGTGTACATTTTGTTGTTCAATTGACCTTTATTTAGTTTCCCACATGTATTAACCCTTTATGCTATTTCTTTAAGATGAATGCTATGTTACCCTAAAATTATTCTTCCACACCAGCAAAGAGGAGATGAAAAACTGTTTCTTTCCCATTGAATCACTGTTTAAGAGGGGGTTTTGGAGGAGCGACAACGTCCCCTTGGGGCTGCGTTCAGCGTGTTCACACTAAATACAAGTTTAAGCAAGCCAATATTAAATTAAGGAGACATAATGTAACACAACAACTGATGGAAAGAGCTTCAGCAAATGGCTCTGGGATACAAACCTGGGCTCCTGCTGGGAGCACTTACCGTACAAGAGTGGCATACGACTTGGTTAATGTTTCCCCAGGGTGCTAGGAACACAAAAGAGTTGCTTGACTTTAATTATTGAGAGAAAAGGAGGTCATGGAAGGCTTTGGGAAGACTAAAAGGACTACAGCAATCCAACACCCATTAGAGGACCCCATAAGTGAGGACTTATAACTGTAGTAACTTTAATACCCTGCCAGGGGATGGGTACAAATTTCAGTATGTTTACCAGTGGATTTAATCGAGAAGGCAGTAAATATTTTTGCTGTGTGCTACTGACAACTGGTGGCATTCTTTATCACATCCCTTTTGGAGTTTAATGGTTAACCAATAATTAACAGCTGAAATTTACAGAATTGGCCCGGGGGAGTGGGGAGTCTGTACAGAGTCCTGTGAATATCTGCAGTGGACGAAATTGTGGAAAAGATCACACAATGTGTCTGTAGTGTCTAAAGAAGTACCCTAAAAATATGGCAATGAGATGACAAGGTTTTCTGCGTCAGACCCCACTGATGAATAATGTTGAATAACCTTGTGTGCAAAAAAAGAGGAAATTTACATTATTAGGTAGGGTCAAGATGAACTTCTAAGGGACAACAACATTAGGAATACTAACTAAAGCTGACTGCTAGGATTTACACCATTGAACGTTGCTTTAAAATGACTTTGGGGAGCTGGTATGTATTGGGGGTTTTGCTTTCTAAATGGGGGCACTGATTAATTTTGCTTGCTACAAAAACTCATCTGGACTGCAAGAAGACAACAGAACTTCAGGATTCCCTAAATCTAACCTGTAGCTATAGTTCATCTCACAAAACAAAATACCTCAGGAGTTGTATGAGTGGTTATAAACAAAAATTAGAAGCACGTATGGTAAGAGATCATTTAAGGGGCTTAAAAATAGGCACCATCTGGCACTGCCAACCTGTAAATCACATTGTCTCTTTTGTCACTTCTTCAAAAAAGAGTATCAATTAAGCACAGCACGTGTATGGCATATTGAAAATAGAATCCCATAAAAAATACAGTTTGTTTATTTTTATTACCAGAAATTAAAGTCATGTGTATAATTTAAAAGTCAGTAACACCTAAAAAATGAAGGAATCAAAATAACTTTAACGTGTTTTTTTTATTTCTACACATTTTCAAATTTCCAGCCTGAAGTTATCTTTGCCAAAATACAGCTTTAAAATAAATGCTAGCAAGTGTGGGTATAACAGATGTGCTCGTGGATTAAATAAAATGAACAAAGGAGGAAAGTTATCCACAAATCACTACGGAAATATGAGAAGAGATATTCAAATTAGTTTTAGTTAAATTTTCCTTAAATCTCTCTTGCTTGTTTGACATGTGAAGGTCACACTGAAAGCCACAGCTTGCTCAGATTTTTTTTTGGTTTTTTTTTTGCCAATCTTAGACTTAGGCATACTTTGCAAAAAAAAACCTTTGAAACCTATGAAATATTACAACAAATACATCTGAAAAAATGTGAAATATCCCACAAATTTACCTTTTATGTTTTGACTAAGCTCACAGAACGGAGAGCTTAAGTAAAAAAGCAGGAGGCACAGTCAGGTCTTCTCAGGCCATTCTTCTCATTAGGATGATCTTGCATTAGTCTCTCACTCTCTGGTGCCCCCCACACTACTGTGTTTTCATTAAAAATCTCAGTCATTAGTCTCTGTTTTCGTCTTTCATTTTACACTAATCTGGTGTTCTCCAGCCTCAAAAACTTTTGAAAAATGTCTACAGAGCCATATACTTCAGCAAATACAGCCTCAGAACTGTGCTGTGGACCAACGAAAATGCACATTTTTAAAAACACAAACTGTCACTCTGATTGGATCATGAATGCATTGTCCTTCTCTGATTGACTCCTGCTCATTACAGTGTATCATTACCTGATTGGTCACCCTTCAAGGAAGAAAACCATATTCCAACATGGCGGACATAGAGGAGTTGCTTTCCATGGCACTAATTGTGTTGCTTACCTGTATGCAGCAAAATTGTGTTTTGTACAGTTTGAATACTACACACATGGGGAAAAGGCAAATAATTTACTGGTCACTACAGTTCTACATGGTCGACAGCATTACCGTCTCTTTAAGGATCGTCATTTTTGGGAAAGACCCCTATGCTTACATTCAGCGAAGAACTGTGTGTGTCCCCAGTGTAGATGGATGACTATATCATATACTTTTTCAGTTGTTTTACTGTGGACGGAGATACTTTTGTAAATGATGTGAAAATTCTAGTTTGGATAGAGATGGTTTTCTGTTTAAAACACAGTTTTTAAATGAAAACATAGAAGTGCAGACAAAACCTTAGAGTCTGACCATTCCATATCATTGTGGTGGAAGTCAAACATTTCATCCTCCCTTTCTGAGGCTCCACCCCATCTCCAGCACTCGCTAGAGCCCACCCTTTCACCTCTGACGACTGAAAGTGACAGTTTTAAATTCAAGCTTTACTTCATATTGTGTTTAGAGGAAATGTTTGGACAAGATAAATAAATTCAGCAACAATAAAACACGTTCTATGACATATTTATAAATGTTTATATTTGTAGTAATAGGGTGTTGTACCATGTTAGGCATTATGGATGTAATGAGAAGTCAAGCAAAATGGCACCTTTTATTGGCTAACTAAAAAGATTACAATATTCAAGCTTTCAAGGCAACTCAGGCCCCTTCTTCAGGCAAGATGTAATAAGGGGCCTGAGTCGCCTCGAAAGCTTGCCTATTGTAATCTTTTTAGTTTGCAAATAAAAGATCTCATTTTACCTAACTTCTCATTACAATGTTTATATTTTATTATCATTTTTCACAGAACTTGTATTTATTTGAATACTTATTTATTTAGTTTTGTTCGAAATATTCCTCCAACATTATAAAGGTCAACATCTTGCACTTTCTGGTCATCCAATGTTGGATTCACAAGCAAAAAAACTTTTGTGTTTTTCTTATTGTTAGTTTCTGTGTCACTGGTTATGATTACTTTTCCTGCCCTTTGGTTATAATTTCCTTCTCTTGTTTTTTGGCTTTGGTTAGGTGTGTCATTACTGACTTACGACTTGCCAATTTGTTCTTTGACCACAATTCTGGCCACTCATTCTGATATTTGTTTATTGAATTCTGTCATAGCTGCCAGATTATACCGTTTCACACCCAGTCAGGCTATTTTTAAATCCATTGTGAATGAAAAAAATTGCTTTGGCGTAGCATTTTGGGCTTTTTTTTTTGATTTTGCAAAGACTACAAAATGTCTATTTGCCTTTCCATGACCCTTTAAGCTACTAAAACTGCCTCATATTTTAAAACATATGACAGTAAAATGTCACATAATCCCCTTCATTTAAAGTCAGTCAGTTTTGTTTGAAGTCCGTCAGTTTCATCCATTCTTTCAGGTCATTCAACCAATGACCTGTAAGTCACAGCTACTCCTGCCCAATTAATACTTGAATAAAAATGGGGTCAACCATTTAAAACTGTCTGTCTAAAACAGAGAGCACAAGTTTTGAGTGTCCAAAACGAGAATGCAGAGGGGATAATTCCAGTCCAGAAAGTATTTCCATGATAACACTACTGCTGTTAGTGCACTTCTTGTTAACATGTATAAAATGTCCAATACAACTCAGAGTCCTGCCACGTGCAAAGGTTCGCTGATGACACTGCTATCGTGGACTGCATCAGGAGTGGGCAGGAGGAGGAGTATAGGAACCTATTCAAGGACTTTGTTAAATGGTGCGACTCAAACCACTTACACCTGAACACCAGCAAAACCAAGGAGCTGGTGGTGGATTTTAGGAGACCCAGGCCCCTCCTGGACCCCGTGATCATCAGAGGTGACTGTGTGCAGAGGGTACAGACCTATAAATACCTGGGAGTGCAGCTGGATGATAAATTGGACTAGACTGCCAATACTGATGCTCTGTGCAAGAGAGGACAGAGCCGACTATACTTTCTTAAAAGACTGGCGTCCTTCAACATCTGCAATAAGATGCTGCAGATGTTCTATCAGACGGTTGTGGCGAGCGCCCTCTTCTACGCGGTGGTGTGCAGGGGGAGCAGCATAAAGAAGAGGGACACCTCACACCTGGAGAAACTGGTGAGGAAGGCAGGCTCTATTGTAGGCATGGAGCTGGACAGTTTGACATCCATGGCAGAGCAACGGGCGCTGAGTAGGCTCCTGTCAATCATGGAGAATCCACTGCATCCATTGAACAGGATCATCTCCAGACAGAGGAGCAGATTCAGCGACAGACTGCTGTCACCGTCCTGCTTCACTGACAGACTGAGGAGATCGTTCCTCCCCCACAATATGCGACTCTTCAATTCCACCCGGGGGGGGGGGGGGGGGGGACAGTAACATTATACAAAGTTACTGTCTGTTATACCTACATTTTTATTACTCTTTAATTTATTTTTTTTTTTTTATCAGTATGCTGCTGCTGGAATATGTGAATTTCCCCTTGGGGATTAATAAAGTATCTATTTATCTATTGTGACAGATAGGGGGCACTGTCGTCCCCTTGAACCCTCAGACCAGACGCCAGACACCAGATAAAAGTCCAAATGATGGATTTATTCATACAATAAAGTGTCACAAAGCACCCTCCACTCCACAATACTCATAAATATACAGAAATCACAATAATCACAATCCTCCAACTCCCAGACGCATTGTCACCCTTCCTCCCAACTCAGCTCACACGCAGGGGTTTCCCACAGTACTTTATAGTCCTTGACCCTTGAAAACTCCTTTTTCTTCAACCAGGAAGTATGTCATTTCTTCTGTCCCCGTCACTGGGACGTACTTCCGGGCTGTATGGAAAATAATCCTTGAATCTCCCTGCAGCGTCCTCTGGTGGCCCCCATGATATCCAGCAGGGCTGTGAAAGAAAACTCCAAGGTCCATGATGCCCTGCTGGGAGGGCTCCATCTGGCGGCGTGGGGGTATTGGCCAGGATGAATGGCCGGCCATATACCACACTATCTATCTATCTAAAAATATACAAATATTTTTAAAAATAGATAAAACAATGTGCTAGAAGGTATGGGAAGATAATTCCGATGTAAAACAATTGATCCCTTCTGCTCTTTGAGACAATACAAATGTTAAGTTTGGTATTTTTCAAGTTTGAAGTTATTTCTTCACAACCGTGGTATGTATGTGTTTGTCATGCAAAATTTTGCTCTAAAGTTAAGCACTTTCTATAAATTTAAAAAAATATTATGCTTGCACTGGGCTTTAGGTCACAGGGGAAAAACTGAAAAATTTGCCACTTATGTAATTTAATTATTAAATAATGTGAAGAAATTATAGTGAGTGATGATTTGATACTTTGAACAAGGTTTTTCAAAAAAAACATTTGCAAAAAACTGTTCAAGTTTGGAATGTGAATGCATAACATTTTAATCAGTAATTCCATTAAAGAAATTAAACATAGCCCATCAAAATGTTGGATAAATGACATTCACACATTTTTGTTTTTACAGAATTGATTTAAAACTGTATGACCTAACTTGAGTGGCTGAGGTAAACAAAAAGCAAACTCACTATCTGCAGTAAACGTTGGTCATCAAAATGTATGGACAATGCAAAACTCTACTTGATACCAGAAATTGTTAAATTTAAGCAGAACTAAAAAAAATATTCAGCCAAAATTAGCCTCTTCTTAAAAGTACATTCGAGGCAGTTTGCTTACACAGAGCATGTGATTAATGGTCATGATGTCACACAATAAACCATACACACACCTACCCAATAATGACTCGACGGACCCTTAGCAATGGCTACTACGATCTGGAAAGCTGTCAGTGTGTGACACGCCAAACGTAACCAAAAAGTTAAGGAAAATGGAGTTCTAAACAAACAATTAGATTACAATTATAATGTAAACATAATGTCAAGCACACCCAGAACATGACAGCTATCTTACAAATTAATTGATAAGAGCCAAAGTTTAATTTGAGGAATATTCCAAGAATCAGAAATCATTTGACACTTTAACTAGCTATTCTATGAAAATAGGAAGTGAGTGACTATTGTGATCATTGTGATATTGTGACTAACTGCTCATTTATGTTAGGTAGAATGCCCAGAGTGTGCTGGGCGGTCTCGTGGTCTGGAACCCCTGCAGATTTTATTTTTTCTCCAGCCGTCTGGAGTTTTTTTTTTTTTTTTTCTGTCCTCCCTGGCCATCGGACCTTACTCTTATTCTATGTTAATTAGTGTTCTCTGATTTTAATTCTTACTTTGTCTTTTTTCTCTTTCTTCATCATGTAAAGCACTTTGAGCTACATTATTTGTATGAAAATGTGCTATATAAATAAAGTAGTTGTTGTTGTTGTGCACATCGGTTGCTCCACAAAATAACAACAAAAGGACTGTTTCAATTTTGGAATGAGTGACTGTGCGATGTTACCTAGTTTGAGTAGTGGAGTAGTGAACGGAATTCAGTTAATGTGCTGAACATTTTAAAGCTGTCATAGTCATAGTTAGTTACTTCACAAAATACCTGGGTAAGCAGTCTTGGTCTTCAGGCTACAAAAAAGACCAAAAAAAAAAAATACCAGTGCTAGAAAACATCCAGAGAAGGGCAGCTAGGCTGTTTGTGGGACTGAGAGGTATGAGCTTTTAGGAGTTGAACATTTGCAGTTTAACCAAACAGAGATTAAAATTTGACAGTGTTTAAAATGATGAAAAGAATTAAAACAGTAAGAGTTCAGTAAGAGCTACTTTCAGGTCTGAAAAATCCAAAATACACCTTAGGGAAGAATTAAAGAGTCGTAGTGGACTGGACACTATCAACTGGCAGTCAGTGTAGAAGCCATTAAGAAGGCTAACAGAATGTCAGGTTATATAGCGCCCTGATGTGTGGAGTACAAGTCCCAGGAGGTTCAGCTCAACCTTTATAATGCACTGGTGAGGCCTCATGTGGAGTACTGTGTGCAGTTTTGGTGTCCAGGCCAGAAAAAGGACACAGCAGCACTAGAAAAGGACCAGAGAAGAGTGACTAGGGTCATTACAGGGTTACAGGGAATGAATTATGAGGAAAGATTAAAAGAGCGGAGCCTTTTCAGATTAAGCAAAAGAAGATTAAGAGGTGACATGATTGAAGTGTTTAAAATTATGAAAGGAATTAGTACAGTGGATCGAGCCTGTTATTTTAAAATGAGTTAAGAATAAAGAACACAGGGACACAGCTGGAAACTTGTTAAGGGTAAATTACGCAGTAACATTAGGAAGTTTTTCTTAACACAGAGAATCATAGACACTTGGAATAAGCTACCAAGTGGCATGGTAGACAGTAGGACCTTCTACACTTTCAAAACTCAACTTGATGTTATTTCAGAGGAATTAAGTGGATGGGACTGGTGAGCTTTGTTTGGCTGAGTGGCCTGTTCTCGTCCAGATTTTAAATAATTCAGTACATACATCACTGTAGAGCTTATTATCAGGAGCAGGGCCTAATGAGTAGCTTTATGAACTGAGTGGGACTGTGACACCCCTGCATGACCCACTGGGGCATCTAGTAGTTCATGAACTGAAACTAGTGGTGGAGAAATATTAAGATACAGAAGCAATGGAAAAATGTGAGAAAAAAAATGGAATCTTTATTTACAGTGAGACAACAGTGTTATGCCATTAATCTAACTACTTAGTCACAATGACCCACTAAAAATAAACAGAAAGAAAACATTTACAAAAAAAAAAAAAAACTTCTTTCTTCTTCCTACTAGAAATGAAAATCAAGAAAAAGAAAATGAATCTTCCAAGCTTTTTTCAAACAGGAAATGAGCAAACAGCTCACCATATCAGTCCCAGCAGCAGTTGTAGGGCTTTGGTTCTCCCACAAACAGCTCCCATCCCTGCTCCTGAGGCTTTCTCTCCCAACTGACTGGCAAAAGACAACTCCTAATGTACAGCTTGCCTATTTAATTTCTTGCCCAGTCAGGGAGTGTGACATGATGCTATCTACACATAATGTGCCCCCTGACCAGAATTCAGTGCCACTCTGCACTGGCATTTGCACTTTCAGTGGCACGCGCCTCTTTGCCGCTAGACGAGCTTTTCTTTCTCTCAATCCAGTACAAACACAAGGGCTCTCTTCTCTTACATATACGTTTTGATGCCACCACATCTTTTCCTTCACAGCTTTGGGTCCACCCTATATTGGCGACGTGGTGTTTTGCACTGCGGTATCTGTGAAGTTGTAAGCCTCACCAGATTTGCGCACACCTCTCGTGCCTCCACACCTGAAGCACGACGCCATGCATCTGCACCATCGTCTCTTAACCAGAGTCATCTCTCCATTTCATCCTCGTAAAGGTGACTGCCACAAATCTCGTGACATGACCCATCACAGGGACCTTCTTGATAAGAGATTGCTGGGGTGTCAGAGTGTCAGAGCAGGGTCTCAAATGTAAAAAGCCCCCCAAAATCGGTGCTCTGTTTATATACAATGGATACACAGCAACAAAATAGCATTTTGTTCAGAACAAGAGTTTATCTCCTGTGTAGGAAAACTTGAAACAGGTCAGTTATAATTCCAAAATGTTATTGATGAGGATTGAGATGCTGGTGGTGTGTTTCCTGCTGCAGTTCAAACAGTCACTATCTCTGCTCTGTTGAAGTTCCAAAGAGAATTTCAAAGAGCACTTCTTCAGCGGGTCACTGAAAACTGATCTGTTATGATGTAAAGTTTAGTGATCTCGGCATGGCTCTGGCTCATGAACATTTTTTTCATGGGTCACATGTAATAAAGTGGCATTGTGCTGGCGTCCAAAGGTTAGGAAACCGGTTTTATGGAACACAGGAAGAATTTTGCTACAGTAAGTTTCAAATTTTACAGAATATGACATTGCCAAACCTGAGAGACAACCAAAGTTCACTCGACAACTACTCTGAAAAAAAAATTAATCACAGATGTCATTACCTGAAATGTTTGCACTTTACCTTAGTATCATAATAGTGTCAGTTGTACGGGATCTGATGGGACGAAGGTCAGATAAATAAGACAACAGCACAAACGTACAACATAAGGACAACAGTATTCACCATTTGTCAACAACTCACAATCAGCCATTTGAACTCAAAAATTTAGATATATTCATCAGATTGTTGTAGACAATTCTTCATGTCACGATGTTTAGTTGATGCATCTCACAGATGTGGATAAATACTATTACAAAATTTGGTGGTCCTGATCTTAACCTAATCTGGGATGAAAGAAGAACAAAGATATCTAGGGTGTGACAGTTATGCATTTAACTCTCAAATATAAGAAAGAATCAACAGTGGGGAAGAATGAATAAGGAGATCAGGGCAGAATTCATTCCACATGACAACATTCACAAATCCAGCCTCCTGGGGCTTGAATCGTTCCTGCAAGCCACAGACCCTAAAACCAATCATGGAAGAAGGGAGGAAATGGTACTGAGTTCTCTGCCTCATTTAGTTTGATTTTTGGAGTTTGCATTTTGGGGGACAAAAAAAAAATCAGCTGAAAGACCATATGGAGGCAGCCCAAAGGCAATATAATTATAGAACAGCCATCTGTAAATGTCAGAATTGTGATGTTGGTACCCATGTACTGTAGTTCTTGAAATTGTTAGCATACTGGCAAGCAAAATGACAGCTTTTATTGACTAACTAAAATAATTACAACTAGCCGAAGCCCGCCGTAGCATACGGCAGTGTAAGAATAGGAACGGAAAACGGTGAGAAAGGAATTCAGTATAACAAAGGCTTAGGAAACCACCGTCGCAGTATAACGAAAATAGCAAGGAGCAAAACCAATGCCAATGGTCGAGAAAGTACCTTCCTGTAGCAGGCTACGGAAAACATAGACATATATAGATAGACGCCGCATTCACTGTGTTGCCCAGTCGACACGATAAGTCAGTGCGTCCGCCCTATTGCGAGTGGTAAAAGTGCCATTTAAACTAATACACGTAGATGTGGAAACCGGGTTTTCTGATGAAAAAACTAACGTTTTAAACAGTATCGTTTACATACAACAGATTTTGGCGAATCGTTTACATGCAATTATTTATATCCATTTATACACTAAATGCGTGCATATCCTATGGTCTTAGAGTTGGTGGGCGGGGCTCTGTGAGTTGGTGGGCGTGGCTCTCTGTCTTGCTTGTTTCATTTATGTTAGGTAGAATGCCCAGAGGGGACTGGGCGGTCTCATGGTCTGGAATCCCTACAGATTTTATTTTTTTCTCCAGCCGTTTGGAGTTTTTTTTTTGTTTTTTCCGTCCCCCCTGGCCATTGGACCTTACTCTTATTCAATGTTAATTAATGTTGATTTATTTTGTTTTCTTATTGTGTCTTTTATTTTTCTATTCTTTATTATGTAAAGCACTTTGAGCTACTGTTTGTATGAAAATGTGCTATATAAATAAATGTTGTTGTTGTTGTTGCTTGCCCTTAGTTAGAGTTGGTGGGCAGGGCTCTGTCGAGCGTATCCCATGGTCTTAGAGTTGGCAGGCGGGGCTCTGTCTTGCTTGCGCTCACTGTCTTGCTTGCGCTCAGTGTCTTGCGTACCATAAGCGAATTATATATATAGATAGGCAAGCTTTCGAGGCAACTCAGGCCTCTTCTTCTGCACGATCTTACCTGAAAAAGTGGCCTGAGTTGTCTCGAAAGCTTGCCTATTGTAATCTTTTCATTTAACCAATAAAAGGTGCCATTTTACTTGACGTCTCACTACATCCAAAATCCAAAACACAGTACCACACCCTAGAACTACTAGCATACTGGCAGAAACTGTTTGAAATCAAGCTGTGGATTACTCAGTAATACATTTTAATATGGAAGTAGTGAGAAGTGAAGCAAAATGACACATTTTATTGGCTAACTGAAGAGATTAAATATGCAAGCTTTCGAAGGCACCTTAGGTCCTAATTCTTCTTGCCTGTTGTAGAGAGTATGGCCATGAACTTGTACAGGTAGCAACTAAAAGGCAGTGGGTTTTCGACAAACAAATCACAAAATAGTTTTGACAGAATAACAATAAAATGTGTAAGCAACACAAAAAGCTACATTTAAAACATTCAGAGAATAAAACAGACAGAATCTAAATAGGCCAAAACACAGACTCATCACAAGAAATACTGTTGGAATCTTCAAAATGTTTTGATGGGGTTTCAAGTCTCAAAAAGTAGACTGCAGGTGGTTAAATGTACTCCACCATCAGAAGTTCTAAACATAAGCAGCAGCAGCAGCAGGCATTCTGTATAATATGAAATCATAAGAAACATGGCCAAGCCATTATTATTTGCAGGTTCTTGTTCTTTTTCCATAATAATAAATCATAATGATGAGTCCTTTGCCCAGTTTTCTGAGCCAGAATGTAATAATAATAAGTACCAAACAGTGTCTAAGACTCCATGTGCTCAACACCCCAATCCCTTTTAAAAATCACATCCTCACAGTTTCCCTTCTATGAGACCCTTAATGAAAAAAGCCAGCACTTTCCTAAAATACTGAAACTGAAAGCTGAACACATGCAGACCTTCTATAACTAAATGTTAACTGTAATGCGGTACAAATGATGTTTCATTTGAAGAAATGCCAGGATGTTTTCAAATAAAATGTAGCTGAAACGTAACAGGTATTGATCTTCTAGATTCAAGATACTGCGTGAATAGTGACCCCTAATTTGAAGGTCATCTTACAGAATGTGATGTTAAGAAAAATGTGCAGTTAGGAACATGTGTTATACTGCTGAACCCCACAAACAAATGATCCAGTCTCTCTCCAGGTATTATAATGAAGCAAGATAAGAAGAAAAACTTCTACTTCAGTTTTGGGAAGTCAGCTATTAATGATGACAAGGCCTTATGTCTGGTATGGTCCCACCAGGTTGTGCACATAAATTATGATTATCTTTTCTATTTTTCTGTCATTTTTCTAAAGCAGTGGCAATAAAGGGTTCATTTGATTGGTCACATCTGATTTGTTGCCTTTGATCTTTGTAGCTGGGTGACATTGCTTCTTCAATTACCAATTACAGTGAGTATCAATTATTGTAAGGCCTTACCATGATTGCCCTCTTATTATTAGCCAAACCAGAAGTTTTATCTAAATTTTGTGTGTGTTAGAGAAGGTTGTTGTAATGTAATGTAATGTATAGAAGTAAAATAAATGGTTATTCTCTGTCTGTCTTGGCTTTGTTTCATGCTATTCATGCATTTGGCACACTAAACACCTAATTTCATTTCAACCCTCAGATAGTATCTTGTCTGTTTGTTTCATCATCAATCACACAAAAACAGTCTCACACATGGCAGACAGTTTAAGGGCTTGAATAAATGTGTTTCCCCGAGTGACCAGGGGTTGGTGCTGTAATCTAACTCTTTTTCCTCTTTCCCTCTGCAGACCAACAGAAGAACCTGCCCCATAAAAACATCACTTCCACTTCTGGTCCCATAGAACCTGCCTCCTATAGACATCATTTCTGCCTCCGGTCCCTCAGAACCTGCCTCCCTATGATGTCATTTCTGCTTCCAGTCCTGCCTCTTCCTGTCAGTCAGCTGTATATCAGCCATCTAGATGCTCAGTATTATTTATGTGTGTGCACTATATCACAAACTAGCCGTCCCCCGTGGCTCCACATGCATAGTAGTGAAACAGAACAGTGAGGAGGGTCCCACCTAGCTCCCTACTCCTGACGTCATGCTTCCCCCTCCCCTCAGCCCACAGCCTATGTCTCAGATTACCGCGAATATATCGCTCCTGCAAGCAAACTGTGATTCTTAGCGTGACGAGAGAAATCGCAAAAATCAATCGGAATGTTCAAGCAAATTATAGAAAAAAAACCCCAATCTAAATCTGTTAAGTAGTTCTCTCATTCGCTAGCTAAGTGGAGGTAAGGAATGCCCCTAGGCTGGCAGGTGACTGAGGAGGACCCCGCTCCCCGCCCCCCTCCCCTCGGCCCGCTGTGTGTCTCTTGGATTCACACAAATAAATCAGTACTGCAAGCGAACTATGATACTTAGTGCAATCAGAGAAGTCGTAAAATCAACCGGAATGTTCAAGCATATTACAGAAAAAAAACAGATCTAAATCCGTTATGTAGTTCTCTCGTGAAAAACAGACAGATGTTGGATTTTATATATACAGAGATGATGTTATTTGCTAGGCTTTCTTTTAGTATTGCATGTAATATTTTACTCTGGTTTATTGTCTTTCATTCTATTTAATGCCTTTGTATATCCTGTATCTGTTTTAATGTTCTATTCAGGAAACATTTATATGTAATGTTACATATACCTGCTGTTTCTTTTTGAGGCTCTGTGAAGCACCTTGAGCACAGGCAAGGTACTATATTAATAAAATGTATTATTATTATTATTATTATTATTATTCCTCAGTTGTGTTTTGGTCAGTAAAGTCAGTAAAGACGTAATATTGAAATTTTTGCCTTTTTTCAATCCTCATCTTTTCAAGTATATGGAGTGAATAACCAAACTTTTTTGTGTCTCCCTCTGTTTATTTTGCAACGGCTAAACCAATATTCACAAAATTTATGTTGGTCCCACTTAAAATAGAAGCTACATGCGGTTTCAGAAATATTGTAATGGGGGGGTGGGCAATGCATAAACTGTGCATCTATTATATGCAATTTGGCATTATTTTCTTAAAAGCAGTGTTAATATTTGTGATGTGCTATCCATTAGAATCAATGCATTTTATTACTAAAGATGTTTGTGATGCACCACCTTTTGGAATGATGGAGTCATAGCAACCAGATGTAAACACAGGCAGACACATAGTGGATCATTGTCTGTCTGTCTTCCTTTCTTAATTGACTTTCTCTCGCCATTATGATAGCAATATACAGTGCCATATTATCCAAATAAACCTTCAGAGGGTGTAGCAGCACAGTTTGTTCCCTCACTGCTTTCATACAGGCATTAGGTTTGTAAGTAATCAACAACAGTTGAGACACCTGAAGGAACTGTTTGCTTCAATTTTCAAAGCTTACTTAAATTCCATTGCTTCAGAAAGTTGTACGTTGTTAGCCCATTACTTGTTACCTGAATAAGACATTTCTGTATAAGTCTTTTTCAGTTTTTTGTAAGCTATTTTTTTAACCTTGTCACCACTAGGGGGCATCCCAAACCCCAAACACTACTGCACAGACACAAACCCTGGGTGCGAATACACATTTTATTATATAAAAAAACTTGCAAAAGGCTTCTTTGTAGCAGTGGCAAAACACAATTCTTTCTTTCTTTCTTTACCTCCACTCTTCCCAGATGAGCTCTGTCCTCTTCCACCCGACTCCAACTCCCCCTGGTGAAGCGGAGCAGTCTCCTTTAAACTGGACCTGGGAGCACTTCCAGTGCCACCACACTGCATCTAGGAAGCACTTCTGGGTCAAGTGGAGTCTCTCTAAGCTTGGGACAACGCCCCCCTCAGCCCCCCCGGTGGCTCCCACCAAATCCAGCAGAGCTGGCCATTGGAACTGCAACTCCTGTGCAGCCCTGTGGATCTGCGTATAGAAGACCTGCCAGAGAATCGTTGCCACCTATTGTACTGGTGGGGGGGGGGGAACACATGGCCCAGGGGGAAACTCGTTCCACCTTCCATTATTGAGGCCTCCCGGCCAAGTAGAATACCATACAATACATCCCACCCAAACCGTGTCTATGACAACCTCTAGCAGTTTACCATACACCTTTGTACCACATCAGGTTATTCAATTAACTGCTTAAATTTCAATAGAAAGTAGAAAAATGAGGGTGTTTAAAACTTTTGCGCAGTAGTGTAGATATTTGCTTTCTTCCCGTAACCCATTATACAAATATGGTTGGGCAACATTGGTTATTCAGTTAGTGATACAATATTTTCAAAAACAAAAATTAATAACTTTTTGAAAACAAGCTGAAATTAAACAGATATGAAACGCATTCCCAACAAACTTTATGTTCATTCCTTTTGTTATATCTTGCTATTTGTATAAATAGTTTAATCTGAAACCTTCATCCATCCACCAAACCTTCTGCCATTCATTCATCCATCCATCCATATCCAACCACACATTCTCCTCCATTGTCATCTGCATTCTTTTGAGTTTTACAAAATTAACTGAATTGCAGTTCTAGTTTTCCCATTTGTTGGAGAATTACAGTAAAAACTAAGATAGTGATTCCCCTGAGTGTGACATTTGGTTATTGTGCAGCTCAGTGACATCCTGCTTTTTGGAAGAATAATGGTCTTGTTATCGTACAGCGCTGGGGTCTAACAAATAGGCCTTCTCTAGAGTGTTGGATGCCCAGTGGCGACATGATAGATGTGGCTGCAGCCTGGGGTGCTTGTCCATTGTAAAAATAGATGAAGTGATAGGGCCCGTCCATATGGTAAAGGATGGAGAGGTTGGCAAACTACTTCAGTAATCAATGGCTATTAATTATAGCTGCATAGTCACCAGTCACCCAGACTCAGATTCATCAGTCAGATGGGTGGGCAGTTGCTAGATGATGCTGGTCATACAGGCAGACAAATTCAGGGGAGGCAAAGACACATCCACATACAATGTTCAGCACAGCTATAACAGAAGAGTATAAACCATTTTCCATGTGCTATGCGGGTAAAACATTAAGGCACCGCTTCTCATCAGTGTATTCTGCCATGGAATCTGGAGTCATGCAAGAGCTGTTTGCTTGACAACTGGTCTGCTTAAGGAAAATGGATGCACAACCCGACCCCAGAATATGCATCTCTGGAAACTTTCAAGTTCTATTTGGCAGAAAACTTGGGTCGTTGTGCTCATTAATCTCCTGCAAGAACGTTCTCATGGGCTTTGTGATCTTTGCATTCAAAGCTCTTTGCCACGCAAGGGCCGGCTAGATTAATACCACTGCTTCTGCTCTTGCTGATCTGGCAGGCTTTCCTTTTTCTAGTTATTGTGATGTATGTATTTATTTATTTATTTTTGGTCTGGCACACACATGGGTCTGCAACACTGGCATTTCAGCAACAAAAAAGGTCAGCAAGAACCTTTCTACCATGTGTTGAGGACAGTAAGAGGAAGCAAATACTGACAGACAGAGAGGAAGAGAAGGAGAGGGAGAGAGAGAGGCTTGGGCTTTCCCTTTCTCCCCTGTGCCTTCCCCTTGGCGTTGACAATGATTAATGGGTCTTGGCTCTTAAGTAAATTGCATACAGGACTGTTAAATTAGAAAACTCCATTTAGGAGCTATAGTAACCGTTACAATGCAGGCATATTACTTGCTGATTGAGTGGAGGGTGCTGTGTCGATGGTGTAGACGCACTGCGTGTTGGCCAGGGCAAGGCGCAAAGCTTTTTTTCTGAGCCTGACCAGAGCTGACAACTGCATTTTGGGTTATTTATATGCAATTAGAACAAACTGTTATGGTTAAAAGATGAAAAATTAAATTGAAAAATGTACATGTTTTTAAAAATGACCAATATAATCATCCTCCCTTTTGTGAACTTCTGAGAATTTCAGAGGGGTTTAAATGAGAGATTGCTGCCTCAGCACTGGCATTGAAGTTCTATTATCTGAATGGATCTAAATTATTTCTTGACAAAATCCTGTCATTAACACTTTAAGATGATCCATTTGGACACAAATGACATCTTGCACATTAATCTTGCAATTAGAGAATATAAATGTCTCAGATGTTAGCCCCTTCACCATTTGCAAATATCCTCTGGTTAGATGCCCTGCACCCTTAGATGATAGAAGATGCTGTTAGACTTGGTGTCCACCAAATGTAAAAGAACAGAAAATAAGATCAGGAGATAAAAATAAAGATGAGGAGCCTCATGCATAACGCTGTGCATAGAATTCACTACTAAAACATGGTGTATGGACAAAAGCGGAAATGTGTATACGTCCAAAAAAATCCAGATGCATAAATCTGTGCATGCACCAACTTCCACGTTCTTCCACTACATAAATCCCGGTCAGTGTGAAAAGTAACGCATGTGAACGCACCTGTTCTCCCCATCTCCTCCCAGAATAACGCCTCTTTGAATATGCAAATCAATACAAATAGCCCTTAAGCTCAGCTTTCTGTGAAAATGACAATGGCAAAAGCACAGGGGAAAATAGAAGAATTTTAGCGAATACCAAGTGGAGGCAAGGAAAGACTTACTACTTGTTGGTTTAAACAGTGGTATAAACAACTAAAGGAAGTTGATCGAGTGATATAGAGTGTCGGAGAAACTCGAAAGCTCAAGTTTACAAAGTCGCACAGTGCCCAAAACAAAAAAGAAGTGTCGGATATCAAAGTCGCCATGAAAAGGCGAGTCGTAGCCCACTGTCTGAGTGTCATATGAAAGCTTATTAGGGTACAGAGAAAAGATAAAAATAGGCACAAAGTGGGAAAAAAGCTTGAAATGTCAACTTTAATCTCGAAATTTCCAATTTAATCACGTAATTTATTTTGTCACTAGCAGAATACCCGCGCTTCGCAGCGAAGTAGTGTGTTAAAGAAGGTATGAAAAAGAAAAGGAAAAATTTGAAAAATAACGTAACATGATTGTTAATGTAATTGTTTTGTCATTGATATGAGTGTTGTTCTCACATATATATATATATATATATATATATATATCTGTGTGTATATATATATATATATAGCAAAATACCCGCGCTTCGCAGCGGAGAAGTAGTGTGTTAAAGAAGGAAAGAAAAAGAAAAGGAAACATTTTAAAAATAACGTAACATGATTGTCAAAGTAATTGTTTTGTGTATTTGGCGGTAGCGTCACAAAGTTGTTTTCGTCTAGCTGCATCAGAAAATGTACCACGACGTCTGACACGCCTCCTTTTTACTGTTTTCTCACAGCTTGGATTGCTGTTGTCATAATGGGTTTGAGTCTACATATATATATACATACATATATACATATACACATACATATCTTCATATCTATATACATATATACATATCTATATACATATCTACATATACACATATATATATGCATACCTATCTACATCATATATACACACACATATACATACATACATACACAGACACACACATATATATAATTTGTGTGTGTGTATGTATGTATGTATGTGTGTGTGTGTGTGTGTGTGTGTGTGTGTATACACATACATACAAACATACACACAGGTATATATATATATATGTATATATATATATATATATGTATGTGTCTATATGTGCGTGTATAGCTTTGATCACTGAGTGCAAGGGAAAAATAATAAAATGTAGTCTATAAGTTATTAAACAGTAAAACATTAACGTTTTAAGAAGTAAAGGTACATTGAGCACTACTGGAGTGGTTGCGGGTAAACTACATTTTAAAGACGGTATAACAGAACAGGTAAGTAGTACTAACAGCAGCTAAAATGTATATGGATCATCTCTCGGTAGTAGATCCCTTTTGAAAGGCGCTACACGACGGCTGTGGTATAGAAATTACATTTTCTATGTGAAAGTCCAAATTTCTGCCTCTGGTAATGTGCCTTACCAGCAATTAAAGAAAATTAGTTTTGTGTCCTCTGCACTGTTAAGAGAGAAAGGCTTTGGTTTGGGATAAAAGGAAAAAAGGTGTAAAGAAAGGAAAGTTGCCTTTTTCTTTTATATAGTGTAGAGAGATGTTTTCGCTGACGATATGATCGCCTTTTGGGGACAGTCGCGGTGGGTCTTGTGCAGACTGGTGAGACGTCCCAGCTATTAATCGGCTGTGATGGCACTGTCAGTCCTTCACTCCTGTGCATGTCTTCATAATCCGAGCTGACGACCTCATAATCGTATACGTGCAAAATAAAGTGCGAAGCGCCTTAATATTATTTTGCCGCGGTGTAGAAAAGGGGTCCCGTATTTCCACTTGTCTGGGCTATAGCTCAGGGGGAGGATGAAAAAAATAAAAAAGTGCTCACTTTGACTTAAGGCAGAAGCGCAGTCAGCGTCTCAAAGGCCGGCACAGCTATGCGCGCGCGCCGGCTGCTCGACTTTTGCTGGGCAGGAACGCCAGTTTTTGCAGACACGTTCACATGATCAAAAGTCTCCGCGCTCTTTGGAGGTCATTCATATATATATATATATATATATATATATATATATATATATATATATATGGCAAAATACCCGCGCCTCGCAGCGGAGAAGTAGTGTGTTAAAGAAGTAATTAAAAAGAAAACGAAACATTTTAATAATAACGTAACATGATTGACATTGTCATGAGTGTTGCTGTCATATATATGCCTGCCTAAATAAGTCACCCTCGCTTCGCTCTTACTTTTTTACCGTTCATTTAATCATGGCTAGTGGCGGAAAAATTATAAAATGGAAGGAGGATTACACTGAGTATGGCTTTACCAAAAAATTTATTGATGGCGAATCGATTATTCAGAAAGCTTGAATTGGTGATCTGTTTTTCTATGTTAACCTCATATTTTTTTATACTTCTTCTCAAACCAAGGTGGTGCGAGGCTAAAATGAATTGGGATGCGCTGATCAATGTAATCGGTGTACCAGGAAATCATGCATTGACAAAAGTTCCCCTTTGATTGTAATGCAAAGTGTGATTAAATGCATTATTTTTTAACGCGTTATGGAGCACATGCATCGAAGCTTCTCAGCTGTGCTTGTGCTAAGAAAAGGAAAGATTTGAAAAATAACGTAACACGATTGTCAATGTAACCTTTTGTAAGTAGTGCCTGGAGGATTCAGTGTGGAGAAACTCTAGAGACAGCGTGTGTATTAACTTGTGGATTTTTCTGTGAATATTTGGTGGCAGTGTGACGAAGTTGCTTCGGAAGACGGCGTTAGCCGCGGAGCTCAGCTCAGAGCAAAATGAGGTAAATGGGAGGGGATATGAAGACGTGACTCCTCCACCCGCCTTAACTGTCAATCCCCCACAAACACAGTCTCTCGGAATTTGCATAAGCACACCCCTTCACCTGCAATTTTAACTTAGTTACAAAGTGATCAAAACTCTCGTTTATATCCTGCGTCCTCTCATTAAACTTGTATCCCGCATTACCCGTGGGCATGAAAAACGCCAGCGGCAGCCTGTCTATTAACTTAATTTAAAGTTTAGGTTTATACCTCGCTTTGTTTCCGAAGTAGCTGCAATGATGAATATGGTAGTATATGTCACTCGCTCGCTTCTTATTGTTTCGCTGCCTTCTCAATTATATAATGCATGTTTTCTTCAGCGTATTTTGGAGCTCTTCCTGGTTTTCTACATAGTGCGTTGACAGTCAGTTCACGTGATTACGTGGGAGGCGTGATGATGTCACACGAAACTCCGCCCCCACGGCGGTCAAGCTCAACTCCATTACAGTAAATGGAGAAAAATACCTTCCAGTTATGACCATTACGCGTAGAATTTCGAAATGAAACCTGCCCAACTTTTGTAAGGAAGCTGTAAGGAATGAGCCTGCCAAATTTCAGCCTTCTACCTACACGGGAAGTTGGAGAATTAGTGATGAGCCAGTGAGTGAGTGAGTGAGTGAGTGAGTCAGTGAGTGAGTGAGTGAGTGAGTGAGTGAGTGAGGGCTTTGCCTTTTATTAGTATAGATTAAAGTAGAACATCATAAAGTTAATCTTAAAATCGTTTAATTTACAAGTTTCTCAAATACCATCGTAACTAAAGTAGCACGTTAAATGCTTTGTATTGTATGTGTTCTTCTATGTGCTCTATGTGTGTGAATCACTACCTGCTTCTTAAATGGGCTTTCTCTTCCTCCGACAGGACACAGAATCCATTACATTCGTGATATAATTAAAATATTGAGATGTATACTTGATATCATTTTCATGAGGATTGGAATTAAAGCATGTTATTAAACATGGGAACACGATGTCGCAGTGATAGTGACGAACTGACGCCCCGTCCAGAGATTGTTCCTGCCTCCCGCAAGATGCTTGCTGCGCTATGCGTGACCTTCGATGAAATAATTTATTGCAGCAGTACTCTCTCTTTCAAACGTACTTACTTGCACTTATTTCCTGTCCTTCCTTTTCTTTCTCCAAGTACCCAATCTAAACCGCGAGGTCCCTACAGGAAAGGCTTTGAAGCATTTGCCATATGAGAGCAGTTCAACAGACAGTGCATATGGCAGTAGCAGCATGTGTTTGATGCTGTATCCCGATAATTCTCTTTCTGATCAGCTGCTTTAGAGCTGTGATTCCACACTCAGATACAGTGATATAAATACTCCGAGTGGTGCAGTGAGAGTAATATGGAAAAAGATGATTCGCTGTGGCAACCCCTAACGGGAACAGCTGAAAGAAGAAGGTGCAGTGAGAGTAACAACACTAAAGCAGCTATGGTATTTGGAATAGTTTGGCCATTCCGTGGATCTTTATATTGTTACAGGTTAATTGCAATCAGATCCCTTAAACTAATAAACAATATGCAGTTAATTTCAGTGTATTTGATATTGCTTTGTCAGGGATGTGGATCTAAAAAAGAAAGGGAAATCACACAGGAACAGTAGCACTGCTTTGATGCTGGGTGCCGCAAGTTTGCAAAATCGAGAGGAGAGCTTGCGTATGCCAAGGATTTAGCAGGCATGAAAATGTGTGTGGCTTTACACCAAGTTTAGTTTTTATACATTGCGATGTGAGTGTGGAAACAGTCGTATGTAACATTTTTGTGCATACACACTGTTTATACATGAGGCCCCAGGAGATGAAAAGACTGACAAAAAACTGAGCAAAGTTCAAAGTCAAAAGATAAGGCAGAAGGTCAAAATCAGAAAGTGAAAAGTGTCAAAAATCAAATTCCAAAGTAAAATGTTAAAATCAAAAGGTAAATGTTGAAAACAGTAGACACAAATATGGTAAAAATGAAATGTGAAGATTTCTAATAGTCCCACAAATCATGCCAGGACTTTCACTAGCCTGTCTAGATGTAGCCTTACCCAAGCTAGCCAGCCTCCAACTATTACCTGCAGGCTTAGACCTTAGCAGGGCGAAAAGGTTCAAAATACAATAAAAGACCTTACAGGGGAGAGAGAAACTGTAAAAGTCTGACTTGTGACAACACTCCAGATAGGAATCTTTATAAATAATATATACTAATAAAAGGCAAAGCCCTCACTGACTCACTCACTGACTCACTCGTCACTAATTCTCCAACTTCCCGTATAGGTAGAAGGCTGAAATTTGGCAGGCTCATTCCTTACAGCTAACTTACAAAAGTTAAGCAGGTTTCGTTTCGAAATTCTACGCGTAACGTCATAACGGTCTACAACGTCCGCCATTTTGAACTTTTTTATTTATGGCCCCATCTTCACGAAATTTGGTAGGTCTTCCCTGTGCTAACCGAAACTGATGTACGTACTTATTTCGGTGGTATGACGGCACTGTCGGCCACCATATTGAACTTTCCAACGTCACTAATTCTCCAGCCTCCCATGTAGGTAGAAGGCTGACCCCATCTTCACAAAATTTGGTAGGCAGCTTCCCTGCGCTAACCATAACCAATGTACGTACGTATTTTGGTGGTATGACGCCACTGTCAGCCGCCATATTGAACTTTCCAACGTCACTAATTCTCCAACTTCCCATGTAGATAGAAGGCTGAAATTTGGCAGGCTCATTCCTTACAGCTTACTTACAAAAGTTAAGCAGGTTTCATTTCAAAATTCTACGCGTAACGGTCATAACGGTCGACAACGTCCGCCAAGTTGAACTTTCTTATTTACGGCCTCATCTTCACAAAATTTGGTAGGCGGCTTCCCTGCGCTAACCGAAAAACCAATGTACGTACTTATTTCGGTGGTATGACACCACTGACAGCCGCCATATTGAACTTTCCAATGGTCTTTGTTACTTATGGGCCTATCTTCAAGATATGTGGTACGCGGGTTCCCAACACTAACTGAATCCTACTTGCGTACATATATACGTCCATAGCCTGCAGCTTGTTCACCATGTGAGGCGGCGTTGGGTCCCCCGTCCCAACGCCTCCCACGTTGTTGGCTGCCTGCCTATATAGGGCCGTCCGTCGCTCCGGTCTCTACATTCCCTTCCTTGCTTCACCACAGGATTCACGTCTCCCTGCTGATAACTACAGCCATTTTATTTAGTCCATGGCTTCTCCGCTGTTTTATTGTTCGTTTATTACGATTATAGTTATTGTGTAGGTATTTTAGACTTACTTTACATTGTTCAGGTACCCATTTCCTTTATCGTTCCAACCGTACCCCCATTAACATGTCTATCGAGGTGATCACCATCGATCAAAGAACTGTCACTTACTGAGTGGTTTCCATGCCCGGAGATGGCACCTGCCTTTTCCATTCTCTTTGTTACATATTGCGCGGCCATATCAGGCTCACTCTTGATATCCGGAGGAACATTGTGTCTTATGTATTGAATGACTGGGACAGGTTCAAGGTATGGACTGATGACGGTACAGGAGATAATTATACTACACAGGAGCACTATAAGAGTGAAATGCTTAAGCCCTTCACCTATGGTTCTGCATGTGACTTGATGGCTGCCGCTGAATTGTTCAGTTGTCGCTTTCAAGTGTACCGAAATGGCCAAATATTTTACACATTTGGACAACCGCCAATGCCTCTTAAACATCTTAGATTCACAGGTGATGATTTCAGTAGTGGACACTTTGATGTTTATGAATGTTTAAACTCTCAAAAGCTGGATGTGAAGTTATCGATGAAACTATCGATGAAAGTTTTTGCTTACAACGCTTGACAGATGCTGAATGTCACTTCAACACAAGTCCTGCAAATACTGTCGTAATTGAAACAAACCATGAAACTCAAACCGATTGTGACAGCAGCAATCCAAGCTGTGAGATTTGAAACAAGATTACTTTTCCATGGCCAACTGTATGTTGCATGCTCAAGAGTAAGCTCAGCGCACAGCTTGGTCATATTGCAGCCGCAGGGCCGAAATGACAATGTGGTATACAAAGAGATCCTTAACAAATAATTATTGGTATATTTTCCCTCAGTTTAAAAAGGTTTAATTTTCTTCTTAATAAAAATTTTAAGGCAGTACTTCGCCACTGCGAAGCGCGGGTACTTTGCTAGTGTATTAACAAAGCAAAAACAGCAAAAATAAAACAAAAGTTATAAAAGGGCAAAAAATGGTTTGTCTAAAAGGTATTTTGAGATAAAAAAAATAATCCAATAAACCAGAAATGAAGAGAAAAAATTACTTACAGTCAGTCTGAACAAAACTCAATGGCCTACTGCTGGGATCCTATCTCTGGCCATGATATTCAACAGTCTGAATTCTTGTGCATTTTGTTTTATTGTATTTTTTGTTAGTTTTATATTATTTTTTCTTGCTTTTATGTTATGAGCTGTCCCTCTGGTTATTAAAAACAGATGCAGGAGCTCAGGCAACACTTTACTCTTGACGCTTTCTTGATCTTTTTGCTATTGTGTTTAAATTACAATTTTTGAATTAGTGGATTTGGACTTATTTGTACTTGTATTGCCTTTTAGAGAACTTATTTTGCTTACTTTCTATTCTTTGATAATTCTTTTTATCATTCCTTGTTTCATATATAAATATCTTTCATTTATAAAGACTCTGATGCCTTTTTGTTCACAAGCTGGTGCTCAGCTTCTCCCTCTTGTGAGACATTTTGTGACATTATGTACTTTTCTGAACTTTGTTAACCACCTTCTTCATTTTAGCCTAGCCAGGCTGAAGCCTAATCTGGTGGCTGAGTTGAATGAAATTACAGAAATGATTGCGAACTTTGCAGAACTACACAAAATTCATTCAATTCAATAGAGAAGGAGGTACTGAATTTGTTTTGAGTGGATTATAATGATGCAGTGGACTTTCAAGTACACCAGAGTGTCTGCCAACTATGCTGGACTGGTTGTTGTGGCCATAAATGTGACATGAGCTGTGAACCAGTACTGCTAACCACTGGTTAAAGATGCAGACAGAATGGTAAGCACAAACAAAATACAACAAATGGCCACAAGCTAGCAATAAGTAAATAATATATCCAGTATACTGTACATATCACTGTGCTCAGAGATTTCCAATCTTGGGGCAAACATTGACCATGCTGTAAACAGGCAGCGTGGGAACAGCTTTTGCTAGTGTTTGAAGTCAGGGCTTCAGGCATTGCTGGAATGTCTTCTTTTGTCCCCAATCTATCTGTGCAAATACTTGGCACTTTTTTCTTCCATCAAGAAGATAGAAACACCTTTTAAATAGTTATAAAACTTTGATTATTATTATTTCATTCAGAATCAAAGGAAAGGGGAATGGCTTGTTTAAAGCTGCATTGACTTGTGGCTCTACGTGGCATTTATGAATAAATAATTAGCCATGTGGTGCTATGCGAGAGACTGAGCAACTGCATAGAAATCAGTGTTATACATCTAGTAGCAGTACTCTTAATATTCTTATTATGGTCAGCTACTGTACCGCTCAAGTGAAAATACTATAAGGCTTTTGTTTTTTGTTTTTTTTAAACAAATGTGAGGAGTATATGTAGCTGGAATGGGTTGTGACATCACACTTGTGCAAAACAGATTGGGCAGTGATCTTACCATACACATGCGTGAAAATGCAGCGTGTGGCTGCTACAGCACTGTGATATCATGCTGATCATGCAAAGCATCATGGGGTGCTAAGAAAAAAAAATCTTGTCTAAACCCACCACAGAGCGAATTTTCAGGAAAATATTCAGTGAACAAGGTCACAGATAAACATGGCATATTCGCTGTGAAAAGTACTTTTCCCTGGTGTGGAGTTTGCATATTGTCCCTGTGTCTGTGGGGGTTTTCTCCAGGTGCCATGGTTTCCTTCCACCGTCCAAAGACATGAAGGTTAGGGTGGACTGGAAATGTTAAATTGGCCCTAGTGGGTGTGTAGTACGTGCGAATATATTCCCTATTGATGGACTCTTCCTGCCTTGTTCTCTATGCTTGCTGTAATGGGCTCCAGCCCACCACAATGTGGCTCAAGAATAAGCAGGCATAAAACAATAGTATGATATGGTAAACTAGAAGAGCATAACTTGGACCTGATACCTCTGTTTATTTGAACATATGAAATGAAGTAGTCGATGCATTATCACTTGTGCCAGCACAGCTTCATGCCAGTTTGTCACAGTGTATTGACAGCACCTTAGATGATGGTGTTGCTTACCGCCCAGTTCTTCTTTAACACAGGAGGGGGACGTGCAATGTCAGACAGTAAGGATGAACCCAATCTCAATTAAAATAGTGTTTGAAGTGGGATTCACCTTGACAAGGAAGGGATGTAATTAAACAGAGAAGACCGTAGCAATGTTTAAAGGACATGTGTTTTTATGGAGGACCTACGTTATAAGCAGTGGAAAAAGGAGATGACTTTAAATACTGTGCCAGTGCACCTTAGGGCACACTTATATAAATCATGCCATTTTAAAGACACCAGCTATAACACAGAGAGGATAATATTTCTTTTTGTAAATAAAGAAAAAATCTACCAACAGCAGGTCACTAATATCTATCCATCCATAATCCAACCCACTATATCCTAACTACAGGGTCACGGGGGTCTGCTGGAGCCAATCCCAGCCAACACAGGGCACAAGGCAGAAAACAAACCTCGGGCAGGGCGCCAGCCCACCACAGAGGTCACTAATATGTAAGGTGTTATATGTCAGTCTATTGAAAGTAAGAGTAAATGGTAAGATATATTCCACATGTGGCAGTACACAGTACTGCTGGCTGACATCTCTGTCTGTGTTTATCAGGCTTAGAGCGCCTAATTCTACTCTTTATTTAAAGTCCTTAGGAGCTAGTTACTGTAAGAGGGTGCTTACGTCTGGCCACATAGGGCCAAGTAAGTGAAGCAAATACTTGAGAATTCATCCATTGGCTTTTCACTCATTTTATCAGGTTAGTTTTAGGGTCTGTTTAATATTTCCTTTGTATTGATCCCCTTTTCCTACTAAAATCTCAGTGACTCTAAGAAAAATATTGTCTTGCAGCTGAGTCATAACAGTACGTGCATATGGTTGCAGATCATAAAACAGCCATAGCTAAAAATGCTAAGCTTACAATTTCATTCAATTCTCTATTTATTTTTTCACATCAGACATAATGGCACCACAGGTCAAATTCAATGACTATCTCACTCAAATTGAAGTAGTGAGCAGAGAAACACCAGCCACTCCCTCAGAAACTTGATAAACTTCCAAACATCTTACACAGTGATATCATTCAGTTGATCAATATTTTGTGTTGTGCATGAGCACATTCATGTAAATACATTTAATAATTTTAAGGCAGTGCAGGCTGATCAGCTTCACGCATTTAATTCTCTCTACCTGAAGTATTCTGACATGCAGTAGTCGGACCCTAATCACAGTTTAAGCCACTTGAGCCTTATTCACTAGTAACACGCAAGTCACATTGGATCACAATGAGTGACTAAGTGATAAACCTTTTGGTTTTTCTTCAGTTCTAAGATTGAGTCATTCAGCAAGCAGCCTAACATTGCAGTCAGTAAACTGAAGATTGAAGAATGATTTCAAAGTACTATGAAAGAAAATCAATCTAGGTGAAAAATGAGTACATTTGCTTGAGTACGATTTGAATGCACTTGTTTTCCATAGCCGAGATCTTTTAAAAGTACCTCTCACACATCTCCTTTATCAATAATGAATCAGAATGTGACAACTTTTTGGCAAACGTGCATTGTGTTGATAAGGGAGTGCTCAAGTGGCCAAGTGGGCTAAAAGTATGTGACTGAGATAAAACCAAGAAGGAAAACAAAATGAAAAATGCCTCATTTCCAGCTTTAAGCAATTACCCATGAAGTAACTTTACAAAACCCATGTCAGCCTTGTCCCAAAGTTATGGCAGCAGTGGAAACTATGCGGGTTTAAACAAACGATTTTAATCAGCCTGCGTTCAGCTGCTTGTCACAGCTGATTTATTGCTCTGTGAGTATTAATGTAGTGTGAGGTTAGAGGTCTCCCAGCAGGGGAGAGGAAAAGAGAAGGAGAGAACTGATCTAAACTGAGAGCGCCCAAACATGCACAAGTCCCTGGGGTACACAGGGCTGCCAGAGGCCACTGATTGCACGGGGCTCTGACATGCAGGGGATAGCACGACTCTGGGTCCGCCATCTGCCCATTATAGAAGATCTTGTGTGGTCCCCGAGACATTCAGATTTTAAATATGCGTCAAGAAGCACATGACAATCAACTTGTATGTGTGGCACAAGTGTGTTAAAGGAGGTCATGTAAAGATAAGAAGATAATCTCTGGAGCAGATGAGATGAGTCCATTTGTGATGCCTGATGTCTGTGATCCAACGCAACAGTCCAAGCTTTTGCTACTCAATTAAACAGTTGGTTTCTTTTTGTGACAGATGATGCTAGTGAACAATTCCAGATGTTGCTGGTAGCATCATGAGACCATACCAGCCAGGCTGGTCAAATCACTCTGTTCATTCAACTCGTAGCAGAAATGATCACAGCTAGAAATGCTTAACTCCAATTCATGAATTGCTACACTGGCTTCCAGTTATGTTAAGAACCAATTTTAAAATCCTTATTCTGGACATGAAAAGTAAAAGATTTGTGATGGATTGAAAGGAAGAAATGGCTCTACCTAACTTTTAATTTTATTACTGGGCAGTGAATATACAAGCTATAAAAAACCTGGACATTTACACAAATAGAATAATAAACACAGGCTTGGTCCGCAATAGAAATAAATTCCTGCAGTACTTCTTTATATTCCTTGCTTTGTACAACCAATAAGTACAAGTGATCACCAATATACTAACAGTCCAATTGTGCTTCACTCGCTCAGAATATGGAACCAATGTAAGAAATATTTTAAGACAGAGAAGCTTTTATCTGTGGTACCTCTGCACGAGAACCACCTTTTTCCATCCTCTCAAACGTACGCAGTTTTTAATGTCTGGAAAACATTAGGGATTAAATCACTTAGAGATCTGTAAATAGACAACATTTTTGAAACCTACGAACAATTACACTCTAAATTAACTTTCGAGCAACACATTTCTTTCACTACCTTCAAATTAGAAACTTTGTTAAACAAAATCTGCCCAATTTTCCTCACCTTCCACCTACTTTTATTCCGGATAAAATATCAATCAGTCTTGAGGACTCAAACAGCATTTCCATAATATATAAAAACATTTTACAGTCCCTCCCTTTCAAAGATTAAAGAGGATAGTGGGAAAAGGATCTCTCACTCAACATCTCAGAAAAGGAGTGGAAGGCAGCCATGCACAGAATTCACTCAAGCTCCATATATGCGAAGCATACAATTAGTCAACATAAAATCATCTATCGAGCACATCTCTCTTGTTTAAAATTGTCCAAAATGTTTCCAGGGCAAGATCCAACCTGTGAATATTGCAGTCGAGCTCCAGCTTCATTGGGCCACATGTTTTGGGCCTGCACCAAATTAACATCATTCTGGACCAAAATCTTTAAATGCCTTTCAGACAGCCTTGGTGTCACAATCCCTCCTCACCCATTAACAGCTGTGTTTGGTGGACTCCCAGATGGGCTTAAAGTGGAGAAGGACAAACAAACTGTGATCGCCTTTACTACACTACTGGCACGTAGACTTATCTTGCTCAGCTGGAAGAATCCTAACTCACTTATTTTAAGTCAGTAGGTAACTGATGTTATAGACTATTTGAAATAGAAAAAAATCAAATTCGCACTTAGAGGATCTGTGCAAAATGTTTTTAAAACTTGGCAGGATCTAATCAGTAACATTTTAGAATAAGCATTTAAATTGAAGAAGCAAATTCTCTCCTCTCTTTTTTATTCTATGTATTTTGATTCATTTATTTATTTACATATTTCTACTATTATTAAAGTTTTACTCTGTTGTCCTTTCTCATGACTGGGGGTTGATTTGTTTCAAACCTATTTTTCTTAAAATTGACAAGCTTGTATGGAATGTTATTTGATTTTAATTAAATTAATAAAAGTTTTAAAACAAATGAAAAGAAGCAATGGAGGGAACAGGACAAAGATGGGGTTCAGCCGACCTGGAAAAGCAGTTGCAAAGCATTGGTAGAGGAATGGTAAATCAAATGCATCTAATGGTATTCTGGGAAAACAAAAGCGAAACCTGGATGACACCGAGGAGTAATGGCCTCACAAACAGGTACTGGACATTGTAGTTTGATGCCAAGCAATATGTTCCTAACTTTTAACTGACCCTGAAAATTTACTGGATTTAGCCAATAGTGACACTGGGAAGAGGATTAAAAATGTTGGAACCAGAGGCCCTGTGAGTCTGCAGTCAGGTTTTGGAGAGAAGATAGCAGGTTAGTGGATAGGTAACTTCACTACAGTTATGAATGTGACGATGTGGGTTCTACTCCATGGCTCCCACTTCTCTTTAGGGAGCCTCTTGAACCTGACACCATCGGTAATATAACCGGATGAGCTGGATAATGAGGACATCAAATGAAACCAAGGAGAAATGTGCAAAGCGCAAAAGTGCTTTTATTTAAAAACAACAAAACCATAACAAAGAAGTGTCCAAATAAAGTACAGTGCTCCATACATCATTAAAAACTGTGACAATGTGGAGGTTAAAATTGAATAAATAAATCCATAAAACGAAGTTAAAACAATGGCTGTAAGCAGCCCTTTAAAAATAAAACCAGGTGCCGCCTTCAACTGGCGGCTCCCCTGCTTCTCCCATCCGGGCTATGCACCAGGGGAGTCGTCCTACCTTCACCTGGCTTCTCCTACTGGTCTGGTCGCCTTTTGGTCCCTGGCTCCATAAGGCTCTGCCAGACCGGGACTCAGGTTCCCCAGTGACCAGGGTGCTCATGCTGAGGCTTCCATATTCCGAGGCCCCGATTACTGCTGCCTTACACGGCAAGCTTGATCATGGTCACTCCTGCTCCTTTGTAAAACTCAGCAGGAGTGATCCAATCTGTCTGCCACTGGGTGTCGGCCAAACACCCCGCTAGGGCTCACTTCCCAGCTGCCTTCCTCCTTACAGCGAGCCTGCTCTCACTCACTCACACCCACACCGGCTCTAAGCATCCAGCTTCCCTTTCTTCCTCCGCTAACCTCCGTTCTTTTGATCTTTTTTTTTTCCTTTCTCTCCACACTTGCGCTTCTCCTATTTATAATGGGGACGTGGCACAGGTGTGGCGATTAGCAGCTCCCAGCATCAATCATGGATACGGACAATTCCTCACATGTGCACTTAAGTGAGGAAACGCCTGAACCATGTCGCGTCCAAGAACCGCTCTGGCCACACTACCACATTTGCTCTTTAAGCCACGAGTGCGGTGATTATTTATTTAAAAACTTGGCCTTTTCTTCTAAGTCTTGGACCTGCCATATCACAATGATGAGCCCATGGATTCTGTCATTGTGACCATTTACAGTGGATTCAAAAAGTATTCAGAATCCTTTGCTATTTTCATACTTTGTTGTGTTGCAGCCTTATGCTAAAAATATTTTGTGACAGATAGGGGTCGCTGTTGACCCCTGAACCCTTAGACACCACATCAGACACCAGGTAAAAGTTCAGAAATGAATTTAATTTCTTGAATAATGTGCACAAAGCACCTCCACCTCCACAATACTCTCAATATTAAATCAATAATCACAATCCTCCACTCCCAGCAGCTCCGTCATACTTCCTCCCAACTCGGCTCACTGCTGGGATCTCACACAGTCCTTTTATACTCCTTGATCCGGAAGTGCTTCTGTCCCTCAGTCCACGTGATTTCATAGCACTTCCGGGTCAGGTGAAAACTCCTTCTTTTCTTCAGCCCAGAAGTACTTTGTTTCTTCCGTCCCCGTGACTAGGGAGTACTTCCAGGCTATATGGAAAATACAACTCCCTGTTTTTCCCTGCAGCGTCCCCTGGCAGCCCCCACGGTATCCAGCAGGGCTGTGAAGTAAAACTCCAAGGTCCATGATGCCCTGCTGGAATTCGGGGCACCTCCATGTTGCAGGGAGGACTCCATCCAGCGGCGTGGGGGTATTGGCCGGAATAAACTGCCGGCTATATACCACAATTTACATTTATTTTTTCCCCATGTCTAGCAACACTCAACACCTCAGAATAACAAAGTGAAAGTAATAGTAAGTTTAGAAATCTTAAATTTATAAAAAAAAAACCCAAAAGCTAAAAAAATCACACTGACAAAACCATTCAGATCCTTTGCTATGAAACTTGTCTCGGGTGCATCCAGGTCTACTGATCATCACTGAGATGTCTGGAGTTCATCTGTGGTCCATTCATTTGATTGGACATGATTAGAAAAGTCACACACCTGTCTATAGAAAGTCCTACAGCTGACAATGTTTCAGAGTAAAAACCAAGCTATGATCTCAAAAGAATTGCCTGCAGAGCTAAGAGACTGGATTGTGTTGAGGCACAGATCTAGGGAAGGCTGAAAACAATTCCTGCAGCACTGAAGGTTTCCTGTAACACACTGGCAATCAAAGATTGGAATAAATATGTCTCTTCATAGAGCTGGCCACCTGGGCAAACTGAGCAATTGGGGGAGAAAGGCCTTAGTGAGAGATGTGACCAGGAACATATGATCACTCTAGTTGAGCTCCAGAGAATCTGTATGGAGCTGGGAGAAACTTCCAAAAGGGCAACCCTTGCTATGATATGAGCTTTATGACAGAGTGGCCTGACAGAAGACTCTCCTCAGTAAAAGACACATAGAAGATTGGCTTAGAATATGCAAAAGGACACCTTAAGGACTCTCAAACTGTGAGAAACAAGCAAGACTACACTGGGTTCAGGTAAAGCTGAACAGAGCAAAGTAAAAAGATATCCTTAATAAAAACCTGTTTCAGAGTAATCTGGACCACTGACTGGGTTAAAGATTCACCTTCCAACAGGGACATGACTCTAAGCACAAAGCAGAGGACAGCATACAGGTGCCGGTCATAAAATTAGAATATCATGACAAAGTTGATTTATTTCAGTAATTCCATTTAAAAAGTGAAACTTGTATATTAGATTCATTCATTACACACAGACTGATGTATTTCAAATGTTTATTTCTTTTAATTTTGATGATTATAACTGACAACTAATGTAGATGTTACTGTAAACTGTAGATGTTTCTTAGAAACAACTCTGGGAATATCCTTGAGTGTCCCAGGCAGAGGCCAGATCCATTCTAGCTTCTGTGGAGAGGCCCGACAATAACTGACAGTCTCCATCCAACCTGACAAAGCCTGAGAGGATCTGCAGAGAAGACTGGCAGAAAAATCTCCATATCCAGATGTGCAAAGCTTGTCACGTCCAACTCAAGGAGACTCCAGGCTGAATTCGCTGCCAAAGCAGCTTCAATTTAAATACTGAGTAAAGGGTCTGAACACTTGTCTCAATGGGATATTTCAGTTTTTTTTTTATCTTTGATAAATTATCCAAAATTCCTTGTTTTTGAGTGTTTTTTTTTGAGTGTTGCTTGATGAGGGAAAAATGAATTTAGATGATTTTACCGCAAGGCTGCAACATAACAAAACATGTAAAAAGTGAAGGGGTCTGAATACTTTCTGAAGATTCTGCAGATCTTTAAATAAACAGACACAGAAATGAAAATCTGACTGGCGCATTACAAGTGTAGCAAAGGCCTGAACACAAAATATCTGAGTTTGACAAAAACAATTTTAGAGGAAAGAAAAAGTCAAAGTCACCTAACAAAGCATGCTCATATCTTAAACATTTTCCTTAAATGGTTTTCATCAAACATGTATTATTTCACAGTTGTGTTTTCTTTATATAAATCAAGTTTAGACACTTTTCTAATACATGTCTTGACCTTAGATAAGATGGCTGCCATGGAGGCAACATACTGTGTCCTGCATGGCCCACCCACCTAGCAGCAAGCAGCATGATAGTGACCATCTTCACAAAATTGCAGCGATCATGATGTCACTATTTAAAAAAATAAATAAAAGTAGAACAAAATACAGCATTTCCTTTAAAATCCTGAGAGCTGCAGGGCTGTTATTTTTATTCTATCTAAATTGGGATACATTGTTCATCCCCCTTTGTGTTTTATTTAATAATAACAACTTGGGACCTTTTGGAGCTATTCTATATATATGGAGGATTACCATAAGAGTGCCCCCTAGTGTTACATTAGTTTCTGTCAGAAATCAGAAGATACAGACTCTCTTAAAGCTCCCAGAATGCATTCAATCACAGTAGGAGGCCGAGTCGCTAGTTCTACAGTAGGGCCTCCAGATTATGGAATGATCTAACTGGCAATGTATGAGACACCCCATTGATTTTAGCATTTAAATCCAGGATGAAGGTCCCTCGTTTTAGTAAGACATGATCCTTTCAGAAGTGCTGATAAGGCAGGCCATATTGATTTTTAATCGTGGTGGCATTCATTGTGGTCAAATGTTAAGTTTTTGTCATTATTTTCTCTTCTTAGCATCCAGAGTGGTGCTTGGCCCTGAGTCACTTTGATGGGATGGGACCTTAGAATGAAACATTAACAGTATTACAATTAGGGATGCTCACCTCTGCCATAGGACATATAGTGCAATGTCCAGGAAGGGGTTGGGTGGTTTATTAGCCATAAGTCGCATCAGCTTTGCCTTTTCCTAAAATCTATAAACCGTAGAAGTGTATTTTCACTGGGAATCTATTTTTTCTCCACTTAAACTTTATCCTTTATTTTATTACTATTAGCAACATTACTATTTAAATTCCTGTGTCTAGACACTGCATGTACAGTATGTGTCCACATTTGTATGTACTCATTGCATGCAGTGTATAGTTGTACTGCACGCTAAGTCGCTAACCTAGAAAGATTTGCTAGTAATTTATTCTAGAATTGCTTGAACAGAGTGTCTTCAGGGCTCTAAATTAGTAGGCAATACCCCCCTGAGCAGATAGGGGGCACTATCACCAACACCATGCCTCCTACAGTTCAGAGGCACTCCAATGGGATGATTAGTGACCTAGCTTTCGCTTAGACCATGACGCTGTACCCATTCCGGACTGGCACTATAAAGATCGCTAGGCCACCAGAAGTGGATTTTCATTTGAGGACCAACATCTGAGGAAGACTGAGGCCTACCTCAGCACCTTCTTTCTTTTTTTTCCTGGCTGCATGGTGTTACATTTCTTCTCTCTTATACATAGTTTTCATTTGAAATCTTTTTTAGTTTGCCTTATTGAATAGGGATAATGGCTAATACTCCAACCCTTCATTGACTAATGGGTCCTTTGTTTGATCTTACAATAATTATAGAATAGCTACATTTATTTGTGTAACCCCAATCAGTTTCAGCAGCCGTATATCAGTGAGAATCAAAAGCTAGCATCCCCTTTTTGCGTCTGTCTGAACCCTGCGTTGTCTGCTGCTTCTTCATTAACGTCATTCTCACCCCAAACAGACTACCAGTATTTTTATCAACAGTATCTTCTCTGTATGCATTTTTTTTTCAACTGTGAATAGTCAAAACTGGTTCATTCTCTGCCACAAGAAATGCAATAAAACACACATAACTATGTGACACCATTTCGAGAGCCGTTCTTACATAGAAAGTGGATTGAAGTAGGAGCTTTGTTTCTACTTGACTGTTATGTGACATTTAACTGTATACATCTATTCATCCACTATCCATCTTCACAGCCTTAATCAAAGCACAGGGTTTTTGTGTGCTGATGACTATGGAGCACAATTCAGTGTATAATATACAGCAGAAAGGGTAAAACCCAACTGTTTGTCCAAATGGATCCAAATTTGACCTGTGCATGACCAACAAATCACACAGACAAGTCATTTCTGGTACACTTTATTAACAGAAAGTGGTGCAGCTATGACTCAATATGAACTACACCCGCCCCTATCCATTTTTCTTTGCTGTTGTACTTATCTGTCTGGCACAGAAATTTGAAGGATGGTATTGAAAGATTCTATACCTTTTATAAACCTATGCTATATTGGAAATTTCAAATTAGATTAGATTAGATTAGGGGTGGGCAATGTCGGTCCTGGAGGGCTGTAGTGGCTGCAGGTTTTCATTTCAACCCAGTTACTTAATTAGAAATCAATCCTTGCAAATCTCAGACCTTATTTAATTTTATAGCTTGTTAGTCTGCAATATTAGGCTCTTATATCATAGGTTTTTTTTTCCTTTCCAAGGATATCATCCAAATGATATGAATCTTAAAATGGATAATCTGTCATATTTTTTTCTTAAATGTTTTTTTAAACCAAATAGACCATGATGAACACACAGGTGTAAATGGAAACAAGTTAAATGGAGAACTGCTGGCTCCTTTTGTTATTAGCATCTTATTGCTAATAAGAAGCCATTAAAAACAGCAAATGCAACTGTTTACAACTGAAATAAGCAATTAAGTGTGTGGAACCTTAACAAGCGAGACCACTAGAATGAAGTATGAAAATGTCACTTGAGCAATAAGTGCTTCATCAGCAATAATTGACTATTCATTAAGAAAGTGGGTTGGAACAAAAAACCTGCAGCCACTGCTGCCCTCCAGGACCGGCACTGCCCACCCCTGGATTAGATAAACTTTACTAATCCTATAGGGAGATTCAGAATGTTACTCATCCTGACCTTCAGATTGAAAATTATCCTGGGGCATTCATCATTTGACACATTAACAAAAAAACATAAAATAACTTAAAAAACTTCAAAAATGATATCTAAAAGGAAAATGTACTCAAGTCAGGAAAGAACCTCTTGCTGTAACATAATAACAATAATGATAATATAGTAACAATTAAACCAGAAATACAGTACAATAATGACAAAATGAAAACATGATTTAAGAAAGGCGACAATGTCCAGTCAATTCAGTTTGCCACAGGTGGGCTCCAATCAAGTTCTAGACATGTCTCATGGATTATTAAAGCACCTGAGCTCACAATGTCAAGTACCAGAAAAAAAGGGTCTGAATATTAATAGAAATGAGAGATTTCAGTTTTTGATTTTAATACATTTACAACACTTTCTGAAAACATATTATTATTTTGCCATTATGGGTTATTGAGTTTAGATTGATGGGCAAAAATAGCAAATGTATTCATTGTAATGAATCTCATAACACAGTAAAGTGTGCAGAAAGTGAAGGGAGTACCTTCTCAATCCACTGTATACTTTCAAACCTGCGTAATTCATTTAAGGTGGAGGAAGGCCAAAGTTTTCTCAGGAGAACTGTATACAAAGCATGAACCATAGCTGGACCTCACAGTACACCCCTGGGTATACAGTATATATGATGTAATTGCCAAATTGGACAAACTTTTATCTGTCTACCTATCTATCTGAACAGCATAAGGAAAAGGCTGAGCAAAATGTATTCTTACCTTTTCTTTGTTTTATGTTTTCATTTTATGAACACCTAAAGCAGTGGTTCTCAACCTGTGGGGCAGGCCCCCCAGGGGGTGCAAAGTAACAAAAAGTAGGGCGTGAAGATGTGAAAAAAAGAAAACAAGAATCAAAAATATGAAAAAACATCTGTTGAAACCAAAACAAATTAATTAAACTACATTCTGATACTAGAACAATAAATATAGAGTAAGATAAATGTTGATAAAAGTTAAGTAATGTATAATAAAATATGCATCTACATTTAAAAAAAATGTTAGGGGGGGGCGCGATTAAAACTGTTATGAAAACTCGGGTCGCAAATACTTAAAGGTTGAGAGACGCTGAACTAAAGGATTTGACAGAATTGACAGACAGAAATGGATAGTTAAAGTTCACAAAAGGATATGCATGCTCACCTAATGATTCACTGTGTAAGAAAAAGACTGTCACTACAAACAGAATTTAATCTATTGACGGCAGAACATCTAATCTTCAACTCTCAGTAGTCTTCTTATGAGCACACAGAAAATGCTAACATAATTTTAGCTCAACAAATGCATAAAAAGGAAGTTCAAAAGATTTAAAAGGTAAGAGACAAATTGAGTGAATATAAAGAGATAACTAGTATATTTATGGAATATTACAAATTTCAATACAAGTCAAAGTGTAATGAAGTACAATATTATGGTAAATTTACCATTTTGGTAAATTAGAATTGCCACAGCTTGTCACACTGCTTGTAGAGAATTAGACACACCACTGAGGTGTACGTCTTACAGAGTGGGAAAGCATCAGGTCCAGATGGCTATCCAGCAGAATTTTACAACAGAATGTCTGCTAAACTTGCTCTTTCAATCCTAGCTATGTTTAAAGAAGCAAAAGATGCTAATAATTTTAACCCACATCCTGTGCCATGTGTTGATTGCTGTCTTTCCAAACAAAACTAAATACCCTTTAGAATGTGCATCTTGTAGACCAGTTGAATAATGATGATAAGGTATAGTGATAAGTTCTAGGGTTACAAAGTGCTCCCTGTAATAACATCAGAAGACCAAACAGGGTTCATTAAAGGCAGGCAATTATTGTCAAATGTTTGCCACTTGCTGGATATACTGTATACCTAGTACAAAATCTGATATTAAACCTGGCTTAGTAAATCGGACACTGTTTCCCTGACTGAGGCATCACCAGATGGATACATATTCCTTCATAAATCTAGAGATTCTGGTTGAAGAGGAGGCCTTGGAATAATTCATTGTGACAAAATTTAAATCACTTCTAAAAATTTAGGGGAATTCACATCCTTTGAGGCACTCATTTTAAATATTAAAACAGATTCCAGCACAGTTGTAGTGGTAGTCTACAGACCACCAGGGCCATATTCATGGTTCGTGACTGAATTTGGCAACCTTTTATCTGATTTGGCTATAAATTATGATCATATAGTGTTGATGGGGGATTTTAATGTACACATTGATGTGGAAATTGACACCTTTAGGAAATGTTTTATTTGTTTGTTAAATTCAGTAGGGTATTGTCTGATTGTTAAAGGTCCAACTCATAATCATAACCTCTCATTAGATTTAATTATAAATTACAGCTTTGAAATTCAGAATTTAAATATTACTCAGTTAAATGAAGTTATTTCCGACAACTATTACGTTTATTTTGGTTCTTCCTTTACCGATACACTCACAAATTAAAACAAAAACAGTCCAACATCAGCATTGTAATTCTGCTTCAAAATTTATAGTAAGTAAGTAAATTGTAATTGTGGGAAACAATTTAGATCAGTTAACATTAAATTATAATATGACCTGGAGAGAGGCTTTGGACTCAGTGGCTCCCCTTAAAACAAAAGTGATCAAAGCACATATAAACTTACCCAGGTTTAATGAGAGCACTCAAGCTCTTAAACTAAAGTGCCATAAACTGGGGTGTAGATTGAGAAAAACAAAGTGTGTTAAAAATATAAAAGAGCTCTCCTTAGAGCCCACTCAGACTACTATTCTAAACTAATAGAACATAACAGTAATACTCCTAGTGTACTGTTTAGAACAGTGGCTAATTTAACAAATGGGAATTCGGATATACAGTGTAAAATACCAACAGACATTAGCAGTACAAACTTTATGAACTACTTTAATGGGAAAATTAAAAACATAAGATCCCAGATCTCAGCATCACAGTACAAACCGCATACTAGCTTGGCAAATCCTGTTATACCTTGCATTCAACACTTCAGAAACTTTATTCCTGTAACAGAACAGGAAGGCTTTAATTTTTTAAATGAAATGTACTACTTGTTCCCTAGATCCAGTGCCAACAAAACTTGTAAAAAGCTCAATGAACGTTCTTGCAGCACAATTCTTAGCATTATCAATAGCTCACTACTGCATGGTCCCTTATGTACTTAGTACCTGATGCGGTCATTATACATTTACTTAAGTCAGGCCTAGACCCACATACATTTAATAACTATAGACCCATTTCAGACATACCCTTTCTCTCTAAAATACTTGAAAAAGTAGTCGCAAATCAGCTTCAGTTTCACCTTACACATCATGATTTATTTCAGAAATTCTTCTCTCTCTTTTGCCCCAGTCATAGTACAGAAACAGTACTAATATTGTTATAAATTACATTCTGATATCCTCCGATGAAGGAAATTCCATTGTAATTATGTTGATAGACTTAAGCACAGTGTTTGACACCATTGACCATTCTATTTTACTAAACTGGCTGGAAAAGGACATTGGGCTTACAGGCACTGTTCTTACCTGGTTTAGTTCTTATTTATCAAATTGATTCCAGTACGTACAGAAAGGTGCTTACGGTACTCCATCATTATACACAGAATTGAGATATGGTGTCCCATACTGGGACCTTTACTGTTTTCACTTTACATGCTTCCACTGAGATCTATCATTAGGATACATAATGTTAATTTTCAATCATACACAGATAATACCTAGTTATATCTTTCTTTAGACCAAATTAAGTTTCTACGATGTTGTCTTCAATTAGTTGTCTTAGTGAATTAATGGATGAATAAGAACTACTTGTTTTAAACATAGACAAAACAGAGATTATTGGAGAGAATTATGCTGATTTCAACAGCATTTTGTCATTATTTAACTCAGTTGGTGTCACCATTAGTTTTTCTGAATCAGCCTGCAATTTAGGCATTATCTTTGACTGCAGCATGTCATTTAAAGTGTGCATTATAAAATTGTCCAAAGCATGTTTCTTCCATCTAAAAATTTGGGGAAATTAAGGTATTTTCTAAATATGCAGTATACTGAAAAATGAATTCTTGCATTTATTTCTAGTAGGGTTGACTACTATAATGCAGTGTTTAACCTGTTCTTTATACAGCTTCCAGATAATTCAAAATGCTGCTGCAAGAATTATTACAAGAATAAGAAATACAAACACTTAACTCTGGTTCTTAAATTCTTACACTGGCTCCCGGTTAAGTTTAAGGCAGATTTCAAAATCCTCCTTTTAAATATATACAGTGGTGTGAAAAACTATTTGCCCCCTTCCTGATTTCTTATTCTTTTGCATGTTTGTCACACAAAATGTTTCTGATCATCAAACACATTTAACCATTAGTCAAATATAGCACAAGTAAACACAAAATGCAGTTTTTAAATGATGGTTTTTATTATTTAGGGAGAAAAAAAATCCAAACCTACATGGCCCTGTGTGAAAAAGTAATTGCCCCCTTGTTAAAAAATAACCTAACTGTGGTGCATCACACCTGAGTTCAATTTCCGTAGCCACCCCCAGGCCTGATTACTGCCACACCTGTTTCAATCAAGAAATCACTTAAATAGGAGCTGCCTGACACAGAGAAGTAGACCAAAAGCACCTCAAAAGCTAGACATCATGCCAAGATCCAAAGAAATTCAGGAACAAATGAGAACAGAAGTAATTGAGATCTATCAGTCTGGTAAAGGTTATAAAGCCATTTCTAAAGCTTTGGGACTCCAGCGAACCACAGTGAGAGCCATTATCCACAAATGGCAAAAACATGGAACAGTGGTGAACCTTCCCAGGAGTGGCCGGCCGACCAAAATTACCCCAAGAGCGCAGAGACGACTCATCCGAGAGGTCACAAAAGACCCCAGGACAACGTCTAAAGAACTGCAGGCCTCACTTGCCTCAATTAAGGTCAGTGTTCACGACTCCACCATAAGAAAGAGACTGGGCAAAAACGGCCTGCATGGCAGATTTCCAAGACGCAAACCACTGTTAAGCAAAAAGAACATTAGGGCTCGTCTCAATTTTGCTAAGAAACATCTCAATGATTGCCAAGACTTTTGGGAAAATACCTTGTGGACTGATGAGACAAAAGTTGAACTTTTTGGAAGGCAAATGTCCCGTTACATCTGGCGTAAAAGGAACACAGCATTTCAGAAAAAGAACATCATACCAACAGTAAAATATGGTGGTGGTAGTGTGATGGTCTGGGGTTGTTTTGCTGCTTCAGGACCTGGAAGGCTTGCTGTGATAGATGGAACCATGAATTCTGTCTACCAAAAAATCCTGAAGGAGAATGTCCGGCCATCTGTTCGTCAACTCAAGCTGAAGTGATCTTGGGTGCTGCAACAGGACAATGACCCAAAACACACCAGCAAATCCACCTCTGAATGGCTGAAGAAAAACAAAATGAAGACTTTGGAGTGGCCTAGTCAAAGTCCTTACCTGAATCCAATTGAGATGCTATGGCATGACCTTTAAAAAGGCGGTTCATGCTAGAAAACCCTTAAATAAAGCTGAATTACAACAATTCTGCAAAGATGAGTGGGCCAAAATTCCTCCAGAGCGCTGTAAAAGACTCATTGCAAGTTATCGCAAACGCTTGATTGCAGTTATTGCTGCTAAGGGTGGCCCAATCAGTTATTAGGTTCAGGGGGCAATTACTTTTTCACACAGGGTAGGTTTGGATTTTTTTTTCTCCCTAAATAATAAAAACCATCATTTAAAAACTGCATTTTGTGTTTACTTGTGTTATATTTGACTAATGGTTAAATGTGTTTGATGATCAGAAACATTTTGTGTGACAAACATGCAAAAGAATAAGAAATCAGGAAGGGGGCAAATAGTTTTTCACACCACTGTAACCTGAAATGGCCAAGGTCTGGCTTACTTATCTAAACTTATCATTACTTACAAACCAGAATGGATTAATAAAATAACAGCGGTAGGTTGAGCTGTTAGTTAAAGGGCTCCAAAGCTCTGGAATGGTCTACCAGCTACTATAAGAGGTGCCCCTTCACTCTCAGCTTTCAAATCCTGGCTGAAGACTCACTTCTTCAGTTTAGCATTCCCCGACTAGAGTTGCTGATTAACTGCATCTCTGTTGTTAGTCATTAGCACTAAAACATAAGTAACATGATATTTATAAACTTTTACTAATCCTCACCTTTTCTGTTTTTCTTTTCGGTACTCAAATGTGGCATTTGGTGCTACTGTCCTACTGCCAAATTGTTTACCTGCCTAAGGAAAAGTCATCTCTGATAAGAGAGCACTGGAATCATCAGGTAGCTCTGGAAAGGCCAGTAGGGGCAAGGCAGCATGTTGGCCAAGGTCTCCAGAACGCTGAACAAATCTGAATACTATTATGTGATATAATCTGCTTTTGCATTTTGTTCTGTACTTGTACTATTACTATTGTACTATTGTATTGTGTTGAGGATTACATGTACTTTGTTCTGTGTATTGTATTTACCCCATTTTTTGACACCCACTGCATGCCCAAGCTATCTAACACCTAACCCAAGATTTCTTCCATTTTTTTCCCTACAAAGGTTTTTTTTTTTTGGGAGTTTTTTTCTTGTCTTGTTAGAGAGTCAAGGCTGGGGGGCTGTCAACAACAGGACCTGTTAAAGCCCATTGTGGCACACCTTGTGTAATTTTTGGCTATACAAAAATAAATTATATTGTATTGTACACTTCCTCAGCAACCGAGCATTCCAGAAGTTAAGATGTCTATGCCTTACAGCCTTAACCATTATTTATTAATTCAGTAAGTGTTTGGGCTGTGTGTTTAGTGATAGGATGCCTTCCATCACTGGAACTGACAATTTGGCACAGCATAGTGCCATGAATTAACCAGCATGGGTAGACTGCAGGAGATAGGAACATGGCCAGACTAGTGCAGAAAGCAAATAATCTACTGACAAATGATAACATTATGCTTAAACAGATTATTTCAGAGTAATTACTGTTGTCAGGAAATGAAGCCAGGAAAGTAAGTCTGCATAGTCTCTCTCCCTCTCTGTAAAAGTACAATCTGGTGGCTATAACCCTGCATCCTAATATACTTAACCTTCCCAGTGCGCTGGACCAAACTGGATTTATTAAAGACAGGCAGCTATCATCAAATGTTTGCTGGTTGTTGGATATTCTGTACACTCAAACAGAAACTTACCTTCCAGAAGTTGTGGTATCTCTAGATGAAGAAAAAGCTTTTGATAGAGTAGAATGGGGATATCTCTTTGCTGTTTTGCACAAATTTGTGTTTGGTCCAGATATTGTTGTCTAATTGAGTAACTTTACTCAAGTCCAGAAGCCTCTGTGCAAGTGAACAATATTAATTCTTGATTATTTCAGTTTAGAACATGGAACCAGGCAAGGCCATTTGTCATTGGCAAAACTAAAAAATAAAAAAGAGAGAATTATAAGGAACGGAAAGATACAAAAATAACTCTGTGCGGATGATTCTGTTCATCACTAACTGAAATGTATCATTGCTGATGTTAATAAATATATTAAATGATTTTAACATGACCACTGGATTTAAAATTAATCTGGAAAAAATGTACTTTTGAGAATTCTTCTTGGGCTGACATCGCTTGCTAATGAAGAAGAACAGCAAAAGTTTTGCAAAGTGTGTGCCCAGAGTTTCTTTTGGCTATTGTCCTGCCCTGCCACTGCATCCTTACTTCTTCTATTTTTCTCCCATCTTGCAGTTCAAATCTTAACAGACTTTACAAAATAAGCTGTGGGATCTGGGCACGTGACTTGATGGTGTCAGAGTTAGCTGTTTTCTCTTGTCTTTTTCTCACCCCCAGTTACCTTTCATGGGTGCATTGAATTCCTTGCAAGACCAAAGGTGAGCGCAGTATGGCCTTCATACCTATGAGAAGCAGGGGCATAAATCCAAGGCATCCCTAAAAGGTGAACAACCTGAACATTGAATGATTACCTAGTTCATCTCTCAGATAATTCTGCCCACTTCATAAATAAGAAGTATTGATGGCCATATTTTAGATTTTTGCAAGTGGTAGCAAAATCTGGATATTTTGACCCACCTCTGATCTGGATTGGAGTATTCCAGTGAGAGTGACTGTTTTGTATTTCCACTGGGATTGGAGGTGGTGTGCAGAGAGGTTTGTAGTGCCCCCTAGTGCAGACATGCCCAATATCGCAACGCATAGTAGATTAACCCTGTCAAGAGGAAGACCCTCCAGTTGTGTCTGGTACTATTTATGGAGTAAACTGGCATTCCCTATTTAAACCTGATGAGAGGAACATTCTCAGCAGCATCAACTAGAATAACCTCACACTCAGAACTTGTTGGATTTTAAGCTGCCCTCCCAGAATATGTACTTGAACCCTTCACACATTTCTGAATGTTTACCCTTTTTTCCTCACTCACATCCTTTCCCTAAGAAAAACTGCATCTGACTTTTTGGCCTGACAGGCATATTTACAACCTTCCATGTTCACCTTGCTTTTTCTTCCGGCTTGTATATACTTGTTAAACGGACCATCAATGGCCGTAATATTAAACAATAGAGAAAATAAAAAGAGGCCTCTATAAGGCACGTACTGGCCCCAGCATGGGCTCTCTCAGCGGGCCGCTCTTGTCAAGGCTGTTAATGTGAGCGCCTGTTTTACAACCAGAATGACAGCCGCATTGTTGAGGCCAGGGCTCAGCACTGACAGCTGGAATCAGTCATTTTAACCTGTCAATTAATCAGGGGCGGCTGTCTGGCAGCTCTCAGGGCTGAAGGACAGCAGCCTTTGAGAGGATTAGCCTCACCGAGCCTAGGGAGGAGGCAGTAATCTTCATTGACAAGGGCGTAGGGCAGAGAAGCCGCTGCCAAGGAAGCGAGTTGGGAACAAGAAGTCCGACGCAGCAAAGCGATTTGTTTTATTTGTGTCTAACTGCAACTTGATTAAAAGAAGAAGTTAAAAATGTGACGGCTAGTATTACTTTAAGCTTGGTGGTGGGAGGCTGGCATTTGAAACTTTCCCATAATATTAGTGACGACAGACAAAGAAAGTTTTTCACAATGTCTCAATCTTCTCCCCGTCACATTTTCTTATGTTCATTCATTCAGTCATTTTCTGAGCTCAAATGCTTTATACTAACCCAGTTATTATAGTTATTTTGTGCCGTAGGCCAAGCTTATTAGTGTGCCAACCAACCGTTTGGTAGGTTACCCATGCGACTGAAACCCCCCCTGCCCCTTAGCGCTCTAAGCGAATGCCTAATTCACCTTAATAGTGGTGCCGGCCCTGGTAGGACCGCATAAACAAATCCAAAAAGTGTACAAGAGAACTTATTTATAGCGTGCCAGGAATGCCAGTGAAATCACCACCATTCAACAACAACAACATTTATTTATATAGAACATTTTCATACAAAGTGCTTTACAAGATGAAGAAAGAAAAGTTTATAAAAAAATATAAAAATAAGATTAGGCAATACTAAGTAACAAAGAAAATGGCCAGGAGGACAGAAAACAAAAAAAAAAAAACCCAGAGCTCTGGAGAAAAGCAAAACAAAATCTGCAGGGGTTCCGAGACCACCCAGCCCCCTCTAGGTATTCTAGCCAACATAAATTATCTAAATCAGTCCTCATGGTTTTCAGGCTTCAAGTGGAAGAATTAGACGATGATGGTCATGTGGACCTCTGGCCTTCAATCCATCAAAGTAGGGACACCGCGGTGCTTTGATCAGGTGGTGGTGGTGCAGATCGCCACTATAGAAAACCGGAAAAAGAACAGCAGAGAAAGTAGGGATTAGTATAGATCCATGAAAAAAATGATAATTAAATACATATACAGAAAATCTGGGACTGTACGGTGCTTTGATCAGGTGGTGGTGGTGCAGATCGCAGCCACAGAAAACCAGAAAAAGAACAGCAGAGAAAGTAGGGGTTAGTACAGATTGCGGAGCCATGAAAAAAAAAGATAATTAAATGCATATACAGAATATCAGGGTTACACTAAAATGAAGCTATAAGAAAGCCATGTTAAAATAATGGTTTTTTAGCAGATTTTTAAAGTGCTCCACCATATTAGCCTGGCGAATTCCTATTGGCAAGCTATTCCACATTTCATCATGCATAGCAGCAGAAGGCTGCCTCACTTCTTTTAAGTTTAGCTCTTGGAATTATAAGCAGGCACTCATTTGAAGATCTAAGGTTACGATTTGGAGTGTAAGGTGAAAGGCATTCTGAAATATAAGATGGAGCGAGATTATTTAAGGCTTTGTAAACTATAAGCAGTATTTTAAAGCTTGTTCTAAATGGCACGAGTAACCAATTTAGTGACAACAAATCTGGAGTGATGTGCTCGGATTTTCTTTTCCTAGTTAAGATTCTGACAGCTGCATTCTGCACACCAAACTCATTCTGGAGCTCAGGTTTCCATGTCTTCCATCAAACAGCTCCCAGCAAACAGAATGCTTTGTGGTACAAGTTAGTGAAAGTGACATATGTGGAGCCTTTAAGATAGGAGAAGACAAAATGCAGCTGGCAAAGGTTGGTGGCCTCATAGCTCCTGCATTTTGAGGCATTTTCCGCCTCTCACTGTCTCTGTTGTAGCAAGGTAAACACCATCAAACCTCTGCCTAGGAAAACCAGAGTAACACACATCAATGGCTACCACTCATTACTACATCGTTCTGTGGCTGAGAAGTAACTGCAATAGCCATTATTGGCTAAGATTCATTTTGAAACTACAATCAGTAGGCATCAGAGGTAACCTGCAAAACCGAATCTTAAGATGGTTAACCAGAAGGAGACAAAAAGTTTAGATATGAAGAGAATGCTTCCATTGCAGTTTGGTTATCAGTGGAGTCCCTAAAATTTTAGAGATAACAGCTACTGAGGAGGCTGCAAAAATAATTTAAGAAGGCTTGGACCAGCTTCAGAAGTGCTACACATTGGACACAAGGAACATTAGTTATAAATGCAAGATAGGAGACGTTGACCTACAGGAAGTAATTTCTGGGAAGGATTTAGGTGTTTATGTTGGCACCACATTTTCATTATCTAAGCCATATGTACAAACTATTAAAAAGACAATTAAAGTGTTAGGTTATATTATAAAAACAGTTGACTATAAAACAAGAGAAATTATGATTCGACTATATAATACACTAGAGAGACTTGTCTGCAGTTCTAGTCATCAGACTACAAGAAAGACAGAGCAACACTTGAGGCTTTGCAGAGGAGATCACCCAGGTACATCCCGGGACTTAAGGTTTTGTCGAACTCTGGCAAACTCAGAGAATTAAACCTGTTTAGGTATTTAAAATCTTCAAAGCATTGATAAAGCAGATCCTGATGAATTCTTTCAAGTTAAGGGTGAATCAGATACTCAAGGACATCAGTGGAAGTTAAGAGAAGTGCATTTAGGACAGAAGCCAGGAAGCACTTCTTTACTTTGGAGTTGTGGAAATCTGAAACTAACTACTGAGACACAGAGTTGAAGCAAAACCCTTGGCAAGCTTTAAGAAGAATCTGAATGAGATATTGGAATAGTTTAACTATCAACTAAACATAAGAGCTTGATGGATTGAACAGTGTCCTTTAGTTTGTCAAATGTGTTATGTTCTTATATTCCTAGACCTTTTCTAGGATCCATAGTCACATTCAAGTTCACCTACCAGAGTCAGTGAAGATACAGTGGGAACTCGGTTCACGAACGTCTCGGTACACGTACAACTCAGTTTACGACCAAAAAGTTCGCCAAACTTTTGCCTCGGTTCACGACCACACACTCGGTATACGAACAAGCTAGTTTCCCTTTCGGTTTGTACATATTCAGTCTCTCCCTGTGCATTTCCTGTGCAGCGAGCAAGAGAGAGAGCGAGAGAGCGCGACACACACACACACACACACACACAGAGGCGCGCGCGCGCGCACACACACACAGGCAGCGCGAGAGAGATGCGCGCACACACACACACACATAGAGGCAGCGCCAGAGAGAGCACGACACACACACACACACACACACACACATAAAGGCAGCGCGAGAGAGATCACGACACACACACACAGAGGCAGCCCGAGATGCAGACACACAGGCAGCGCAAGAGAGAGCTGGACGCATTAAAGTAGGAAGGCAGTTAAAGAATGCACTGGGCTTGATTTTGTTTTCACTTCTGTTTCCAGCGATCTGTTCGTAGCGTGCATTGTAGCGTGCAAAACTATATTTGTGCTTAAAACTATAAAAAAATATATATTTACATACAGTTCGTATGGTCTGGAACGGATTAATTGTATTTACATACAGTCCTATGGGGGAAATTGCTTTGGTTCACGACCAAATCGGTTTACGGCCAGAGTTTTGGAACGAATTATGGTCGTGAACCAAGGTTCTACTGTATCTCTCTGGCCCAAACCACTGCTCCATGACAGCACCATGATAGGCCTGACACCAAGGTCAGGGTACAATTTATTTTCCCCCAGCTGTCCTTAAGACATGCAGATCCTGGCTTGTAAAACGCTGTCATTGTGGATATGGAATTTCCTAACAAATGGACTATAGATGGTAAGTACCATTTGTTGATCTCTTTTTGTGACAAATCTAGTTCTTCCTAGGGCCTGATGGCTGTCGCCATCCCCCCTAATATACCTGAGGAAACCCAAATACCTTCCCAGTGCACTTTTCTCTCCTACTTGTTTCCTTACTCAACATCCAGCTGATGTGCGGATGTGTCAGAGGGAAATTAGGGATCCTGAAAGATTTGTCTCCCAATGTATAGTTTGGAAACGCATCTTTCTGCTTAAGTAAAATAGAGGAGTGTGAAGATATGGATTTATGATCACAGGAAATAGGCTGTTATGATAAGGATTTATAGGTTAATAGGATCCTTATTGTCATGTGAAGTTCTTATTTGCATATGCTAATTAACATGCAACACTTTGCCTTCTCTGGTGCCATGATTAGTGAGTACGAATAACTTACCTTAAAACTTTTCATCTTCCTTACCTTAAATACCTCAAAATTTGTCTTCCTTACCCGAAACCACAGAACATATTTGTTGTAATTACTGTAAAATGTGTAAAATTCATGCCACACCCTGTTTTTGCTGAAGTGAAAAACTATTCATATAATCATTTTTTCTGAAACTTTCCTGGACATTTTTTTGTGCATAGCCAGTTTGCAGTGGTGTTGAGTGTAGCGGCCAGAAGACTGTCCTGAAGATCGGTAGGACTGGATGACTAATTGATAGCAACCTGTCACACGAGTATGTGGAGCTCAGCATTCCAGAAGGTTTGAACTACATTCTATAAGCCTGAGATTCAAGAATCTAGGTGGAGACCCTTGGAGGAAAGAATAAAAAGAAGATAGTGGCAGATCTTAGGTGGGTTGCAGAGAGACAATGGGAAGAACAGTAGAACATTTCAGCCCATTCTACATAATGGGGTGGCATCCTTGCTATCTGCATGTTTCTTAGTTCATAAGGTGTTTCTTGTGGGTCACAGCAGCAGGAAAGTGTGAATACAGATGTTGATCTTCACAAGGTTTGGAAAGAGGATTTATCATTATTGAATAAATTAACCGGATGTTGGACTTTGAACCTATTCAATGTGTGCCTCAGTCTTTCCATCTTGATGTAAGTTACAATAATATATACATTTTTTTTTGTTAGTCCTTAGAAAAGGGCCACATGGGTGTTCTACTGTATCACAAACTTGCCTGCCACTATTCAAATAAACATTTTCTCGGAGATCAAATTAACCGTGTGCTGTACAATTTATTGCAATTCAGCAAAAAACTCATGTGGCATTAATATATAATAATAAAGAGACATTCTGATGCCCCAATGTTGTTATTTACTTATTTCTATTCAAATACTACTTATAGTTATTTCTCCCTTGGTCCTTTTTAATAAGCTGGTGATAATTTGCAATGGGAAGAGCTGGGCAGGCAAGACAAGGAGAAGAAGCGCTCTCTGTTGAGCTCACCTTAATCTCAGTCCCCCTGGCATACAGTAGTCTCATGTCATGACACTCTGGGTTAGCATTTCACTAATTCCATCTTCACCTGACGATTTGGTAATGGCTAGGTGTGCTTGCTTCAAGCAAAGCTTAGGTATTTTCTTATCATGATAAAACTCTTCAATGGCTGACTGCTAGCTTAACTTTAACAGAGTTCAAGTATTATCAGGCCCACCTGTCTGTTTCCTGTCACATCACACCACATGCCATACTATTTACTCACTTCACTGTTTAATTTAAACTGAAAACACATAAAATATTTTTATCTATTTTCAGAAAATAAATATATTCTTGTGGCTGGCATTGTGGAGGTCTGATGAAGAAGTGCTTTGAGTCTGGAGGCCCCCTGACTCATATGGGCTGCGGGGGTATCCAGTGCATCAGTAGTCATATTCCTGGTTACAACATGGCTTCAAGCAATATATGCTCCTTTTTTAAAGCCAGACAATTCTGACAGTAAAGCCCCCCACCCTCCTCAAATCCACACCTCCACTGCTCAGAATATCCATCATCCATTAATGAGATTGCCCTTTGGAAGAAGCTGGACAATTCTGATTGACCTGTGGAGCTAATACTGACTGTCCTCTGCTTTCACTTGGTCAGTTTGCAACGTCCTTTCAAGCAGCTTGTGATGATAATACATCTGGTAGTAAACCCATCAACCCTTCTGAAAGTCATACCTCTTGTGAATCGTCCATTGTCTCTTGAGGAGATTACCCCTGGCAGAGAGCCGGACAGCTTACACTGATTGGCCACAGCACAGAAATTTTAGAGTTTATATTAATTGTCCAGTTTCTAGCCAACCAGTTTGTTATAAATTTTCCTTTGTTGAGAGCCCTGCAACTCCTGTTGATTCCTACCTTGCCACAAACCATGCATTGTGCTTTTATGTACAAGCCCATTAAATGCATTGCTATGGATTGTGTAGTCTGCCATACTGTACATGACATACATAGGTGAATATTCTGAAGACCCCATAATCCCAGAACTGGGTGCAAGACAGGACACACCCCTGGACTGGGTGCTAGTCTATAAGTGGACCACGTCTCACACACACCCAGTTACGCTCACTTGCATGTCTGTGGGGATGTGAGAAGAAAATCGATGCAAAGACAGGGAGGATGTGCAGATTCCATACTGATGACAATCAAACAGAAGGACTGAAACCAAAGGATGCTGAATCTATAAGATAGAAAGACTACCCACTGCTCTGCCATGTCATCTTGTCTAACATACTAAAGCCCAACAATGTAAGAAAGAATGAAGACTGTTATCTAAACATTATATGCGACAGAGGCAAGGGTGAGACTTGGAAAAGACAAAATAGGCCCTTGTTAGGCAAGGTTGATTTGTCTCATAATGACTGTCTAATGTTTATGTGGAAGCCTGAAGAAGGGGCCTGAGTTTCCTCGAAAGCTTGCATATTGTAATCTTTTTAGTTAGCCAATTAAAGGTGTCATTTTGCTTGACTTCTCACTACATTCATAATGGTTAACACGGTACAGCACTACAGAATATGGATGTAGGAATAACGACCGGTGGACACATGATCAAAACTCTCAGATTTACAGATAATAGAGGTAAAGACTGTGTGGGACACTCTGAACGCCACAGTGGAGAAGTTTGGAATGAAAACGCATAAGTGAATTTGATACTATGTGACCATAAGTCATTTGACCTGCCTGTGCACCGATTGGAAAAGCAAAACCGAAATGTAATCAATTAGATAAAGACATCAGCCGAATAAGTGATTGTACAAAGTATGAATAATGATTTGTTTCCAAGCAGTTCCAAAGATAAACCCTTTGTTGAATCAGTTGCCATATGAAGGAATCTTTTTTTTTTTTTTTGTCTTTTTCTCTGGACCTCTTTCACCACCTACTTTATTTAACACCTAACATGCAGTATAATTAAACCCCCTGAAAAAGATCGGCCAGCCAGCAGACATCCCACCCTGACACTTTAAACTGCTTCACCCTTTTTTAAAGAGGGCTATGACCATTTGTGAGTGTTTACACACAAGTGTAGGTGGGGGGTGGCCAGTTACTTAACAAGCCATGACAACACCACATTGTCGCCCTCATGCAATCTAATAAGCGCCAATCGTTTGGTAGACTACGGGGTCAGAGATCAAGTAGAATACATCAATAGGGTTGTCAATGTGCCTTCAGAAGCTTCAGTAACCTATTGACAGCAGAATGAAGTGTCTGGAGAGGAGCTGAGGCTTGTCGGTAGTGCTGAGTGATTCAATGGATCGTACTAACTCCAGGATACCATGAGCAGCCATCTTAAGGAGGCTCTGTGGCCTAATGGGTAAGAATGTGAACTTTTATCCTCTGTCTGAATGACCCTGCTGCAGTATACACTTTTCTGTTCTAAGCTTTATGCTTTCCTGCTGCTTCTTTGTCCCTCTTTTTCTGATTCATCAGATCATGAGGGGCTGGACATAAATTTAACATTGACAGCCATTATTTACTAGATAGCCATTTCCACAGACAGCCAGCTCAGAGCAATAGAAGAAAAAAATGAAAAAGCTTTCACCTAATAATGTGGTTTAATCTCATTAAAATGTGCACTTAGGTAACATATGACACACAACAAAGGGTTGGTTACAAATTTAGAAAGAAAAACTCCAGCATGTTCACTTATTCTGTACATACCCCTTAATTCTGCACTTGCTGTACAGTCTCTTACATCTATTGTTGAAGGTTGGAATTTGGCTAGTTTTAGAACTTCTAATGTCCTAAGGTTGCGACCTAGCCCGAAGATCTTCTAGAAACCAACACATGTACTGTCATGTGTTACACACACACCATCTAGTCACTCCTTCAGAGTTGGTTGCTCGCTCAGTGCAACTCCTCGATTTCTGTTTCCATGATTATGAGGCTCAACGCACAAAGCAGGCAGCATGAGGCAATATTGTGATGCAGGTCTGTCATGATTCGATTCATGATTCCCTTTAACAATTATTTAAATTCCTTTTTTGTCTTTTTTGTTTATTTTTATTTCTTTAATTATTATCATTTATGTTAATTGTAAGTTTATTCTTTATATAATAATGTATTTTTATCAGTTTTGTATATTATTTAGTTTCTATGTGTCTAGGACTCGATTGTCCTTTTTAAGGCAACTCCTTTTATCTGCCTTCCTGCTACTTGAGCTTTCTAATGTTGCTCAGAGCATTTTTAAATAAATCTTTGATTTATGAAGATTCTTCGTTTGCCCTTTACATCTCCTATCCAAGGGTTTACAGTCATCTCTCCTCTACTTGGGTGTTTTTGATATAGTGGGACATTTAAGAATATATTTTTGAACTTTGATTTAGAAGTGCATTTTGGCCCTGTTGTACTCTGAAGCCGGCCACTCTTGGTGGACCCCAGGTTGCCTTTATTTGCACACCCAAGTGGCAAACCGGTGAAGACTCAGGCCTGATTTCCTGCCATTTTGAAGGCCTCACACCATTTTGGAGTTAATGGATTCCAACAAACAAAAAAGTGTGAAGCATCTAAAGGATCCATCCACCAGACCTCGACCCAGGCCGTCTGACCCCATTCTCCTAAATCAGAACTTGACTTTAAATTTCGAATTATGCTTTAATGTCACAAAATTGTAAAAAAAAAAAAATACTGTAAAAAAAATACCCTTCAAGGGAGATTGTTAACTGTAATAATCTCTGGCTTAAGAACAAAGCCAATCTGGAATGTTTATAAAAATATGTATTGTGACATGTATATTGTAATTGTGCGCTTGGGAGGTAGCTAAAGGGTCTAAATGGGAATGAAACTGCAAGGGATAGGGTGTTGGAAACAAGCACTAATGCCTTTTTCCCTTTTTCAACAGAACCATGGCAGAATAACTTTTCTCTTCCACTTCCATCCCAACCAGATGACATCACTTCCAGCTTTACTCTGTTGACATCACTTCCGGCTCTCCCTTGATGACATCACTTCTGGCCTCTAATGATGATGTCACTCCCAGCCTGCCCCTGATGACATCACTTCCAGCCGCCAATGATGATGTCACTTCCATCTCCTCTGCTAAATGATGTCAGTTCAACACCTCCAGCAGCCATTTTCATTCCTGTATAAAAGCTCCATGATATCTCTGTTGAACTGTTGAATGTACTTTTACAAAAAGACCAAGTTTTGCACTCAATTCTTCAAAGCATCACTCCAGACATTATACAGGGAGGCTTCCCCAAATCTTTATATTTGTTTTGTCTTGTTATTTCTTGACAGTATTTATTTGAAAGTTACAAGAGAAGCAAAACAAGGCAAAATGTGAAAAAAAAACAGCAAACATGATTTTTATAAAACAAGACCCAATATGTAATCCATCAACCAAAACTAAGAACAGTAGTGAATAAACCCAAGAAACTAAAAAATTCAAATACACTGTGCTTCATGAACTTCAATGAACCACTGAAGGATCTGCTCCTTCCTCTCAGGACAGCTAGCCTGAAGGTGGACCTTCAGCTGTGCGATTGGTGTGGCCCCGCCTCTTGGAGGACCAATCCACAAAACACAAGGAACGCAATCAAAGTAATGTACTGTACATAGTCAGAATTCCAAAAGGGGAACCGAGGAAGGCAGAATATCAAGCACATGGCCAAAAGCAAAAGAAACAGGCAGAGTTAAGCAAAAACATGACAATAAGAAGCACCATAAATCTGGGTTGCACAAAAGGGTATTCCACATCCTTACCCATTATCCAGTAACCCAGTAAAATTGTTTTGAAATTTGTTCTTTCATTTTATCCAGATCTAGAAGACCACTAAAAATATATGAATGTGCATTTTGCAACACAATCATCCTTTGAGAAAGAGGAACAACTAGCAGTTATTACATACAACAAGAAGCCCGCTTAACACATTCTATAGTTTATGCCTACATTTTGTAACATTTATTACTAAAATATGAAAAAGTTTCTGTTTTAACAATGTGTTTACACAGATTACTGTAGAAATGGAACACATATGAAATGCATGTGTTCCAAATAACAATCTATTATTTCCACTCTAAAACTCCAGCAGTTCACTCCCAGATAATCAAACAAGGCATGAGCTGGGAGAACTTAGTTAACGTTCTGCGACGGTGGGGGATGGAATAGCAGGATGCTTGCTGCTTGTCTTAATCAGCACATTTACAGGACAAAAGACGCTGACGGAGAGGTGCGAATGGATTTAAGGTGGGCCGGATTTATGAGTTTTCTCATAGGCTCTGGTAATTCTAGTGTTAAATTAAGAAGTCTGGAATGTTCAAACTGTGAGCATCTCACTCCCTATAGTGTTCATCATTGAACGCAAACCCCAATTATGTGTCTTATTATTGTAAGTGTATAAACTCTGACTTCATTCCAGCTAGTGCACCCTGAATCCCTGGCCCTACATCATTTACAGAACAGGAAAAATGCAAAGCATCAATAGACCCATTAGCTGTCTTCTAGATGACTGAAGGATTCCCCTCTCCATCTGAACTAGCCAAATTCGGTTCACTCTCTAAACCGACCTCCAGGCCAGCTTGGGCTCCTCCCCTTCTTCTATAGTCCTTGTGGGAGAAACTTGTGCTTTGAAGCTCTTAAGTATTTATGGGAAAAGGTAATTCTGTTTTCCAGCCAACATAGGCCAGTGGGCAATTGTCAGAAAAAGCAGTCCAAATTCTGTACTCCCTTCCTCCATATTTAGTCTGAAGTAGCACAATCTCATATTGTTTCATGTTCCCCATTAACACAACGAATATCCACCTGCACCAAGCTTTTGCAACGTAACCTCTGGAGCAAGTCACAGTGAATCATGGAGAGATCACTTCCAGAGTCCAACAGCACCAGTATCTCCTTTCCATCTACATCCACGGAGACATGAAAATGATCACTCTCCACTAACTTGGACAGAACCTTGGAGCAAAACACCTCTTCCAAGCCAATCTCCATGGACTGAGCTGGTGAGAGATGGCATTCTCTCAAGATGTCGCCAGGCAGCCAAACATCTGTAGTCAGACAAAGGTGTAGAGTTCTTAAGATGATGTCTTCTGCTCTGGCTGGCCCCCACCCCAGGGATTGCTGGAGCTTTGGCAGCCTGAACTTGAACTTGACTGACAGGAGCATGACTCTCAAAAAAATGCTGAACATAATCACTGCAGTTCGTGAGGGTTTGCAGAGGAAGAAAACCTCTGGACACTTTGAGTGAGTCAAGATGGATGCAGACAACCTGGCAGCTCAGGAGCCAGGGTCATGCTGGGGTAATCCATCTCTTTCCATGTGGCCTGCACACTCTCAAGCTTTCTCATCAGGTCCACCAGTGTTTTGACATCATTCCTGAGCATCTTTTCTTGAAGGTCCTCACTTAATCCTGCCAACACAATATCCATAGCAAGGCTTCTGTGTTATACATTCCACTGGGTCATCTCCAAACCATCTTTTGATGAGATTCACAAAGTCTTGGACCTGCACTCTTATAGGGTGATTCAGATCAACTTACGGCTCTTGGCAAGGGAGCTCATGGAATTAAAAGAACAATTTTCTCCTTCAAATAGTCATAATCATCAGTCCTTTCAAAAGGAACATTTCACATAACTTGTTGAGCATCAGCAGTCAAAAGAGAAACCACATTTTTAGCCTAGCTTCTCCTATCCCAATGTATCAGAGTACCAGCGCACAGAGCGCCATACAGGAAGAATTTGGGGTCATTCAAAGGTGTCATTTTCTGAAGCATGTCCCTGGCAAGAACAGAACCCTTGATGGGAGCCACTTCCTCTGGAGCCAGGGTTATCTCTGGGTTTGGAGGTAAGGGAACATTCTGTCTGTTGAATGGCTTGCTGCTAAGGATCCATTTGTGCAACACCCCACTTGATACCATTTGTCGCGCCTGAGTAGGAAGGAAAGATCTGAGCAAATAAATTCTCTTCTGGTACAGTACTCAAGCGTTCTTCAATAAAGGAGCCTTTATTTAAACACACAGCAAAGTAGACAACTTCTGGGTTGTCTCATTTCTCCAGCACCATTTCTTGAGTTTAAAAGAACCCATAGGTGTCTTCCTTGAGAGCATTCAGCTGCAGAGGTAGGTGCATAGCAGGGACAGGGGCAAGGGCCGGGACCGGGTCAGACACAGTCTGTACAGGGCAGAGAGAGGACAGAACAACATGTGAGTAAACTGGCTTTAAAAACTCATATCTATACGTAATGAGTGCTTTATGCAGTACGGAGGCAGCTCATCCCGAATTTGGTAGTTGGAGGCTGTGCAATCGTTCTTCCACTTCTGGTAAATATTCCATAAATGTAAACGATGAGCAGAACCTCCAGATAGCAATCATCAACACTGAAGAGGACAATACTCTTTTATTACATCCTATTAGTTCTACCACGATAATTAAATTGGAACCCTAAATCCTAATCTGTATATTGTTTACAGTGGTCAAATTGTATTCCGAGATGTGTTAAGACTGCATTGAAAAATTTTGACCCCATTATAATACTTTCTCTTATGCGGTAAATGCAGAAAAAGTAAAAACAGACTCCACTATTGAGTCACCATGTGCATAAGAGCAAGTCAACTAATGATCTTAATGTGAAAATATGAAATCAAATGTACTGTAAACGCATTAACTTGATCTGGTGAATGTTAAATTAAACAAACATACTGGAAAATCTGCAGTTGATTTGCCTTTGCAATGGGCATTTCTTCCCAATTGATTACAATACTAGTCTTTACCGAAACACAATCATAGTCAGTGGCGGCACCAGTCACTTCAAACCACCAGGTTCTCGGCAGGTCCCAAGCAATGAAGCAAACATAGAACAAAGTAATAAATGCAAAAACTGAATCAGTATGCATAGTGCATGGTTTGCTATTTCAGCAAACCAGTACAGCAAGTTAACAAATTCAACAAATTCTTGACTTTTGATACTAGTCCAGTAGTCCATAAGTGTATGTTCATTTTAGCATAATGCGACAATTGGGAAATATTTGAATGAATTTGTCAATCACACAATACAAATCTAATTTCTTGGCCCTCTCAGCATGCATGGAAATTACTGCAATATTTGACAAGCGCACGTCTGTCATTGTTGATCGCAGATGTGTTTTGATTAACGTAACTTTGCTGAATGATCTCTCGGAAACATTTTAGCTGCTAATGTACTAGTGGCATTACCAACTTCACCGGCATTGCTGCTTTCTCGCTGTTCTTGCGTTTGTCCATCCTGTTTTCCCATTTTGTGTTTTCCCATTGTCAACCACGAACGTAACGTTTGCTGTGAGTGCGACATTTCAGCACAAGCAAAAATTCTACAAATTACAATTTAGAAATATACTAGCAGTTGAGCGCGTGTAAAATTCCAGCAGCATGTGTTGTGGGAAGGCGGCACGATGCATGAGGCCAATGGTAAAATGACGCATGTGCATGGCTGGTTCTATCAGGCTACAAGTATGTATTATATAAGTCACTAGTCCATGTCTGGGATAAACTGATAGCACTAGTTGACTTAATGCCAGCCTCTTGGCTATTGCTGGGCTACTGAGTGATCAAATACAGAGCTGCAGCAATATAGAAAGTGATACTATGACAGTGAAAGAACAGTAACAAGAAATCTCATCAAATTTTTCACTTAGTCACCAAATTTTTTACCAGGTTCTTTAACAGGTCCCTAGCATTTTTACTGGGTCGTGGGACCTTGCTGGACCTGGTGTGGCGCCGCCACTGATCATAGTAGATCTGTCGTGCCACATTTGCTTGCACTGCTGCCATTCAAAGATGACCATAACAGTAGAAGTTTCATCTCATCCTCTACTAAACTAAGATGGCTGGAAACTCATAATGAACTTCCACCACATCAGAAGCTGTGGCCCTGTCCATCCTTGACCACACATAGCTTAGGTTGCATTCACCTAAAGCTTTTGTTCTCATGTTCAGACCTGTAGCCCCAACAGTGGGGGTAGATTTTTTGCCATGTTTTCTTTTAATTGATCCCATCATTCAGTTTTTCTCACATTACTGCACTTATCTGGATACAAATCAGAGAAAGAAAAAAGGTCAAATGATAAATGCCTTTAAAAAGTATTCATCCTTTTGGAACATTGAGTCACAGTGGATTTAATTCAACTTTTCGAAATTGATCAACAGAAAAACTCTTCATTGTCTCTTCAAGAGTGAAAATAGGTCTCTGCACAATGGTCTGGAATAATTACAAAGATAAAACACAAAATAATTGATCCAATAAGTACTCACCCCCTTAATATGATACTCCTATATCATCAGTTATGCTCCTGGTTGGTGTGAGAAGTCACAGAATTAGTTCAATGGAGATCACCTGTCTGGGGTTTCATTTCATTGTAGTCTGAATGCACCTGAATTTGGAAGGTTCGACTTGTGCTGATTCAGCATGGAGGTCTGACCTACACAATGAAGACATAAGGACGCTCAAGCAACTCCATGAAAATGTAACTACTGAAAAGCACAAGTCAGGGGATAGAGACAAGAAATTATCAATGATTACCCCTTGGAGTCCAGTTAAATCAGTCATGGAGAAATGGAAACAGTAAAGCATGGCTGTAGAGTAGTCTGTCCACAAAAACTGAGTAAATGTGCAAGAAGATGATGAGTGAGGGAGGACACCAAGAGACCTATGAGAAATGGAAGGAGTTGCAAGCTACTGTGGATTAGATTGGAGAGACTGTGCAGACAACAACTGTTGCCTTGGTGCTCCACTGTTTGCAGCTTTATGTACGAGTCACAAAGAGAAAGTCATTGATAAATAAAACGCACAAGAGATCTCGGCTTGAATTTTCCAGAAAGGCAAATGGGAGACAGGTGGAAGGAGGTTCTGTTACTTGAAGAGATCAGACTGTCATACACGTCACATTGTCTTAAACACACTGTGAAGCATGGTGGTGACAGGCTGTGAAGATGCTTCTCTGCAGCAGGGCCGGCAAGGCTTGTGAACATAGAGGGGATAATTAATGCAGCAAAACAAAGGAAAATCCTGATGGCTAACCAAATACAGTGTGCAAGAAACAGGCATCTTAGGAATAGATTTGTCCTCCATTAAGACAATGACCCCAAACATAAAGTCAAAGCTACAAAGGAATTGCTTAAAAACAAGTGTTAATGTCCAGGAGTGGCCAAATCAGAGTCCAGATCTCAGTTCAATGGAGAATTTGTGCCTGGATTTGACAAAAGGCTGTTCACTCACAAACTCTACCTGCAACCTGACAGAACTCGAGCAGTTTTGTAAAGATGAATGGTGAAAAGTGCAGTGTGCAGATGTGCAGAGCTAATAGAAACCTGCGCACACAGACTCAAGGCCGTCGTGGCTGCCAAAGGTGCAGCTAAATGCTGACTTGAATAATTATGTGACCAATTATTTATTTGTATTTAATTTAAAACTGTTTGTAGTGATTTCTTTTCACTTTGACATTAAAGAGTCTTTTTCTGCTGATCAGTTTCAAAAAAGCCAATTTATTTAACTGGGATTCAGTGATGTCAGTCAGTTATTTTTAGGCCTATCCCAGCCAGCAAAGGGCACAAAGCAGGACATGGCATGGCAGGGTGAACACACATACACACAGTAACCACACACTCAAGGGTTGATTTATTAGCACTAGTCCAACTAAACTGCATGACTTCGGACTGTGGGAGAAAACCAGACCACATGAAGGAAACCCATGTAGACATGGGGAGGACATGCATACTCCACACAGGGAGCACCTGAGACATAAACCCTGGTCCCCTTACTGCAAGGCAGCAGCACTACAACTGCGCCAAGGTGCCACCTGATTCAATGTTATATAACAATAAAATGTGCAAACTTCCCTGGGGATGAATACTGCATTGAATATGTTGTGAACATTCAGCCTGACTACAGACAGACACCAGGACACACAGAAGTCCAAACACATGCTTTTTTTTGTTTTTACAATGCACAGTCCTTTGCACAGCACACACAGTGCACACCCCACCAGCACTATTGCTCACAGTCCTTTCTTTCTTTTTCTTCTTCTCTGCCACCCTCCTTCCTCCACTCGCAAGTTCTGCTGTCTCCTCCCAACTCTGGCTCCCCGAATGGATTGAGGCAGCACCTTTTATGTTGCACCTGGATGTGCCCCAGGTGAACCCTGATGATTTCCCTGCACCAATTCCTGGTGTGGTGGAAGTGTTGCAATCCAGGGCTCCAGGATCGTCCAGGCACCCCCTGGTGGTGGCCATGGCCCCCAACAGGGTCGAGCCTCCAAGCTCCAGTCCCGTGGCCCCGATGTAAACCAGGGACGCTGCCCTCTCATGTTTTCGCCTCTCACCTGGACCTTCCATCCTCCGGATGTCCCAACTGGGCCAGAACCCCAGTCATCCGTCACAATGTATAAGAAATGAACAAATATTTATTTCCATATCTTTAAATTCTTAACTCTTGCCATTTTCTTTTTAATTCATATTCTTTGGAGTCTACTCTCTTCTTTGTATCTGAATACTAATGATTAAAGATGAGCAGAGCAGACAGTGGTACAAACATCTCTGCTCACGAAAATGCAGCAGCTATGTCAATGTTATCCATTTATGTGCTTTTAGTAAGTAATGGCTGCAATAGTTAGAACTACAAAAAGAAACTAAATATTAAAAGCAAAAAAAATAATTCTTACCTATGGAACACACACACATTGTAAATTCTTCCCAATCAGTATAACCAGTTTATAATTTCTGCTTTGTTTAAAAAAACAAAGAAACTGGGAGATAACTGCTTCTTTAATTAAATAAGAGTCTAATCAAAAGAAGAAATTGGATGAGATGAAAACATCAAGCGACAAGGAGCCGCAGGACTGAACTTAAGAACCACAGTCTGAATGCTCGGGGTCGTGTTAAGCGTCCCGTCACCTGCAGGTGTCACTGTTTTGCTTCTTTGAAGTCAAGCAGGTTTGAGTTTGAATGCTTTCCAAGGCTTTAATGCGTCTCCCAGTGCTTCCCCGTACACATTGGATTGATTTTAGTTAAGCTCTCATTATCCACTCTGACATCTTCAACTCACACAGACAAAATGCTGAGTTACAGATCATTTGAAAGTCACACCAACTTGAAAGAACTGAAGGCAACAGAGGACAGCTTCTACACACACAGATGGATACAATTCAATCAGACAGGTCGGGTCTCTTCAGTCATAAGTGACGGGAGGCTGGCATTTCTGACAGTAAGTAAAATGGGAAACCTTATTGAAGCCTGATTAATTTATATTGATGAACACCTGTGCTGGTGCAAAGAGTCTCATGTTTAATGCATTTTGAAGTTTATGTCTCAAAAGTTCACTGCGCACACAGGGGAGAATATGTCTGTCATCAAAGAGCTGTCAAGTGAAGGCAGGCCTGGCACTAAAACACAGGAGAGCTATGAGAACAGAGGGTCTTCCTGACAATGAAATACTCCTTTGGGCACTGAAATACAAGAAGGGGGCCACTGAGAGCAGGAAGACGACCAACTGAGATACAGGAGAGGGGAACAAATATACAGATAGGGCACATATTGAGAAATGGGGCCAGGTAATGAGATGCAGGGGGGATGCTGAGATGCAGCAGTAGGCGTTAAATGATGGAGACACTGAAAAGGAGGCTGTGAAAAGAGAAGGTGGCATTGAGACAGAGAAAAGGGGCATTACAATATAGTAGGAAGTGAGATATTGGAGGGGGCATGGGATGCAATAGGAGATGTGGTGATATCTGGGTGCACAGAATATAAAAAACTTAAGACATCTGACAAGTGAGAGGAGGCCAGTAAGCCCATCAAGCCGGTTTGTTTCACTAATAGCTAAGCTGTCCCAATATGTCATTCAGACACTTCTTAAAGGTTGTCAAGTTGTCTGCTTCAACACAAGTTTGTTTCGAATTCCCACAACTCTTTGCGTAAAGAAGTGCTGTCTTAAATGCACATCCCCCTTAATCTCCACTGGTGTCCTTGACTCTGTGATTCACCATTAAGTTGAAAGACTTCTGCTGGATCACCTTTATCGATATGCTTGAGAATTTTGAAGACCTGGATTAGGCCCTCACACTGTCTCCTCTACTCAAAACAGATTTAACTCTCAGAATCTGTCACAGTAGGACATGTCCTTAAGTCAGGGGATGCACCTGGCTGCTCTCCTCTGCACAGCTTCAAGTGCTGCTGCTGCATCTTTCTTGTGGGGACCAGAACTGGACACGACACCTCAGATGAGGTGCTGCACTTAGATACAGGAAAGTGGCTGAGACAGAGTGGGGCTTGAAATACAGAAAGCAGGCAGGTCTCAAGGTGAGGAAGGGACACTGAGATGTGAGCAGATGCCGAGGACAAGGTTCACTAAGATACAGTTTGTCATAAAGTAAAGAAAGTGGACACTTCGATATAGAAGTCGGTAGTGAAATACAGAAGGGGCACTGAGGTGCATGAAGAAACAAGGGCAGTGACAAAGATGAGGACATTGAGATGCAGATTGTGCAGTCACTGAGATACAAGAGAAAAAGCCGAGATGACAGTGCAATAAGATACATGGTGAAATAGATAGTTGATACCAGGGCTGTTTTTGATGAATTTGACATAATATTATGAAAAAGTAAACTTTATTTTGGTATTTGATTTAAAGCACTGTCATATGACATGACTTTTTATGCAATTTTCAGTCACTGACTTCATTTCGATAATCTTAAAGAGTCTGTGGCCATCAGCAGCACACCTCTGTGACCAGCAGTTATGTAGTTTGACACACCCAATGGTCTAGTCCTACCAGTCTGCAACTCACCTCAGCTGAGGCAAATGGGATCTTTGTGTGTGAGAGCTGACAGCCAATGAGTGCTCCGCTGGACGTATAATGCATTTAACGTAGCAAGGAGGACTAAGCAACTAGGGCGTTTTGGACCTCTCAGACAGAAGAAAGGCTTGTCTGCCTAATGTCTTGTTTTACAGAACCACAACAGAATGGAAAAAGGAAAAAACCCTTTATAGGGCACTAAGTGAAATATTTGGAAATTCAAAATTTCAACCCTAGAGTGTCATTGGATGTTATTACAAAACTTTCTTACTTTTGTGACTTTTTTCAATTTTTTTTATTTTTATGTTGCATATCAAGGTCAATAAAGTTATCATATATGGGTCCTCGCCAGTCTAGGGTAAAAATGTTTCCGAAAAATGTACTGTATATACTCGCGGATAAGACGGGACTGGATTTTATTGTATAATTTCCGGTATTTTGTAATGTTGGTCGTATAAGTCGAATGCGGAAAACTCACGGAAAACTATTGGTCCAAGAGATTATGATATGCTAAAGCCCACCTGAGAGAGTAACCACGGAGCACGGAGCCTTTTCTTTCTGTGTGGGTGCGGCAATGCACTGTATCAACAACAACAACAACATTTATTTATATAGCACATTTTCATACAAAAAAAAATGTAGCTCAAAGTGCTTTACAAAATGAAGAAATAGAAAAATAGAAGACACAATAAAAAATAAAAATAAGTCAACATTCATTAACATAGAATAAGTAAGGTCTGATGGCCAGGGTGGACAGAAAAAACAAAAAAAAACTCCAGACGGCTGGAGAAAAAAAAAAATAAAATCTGCAGGGATTCCAGACCAAGAGACCGCCCAGTCCCCTCTGGGCAATCTACCTAACATAAATGAAACAGTCCTCTTTGTATTTAGGGTTCTCATGGAAGGACTTGATGATGATGGTCACGTAGACTTCTGGCTTTCAGTCCATCAATGTTGGAGCATCATGATGCTTTGAGTAGGTGGTGTTGGCGCAGGCTGCCACCACAAAGAAACCGGAAAAAGAAACAGAAGAGAGAGTTGGGGTCAGTACGGATTTTAGAGCCACTATGAATAGTTATTATGATGAATTGAACATACAGAGTATCAGGATTAAGTTAAAGTGAAGTTAGGAGAAAGCCATGTTAAAGTAATATGTTTTCAGCAGTTTTTTAAAGTGCTCCACTGTATTAGCCTGGCAAATTCCTATTGGCAGGCTATTCCAGATATTAGGTATCAGCGTGTGCTCCCAGCCCTTCTCTCTCTCTCTACTGTGCCTGCATGACCAGATGGTAATACCTGAACTATTCCGAAGCAACGTTTACACTTATTTGTGCTTTTTGTATCTCACACCCTCATACACCTTTATCGTAATAGCATCCCTTATCTACGATGGAGCATTCGATCAGAAGAAAACATGAAGCTGGTTTTAAATTAAACGTCGTTGAAGAAGCGAAAGAAATTGGTAACTGTGCTGCTGCAACAAAATTTAATGTGTCTCAGAAACTGATGTGAGACTGCAGGAGTCAAGAAGTTGTAAAAAAAAAAATCTATATGTCGGGATCTGATTTTATCATTGATTTTTCGGGTTTCAAGACCCGAATTATACGTGAGTATATATGGTATGTATGTTTCTGTTTTGCTATCAAAACAGGGGTCCCAGTGCACTACTTTGCCCATGGCCCTATGATGCTGGTAAAAGAGTTCTGACAGAGAAAAGGCACAGGAAAAAGTTCCCAGGGAAGTTGCCTAGAGTGAGGATTTGTGAGCACATTTGCATACCCATACGCAAGTCTCAATCCCCTGATATACAGGAGTGTCTTCCTGCTTAGGATACACAGCGTCCTGAGGTCCAGGATTGCGTCGGCACTGGTGATGCAGTCACATGTACCACGAGGGACAGCATTCTTCTCCATCTCTTTGATGAATTTTAGTGGAGGCTTGCCTATTCTGTTGTCCCTGGCTGTCCCTGTGTACCTGTAGTTCTTGTCCTTGAGGTACTGCACCATCTCCAGGCTGGTGAAGATGTCTGCAAATTTTATATTTGCAGACATCTTCAAAATGTCTGCAAAGAGTAGTGGTTAACGCTTTGGACTTCAAACCCTGAGGTTGTGGGTTCAAATCCTGCTACTGACACTGTGACCCTGAACAAGTCCCTTGACCTGTCTAGGCTCCAATTAGAAAACCAAAAGAAATGTAACCAATTATATCATAAATGTTGTAAGTCACCTTGGATAAAGGTGTACAAATAAGTAAAAAAAAAGACAAATAAGTAAATGTAGTGGATGAGGACATGGTGCTGGCCAGTACAAAGACTATCTGGCTGGAGTCACCCATGGCATTCTGTTCAGGCGTCAGGGAGACAAAATGGGCTAATTCGAGCATAGTCTTCCCCTGTTATAGCACCATGTCATGAATGAAGCCATCCTCAGAAACCCTGGCAAACAACATAAAGCCTCATTTATCCAGCTTGTTCTTAATGTACTGCCTCAGGTTGCCAGCTGTCTTGCCTTTGTAGGCAACCATGACCTCCTCCACAGACTTCTTAGAGGACTGTGCCTCACTCCTGAAGACAGTAATCAGGAGAATGAACAGTGGTAGAATGGTGTTTTACAAACCTGTGGCAATATCCAATGCACTGTTGTCCTAACCTGCGGTTTTTAGTTCAGCAATCTCACATTCAAAACTGACAAGATCAGCAATTGAAGTCTTCAAACTTGATATCTTCTGCAACTAGAATTCATATAATATGGCACCGGTTTTATTTGCACATTTCTTTCAAAGGTTCAACGTGGCCCAAATTTGTTTTAATTTTTTCATGAGTGATGCTGTTTTGTACACTTATTTGCATGGAAACCATTAGATTGTCTGTTGTATCGACCCCAACTCTCAGTCACATGGTTCAATTCAATGCCATCACAATGTCTGTACAAAAGACGTTGGTGTGCATAATCATCCAAACTTTGAAGGAAAGACACAACTATGATCTGAAGACAGTCATCTTAAGGAAGTATGGCAGGGACACTCCTTCACATTCTCATTCTGGTTTATGTTTCCAGGACTAAGACATTTTTCCATGCACTGACTCTCGATAAGTCTGACTGACCTCAAAATCAACCCTTGTTTGCATCTCAACAAATGAATCCAAAGGAGTTTTGAGAAAGACAAAGGGAAAGGGGTGTTGATATTCACTGAGACTTGGGGAGTGTAGGATTGACAATGCAATATGAAGAGTGTGAACAAAAATGAACAAGAGATAATAAAGTGTTGGGCTCTTGGAGGATGCCCCATTTAATATCTAAAGAGAAAAATTGAAAAAACAAGGTGCAAATCAATATGTTTTAATGAGTATATTTTATTATTTTTGGTACCTTTCTCTTTATACTTTTTTGAGATTTAGGTGGCTAAACTGGGCTTTTTATACACAGGCAATTCAATTTTCACATTAGTTTATCACTGTTTCCCTTCCTTTGAAAATGAAATATCGTTGCCATCTTCTCGTGATACCATTTTGGATTGTTCATGGGTGCTGCTGTTTTGTGGCTGGAGTATCAGCTGTTGCCCAGGCAACTTTCCCAGAGTTCTGTGGGAGACAGCAACACATGTCATCATTAGCACAACCTATACGTTCTGGCACTCGTGATTCTAATTTATTTGTGTTTGGGTAAAAATACTTTACATACACTTCTCTGTGTATTTCTGATCTCGGTTTTCTGATTTTCTTTTTGTGCAATGGTTTCTGATTCTTGTTTTACGGCCCTGGCTTGGTGAAAGATTGTTTGGTCGTTTTTTGGTAGTGACCCCACTTGTATTTATGATAACATTTTATCTCCCAATCCTATAATTAAAATCATTTTCACTGTCTGTATAGAGTTGAGTCTTTGCCAGGATCAGGATTAAGCTGCCGTGGATACAAAATGAATGGTGACTTCCTGTTGAATCTGGCCATATGGGCAGAAGACGCAGAGTGAGGGCCATTCTCCCGGAATGGATGTCATAAGTTTGTCCTGTGGGTTTTCCTCCATTCTAAGGCAGAAACAGAAAAGAAGTTAGTTCCAGTTTTGTATCCTTAATCTTCTTTCTGTGTTTCCATAGGTGAGAACCCATTAGACATTCCTGAGGCTTTTGTGTCTGAGAGGAAAGAATTTACAAGAAGGTGTGGAGATACGGGAGATAAAATTCACTGAGATAGAGTGCAGCCTGAAATTCAAAATGGAGGCTCGGACATACAGGAAGGGAAGGGCACTGAAGTACAGGGGGCTGAAGTGAAGAAGGGGGTGCTGAGATATAGGCAAGAACATTAAGAAAGAGGAGAGGAACTGAAATGCTAGAGATATCACTATAATATAAAATCACTTAGGTAAAAGTAGGGGGCTGAGAAAAGAGAGAAGGGATAGAGCTGACTAAGCTGTGAGAATACAGTACCGCTCAGATATAAAAAAAGAACAACCGCATTTAAAATATAGTAGAAGGTGTCAAGACTGAGAATGAGATACAAGTGAGGGAGACTGCCGGACTGATACTGATACAAGAGAGGAAATATGACTGACAGTGAAATATGAGGGAACAAATTTATGATACGCACAAGTGAAATATTTCCTTTTTATTCTTACAAGACACACACACACACAAATCAAAATGTTCCCCTGCACCCATGTAAGCATACAAAGCCACAGTTACTCGTGTGGGACATCCCTGTACGAGTGGCAGAGATGCATGCGTTTCTTGCGGAGTCAGCAGAGAGTTGTGACACTGTCACAGAAAAAAATGGTTCCCTTGGTAGCTAATCTAGAGAACTTAATGATGCCAGACTCCGTGTTCTGTGCTCAGACTGCCTAAAATGTCTCCTTTTCTGCTTCAGCTATTTAAAGCAGAGGAGCTACAGCAGGTCAGAATGGAGTAGCATGAGATAGTCTCTTAGGTTTGCAGGATTTTATGTGGTATTCAGTGTATTTTTTTTTTACCTTTTATGAATATTTTTTTAATTTAATCATTCATTTTCCACCGCTTATCTGGGACCATGTTGCAAGAACAACTGTCTTAACAGTGAGGACCATACATCCTGCTCCCCAGCCACATTTGCCAGATCATACTGTGGGATCCCAAGGCATTCCCAGGCCAGGGTCTTCCCTGGGGTCTCCTACTCGTCATGTCTGTCAAAGCCCCACTGGGATGGATCTGTACCAGATGCCCGACCACCAAAATTGGCTCCTTGCAACAATCAGAGGCTCTTAGTTTGAGCGGCCTCTGGACGTCTGTGCTTCTCATCGTATTTCTAAGGCAACTTGATGGCTGAGGTCTCCAGGACTCGTATTATGTGAGATCATCTACGGTTAAATTCTGCTACGTACTTCTAAAATGTTTATTTTTATACTGTATTGAGGATTTGTTCTGTTCTGTGTATTGTATTGTATTGTATTGACCCCCTTCTTTTTGACACCCACTGCACGCCCAACCTACCTGGAAAGGGGTCTCTCTTTGAACTGCCTTTCCCAAGGTTTCTTCCATTTTTTCCCTACAAGGTTTTCTTTTTTGGGAGTTTTTTCTTGTCTTCTTAGAGAGTCAATGCTGGGGGGCTGTCAAGAAGCAGGGCCTGTTAAAGCCTATTGTGGCACTTCTTGTGTGATTTTGGGCTATACAAAAATAAAAAAATAAAAAATAAATTGTAAGGAAACCACCCTTCAGAGAAAGCTCTTTTTGGCTGCTTGTACCAATGATCTCAACTTTTCGTTCATTGCTCAAACCTCATTTTCATAGGTGAGGGTAGTGGCGTACATCGACTGCTAAATCGGGAACTTTGCCTTCTGGCTCAGCCTCGTCTTCACCACTACACATTATTAGCAACTGCATGACAGTGATTGCTGCTCCAATTCGTCTGTCAATTTCACCATCCTCTTTCCCCCCCATTCATGACTAAGACCCCAAGATACTTCAACTTCTCAACTTAAGGCAGTAATTCACTCACCACTCGAAGAGGACATTCCACCATTTTCCTACTTAGGAGCACAGCCACATATTTGAAGGTGCTGATCCTCATCCCTGCCACTTCACACTTGGTCACAAACTGTCTCAATGCATGGTGAAGTTGACAGCTTGATGAAGCCAACAGAACCACGTCATGTGCAAAAAACAGTGGTGTAGTTCTAAGTCCACTGAACCAGACCCCCTCCCTTCTCTGGCTGTGCCTTGATATCCTGTCCAAGAAAACCACAAACAGGATAGGAGACACTGGCTGAGCCTACAACCACTGAGAACGATGCTGACATTTTTACCGAGTATGCAGACATAGCTCTCTATATTACTATACAGGGACTAAAGAATCCCAAGAGGAACACAGTCATACACCTTATCTAAGCCCACAAAACACATCTAGACCAGCTGAGTGTACAGCCATGCCCCCTCCAGTAACATCATGAGGGTAAGGAGTTGGTCCACTGTTTCACGGCCTGGACTGAATCCACATTGGTACTCCTGAATCATAGTTTCAGACTGGGTGGAGTCTCCTTTCCAGAACCTTGGCATAAGTTTTGGGAGAGAGGCAGTGAATTATTAGTTTCTGCATAATTGTCATGGCTTCAGATAAAAGTGGATTTAGCACCTTAATGCAGCGTTTCTCAATCTTTAAGTATTTGCGACCCGAGTTTTCATAGCAGTTTTAATCGCGCCTCCCTAACGTTTTTTGAAAGGAGCCCACTAATACCAATGTGTTCTTTTTTAATTAATGATATATCATAGATGCATATTTTATTATACCTACTTAACTTTTATCGAGATTTATCTAACTCTATATTTATTGTTCTCGTATCAGAATGTAGTTTAAGTTAATTTGTTTTGGTTTCAATAGATATATTTTTCATATTTTCAATTCTTGTTTTCTTTTTTTCACATCTTCGTGTCCCCCTTTTTGTTACTTCGCGCCCCCCTAGGGGGGCCCACCCCACAGGTTGCAAACCACTGCCTTAATGTGATTCATCAACACTGCTGAGGTGACATATTGCGATATAAGCAGTAAATAAAAAGTTAAGGCTCTCTGATGGTGCAGGTGTAAGTGGCTGCTGAGCTGGTCAGGCTTTCAGATGCTAAGGTGTGAGAAGGTGACCAGTGAGAAGTTTGACAATGTCAGGCTTCTGAGTGAAACAGCTGCTGAAGTATCACAGCTTTTAGAGCTCACTGACTGAGACATCCTGATCAGTCTGAGGTATAGCACTCTGGTGAAGTAGACAGCTTTGAAATCAGGCACCTTTACCTCAGGCCTTCTGACTCTGGCTCCTTTCTTATTAGATTCCTTTAAGCAAGAACAAACGTGGCCAGGCTTTTTCAGCAGGTCACTCTTTATGGAATCTGTCCAAATCTGTCTTCTTGATGGTATGCCATTCTGCGAGATTTCTCATTAGAGTTCACTTAAAGCTAATCAGGTAAGGTAACTCCATTTAATAGCTTCTGATGATGACTAAGTAAGGACATCTCTGTTTGTAGGAGTTCACTACATTAGGCACCCTAATGTGAATGTTTGTGATACTTGGCCAAACTTAGAATGTAGTCCTTATGTGAGTGAAAGGGTCAGGCACCCTTTGTGAATACTGTATAAGTGAGGAAATGTGCTAACAAGGTGATGTAAAGCAGAGTCAAGGACCACAATGACATGATGATTTGTCTCAAAAGTCCAGGCAGCCTTATAACCTTAATGTGTTCTGGCATAAATAGCAGTGGGTAAACTGAAATAGAAAAGGGACAGGAGATGAGAGGAAGTCAAAATAATTGTAGCTTCTGGTGAGTAGGGCAGAATCAAGCATGAGCCAAACACGTACCAAAAGAAATCTCTCAGTCCAAAAAAGTTTGTTTTAAAAAGGTTTAGTGAAATTTCAAAGCAAACAGTCCACACAAGGATAGAGAAAGGTTACACACGTAGAATGAAAGGTAGAAAAAAGAAAAATGTTTCTTCTTGTCCATCCATCCATTATCCAACCCGCTATATCCTAACTACAGGGTCACGGGGGTCTGCTGGAGCCAATCCCAGCCAGCACAGGGTGCAAGGCAGGAAACAAACCCCAGGCAGGGCGCCAGCCAACCACATTTCTTCTTGTTAAACTTCAATTGTTTCTACAATTAAGGATGAGTTATTTCTCTATGCTTTACTTTACATTTTAAACGTACAGTTCAGCACATACAACTGAAAACGTTAAAGCACAGTTTGAAACCGTGTGCCCTCCATGCCTTACACATGGCAAGGCAGGTCACTAACTAAGGCTAATCTGCAATCAGAGGGACAAGAAACAGTTAGAATATACCAAATCAATTCAGCTTGTGGGGATTATAAGAACCTCCCATATGCTATGCACTAATTTATAGGCAAACATTTAACATAACTAAGAAAATACTTTTATCAACTTAACATAACCTAAATAACTGGCAAATGGCTCTTACAATAATTATGCAAAACTTGGTAAAAGAAGATTAAAATGCACTGTTGTCAGAATTTAAAGTTCTTTACTAGGAAAAAACAGACAGAAGAAATTGCACAAAGTCACAAGGAAGTTGCCTTCAATCTCGGATTGTTGTGTGATTGACTTCATGGGCCTCAACCTCTCAGCAGAGTTCCTAACAATGGGACAGCAACCGTCCCACAAAATGGTGGCACCCATTCTAAGTGAAATGCCAGTGGGAAAATAATTAAACTACTCTTAAAAATAAATTTTAAATTCAAAAATTATTATCAAAACTGAAATCTACATACTTCAAAACCAAAAGTGCCAATGAAAAAGATCAGAAAAACATAACAGCAAATTCTGAAAAAAATTGCAATGAAACTTACTTCAGAATCTGGCAGTATCTTGGTTAACAGTCTAAACTGGCCAGGTTGTGAAGAACAAGGCTGGGTCAGCATTCAGACAATGCTGGAAAGTTCACAGAGTCTCCACCTTACTTGTCAAGAGAGAAACAGAGTCAGCAGAGGACTATGACACTGTCACAGACAAAATATGGTTCCCTTAGTAGTCTAATCTAGAAAACTTAAATGATAGGACCATTAGATTGGGCTACCAAGAGTATCCCCAGGATTGAGAGAGGTTAGCAGATACCTTACTGCTGAACTGAAGGACAACTTTGAAAATTAGAAGGCATGAAATGATTGAATGCAAAATTTTACTGAAAAAGGCATATGATGAACATGCAGACAAGGAGCTAAGATGAAAGTGTCTATACAGCAGAGTCAATCTACTTCATGATCCATCTCAGGAACTTGGAGAGGCCTAAGACCAGTGTATCTTTGTTCACAATCAAGACCAGCCAGTTGTGTGAAGGACCACGCAGTGGAAGGTACTATGCAGGCATGTTGGACAGTTCTCACACTTATATCAATATTTTGATTGTCCACCTTGCTATCAACACTAATAAGAAGGGGGTTTTCTGGGGACTGGAGTTGGGAGGAGTGTTAGAGGTTACTTAAATGGTGCATCAAAGTACAAATCTGAAGATATGAAGGCTTTGGAAATGATGAAGACAAAACATGTAGGGAAAAAATATATATGTGGGTGAAGAACATTGAATAGATGAGAAAGCATACTGACAATATGCTACGATGGCGAAGAAAGTCAATGAGATTACAAAACCATGATGATTTATGTCAGATAAGAAGAGCTTAGAGAGGCCTAGGACCTAGACTAGGCAATGCATTTTGAATCACAGTTTAGACTAGCCAGTTGTACAAATAACAAGGCAGAGTAGACTACCATGCAGAGCCTTGCTATACAGTTCTCACCTTTAGCAGAATCCCTTCATCCTCAGAGTGTCTCATCAAGAGAGATCGGTTGAGCAGTTCTAGATGATGGGTGGGAAGTTAACTACTTAAGTTAACTACTGCACCGAAGAAAGCAACAAGACAAGCTTAGAGGGACAGAATGTCAGGGCAAGCCCACCTCCATGGGTGAGGAGGCTGCTTGCTGCTCCAGTCATGGCTTACACTGGTTGTATTGCCCTCAGCAATGTGCAAACAATATTCACTGCCATCTCCTCTGCAGATGGCCAAAGCAGGGGACAACAGCATGCCAGAGCTTCCTGAGGTCTGTGACCTAGAGGCCACTAATGCACATCTGATACAGAAGAAGACCTGTCAATTGAAATAAATAAAACTCCCAAACAGAAAAAAGCAGATAAAAGTGAACAGGCTGAAGATGAGTAACGATCACTGCAGAGTCAGTGGGATTTGTTAGAAAATGGAACCTGTCAATGATGGCACTCTGACAAATAGAGCCTTCGTTGCACCTCAGGGAAACATCCATTCCGACAGATGACCGCTGTCACAAAAACACATCTGCTGTCTCGGTTAAATATCATTGGTTTCAAAGACAAAAAGCAGCTACACAGACATTTTTTCTGCTCTTTTTTTAGTAGAAGATCACTAGCCATGATATATGGAAACATCTTAGTGCCACTGGAAAAAAATGAAAGGCTATTATCATCTAAGGAGTGATTCCAAGGCGCCGACCTTTTATCCGCAGAAGAAAACTTTGTATTGACAATGTAGGGCATGCTGCACAAACTCCTACAAAGTCCTACAAGAGAACAGATTTTAAGTGTGACTTTCATAATATCAGTCACTCAGTAAGGTAATTAATAAATATATTATAAGTAAGCTATCATAGGCTGTCTACCAGATGTTTCAGCAGAGGAGGAAGCTGGCAGGTTTAAGGAGACTGAATACAAAACCTTTATGGAATTGCTTGTGAGGGTAAGCAATCTTTATGGAACAACGAGGTGATTAAGTTAGTGATGATACCCCATGCTGCAGCATGGCTGGGACATAGGCCTCTCCACCAGACAGAGTTGTGGCTAAAGGATCTGGGCTGGAAACCCAAAGGTTGTTGGTTTGAATCCCAGCAGTGTCAGGAGGAATGCTCCTCTGTAGGGCATTTGAGCAAGACCCATAACCTGAAGTTGCTCCAGAAGCACTGTACAAGTAGCTGACCCTGTGCTCGTGCTCATGTCTCCGTAGACTATGTTGGGATATGTAAAAAATGACAAATTCCTAATATAAGAAATTGTATATGGCGATTAAAGGATTAAAAAAAAATAATCACTCAACTGTGGAAGATCCATGTGAGTCCAACTGAAGCAGTCCATCCACTGTGAGGTCCAGGGTCATTGGAAATGGAACATATTGAGGCAGAATAGGATGCAAAGCAGGAGATAGCATTAAATGGGATACCAGTCCGTCACAGAGCCTCCACACACAAACACACATTTTCCAAATCGGTTCAAGTGGCATGTTGGTGGGGAAATGGGGAAAAAACTACTATTATAACAATATCTGGGGTCTTATTTATAAAACGTTGCAAGAATTTGAGCGGGAAAAATAAGGGTATGCCAAAAAAACAGGAAAATGTCTGTCAAGAAAAATCTGAATAATAAAACCTGGCATGCACACATTTTTACACAGTTTATCTTTATGAATCACAATCATCTTGTAAATATGCGTATTTGAATGTGCCTCAAACCTTGCCCAGGTATCACCCTCAAATAACTATACATGGACTACACTAACCAACCTCATATACAGTATATATGCAGTCGTGATGCTGCAGAAGTTCATTCCCTGGCAGAGCAGCCTCCCTCCTGATGCATCATATCCTGTGTTACACTCCACAATTGAGTGTGCAAGATCAAGCATAGTATTGTAGTGCCTGTCCTCTGTGTTCTAGAGTTTGGGGGAAAGGTGTAAGGTGACAGCGTATGAGTGGGTAGCCATTGTCACCTGGCACATGTAATGATGTGAATGTTGTTACAATGAATAGTAATATGAACCACTGAGGATTCAGCCAAGTAATTCACCACATGTGGCACCATCACATCTGTCAAAGTTACTTTACCTCATAATGAATGAATCACAGGTTGACCCCGGCCACTAAGACACGTTTACAGTTAACAAAAGCAGATTCATTCTCGTTAGATGCTTTTGTTGTAAAATCAGTGCAGTAAAATGCTCCGATTACTTTAGGAGAAGTTAACACTGCATCAAATACCTTTTTATGTTAGCAAAAATATGTTGTGTTATATGAACGTACAACAAAAACACCACAAAAACTGAATGTAGCTCCTCATCGGTTAGTTAATGGCTTCCAGTGGCACAGCGGGCATGATGGAGTGAAGCTTGGCCAAGATATTCGTGACCTGTCGGCCAGCTCACCGAGAAGTGACAACAGGTAGGTGATATAAATTGATGAAAAAAACAAACTTTGTCAATGCAAATACTCAACATTGGCTGCCCATTTAAAAGGGAGCTAAAATACAGTCTGTAAGGTTTAATATTTTTGTCTTTCTAACGCACAATATAATAATAGCTCAGTGATATGAATTATTCTAGGTGCAAGTCGTCATTTGGCTGATTTGGCTGCAATTCCCTGCTTGATCTAGAGCAGCGTTTCTCAACCTTTAAGTATTTGCGACCCAAGTTTTCATAACAGTTTTAATCGTGTCCTGCTAACGTTTTTTTGAAAGGAGCCCACTAATACCAATTTGTTCTTTTTTAATTAATGATATATCATAGATGCATATTTTATTATACCTACTGTCACAGATGTCTGGGGTTCTTACCCAGCCGGGACGCCTAGAAGGACTGGAAGGTGACCTTTATGTCTTCCAGGTCATGAGGGGGCAACCGCCATGAATCAGAAGAGGACCACGGAAGAGGAGGAGAAACATTCCAACCCATTGGGACCCGTGGGCACCTTAAGCCTCAGGGAACCCGGGAAACAATTACTTCCGCCACACCCGGCAAGATGGCGGATGAATCTTCCAGGGACACCCGGAGTGCTTCCGGTGCAAAGGGTAGCAGTTCCACCACACCAGGGGCCTCATGTAGATAGATAGATAGATAGATAGATAGATAGATAGATACTTTATTAATCCCAAGGGGAAATTCACATAATCCAGCAGCAGTATACTGATACAAAGAAACAATATTAAATTAAATAGTAATAAAAATGAAAAAAGTTAGCATTTACTCCCCCGGGTGGAATTGAAGAGTCGCATAGTGTGGGGGAGGAACGATCTCCTCAGTCTGTCAGTGGAGCAGGACAGTGACAAAAGTCTGTCACTGAAGCTACTCCTCTGCCTGGAGATGACACTGTTCAGTGGATGCAGTGGATTATTCATGATTGACAGGAGTTTGCTTAGTGCCCGTTGCTCTGCCACAGATGTTAAACTGTCCAACTTTACTCCTACAATAGAGCCTGCCTTCCTCACCAGTTTGTCCAGGCGTGAGGCGTCTTTCATCTTTATGCTGCCACCCCAGCACACCACCGCGTAGAAGAGGGCACTCGCCACAACCGTCTGGTAGAACATCTGCAGCATCTTACTGCAGATGTTGAACGATGCCAACCTTCTCAGAAAGTATAGTCTGCTTTGACCTTTCTTACATAGAGCATCAGTATTGGCAGTCCAGTCCAATTTGTCATCCAGCTGCACTCCCAGGTATTTATAGGTCTGCACCCTCTGCACACAGTCACCTCTGATGATCACAGGGTCCATGAGGGGCCTGGGCCTCCTAAAATCCACCACCAGTTCCTTGGTTTTGCTGGTGTTAAGATGTAAGTGGTTTGAGTCGCACCATTTAACAAAGACTTTGATTAGCTTCCTGTACTCCTCCTCCTGCCCACTCCTGATGCAGCCCACAATAGCAGTGTCATCAGCGAACTTTTGCACGTGACAGGACTCTGAGTCATATTGGAAGTCTGATGTATATAGATTGAACAGGACCGGAGAAAGTACAGTCCCCTGCGGTGCCCCTGTATTGCTGAACACAATGTCAGACCTGCAGTTCCCAAGACGCACATATTGAGGTCTGTCTGTAAGATAGTCCACAATCCATGCCACCAGGTGTGAGTCTACTCCCATCTCAGTCAGCTTGTCTCTAAGGAGCAGAGGTTGGATGGTGTTGAAGGCGCTAGAGAAGTCCAAAAACATAATTCTTACAGCACCACTGCCTCTGTCCAGGTGGGAGAGGGATCGGTGTAGCATATAGATGATGGCATCCTCCGCTCCCACCTTCTCCTGGTATGCAAACTGCAGAGGGTCGAGGGCGTGGCGGACCTGTGGCCTCAGGTGGTGAAGCAGCAGCCGCTCCATGGTCTTCATCAGATGTGACATCAGAGCAACAGGCCGGAAGTCATTCAGCTCACTAGGTCGTGATACCTTTGGGACAGGGGTGATACAAGATGTTTTCCAAAGCCTTGGGACTCTCCCCTGTTCCAGGCTCAGGTTGAAGATGCGCTGTAGAGGACTCCCCAGTTCCAACGCACAGGCCTTCAGCAGTCGTGGCGATACACCATCTGGACCCGCTGCTTTGCTGGCACGAAGTCTTTTCAACTCTCTGCTCACATGGGCTGCTGTAATTGTGGGTGGGGATGTCTCACCTATGCTGGTACCAGCAGAAGGATGGTTGGAGGATGCAGTACTTCGAGGTGATAGTGGGTTAGGGTGATCAAACCTATTAAAGAAGTTGTTCATTTGGTTTGCTCTCTCCACGTCTGTCTCGATGGCGGCACCCCGCTTCGAGCTGCAGCCAGTGATAATCTTCATCCCATCCCACACTTCCTTCATGCTGTTGTTCTGCAACTTCTGCTCCAGCTTTCTCCTGTACTGCTCTTTCGCCGCCCTGAGTTGGACTCGGAGTTCCTTCTGCACGCGCTTGAGCTCATGCTGATCACCACCTTTAAAAGCCCTTTTCTTCTGGTTCAAAAGGCCCTTGATGTCACTTGTAACCCATGGCTTGTTGTTAGCATAGCAGCGTACTGTTCTTACTGGAACTACAATGTCCATACAGAAGTTGATGTAATCAGTTGTGCATTCAACAGCCTCTTCAATGTTCTCACTATGTGACCCCAGGAATATATCCCAGTCTGTAGTTCCAAAGCAGTCTCTCAGAGCCTGCTCTGCCTCAGGGGACCACTTCCTGAATGAGCGTGTGGTTGTAGGTAGCGCCCTCACTCTTGGTTTGTATTGAGGCTGTAGCAGAACCAGGTTATGATCTGCTTTCCCAAGCGCAGGCAGCGGGGTGGCGCTGTATGCGTCTTTAACGTTTGCATACAGTAGGTCGATAGTCCTGTTTCCCCTGGTGTTACAATCCACATACTGGGAGAAGGCAGGTAATGTTTTGTCCAGCGTTACATGGTTAAAGTCTCCAGCGATTAGCACAAGTGCCTCAGGGTGCTGCGTTTGTAACTTAGCAACTGCGGAATGGATGATGTCACTCGCTATCTCCGCGTTCGCTTGAGGGGGGATGTAAACAATGACAACAATCAAGTGTCCAAACTCTCTGGGCAAGTAATACGGACGCAGACTTACGGCCAACAGTTCGATGTCCCTGCAGCAATTGGAGATTTTAACGTTTACATGTCCTGAGTTGCACCACTTTGTATTGACATAGAGAGCGAGTCCTCCTCCTTTCTTCTTCCCGCAGGTACTTGCGTCTCTGTCCGCTCTAACTGTGCTAAACCCGGGTAGCTCCACGTTAGCATCTGGGATGGTAGTTGTTAGCCACGTTTCACTAAAACACAGCAAGCTGCATTCTCTGTAGGTTCTGACAGTTTTCACCAGCACAGTCAGTTCGTCAATCTTATTTGGTAGTGAGTTCACATTTCCCAGGATCACAGAAGGCACCGACGGTTTATAACGCCATTTTCTCTCAAGTTGTCTCGATTTAATCTTATCTTTTATCTTTGCGCCGGCTCGGCTGCCCCGATATCGTCTTCTTACCTCGTCAGGTAAATAAGCAACCACACCGGCATGTGCATTTCTTCTCAGTGCTTTAAGCTGACTACTTGAATAGGCGATTCTCGGAGTGTAAAAATCCATGTCAAGTAGTAAAAATAGTAAAAAGTGTCCAGGGAGCAATTCCACATAAAAGAAAGTGGTAGAAGTGATCAGTGAAATAGATAAAAATAGAGATAAAAAGGTAAAAAGATAAAGTCATATACGGAGCTGCTGGAAAAGGCTGCCACTCGGATGCGGCGCCGGAAATGAAAACATTGTAAACGGTGCGTACGCACAGAAATGTTGCGTAAGAACTTTTCCACGTTCAAATCGCGATGTATAAAACCTACACTTGGCGTAAAGCCACGCGCTTTTCCACGGTACCTCATACCCTGTCGTACGCAAGTTCTCCGCTCGGTTTTGCAGACTGGCGACACCCAGCATCAAAGCAGTGCTACTGTTACTGTGTGGTTACACCTTATTTTCCTGACGCGGCTTTATAAATACACTGAAACTAACCGCATATTGTTTATTAGTGTACCGCATCTGATTGTAATTAACTTTTAACAGTATAATGGTCCAGGGAACAGCCATAGTATTCCAAATACCATAACTGCTTTATGGTTGTTACTCTCTCTGCACCTTCTTCTTCTTCTTCTTCTTTCAACTGCTCCCGTTAGGAGTTGCCACAGCGGATCATCTTTTTCCATATTACTCTCACTGCACCACTTGGAGTATTTATATCACTGTATCTGAGTGTGAATCACAGCAGCAGCTGATCGGAAAGAGAATTATCAGTATTACAGCATCAAGGACACGCTGTCTCAGCCACGGCAAAACGTTTCAAAGCCTTTCCTGTACGGACCTCGTGGTTCAGAAACAGTTTCATCCCAAGAACTTTAAATACACTCAATCAATTGCACCTTGTAGAACTGTTTGTACTTACTAATAAGTACAATCACCCCACTGTAAACTTGCACTATAGTTATAATATCGCACAACCTGAGCCACTTTATAAAGCGCGTATTTACATATGATGACGATATCATTTTTAAGGTGAAATGCAGCAAAATATGTTTATTAAATTATACAGATAAAACTGTAACTTCATTTAAATAATCTATATTCTTCACTGGGAGTGTCGTGAAGGATAGAATAATTAAACATGTACTACGAAGATATTTCAATGTTCCTTAAACGTTTTGAAGAATCGGCGCTAAGCTTACAGATGGCTTAACTTCCATTACAGAGCTGATTGTGTGGTGATTGGGTATTTGGGGAAAGAAAAGCAAGGACTGCAGTGGCGGCTATGCCAATATATATTGAATATAAAACAGAAAGAGAAAAAAACAACACAGCTAAAAACGCAGCGACCAATTTCGGCAAAAGTTAAATGCTTGTGTCATGAGCACGAGGCGGCTATGCAGTGTCTGCAACGGACGTGGCCATCCACCGTGCATAAGCTACCTTTACTGACATTGGTGGGCGAAGGAGCCACCGATTCTTCCTCTGCCCATTGCCACCACAAGCCTAGAGCCGCCCCTGAGTACTGCTGCAATCAATTATTTCATCGAAGTGAAACCCATGTTTAATAACGCGCTTTAACTCCTATCATCATAAAAATGATATCACGTATACATCTTAGTATTTTAGTTATTCAGAGAGCTGTAATATCACAAATGTAATGGATTCTGTGTCCAGTTGGAGGAAGAGAGCCGGTTTAAGAAGCAAGTAGTGATTCACACACATAGAGCACATAGAAGATCAAATACAAAACAAAGCATTTAACGTGCTACTTTAATTACGATGTGATTTGAGAAATTGGTTAATTAAACGATTTTAAGATGAAGTTTATGATGTTCTACTTTAATGACAAAATAAACTACGTGATTAAAGTGGAAATGTCGAGATTGAACTTGACATTTTGTGCTTTTTCCCCACTGTGTGCCTTTTTTTCTCTGTACCCTAATAAGCTTTCATATGACACTCAGACGGTGGGCTACAACTTGCCTTTTCACGGCGACCTTGATATGTGACTTCTTTTTTTATTTCCGGCACTGTGCGATTTTGTGAACGTGAGCTTTCAAGTTTCTCCAACACGCTATGTCACTCGATCAACTTCCTTTTGTTGATTATACCACGGTTTATTTGAACAAATAGTATGTTTTTCCTTTGCCTCCACTTGGTATTCGCTGAAATTCTTATATTTTCTTCCACACTTTTCCCATTGTCTTTTCACAGAAGGCTGAGCTTAAGGGCAATTTATATTGATTTGCATATTCAAAGAGGCGTAATTCTGGGAGGAGTTAGGGCGTTACATAAAGCACGTGCACGAGCGTTACTTTTCACGCTGATCGGGATTTATGTAGCGGAAGAACGTGGAAGTTGGAGTACACACATATTCCTGCATCTGGATTTTTCTGTGCGTAAGCACATTTCGCTTTTGTGCTTACGCCATGTTATAGTGCGAGTTCTACGCACGGCGTTATACATGAGGCCCCAGGAAGTGCTGCCGGAAGAATGTCACCCGCTACCTGGAGCACATCCGGGCGGGAATAAAAGGGGCCGCCTTCCTACAGTCGGGAAGCTTGAGTCGGGAGTGGGAGCAGGATGAAGCTCCCCTAAGGAGAGGAACGGCGGACAGGGACATTGATAAAGCCCGGAGAAGAGGTGATTGGTGCTGAATGCACTGTGTTTGTGCTTGGGACTGTAATCCTGTATTTAATTCTGTTTAATAAACGTGTGCAGTTTTATAAAGATGTGGTTTCCGACTGGTGGTGTCCAGGCGAGTCTCACACTACTTAACTTTTATCGACATTTATCTAACTCTATATTTATTTTTCTAGTATCAGAATGTAATTTAAGTTAATTTGTTTTGGTTTCAATAGATGTATTATTTATATTTTCGATTCTTGTTTTTTGTTTTTTTTCACATCTTCGCGCCCCCCTTTTTGTTACTTCGCAACCCTCTTGGGGGCAATTTGAGAACCACTGATCTAGAGTGTCGTCATTTCCCAGTTTGTCTACGCATGGCTCAGAGTTGCTGTAAATATACACAGCTTCTCCCATCAAGTTTTCTTTTATAAACCCTGACTTTTGCAAGGAGAGTTGTGTAGACACGTTCTGAACGTCTTTTTGCACGTAGTCAAGTTTTAGAACTCTGACCCCTAGAGAGCAGAACATAATATTTAGCAACAACATTTATTTTCCTAGCACAGTTTCATATAAAATGTGTAGCTCAAAGTCCTTTACAATAAGTTAGAGAAAACAAATCAATATAATAACTTAGAAAATGTATGCATTCAGAAATGAGTTCATTAGTTTGAAAGTCGTAGCATTTTAGTTTTGTAACTATATTAAAAGGTCAGTTTTTCACATTTTTCTTTATTAAATATTTTGTGACAATGAATCATATTAAAAAATATCAGGGATTAAAGAATGCAATTACATGCATTAGCAGAGTACATTAAATATGTGCATTTTAACAGCACTTTAAAATGTCATGTAGCTTAAAACGTAGCACAAATTGGCATGTGATGGCTTCATATCAAATGAGGTACAAATGGCATCGATTGATGTGCTGTTGTTAGTTGTTGGTTGTGAAGGGATTGTAAGTAAATTTCCTAAACATAACATTTTTAAACGAAGTAGCAGATGAAGAGTTAAAATGAGAATAATTTCAACATTATTCCTATTTTCTTATATTCTTGTCTAGATCAGAGCACATTTGCTCTTTTAGGTGTTTTCTGCCTCACTCCGCCCTATGCGGCCGCAGAGAGCTTAAACAACTCGGTACATCCACATAAAAAACGACAAGGGGTTAGCGAGCTATCTTGAAGGCTTTTACTGGACGTACTTCGTTGTAAACTGAAAAATATACAAAAGAAACATACAGGCATTTACATGTGTACAATCAAAGACAATAAAGAATAATTTACAAAACAATACATAGCAGACAGTGTACATTAAATAATACAGCTTCAAAAGACACTTACAAGGCGAGTGATTTCCACGGTTGGATCAAGAAGAAGAGAAGCGCGTAGACAGAGGTTCAAATTGCTGCGTACCACAACTAACCAGACACAGGGGTTTATGTACCCTAAGGATACGTTTTGGACGTGACCGAAACAAGAGATAAAGGGGTGCCTACGTGAGACGCATGGGGTGTATTGTATTCAAATGTTTATTATGGGACCTACATGCTTTACGTGAGTTTCATAGACTTTTATAGTACCACTGTGAGTGTGGGACGTGACTGACTGGTGTGTTAATAAATGACAAGATGAAGGGGGAGCACAGTTCAACAAATAACAGTCTCAACTAACAAGATGTGGGGCAGAACAAGGTGCGTTCGAATATGTGTGAGGCACCCATTGCAAAAGCCCATGTCTGTCTGTCTGTCTTCATGAAACAACTCTGCCCCTGTGGAGATGTGGCACACTTACTCCTCAAAGAAATTTGTCAATAGAGTTCAATTTTTGTGCAGATATCTCAAACAATATTTTAAAATGACAAAATTTCCATTGCAAAGCATTTATAAACTTGTACATCTTAAAACGGAAAAGTGTTCTGTGCAGCTTTAACCAGGATATATTTTACTGTTGCAATTTTAACTTGAGATGCGTTGCTTGAACTTGTAAATTGTCCATATTTTCCTCTTTTATCCGTATGACAGCCACTCGGATGCCCAGTCCAGGGGAGTCAAATGCCAGCCAGAGCACACACAAGCAAACACAGCAGCGTCTTCACCTGCTGCTGTAAGTAAGCTAACTAATAGAGGACAGAAAAGTCACTCCACTGGAAAGCAATTATGTAAGCATAAATAAAGCGATATAGTATATGAGACTGAATTGTTTGAATGATATTATCTGCAAGTTATTATTGTAAATAAACCAATGTTATCAATCTGCAGCTAAATGGTATTTGAACTAATTAATAGCATAGGAAAGGTGCAGCCGACCAAACTGATTTAACATACAATGGGTTTCAGAATGGACAGCGGTGTCGGGAGGTGAGAGGCTTCAGTGGCCTTGTGGATTCAGCAGATCTTTCAGTCTCACATATACACAAACAATTGTGGAGAGCCTCTAATCTTTGTGCCCATTTGTATTCTCGTTATACAATGCCCACAGTCTCCAGTGAGACTTTAGAGGCAGAGTAGTGGCTCTGAGGCTAGGGATCTGCACTGGCAATCAGAAGGTTGCCGGTTCGAATCCTGTAAATATCAAAAGGGACTCTGCTCTGTTGGTCTCTTGAGCAAGGCCCTTAACCTGCAATTGCTGAGTGCTTTGAGTAGTGAGAAAAGCGCTATATAAATGCAAAGAATTGTATTATTATAAATCAGTTGTTTTCCAAGTTCTTACTAATTTATAGAATTTCAACAAATATATGTGTTTTAACTAACATTAATAGCTAGATGGGGAGGCTTTTTTCAGTTCCTTTTCTTTTTTCATAGGTTAATATTGATAGTGATTTTATGCTAGTGCAGTTCATTTTGTTTTTACAGATATCCTTCAAATACTAATTATTAGATACTAATCTTTATTGGGTTTTTCTTCCGAAAAGGTTATGTTTAAGAAAACTGAATAACAATTAACCACAGACCCTCCACCACCAACAGAAGTCAACTGATGTCATTTTCAAAAAACTTGAATTGCAATCTGCTGTGGATAAAAACTATTGAGCCTCCACAGGCCTATTTGTGCTCCCTTTTTAACTCCATTGTGAAGTGCTGTTAAAAAGTGTATATTTAATGTACTCTACTAACACAGCTTTAATTGCATTCTATTATTGCCATTACTTTTAAATATGACTCATTGTTTCAAAACTATTAAATAAACAAAAATGTAATAACAGACTCATGAATGCACTAAATAAAAAATGCGGAATGCTCCAACTTTAATATAACTTAATCACCAAATGCACATGAACGTTGCGCCATGCATTGTCTAACTTGTTTTTAAACTGCATTTGACTAACTTGTACTGGCAATCTGTTTTGTTGTCAGGAGTGGCTGTCTGATAAGTGAAAGAGGAATACATACAAAAAAATACTAAATCACGGAGCGGCACGGTGGCACAGTGGGTAGCGCTGCTGCCTCGCAGTTAGGAGACCCGGGTTTGCTTCCCGGGTCCTCCCTGTGTGGAGTTTGCATGTTCTCCTCGTGTCTGCGTGGGTTTCCTCCGGGTGCTACGGTTTCCTTTCACAGTCCAAAGACATGCAGGTTAGGTGCATTGGCGATTCTAAATTATCCCTGGTGTATGTGTGTGCGTGCCCTGCGGTGGGCTGGTGCCCTGCCCAGGGTTTGTTTCCTGCCTTGCGCCCTGTGCTGGCTGGAATTGGCTCCAGCAGACCCCCGTGACCCTGTAGTTAGGATATAGTGGGTTGGATAATGGATGGGTGGCTGAAACTAAATCACAGTTCAAGTCGCACACAATGTTTCTGTTTTTAGGTAGACAAGTTCACAGATTCACCAATGCTCTCTGGGTATTCTAGAAAACATAAATGTGCTCAAGCAGTTTGTCATTGTTTTGAAGATTAGAAGATCAGTGGATCTCATCAAAGTTGCAGCGTCCACATCTACTCCAACATCTCAGGTGGCTGCCAGGTACTTTGATCAGATGACAAGATGCCACTGCACTGTACAGAGAATAGAAAGGCTTTATAATGACTGCAGATCTGTCAAGTATATGATATTGAAACACATATTAAAATTTATTCGTACCAAAATTATGAAACTGACAAATTAAAAAGGGTGTGTTTGCAAGTTTTTTTTTTTTTTTAATTTTCCATGGTGTTTTCACAGTTTATCTCTAGTGGTAAAGTTCTCCAGATTTTTGTTGTGTAACAGCAGACGGCCATCTCACCACTTCTTTTTTTCTTAGCTCTTGGAATGATAAGCAAACTAGTGATTGAGGATCTAAGATTACGGCTGGGAATGAAGTGGGAAAGGCAATCCAAACTATAAGAAGGAGTACGATAGTTCAAATCTTTATATATAATTAAGAGTATTTTACTAGCAGTACACCACTTTTATACTGGCCAATGCATAGGCCAGTGAATTCATTTATACAGGGTGACACAGAAAAACGGGAACTTTTGAAAAACCCAATAAAAATAGAAGAAATCCAACAAAAAAATTTTATTGACTGCAATTGAACCACTACAACTTGCCTTTTAAGAGACAGTAATCCAATCTGAAAATTACGTCCTGTAGATGGCGTCCTCCTGTACGTATGCATTCTTCCAATCTGCTGTTGAGGTTCCCCATTGATCGATATTCTGTGGAGTACGAGCACTTCTCAGTTGTCCTGTCGGTTTCTTTTTTAGAGCAGATCCAGTCTCTTCAAAGTTTTTAGTCCTAGTTTTTATTGCGTGTTTCGAGGGAACCCGACCATGACGCCCTAAATTGAAAAAAACGTCAGAACTCTTCCAAACTATCATTGTTTTTGTAAAACATTTTTATGGCGAAAGCACGCTGTTGAGCGTTCCACTGATCTAAATGGCGAGATTGTTTACAGCTCAAGGTCCCTGTTCCGCAGTGCTGCCAACTATACGTGGCTGCCACTACACATTTTAAAAGTTCCCATTTTTCTGTGTCACCCTGTATTTGACAGCTACCAAGGGGCCCTATCACATGTCAAAATAGAAGATCCGAAATCCAGAGGAGGTGTTTTAAATAATTTACCTGGGATTATCCAGTCAAACATTAAAAAGAAATGGAAATGTCCATGTGCAGTTAGGACCAACCTGGGAATTCACCCAGCACTAATACCTAGCTAAATTAAAAGTAAAAGACATACAAAAGTGTATTTAGTAATAGATTATTATTAGGATTATAAGGCACTTCACTGTAAGCCACTAATGAATTTATGACTAAATAAAGATGTATTGTACACTGCTGCTCTGTTAGGACACTGTGGAAGTGGAGTTTGCTCTTTCTCCTTGTGTTTAGGTGATTATTCCTCTGGCTACTCTGGTTTACCTCCCAAATCCCAAAGATATTCATGTTGGGTTAATTAGTAATATTTAATTTGTACCCTTAGGGTGTATGTGTGAATTGGCATTGTAGTGTAAAGCCTCCCCATCTTGGTTTGCTTTGGCCTGATGCTTCTAGTCCTCTGTGAACATCAGTCTGATTAATTGGGTTAGAGAATGTTATGATGTTATGTTAGGAGTTAGGAAATGCACATCAAGAATTGAATAACCAGCTACACCAATCTGGAGCATACACTACCCACCATCAGCTTTTACTTTTGTTTCATATTTAATACTTGTGCTATTTTCTAATGTTAATTGATTTAATCTGTTTGTATTTGAATTTATTATATTTTTGAAATTTAATAATATATTTATAACTGCCCTTTTGTTTGTTAATTGACTTTTTAAAATTTATTTTATAGCAATTAATTATTGTGTCTGCTTTCTTGTCCTTTACATGTGGAGTCCCCTAATCCTACAGGCACCTGAGGCTTCTTTATTTAAGTGAGCCTCGACCATCAGCGTAATCCCTGAATTGTTGAGTTTTTCCTTCTTTGTCTTTGGAGTCCGTCGATAAACTTTTAATTGCGACCTCAATTTCAAAAAAAGCTGGGACAGTGTGGAAAATTAAAATAAAAACAAAAATGAGTGATTTTTAATTCAATTCACTCTGTACTATATTGTAAACACTACATCAACACAGTTGATGTTTTTCCTTGTAAATGTAATTGTTTTTTGAAAATATATATTCATGTCAAATCTGATGATTGCAACATGCTCCAAAAAGTTGGGAAAGTTTATCACTGTATAGCATCACCATTGCTTTTAATGACAATTGGTAAGAAGTTGGGCATGGAAGACACAAGCTGGTTAAGTATACCAAGCTTAACTTTTCCCTATTTATATATTATGCATGTCTTATTTTTGCTTCATAATGTGCCACACATTCTCAATCAGGGACAAGACAAGAGTGTTGGCAGGCCAACTTGTAATGCAGGCAGGATATGGTCTGACCTCCCTGGAAAAGATGACATCTGGATGGCAGCACATGTTGCTCAAAATTGTGTGGATGCCTTTCTGCATTAATAGTACCCTCACAGATATGCAAGTTACCCTGACCACGGGCACTGACACATCTCCATATCATTAAGTATTCCCAAACTTGCTCTAGGACCTGACGCTGATAACAGGTGGGATGGTCCTTTTCCTCTTTGACAGCTAGCTGTCTTTTACAGAAACTATTTGGAATGCTGACTTGTCAGACCACAAAACACGATGATGAGACTGTGTCCAGAAAAGTTAACGGTGCTTCTGGACAGTGTTGATGTATGTATCTGTGGATGCAGCAGTGAAAGGTGTTAAGCATGACAGACACTTGTCGATTTTTAAGAAAGTGACGTATCTGAATTTGGAGATTATGCACTTTCAGAAGTGGTTCTTGGCCTTGCCCTTTGCACACCAAGATCTGACCAGATTCCTAGAATATTTCAATTAGGTTGTACACTATAGAGGGTTAAATGTCCAAAAATCCTACTGATCTGTCTTTAGGGAACATTGTTCTCAAAGTGCTGGATTATTCACTAAATCACCTGTTGACAAATAGGCGAGCCTCAACCCCTCCTTGCTCTTGAAGGTCTTGGCCTTTTTTGTAGGCTCCTTATATACTCCAACATGACTTCCACAACTGTTTCACATCACTGTCACATCAGTTTTAGTTCTAAAATACCCCTTTCTCAACTTTTTCTGAAACATGTTGCAGGCATCAATGTCAGAATTAACGTATCATTAAAGAAGCAATGGAGTTGATTAGCTAAAACTGTTTTTGTGGTGTAGTGGTTAAGGCTTTGGATCTCAAATCCTAAGGTTGTGGGTTCAAATCCCACTATTAACACTGTGTGACCAAGAGCAAGTCACTTGACCTGCCTATGCTCCAATTGCAAAAAAATAAATAAATGTACAAATCACTCCTTTTCATTTTTAATGGCATTTTCCATTGTGTCCCATCTTTATTGGTAATCGAGGTTATAGGTTTTTTTATTGTCAAAGTATTTCTCTGTTTTGTAGGTTCTCTCACTTTTGGATCAGCCTTCTCTTTTATTGTTCACCAAATGTTGGGAGAGGTGAATTTAGTTAGGGACAGTGTTTTGGGTTGTTTCTTGTTTTATTAATAGATTAATTCATTTCCAACCACTTATGTTTATTTCATTATTAGATTTATTAAATCAATTAAAATAGCTAAACTTTAAAAATTATGTTTACATTTTCAAGGGGCTTGTGGTTCCTTTTCCTTTTGCAGGCCATACAACACTCACCCAGTAATTGCATAAAAAGAAAACATGTTCACAGTTATGAGTTATAAACAGGCTAGTCATCTTTTTAAATATTACCGAAAGGCAAAAAAAAAATCAATGTTAATAGTATTGCTGCTCAAAGTGGAGAATCATTGTAGACGTTAGTCATTCAATCTCTGTCTGTGCTGATTATTTTAGCTAAGGTTCAAAACAACTCTCCATTGCACTCTGCTCCAAAGGAAGGTAATAAATATTAAGTGTACATGACTGAAAGCAGTGTAGGTAATTGTCTATCAATATAGAAAAGGTCACCATACATATCTGCAAGTATGCTGTTCTGACCTTCTAGTCTGAGGCTCACAGTGAAGCACAAGACGGCTGACTGTTGTATCTGCCAACTAGCTGCTACCCACACGCATGACTGGGAGGCTTTGTACTACACAGAACACATTTATTTTTGTGAGCATTTTATATTCCTAGTTTGATTTTACCTACATTATAATATTTCATTATTTTGGTGATGATTTTACGTAATGCTTCAACCAGTGTTGTGGCCTTTTCTAAAGTTTATTTGCTTATTTATTCAATCGTTTTGTTGTTTTCAAGTATACGTTTGCATATTGTCCAGATTTTGGTTTCATTTTGTCTTGTAATATTATGATTTTTTTACATTTTTTATTGATTATTTTGTGTTAATGTATTACGCTTTGATGTAGTTCTGTCAGTTGTCCGCCTTGTCTCCTTTATGTAGAGCCAAAGGAAGAGGGCCCACCTAATCATGTTGCTGGTATGCTGGCTGTAGCAAAATATTTAAAGGAAAACTCCAGGAACATTGGAGATTGGAGATTCAGCTCTGAGGCAGAGAGGACCAGGAAGTGAGAGGCTGAGATTGTGCATGAAAAAAAGTCTCAGCGAAAAAGGCTGAACAAAAATGGAAGCTGAAAAACAAAAGTTCATCTATTTTACTCTTTTGTGAAGCCCCGTGTAGTGGGAATTGGCACCAAGCTACACGTTGGACTCTTGTGGTTCATGGACTTCATCATGTATCGATGGTAAGAGCAGAGGGACACAGACAGAAATTTCCAAAAGTGAAGAAAACACGTGTTCTTTATTTACAGTTGTTTCAAACAAAAAGGTGCAAAAACAAAATTGCTAAATCAAAGTAATACGGTGTCATTAAATTCATTCAAGTCCTAATGACACACACAGCAAAAGTAATAACAATAACAAACAGCAAATATTTACAAAAATGCAGTCCCTTCCCTTATTCCTGTGCCAATCAAAAAGAAAAGGAAAAACAATTATAAAGTCTTACTCTAAATAAACTATTTGCACCAAAAGGAGTAAATAGGGAGGAAGGAAAAAATATCTAGATACAGAAACCAATGTCCTTCCTTCTTCTCCCTCAGAAAAAAGAAATCAAAAAGGAATTTAGATTAAAGAGAAAAAAAAAAACACAAAGTCTCCTATCAGTAGGCAAAGGCTGTAACACTCGCTGTTCACGCTACCCTCAATCTTTGCTTTGATCCGAAGGTTAGCCAGACACTCAACCTGGTCAAAATATGACCTCTGGTGTCCATTCCTCAATTTTATATGTCGAAGTGGGATTGTGGCAGCCAATCCCCACTGACGCACTCTTGTTCGTCCAATCAGGGAGCACGTTGGCCCCTCCTCCTGGAACTCATTCATTATTGAGATATTGCGATCTGTAAGGAGCTGCCTCTCTCTTTCTCTATGTAGCATACAGTTACGGTATCTGTGGTAAGAACTACTTTCATTTTAAACTTTTGCAATGGGCTTTTCTAAGCTTGTATGGCTTCTTTTTAACTAGGCAATGCAGCTCTCTTATTTCCACTTTTCCAATAGGGGCAGAGCACGACAGGTGGCGGACCTCGCCTGTCTGGATGTTCATCTGACTCCCTCAACTCTGCTTGAATCAGACACTCATGCCATGGACATGCAGAACGTGAGCCGCTGTAAAGCTGCATCTCCACCGGAGATTCAACACACCTCCTCCTCCTCCTCCTCCGTCAGAGTGAGTGTGCCCATTTTCTCAATAGCCATTTAAAAACACAGGTAAAGCTATAAATATTATACTGCTATACTGTGACCAGTGATTATCACTTCCTGCGCCACCAGGTTGTGCGTCACTCGCTAAATATATTTTATAAATTAGTCAAAACAGCTTAACTGTATATAGTCAACGAAAAATTTTTATAAGTGTATTCCGAGTATAAAAAAAGGCTGACAAAGTAATTAATAATCACAACAATATAAGCCATTTGTTGTGTTGTGCCCTCTTTGGATTTCACCTTCTGCAGCTGTTAATGGGTCCCTTTGGGTACATCATTCAACTCCTTTGACCTTAACATTTTCTTTTTAATTATGCAGTGATATGTTTTATTTAAACCCAACACTAACACTTTTTGCAGTAGCTAAAGACCTAGCCTGGAAATTATAAAGGTGAGAGCCTTACTGCACAAACTTTTGCAAGACTTTCAATTACTTCCCTCCATTTGTTAGAATAATAAAAATCTATCTGTGTAAGGTGTGTTTTGAAATGTCAGTTCCCATGAGAAGACATTTGTAAACTAATATCAGACTGGGAGATTTTCTATTAATGGTGATTTTACAGAAGTGCCAGCATTTATTTCATTTCTTATTTTGCAGATAACAGCATTAAAATTTAATGAAAGATAAAGTAGTAAATTCAAAGCTGGACAAACAGAACAATGGAAGTGCAGTGGTGTAGTTGGCAGGATTCAGAATTTAAGGTGTATGACATTTTTTTCTGGATGGTGCTATAAACCCATATTTGCACTTTACCTGAATTTGGTTGCACAAGCTTTACAGATTGCTGAGCACAGTGTGACAGATAGGGGGCAGTATCACTCCCTTGAACCCCTGTCCAAGACTCCAGACACCAAGTAAAAGTCCAAATGTTGACTTTATTTACACAGCACAGTGCACAAAGCACCCTCCTCTCCACTATACTCATCCAATCACACAAATACACAATAATAAACAATCCTCCACTCCCAGACGCGTTGCCACCCTTACACCCAGCTCAGCTCGCCGTCTGGGAGCTCCCACAATCCTTTTATAGTCCCTGATCCGGAAGTGTTCCAATCCCCAGTCCATGTGATCTTCTATCACTTCCGGGTCAGATCAAAAGTCTTCTTTTTCTTCACCCCGGAAGCACGTCATTCCCCTTGTCCATGTGACTCAGACGTACTTCCGGGGCGTAGGGCAAAAAATATTCTTTGCTCCTCCCTGCAGCTCCATCTAGAGGCTCCTGGGGTATCCAGCAGGGCTGTGGATGAAAACTCCATTGTCCAGGATTCCCTGCTGGTCTTCGGGGCACCTCCAAGCTGCAGGGAGGGCTCCATCTGACGGCCTGGGGGTATTGGCCGGGATGACAAGCCGGCCATAGACCACAACAGAAATCACTGAGTTGCACTTGGAGTCATTCTGTTGTGTTTCTGTGTGGTTACAACAGGAGAAAGTAGGGTGAAATGACACCTTTTTATTGGCTAACTAAAAAGTTTACAATTTTCAAGCTTTCGAGGCAACTCAGGCCCCTTCTTTAGGCAAGATGTAATACAGAAACTGGAATTCTGTGTTTATATACACACTAGGACAAATAACAACATTGGTAAATCTTTAAGTGAGACATCTTACATGTAAAAAATTAATAGACCTCTTCAGGTTAAGATTTATTTAGCAAGAGAGGAGAATAATCCATCCAGCCATTATCCAACCCGCTATATCCTATGTACAGGGTCACGGGGGTCTGCTGGAGCTAATCCCAGCCAACACAGGGTGCAGGGCACGAAACAATCCCCAGGCAGGGTGCCAGCCCACCACAGGGCACACACACACACACACACACCCCCACACTAGGAACAATTTAGGATCACCAATGCACATAACCTGCATGTCTTTGGACTGTGGGAGGAAACCCACGCAGACACGGGGGGAACATGCAAACTCCACACAGGGTGGACCCAGGAAGCGAACCCACTGTGCCACCATGCCACCCAAGGCGAATAATGTATGGTCTAAAAAAATTTTGAGTGCTTGTTTCAGCTCCTTTTTATATGGTTATTTCAAAATATTAGCTTTCTTGAGGTTCTGTATTATTTTGCATTTGTTTGTTATTAAACATGTATTTGTGCAATTTCTGTCACCCGTGTGTTTTTATGTGGGCACCACTGTTTTCAGTTGTCCTCATCACAAAGCCAATTGATACGGCGCACTACTCTGGAAGTAATTAATTTCATTAACATGACACCACAAAAAGTAGTGCATTAGACCAGAGATTCTTAACCTTTTTGAGTCACGGACCCCTTTAAGAATCCTCTTGTGCAAATTAAAGCAGATCTGCTACTACGTTTTCTACTACCGTTACTGCAAAGTGAATATAAATCTTAATTTTTATGTAACCCTCACAGACCCCCTGAAACCCATCCATGGACACCCTAGGGGGTCCACGGACCTCCGGTTAAGAACCCCTGTTTTAGACAAATCACCATTTGAGTTTTGGATAATTTGACAGTCCTTCATGCATATGTGTTTTAGTACTTTAGATTTCCTTTATCCTGACTTTTTTCTGCACTCCTTTCTTTGGTCTGTGATTTGGTTGTGATGAACGATAGGAATTGAATCGAATTCCGATTTTGGCCTTGGTTAATGTTTCCTCTCCAGATCATTCCCTCCACTCCTTCCCTTGTATGAGGACCAACGCATCCAGGACTAATCTTCATATGCAGCATAGATGGGCAATTTTGGTGTCAGTGTGCACAAAAAATGTGAAACTGAGATATGAACAAGGAAGTCAGGGAAAACAGAGCTTTTTGGCTCCCCCACCCATCACATAAGGATGACCAGAGGTATACCATTGAATTGGAGAGCAGACGAGGACGGCGTCATGAAGATATGGGCCCCCTGGCTCTCAGGGCCTGCGAAAGCTTTTGCTCTTATTTGCAGCTTGGAATGGTGAATCTAGAAATTCCGATTATGCATTAAAATGTTGAGGAAAATTGGGGTAGGCAAAAATCCTTGATGGACACCACAAGAGAAAGGTTGTGGGGATTTACTTTCATCTAAAGAGATTAATTGTGCAAAGAGTGATGAGTTACAGGATTCCTACAAAAACAGGCCCTTCTTGTTTTTAAATATTTTTAATGTTCCAGTGAAGAAAATTCCAGACATAAAAAAATAAATACGTACAACTCATATTAGTCAACACATCGACTTTTCTCCTGCTCGTAGACTTCTCCTTCACTTGCTGCTCACAAAGAACATCCTTTCATGAATGGCTGTCTGCCCTTTTGATAACTGCTCTGTCTCATGGTTAGGTGATTTATGAGAAGTAGCTGTTGATTGCAATTTTGGTTTTTGCGTTTTCTGCTGCTGCCGGCCACTCAGGCTGGCTGCCGCCCTCTCCTCCGCCACGTTCACACGCAGTCTGACTTCGAGGGCCCGCTCAGCTCTCAGCTGTGTAAACACTGCCGCACTCTATTTATATTCCAGCTCGGGAAATATTTACCCAGAGTTATTCAAGCACAAGGAAATGAATGGGGATCATTTTAACATGTCAAATTAGCTGCTGCTTAGTGCCTGCTAATGTCTCTGTAATTGAAGTGCTGGCAAGACCTGTCTGAGTACCGCTGGGAGGAATGGGGGGGTGTCGACGTTCAAATATGGGAGAGACATTTGAATCACAGCAACAATACGTTAGGAGCAAATGTGGCGAGATTAGAGTCTCGGATTTGGAATTATAGCAACTTTCATTGAACTTAAATCAGAGTGTCCATACATGATGTAAATATGGTGGAATCTTGAGCTATTACACTGACCGTACCCATGTCTTACATGCCACTTTGGAATCACGTTCAGCTTAAGTATGGAACCATTAAAGGGACATGAGGCTAAAATGATGACTTGAAGTTACTCACAGAATCACTGGAGATTTACATTTGGAATCATCACCACTACAAGAGACTGTGAACACTGTGGACTTTACATATCTTGACCATATCTACTTGAGTTTTCTGAAAATAAGGGAATAATCCACTCAAAAGTGATAATTATTTTAAATGTTACTTACCCCCTATGTTTGTAGTGATGGCCAGTAAACAAAAATTGAATCTCATGTTTTCATGGAGAATGAAGAGAACAATGTTTCTGATAGAATGGGAGTCTATGGTAAGCAACAACAAACAATATCAAAAATATCAATGAAAAAATCTGTCATTACTCATGTCACATAATGTTTGTAAGACAAGTCATCCAGTTGTACTAATGCATGTATTTTTTACTAAGATATTGTTAATTAAGTCACGTACAGAAAATGCCCTCATTAATAAAAACAGAACACACTCCAGACGCGAACAAGCATTTGAATTGTAGACTTGCCACTCGTTGTTATTTTTATATTCATGTCCCTAAATGGATTATTTAGCTACAGGCTTGAAATTGCACACATAAATTGACTTTTGGGTGGTTGACGCATCTCAGAATAAATTTAAAGTTTCTTCCAGATTAATGTTTTCATTCACTTTTTGCTTAAAGTTTTAATCTTTAGTTGTACACATCTCTCAGTAAACTCTGACGTGTCTCTATCACGTGAAATGTGATGTTAGCCAATACATTAGCTGTTACTGAGCTCGACTAGTTGTTCAAAAATGATGGGGAGGGCAGCTCTTCAATTCAAATATTCAAGCATGTCTGAGTGTGTTCTGAGTGTGCATAAAATATTGAAAATTAGAACAATCCTAGGGGGTGGCGCAGTGGTAGCACTGCTGCCTTGCAGTTAGGAGACCTGGGTTCACTCCCGGGGTCCTCCCTGCGTGGAGTTTGCATGTTCTCCCCGTGTCCGCGTGGGTTTCCTCCCACAGTCCAAAGACATGCAGGTTAGGTGCATTGGCGATTCTAAATTGTCCCTAGTGTGTGCTTTGTGTGTGTGTGTGCCCTGCGATTGGCTCCAGCAGACCCCCGTGACCCTGTAGTTAGGATATAGCGGGTTGGATAATGGATGGATGGAGAACAATCCTAGACGAGAACATGCCATTCATCCCAACAAAGCTCGCCAGTCCTATTCACTTAATTCTTCTAAAAAGACATCTAAAAATCAAGTTTGAAAAGTCCCTAAAGTCCTACTGTCTGCCACGCTATTTGGTAGCTTATTCCAAGTGTCTATGGTTCTCTGTGTTGAAAAGTGTGATTTTCCAGAAGTGTTTTTTTTACCATTTTTTAGCAGCAATACACGTGTTTAGGACATAGTGATCATACTAATGAATAAACTCACATGTGGATTATGTAACGTGAGTAATGAAAGATTTTTTCATTGACCTTTTAATATTGTTATTGCAGTTGTTCAAAGTTGAAACTGTTTTAGCTCTGTTATGCATGAAAATGTGATTAAAAATTAGAATTGGTGCCTATGCAAAGCAGCGTTGAACAACAGTAAACAATATCATAAACATCCATGAGAAAATGTCACATTAATGGTGTCACAAAATCTGCATGTTACGTCATCCAGTCGCTCACAAGTAATTCTGATAAAATATTGTTAAATAAACCACTTGCAGAAATGTTTTTATGAGCTAATCATTGGTCACTAGTTCAGCCCAGTAACATCTTATTCAGTATTTAATATTACACTTCACATGAGCCAGTGGTGCTAAGTTCACTGAGGGAAATGTAAAACTAAGATATTAAAAGTTAAAAAAAAGCATACTTTATCAGGAACAGAATATCTCTCACACTTGTGCATATCTGAAATCCTTTAAAAGGCAGAAGGTCAGTCCATGTTTGCAGTTTCATAAATTCCCGTTAAATAATTCTGAAGTACTCCAGTTGTAGGTGTACAGTAAATATAAATGTAAAGATGGGAGACAGGCCTACAGTTCAAATGCTCGTTCCAGTCTAAGCACATTCCGTTTTCATTCATGGGTGTGTTTTCCAGAGTTGGTTTATTTAACAATATTTTACTAAAAATACGTGTGTTTGGAACATTGTCAGTACATGACTTGATGACTTTTCAATACGTGACTTGATACAATACAAATAATGTTTATATATTATACGATTGTATTGTATTTTTGTACATGTCGTATGAGTTTCTCCAATCTTTCTGCAAGCTCTGAAATATTCCCATTTAATTGTTCAAATTAATTTAAACCGTGAATATCAAGTTCACAAATGTGGAGGGTTTAGTGTATTTTGCATGTTTTGACCATGCCACTGGTTTGGTAAAGATTTCAATGCAGAAGAATGGAGACTATTTATACAGACTTATCTCAAAGACACCTTTATGGAGCTCTTCTTCACAAAGGTACTAAATATGCATTGTTTTCTGTTGTACATATTTGGTCACTATTGACTTATGTTATGTCCACCACCACTATTAAGAAGATTTAGGCCATCACCTGGGGCTCAGATCATAATGGGGGCTGGGACCCAGCTGCATGGGTTAGCTGCTGAACAGTCGGCTGGCACACTAATAAGCTTGGCCTAGGGTACAAAATAACTTAGCACCAGCACTGGTTATGTCATAAACTTCTTTCTCTCCATTCTCCATGAAGACATGAGATTAAATAAGTTTCATGGCCAACACTGCAAACTATATGGGGTAAGTAGCATATAAAATAAAATGTTTGGGTGGAGTATTCCAGGGTCACAGGGGTCTATTTGAGCAGACGACACTAAAATGTATGCATTAATAGAGTTAAATACAGAGTAACAAGAGGGAATAGAGCTGATTGAAAATACAAAGGACCCAGGATTCAGACTCCCTAAAAGCCCAACAGCAGATACACCCACGTGGGACTGGAGTTCTGACTTGCTTGAAGCTGAATCTCTTACAGAGTTACCAGACTGAGCAAATAGAACTTAGATACACATTCACAGTACCAGACACCGCAGTCTGATGCTGAGTCGCTGAACATTTAGTCAACGTGGGATCTAAAGTCCTAGATATGGGTCCTGGGTTTATGTGTAATAATATCCCCACACCCCCAATTCCAAATTATAATTTATATCCAAAACATTATTTAAAGCTCTTGTAGCTGAAGTTTCCCAGTTACATATTATGAACATGTCCATATAAAATGAAGATTGATTGACCACAACAGCATGCAGGTGAGGTAAACTGGTGGCTCTAAATGTTCTCCATGTGAGTAAGGTAGTGGATGTGGACGAATGGCACCTGCAGTGGATTGAAGCACTCGAGACTGACTTCTACTTGGAATCCATGAATTGGATTCAGAGAGTTTCATAATAAGATGTTTTCATGACCAAATGAAGAGTAGATTATAACTGAATTTCACCCTGTGACTGAAACTGTCAAATGGGGTATCCCAGTGGTAGGTGTTTGGCAGATGTTATTCATTTATTCTCTTTTAAATTTTTTCCCATGTTTTTCAAGCCTTTATTTCGGAGTTTACTAGATTCTGTGGGCTGCTGAATCCATTTTTGACATTCATTTTTATTTTTAATTTTGAACTTGTTTTGAAAGTATTTTGCATCCTTTGCACTGCAGTTTTATTTTCATGGGCCCTGTCATTTTGGAGATTTTTTTGAATACTGGTGCTAGGAAAGTTGCTATCATAGGATAACCAGAGGTCATGACCTGTGACATCATCATATTAACAGTACAAAGGTCAGCACCACACACTTCCTCGATATCCTTAAATGCAAATAAAAACTTACCCTGATGTTGTGTAATTTGCTTCATTTTTGACCTTAAATAACAAACCTCTGATTTAGAGTTTAGACTTTAGCTTAGCAGAGCAACTTCATCTCTCCCCTGGTCCCTTCATAAAACTTCACTTAACCTTTTCATCAGGCCTAACAGCTGATAACATGCATGTAGGTGCAAGAATAAGAGCTGGGCAAAGTGCTTATAGATTGTTAGCTCTTCTGGTTGAGTGTCAAGGGACTCAGACTGCTACATGCTCAGTGCTGTCCACAGCTCCATTTATACACCCCTTTTACTCCTTCCTTGCCGTCCTTAAGTGAGAAGCTCTCTGGGACATCAGCGCAGGATACTACAGCTCTAGAAAAAGCAACAGTGACAGTTAATGAAATAAAAGGGTGGATCACAAGATTGCAAGAACCGTGACTGAGAAAGGTAGCCAAGGATGGGTCCAACCAAATGGATAAAGTATGGAGGGCATGGCTGAAGATGGACGAACAGGAGTACAAAAGGCCCTAGAAGGACTATGAGCACCAAGAGTTTTATCAACTGGAGTAGTACCCATAAGAGGCAATTTTCTCCTTTAGTCCAAAGGTATTTGCTCATTTTTTGTCAAATAAATAATTGCAAAGTCAGATTTTCATTATTTTTTCAGTTATTGCACATGACCTTTATCTATAGCTACTAAGTAAATGAAGATCAAATCTTGATATGTCCACATCAAGTCGGGTGCACTAACTTTTTCACACGACTGCATCACAACAAAGGATTCTGAGTCAGCAAAGCATTACTGAGAGCAGCCAGCACTTCCAAATATTAGAAATGGAGGGAAAGCTGTGGCAAACAACGACGGGCCTGGCCGCTGGCCTTTCCTGCTCAGAGGACAGGAAGCTGTTCTCTCAGACATGGACGTTTGAAGGCATGTCCTCCCCTATCATCTGTCGGTAAGCTTCATTATTTTACAAAATCTATCAGTCAATTGTTCTGCACAGTAAGCAGACAGAAGACAAGACAAGCAGGAAATAAAATGTAGTTATGCAAAGCACGGGTCAAAACTGGGAATTCAGATTGATCTTTCATAATGCCAAAGGGGTAAACCGAAACTCTACATCAATAGGACAAAAGGAACACTGTTTGCCAAGAAATTTGACTAAATATAGAAATAAAGTTGCACTGAGAACTCATAAGTTATAAACAAACTGGGATATTGAAGTTTCTGTTTGGGTGGCTTTGAAACTGTTGACAGTGACTTTTGGGGACAAGTGTCTAGCAATTCCTGGTTGTATACTAACAACTAAGTTACAAAATGATGATGTATGTAAGAATAGGAAGAGGGGTCACCATAAATAACTAAAACTAGACAGTAGAAAATTCTGCTTATAAAGCAAATACATAATTACACCAAAAGTAAAAAACATACTGTAATTCCAAACTATTATGATTATATTTTGGTCCTAATATATTTGGTCTTCTTTTAGAAATGTTCTTCTCTTTAATTATCCCTTATTAACATTAAGAGGATTTCAACTATTTGGTTGTTTTTGCATTGACCTTGTTGAAAATAATCTGTGCCATTCTGACGCTGTTTTTGTGGGCCCGTCGACAAGGTGCAGCTTCCTGGGTGCAGCTTCCTGGGTGCTGGGGGTGTGGTCTCAGAGGTCACGACCTATCATCATTTACTGACAAGTTAAAAAGATTGACATTGGCAGTCATTTTCTACCTGAGTTTGCAGATAATGTCCTAAAAGACTAGTGCAATTTTTTCTTTTCTTTCTTTCAGGCATACGATTTTTTAGTAATGTCCATAATTTTAGGATTTTGTTTTTTTTTTCTTGTTGAAAGTGTGGTTTGATTTCTGCATGGATTTTTGTATTATCTAATTTTCTGGTCCTCCTCTTTTAAACAGTACTGTATCTAAATTTAGGACAGTTCACAAATGATAAAAAATGTCCAGAAAAGTTTCATAACATTCAGAAAATATTAAAATCACAATGAAGTGTGTCATAGCGAAAGTCTACAGTGGTGCACGATTTTACTTAAGTAAAGGAGCGCTCAGGTTTTAGAGAGCAGCTCAGGAGTGTTGATGGGGTAATCGACTGATTGCGTATCAACATGCAGACACGTGTGGTTTGGGCAATTGCAATGTTAGTCTTCTGGGGTCTGTAGTAACAGGGAGAAAATAGATTGAAGGTTACAATGAAAATCAAAGTAAAGAAGGGCAGAATCGTGGAGGAGCCCAAGATGATGTGGGATCAAGCTCCAACAGGACCACGTGGCCTGACATGGAAGAGGGGTCATTGGTCACTTCTGTTGAGCATATCAGGGAGCAGGAGTGACCTACCGCTCCAGACGTCTCCCGGCTGAAAGCATGGAATTGTGGCAGGAGGAATGGCAGCTGGGATCTGAACTTAAATCTAGAAATGTAGAAAGAAGCATCGGGCCACAGGATTGTTTTTAGAGGAACAGATTCTGCCTTGTGACTTTAACCTTGTTTTATGGATCTATTTTTTGTTTTTTTATGGATTTTAGCCTTCATATGAATACCTGTTATTTACTGGATTTTTGTTTTATTTATAGAAGAATCTGCACTGCACTGTTTGCACATTTTGTTAATAAAGCACTGAAGCACTTTGGCACCAGCTCTCGCCTGTGTTGAGTCCTCATTGTCCACTCCATCTTGGTTTCGACAATCAATGGTTCCAGCTGCAAGAGGGATATGGCAGCTGCAGCCAACCCGGACTGTCACACAAAATCACATTCAGTACATGTTGTGTTCCTCTGTCTGGCTAACACAAAGGTTACCATAATTTATAATTCTTATTGGTGCTGTTCTTTTCAGCTCATTGTGTTCATTAACTGTCTAGCAGGTTAAAGTCTGACAGTCCACATTTCGGGTTTTGGATCATGCTGAATCCATTACTGTCAATGTTGTTTTTTTAAAAAGTTACATTTTTTTCTACACCATTATTTTGTATCACTAATAAGATAGTATTGTCACTGAGTCAAACAAGAGAAATAAAGAGATTTGAGGCCAGAAAATGAAAACAGGTCAAAGATGCAAAGTAAAAGTTGTTACTGGGAGGACAGAGAAACCAAAAATAACGAAGACAAAATTGTTAAGTCATGCCATAAAATCAAAATCAAAAAATCTGAATTAAGTAGCACAACACGTTGAAAAGTTTGGGCTTTTTTTATGCAAATACAAAAAAACGAAATACGTGTTGTGCCAGTATATAACACGTCACATGTTGTTGGCAACCGGAGTTAGCGTTTTGACAAAAGATTCACAAAATGAGAATGCATATTGAACGACAAAATAGCTACGCTATAAATAAGGTGCATAATGTTGTGATGTCCTGTACCCACCACAAACCTCACAGTGGCCTAACCATGGGACATCTAATAGTCATATCGAGGGAAAACCAGGGTGAGTGAGAGAGAAACACACACAGGATTGTGAAAATAGGCAATTATTTTAAAACAAACACCAAAAATCGAAGTGAGTTCAGTGAATTATTACACTAACAAGTCCATCAAACCAATGTTCCCATATGCTCGAACAAAAAAGCTAAAATAAAGAAAACAAATTCAACTCAGATAAAAGCACAAGGATTCAAGTCCTCTTCTCTTCTCCGTTTTTAGGCTACTTGAAATGAAACAAGAACTTTCTAAATCAAAAAAAAGCACAGTAATCCCAGTCATTTTTCCCTTCTCCCTTTTATATGCTGATCAAGGGAATGAAGGACTTCCTAAATAAATCAAACCAAACTAAAGTCCAGGCTCAGCATATTATCCCCTCTTCTCACACTGTAAGGGATACTCAGAGATTAACATGTACATCCTCCACTCGGGCCACTCAGGACTGCTGCAGTGCACACTTCACTTCACTAACAATGGACTCCATGCCAACAAACGAAGACGATCTCTAACATCCATCTTCCTCTTTTATATGTCTGTGGAATTTTTGTCTTCCAGCAGACATTCTCCCAATCCCTTCCAATCACCTTGCAAGCCTTCCTGTTGTTTGCTCTACACACCATTAGGTGGAAGGAGGCTTTTAAAATCTGAGACCCACACTATAGTTCAGTGGTCTCCAACTCTGGTCCTGGTGGGCCGCAGTAGTTGCAGGTTTTCATTCTAACCCTTTTTTTAATTCGGGACCAGTTTTTGCTGCTAATTAACTCCTTTTCCTTTCATTTTAATTAACTTGTTTTTTTAAGATTTGTTCCCCTGAATTGCTTCATTTCTTTCCTTAATTGGCATACAAACAGAAATGAAATTTGAAGTGAGTGAGCCAACAGAAGACCAACTAAGTCAGGGCTTCAAACTCCAACTAATTTCACTCTAAGTTTTTTGTTAATTAAACCCGTTCTTTAACTCCATGGCTTGTTGCTGCTCTCGTTGTGCAGTAACATTCATTTAAAAAAATTGTTGATTTTCTCTTTTCTAACAGCAGTGTTAAAATGTTTAGGGGACCTGAGCAGATCAACATTCCTGAGACCTTCACCTTTCTTTACTTTCAGATATTGTATGATGGACAAAGTTTGCTGGTCATGTTTTGGCTCATTTTGTATCTCATTATTGTTTGACTGCTAATTAAGGAACAAGAAACAATTAAGTAGTCTGAGTCTTCAAGATCAAGGCAATTAAAATTAACTTAAAAGAAGTTAATTATCAGTAAAAACAGATCACTAATTAAGAAAAGGGTTAGAATGAAAACCTGCAGCCACTGTGGCCCTCCAGGACTGGACTTGGGGACCCCTGTTCTAGTGCATGCATACAGTCAAGTTCTTATCTCGCTTTGCTGGCTCTATTATTTTCGTACATAGGTTAGTACCCTGCATTGGGATAATGCATACTTTTATGGCCTACTAAAGGCCTAGCGGGATATAAATAGGCCGAACACAAGTGAGAGAGAGGGAGGGAAGCAAAACATAAAAAAATCTAAACCAGCCAAAAAAACAGACTCCATTATTATCAAAATTAAAACCTCACAAAATATGGAGACAGTTAACACAAAACAGAAGCAAGGCAGAAGGACAACGCTAACCTAGCTAAACAAATTTTGACACACACTATCCATGTTTATCACCTGGAAGGCTAGCTTACAACAATCCCATCCAGAAGCTTAAACTACTTGCATAGCTGTAGCACTCCACCACTCCGCCCCATCAGACACACTCACTCCTGTGCATGTGCTGCTGCCAAATTACTTTGTTCACTGGAACTCTCATCGGCACCACCTTCAAGCTCCTTAAGGTAATCACACTGTATAATAACTCACGCCTGGACAAACTTGTTAAGAAGGCAGGCCCTATTGTAGGAGTAAAGTTGGACAGTTTAACATCTGTGGCAGAGCAACGGGCACTAAGCAAACTCCTGTCATTAATGAATAATCCACTGCATCCACTGAACAGTGTCATCTCCAGGCAAAGGAGTAGCTTTAGTGACAGACTTTTGTCTCTGTCTTGCTCCACTGACAGACTGAGGAGATCGTTCCTCCCCCACACTATGCGACTCTTCAATTCCACCTGGGGGAGTAAATACTAACATTTTTTTTTTTCATTTTTTTCATTTTTATTACTATTTAATTTAATATTGTTTCTTTGTATCAGTATACTGCTGCTGGATTATGTGAATTTCCCCTTGGGATTAATAAAGTATCTATCTATCTATCTATCTATCTATCTCTTTAATGAAAACTAGGCTGAACCGCCTTTTAAGGCAACCAACTTTTAAGTTGACCACTTCTTAGGGCAATTCAATATGTAGATCAATTTGATATTTTATACAAACTCATTAATTTGGTTATATTGCATTTGAGCGGTATTACTTTAATACTCGTAGTTTCTGTTATTTTTGTGATGAAATTTAAACTTTTTTTCTATATTGAGGTTGCCCTTTTGAACCCCCCCTGATATTTACTACGCGGTGAGGCATTTGTACTCCATCAACGTTAATTATTTCCAGAGACATAATTTTGTCTATTTTTCCAGCGCATCGCGCACAAAAGCAAGGGAACGATGGGAGCACCAAAACTCTACTCACATCATGTCGCTTCGTACCGCAAGCTGCAAGTAGTAAGTCTGTGATAAGCGGAATACCGCTACGCTTTCCACTCATGGGAAGGAAGGACAATCCCGACCACTTTTATATAGTAAGAAAGAAGAAGAAGATATCACACAGTCTGGAGTAGAAAATCATCTTTTACCTGGAAAAACGAAACTACAAATCCTATCGTGAATTGCTATAAATCCCATCGTGCATTGCAAAAAATGCTTTTATATAGTAAGAAAGAAGAAGAAGATATCGCACAGTCTGGAGTAGAAAATCATCTTTTACCTGGAAAAACTAAACTACAAATCCCATCGTGCATTGCAAAATGGGCGGGGTGTGTGTGAAACTCCGCGCCTGCGTAGCACTCACGGGACGGAAGGACAATCTCGACCGCTTTTATATTGAAGGATTAAAAGTTTAAAAAATAGCTATACCACCATGAAATAAAACCAACATCCTAGCGCATCCCATCACACCTCCCACCCTATAAAATTTCAGGTCTGACAGATGGGATCAAATATCAGCCTTTTGATCTTTCACTTTACGACTGTGCAGTCCTGGAATATAGTGGGCATACAGGGAGACACACCTGTTTCCACTAAACTGCTAATTCATTCTTTACACCGGGACCCCCTTCCATTGTAAATGTGGCAGTTAAACCTTCTTGCATTTCATTGTCCTGACCACCTCACTGCACCCAAAATTACATTTAAACAAAGGTAAACCAACATTGTCCACCCTTGTCTCTTTGTCTCCCATGACCAGTTTTACCCTGTCCCCATACAGCTCTGCATGCCTTCATTATTAATCTTGTGATATTACCGAAGGCAGCACTTTCTCCATCCTTCTAGCTAGGACTTTGGAGAGTATCTTAACATCATTATTCAGAAGTGAAATTGGTCTGTATGATGCACATTGTAATACGTCCTTATTTTGTTTAGGCAAGATGGTGATTAATTCTTGGCGAAAAGTTTGAGGTAGAATTTTATTGTCTCTAGCTTCTGTAATTGTTGCTAATAAAAGGGGAGCTATCTTAATTGATCATTTTTTATAAAATTCAGCAGGGTAGCAATCGGCGCCTGCTGCTTTCCCACTCTGAAGTCACTTTATAGCATCTAGTAATTCTGATAGCACCAACGGTTTATCCAATTCCTCTGCACTAAGAGTATGTATTTGTGCATTCATTATTAAAATCAATCCAATAAAGCAGTGTCATTCTCAGTATGTGCCTTTATTGCAATATGACTGCTGTCCACTGCCCATATTATCTTAAGAAAACCGGACACTGCTGCAAATTGGCTTTTTCACTGGGTCTGCACACCCAAACCATACAGAAACTTAATGTAATGCCTTGTCAGTCATTTAAGGCTCCCAGTTCAGAGGGTATGGTAGACGGCCAATGCCAGAATGGCAGCCGCTGTTAAAATCAGTACATAAACAGGTACAGCCCCATTTCAGCCAGTCTGTCTTTCTAATGCTGGGCACATAGTTCCAAGAGGAGGACTGTTGGCAGCCTAAATTTGCTCATAAACCAGTCATCACCATGGGCAAAAATAATCCATCTAGTCCCTAAAAGCTTGTTCCCTTCATACTGCATAGGACCATTTGCATAGTCCTCAAGTAGCACCAAACAAGCCATGTTGTGTCAAACCAATAAGCTATGGCTAGGCTGTAGGGCATGAGATTTACAGCTTTCAGCACACAGGAAATGAATCACATCTGGGTTTTTACTCCACTTTGGTTTATAATCCAGAGATGTGACAACAGGTAGCCAATACAAACTGACGAATACAACAAAAAACGTTCTTCAGTTCAAATATGCAGCATTGACCCTCTTAAAAGGGAAATAAGAGTCTGCACATCATATTCAGTACTTTTGGGGTTTATTGTGTTTGTCACATCAACACACACACTAATAACAACTCAGTTATTTAAATTATTGTATGTGTGAATCATCATTTAGTGGGTTTGAATCATGAATGAATGAATCACGGGTCAACCCCGGCCAGTGAAACACAATGTTTGCTAATCACATCTTGGTTGACTTGTGTAATAATGGAATTTAACTACAGTTATCAAAAGCAGATTCATTCTCGTTAGATGCCCTTGTTACAAAATCAGTGCAGTAAAGTGCTCTGATTACGTTATAGTAGGACTGGACACTGCTGCAAATTTCCTTTTTATGTTAGCAAAAATATGTTATGCTGTATGTAAGTACATCCACAACACCATGAAAGCTGACTGTAGCTCCTCATCAGATGGTTATTGGCTTCCAGCAGCACAGCAGGCATGATGGAGTGAAGCTCGGCTGAGATATTCGTGACCTGGAAGGTGACAACAGGTAGATGATATAAATTCATGAAAAACCAAAAAAGTTCTTCAATGCAAATACGCAACATTGGCCCTCTTAAAAAGGAACTAAAATACAATCTGTATGTCATAATTATCACTTTTAAAGATTACTATGTTTGTCTTTCCAACACATGTTATAATAATGGCTCAGTGATATAAATTATTATATGTGCAAATCATCATTGAGCTAATTTGGCTGCATTTCCCTGCTTGAACGAGGGTGTCATCATGCCCCAGTTTCTCTGAAATGTTGTATATGGATGGGTCAGAATTGGCGTAGACATACACACGTTCTCCAGTCAAGTTTTTTTTTTTTTTTTTAAATACTCACTTTGTGTGAAAGCTGCATATGCACATTTCAAGCATCTTTTTTATGCAATCTCTGAATTCTAAAAAGGAAACTTTGGGTTCTTTTATAATTTTAAATCCTTTTGGTAAATCTGTTTGTGTTTTGGCTTTGATAGTTTGGTTCTCTTGATTTATTTCCATCAGACCCATGCCGGTTATTTGACAAATGACTTTTTCTCACCTCTGTCTAGGGCCTTGTGCGCAGTTTTTGTTTTTCTGACTTTTTCCTAGTCCTGGCAGAACACATGGCACACAATCACAAACGACATCCTTGAAACAGCTCAGCTCCACACACAAAGACACAACCTAAAAACTGAATGTGTGCAACTTGCACACTCTCTCAGGTTTTCTCCCATATAATAAAGACAGCAAAGTCCCAATAAGCAGCAGGTATATATAAAAAAAAGAATCGATTATAAGACCATTCCCATTTTTTATAATTATTAAAAACCTTTTTAGCTATAATGGACATTAGAGTCTATAAGTATTTTTTTGAATTCATATGTTAAAATCAATAAAATAGTAAAATATTATACAAGAAAAACTGAAATAAACTGCAAACACCAAATAAGACTTGATGGATTAAGTCACTCCATTTCACCTTCAGATACTCCTACACTTAACCATATTTCATGTGGTTGTTTTGCTTTCTCATATTGCCTCTGGAATTATTACTACCTTTAGAATGATGGGTGTCTGAAGATTTCCAGAGTTCCTTCAGTGCTGGAAGACAGCTGACTGATCACATCTGGGCTCTGCTACTTCATCTGCAGTGCTATACCTCACACTGGCTTTGTCCATGGGGGGAGAGGAGCACAGGGCTTAAGTTAAGACCTGCTCTATAGCCCCACCTAGTGACCTGTAACTGTACTGTACTGGCTTTACTTTTGACTGAATAGACGAAAATAGGCAAATTCTGCATGTGCTATGTACTCTTTTAGAACTGTCAGTGGCTAGTTAGGCCTTAGAGGTTTGTAGTGCCTGTGGAATTTCACTGACAATAAACCATTCCCCTGAACCTGTACCGGAACCTTCTGACTAATTCTACTTCTTCTGCTTCTTCTAAATTTAAAACAAGACATATTCTGACTTTATTGAGCCTGTTATTGAGTTGAATTCATGCAATGTAGTTGTGTATTAATCAGCAGGCTTTTTATGGTGAGCATACCCAGTGAGAATAGCAGCTGATTACACAATTACCATGCAGGTAGTATGGTGTACTCCAGCCCCTGTCCCAGATGACATCACTTTCAGTTCCGCATAACATCACTTCCCCTCCCTGCCACTAAAACCGCCATGTTTTTGTCTGCCTGCTATGTTCTGTTTTGGATTGATGTCTGTAAAAACCTGTGAAACCAAATCTTCACTTTTTGACAGCCAATTTCAAGTATAAGGGTGGCTGCCCCCAAACCTTTTTTGCTGTGTGGTCTGAGTCCTTTCACAATAGACAGACATTGTTTACTTCAATGTCTTTAACAGTAAAACAAAAAAAGTGTTTGATGGTGTAAGTAACATAAATAACAAATCAACCTCTTGTGGGCTAATAGTAATAGGGCTTCTCCCTCTTTCCACATTCGGCTAGGGAGCCTCATCATGCCGATTGCTCAGTCAGTTAAATGACACCTCCCCAGGCCGGCATGGAACACATGGTATGGTTACCAGAAGGGGTGGGGTCAGTTGCCCTTATTGGGTGTCTTCTTGGCACTGTGGAGGGAAAGGGCGAGGACATGATCAGCTCCACTCATCCCAGAGGGGTAGTACATACCTCAGATGAGTCCAGAAGGCGATCCTCTGACGCACAAATGCGTGACACAGTATATGAGCAGCTACGCATAACAAAATACATGATAACTTCTAGTGGAACTGAAAGAAGTAACTATTTAGAAAACATAAGAAGTTATTCATAACTTGGTTTTTATTTGCATTTTGTTTTAGGATTGCAGGTCTGAGTGTTTCCACTTACCGAATATACTCACGTATAAGTTGGGTCTTGAAACCCAAAAAATCGATCATAACAAAAATGCGACACTTAATTTTTTATTTATTTATTTTTTTACATCTTCTTGCCTCCTCTAATCTTGTACCAGTTTCTCAGACACATCGAATTTTGTTGCAGCAACGCAGTTACCAATTTCTTTCGCTACTTCAACGACGTTTAATTTAAAACCAGCTTTATATTTTCATCTGATCGAATGTTCCATCGTAGATAAGGGATGCTCACGCGATAAAAGTGTATGAGGGTGTGAGATACACAAAACAGTGCAAATGTCACTTCAGAATAGTTCGGGTATTACCGTGTAGTCACGTAGGCACAATACATAGAAAAAAAAAGGCAGCGTGCTCCATGGTTACTCTCTCAGGTGAGCAATATAATATATATATAATATCATATAATAAATCTTGGACCAGTAGTGTGAGTTTTATGCATTCGACTTATAAAATACCAGAAATCATATGATAAAATCAAGTCCCGACTTATCCGTGGGAGAACTTATCCATGAGTATATACGGAGTTATTTATATCGGTGTCCATTCATAAGGAAGCATGCCACAGACTGAAACTAAATAATAAAAGATGAGCAGGGACTGCAGCACAACCAGACAATGCTTATATTTACCAAAAGAACAAATCAAAAGACTAAATCACAATAAACAAAGGGTTAAATTAACCGAGTGTTTTGTTACCAGATGCCAGTCAGATGAAAACAAAGGCAGCTGCCATTGATGGACCTTCAGGATGGAGTTTTCTTGATCTTCTTTTAGAGGTCACACAACTGTAGACAGCATAAGAGCTTTAAAGATGAGTTCAATTGGATCTGAGTGAACTGATTTAAATATTTTTTATTAATCATATTTTGGTTCATTCCTGGATTGACTGGATTGAAAGCGACTTGATCCTTAACCATTGTTTTTTCCTGCCTTGCTCCTAATACTTTGATCGTAGACTCTGGCACTCTGACCCTTAACCGAATTAAGCAGTTGCAATGATCAGTGGTTTGCTTGATTCCAAAGTCTTTTATAACATCGGAGCAAGTTCATAACATCAGAACTCAGACACGGCTGAGATGTGAAGTGAAAGGGTTAAGTATCAGGCTGCTGTAATCAGCAGCACGCAGCAGCGTAAAGTCAGGGTTTGTCTCCACTGAGTGATGTTAGCCTAATCCTGACAGGTGCCTGGAAAAGAGCCGAGCGTCTCGTTCACTTTGCTCTTAATGCTGACAAGGCGTGTGAGTGAGCGGAAGGTGTGGTGTGAACGCACCCTCAGGAAGAAACTGTCAGTCAGAACCTCTGATCGTGGCGGATGATGGTGTGTCCATCACAGGGGGCCACTTTTCTTCTCAGCCTTTGTTCTGAGCTGCCATTTCAGTTTGGATTCTCCTGCTTGTTAAGGTCCATTGTCAAGGGGTTTGAACAGATCTCAAATGGTGGGCATTCTAATACAAGACAGGCCCAGAGAATCGATGCTGTAACTTAAGCCAACAAATGGTATGATCTCCCAGAGGGCACTCTCTGTAGCACCACCAATAATTTGGAGTTAACAGGAGCCTGAGCAGACAAAGCATTCACATTGAATACCTGAGGCCTAGGCATTTTGTGTAAAAGTAGCCTTTGTTTTTAAAGAGTATTTAAAGGTCATAGAGAAAAGGCCAAAGCCTTAAGCCTTAAATGGTGTTCTGGCATTGACTCAAGGAGCGGGTGTAAACTCAGAAGGTGGAGTGGTTCAGTACAAATAGGACAAGTGAGTCAAGAAGCAGGGTTACTACCTCCACGTGATGGACTGCATAACATCTCATATTGTAACAGCTAAATGGTGACCTTAGGTGTTTATTTTTTTTTTGTTCCCTTTTTGTGTTTGTTCATTGCCTTGTTTATGATCAAGATCCAATAATAATGCCAATAATAATGCATCAGTGAGCCCACATCTGGACTTTCTTGTACAGGTCTGGCTATCATGCTACAAGAAGACTTAGCAGCACTTGAAGCTGTGCCGAGAAGATCAACCCAGACTTAACCATCTGAACCTGGCAAGCCGCTTCTGTTTTGGGGGGGTATATACCATATACCCACTCATTTTGTAAAGCACTTTGAGCTACATTTTTTTGTATGAAAACGTGCTATATAAATAAATGTTGATTGATTGATTGATTGATACCCAAAAGGTTGATATAAGGTCAGCCCACCATTCTATCATCATAACCCTGCTTGCCTAAATAACGGCCAACGCATAGCTGTTAGGCTACACTGCTGTTACACTACACTTCTTTCTGTAATTTTGCCAAAGAGGCATTCTCCCAGAAGGCCGCTACTCCCGTCTACCATCATAACTCAGTCCTGCCTCAGCACACTCACCTTCGCTATATTAGACTACGCACATAATACACTGCTATCTAGTTACACTACTTACACAAATTTTGCTTGTAGGTTTCACCAAGGAAACAGAAGGGATTTCAGTTGTACTTTAGTGTGGGAGCATCTTCTGGATTTCCTGAGCTTGTCTTTGGACAACTGTATTATGGGGTGACAGGTGTACCACCCCAGTCAAATTCCCCACCTGACACTGTCCCCAGAGCAGGTTACAGTGCACCTGAGGGACTTTGGGTGCTTAAAGCCAAAAGTGAGAGTTCAGCGTGGAAGGGGAGATGTGGGGCAATTAATCCAAAGGCGGTGTAAATCATCTGAAGTATTTTACTGCATTGCTTCTGGCACTGAAAACTATTTTGAAGCTTGTCACTCAAAGGTGCAGTTTTGGCATTAGATCTGTACTGTGAATGATACAAAATGATGACAACTCTGAGACAGTAAGTGATACAGCTTGTTCTAGAGTATCAATCTGCTATTATAACATTGAGGCTTATCATCATATTACCATCAAATAATAACATTTTACTTTTATAAATCAAATTTTATGGTTTTCAAAATTGTTAAAAAATGCTGGGGATGCAAGGATTATAATGCCGAAACGCTAGGGAGAGCATAGCTCAAGGATGGCTCCTAATCTAACAGACTCAGAGATTTAAACCTGTTTAGTCTCAAGCAGAGGAGGCTGTGTGGGGACCTCATCCAGGTCTTTTGTGGTTCAAAGCCATCTATATATATTTGTTCAGGTCAATGATAAATCACAAGCTTGAGGACACCAGTGGAAATTTAGGGGAAGTTCATTTCTGTACTCAAAGAGTTGTGGAAATCTGGAACAAACTACAGAGACATGTAGTTGAAGCAGAAACTTTGACAACCTTTAAGAAGTATCTGGATGAGATACTGGGACAAGTTAGACATTGGCTAAGTAAAAGAGCAACAAATGGACTGGATGGTAAAATTTCTTATGTTCTAAAGGACCAGAGGAGAATTTGTTTCATTACAACCCTACATGTCATGCAGATGTATCAATAAAAGTTAGATCGGCCCTTCAATGCCAACACTCTTAGAGAAGAAAAATAGATCTGCTGGACTCGAACACAGCTTGGTGCCGAGTAATGCGCAAATTGCAGCACATATTTAGGACAGAGTACAGATAAGGACAAGCTAATGTGGAAACGAGCATAGGGAAAAATGTAACTGACTTCTTTCAAGTCTATAATCCAAGGGACTGGTCAAAAATCAGGCAGTAGGTCACCCATAGGCAAAAAACAAGTAACATAACACTATAACCTATTTAATCCAGTTTAAAGTCATGGGGACTGGAGTCTATCCCAGTAGCCCAGTCCACATGGGCCACACAGTCATACAATACTAACTGCAGTCAATGAACAAACAAAACACACATGTCACTAGGAAATAAACACTGAGAGAATATGCAGACTGATTGCACACAGACAATGACCAAATGCAGGATTGAAACAAAGCATGCTGGATCTGTGTTGCCCCAGACAGTATGTACAATAACAGAATCCAAAAGGGGCAAAGATAAACCCAGAAACAGGAATAACTGTTGATCAGAACAGAAATAAAAGCACAAGACCAAAATTCTAAATCCAAAAGGCAAACGTTAAGTATTTGTTTCATGTTATTTTTATTTTATGCTTTATTGTTGTGTAGTAATGTGCGACCCCATGCATTACCAAGTTAAGTTAAAGTAACGCTAAACTGAACATTATTGCTTATAAGATATGTATATATGTTATTTTTGTTATTTTTCTATATGATATAATAATATGTATAGTTACTTTTAATGTAAGTATGTTCCTTCTTCTTTGCGGATAGCACCCCAGGAGTCAGGGCCACCATTGAAATCACCACTCCTGTGCTCTCCATCGGAATATTTAAATTGACTGAGAAGGCTCAGGAGTTGGGAACCATTCATTTGTTTCAGTTTTCTGTAAGTATTGTTGTTTGTTATTGGAGTTTCTAGAGTTTTTACTTTATTTTTAATTGTTTAAAGGATTCAAAATTTTTAATATTGTATTACGACTTGTTTGTTTAGTGCCTCTTTTTGCTCTTTTGAGCCTTTCTTTGTATTTTTTGCTATTTTTGTCAGTACATTTTTATTTATAAAGATTCTTTGTTTTCTCTTTTACTTCAGTCTGAGGATTTATGGTCATCCCTTCCCATTTGGGACATCTATTATATTTTTGTGATGTTTAATGATGTTTTTCCAGCTCCCCATTTCTGGGTCTGCTCCCGCTGAAGCCAGCAGGTATATGCAGGGCCTGGATAAATTCAAGCAAGTGCTATTGGGCAGACCAGTTAGGGTTCTCTCCTGCTCCCTTGCATGTTAGGAGGCCTTCATTCTTATTAATAAAATGTTTATAGACTCTTAATAGCTGAAGTGTGACCAATTTAGCCTCACCTACAAATATTTTAGCTCATACTACTTTATTTTTTATCTTTAAGCAAGTCAAAAGTTTTCTTCTTTTTTTGTAATTCTTGTGTATTTAAAGGGGTTATTGTTGTTTGTTATAATATTTCTTCTGTGAAAAGCTAAATTTCTCTCTGGTAACAAATAAAGGACAATCTATCTATCTATCTATCTGACTATATGGACTGTTTAACAAGGCCCTTTGAAATGAAAATACCAAAAACAAGATCAGACCTGAAGGTCAATCGCAAAATATTTCATAGCCCCAAGAAGTTGCAGGAGAATTCTGGATACAGGTAGACTTTACATAGAGACTATAGAGGGATAATTCTGAAGTCGTACACAATACAAATTTGGGAAGTGCTTACAAAGAGAAGGCTTAGGGAAGTGGTTGCCATAGGGGAGGAGCAGTTTGGTTTTATGCTAATGAAATCTTTGCAACCTTTGCTCAATAAATGTAACTATTATTATTTTTATTATTGAGACAGCTGATAGAGAAGCATCAATATAAACAGAAAGGCTTGCATATGGTGTTCATTGATTTGGAAAGGCTTATGATAGAGAGCCATGTCAAGAGGTCTGGAGGTACATGACAGAGAAATGAGTACAAGAGATGCCTGTGTGGATTATCCAGGATATGTATTAGGGAGTCAAGACTCAGGTTAAAAACAGTGTTTGGGTAACAGACAAGATCCCAGTTACAGCAGGTCTGTCCCAGGGATCTTCTTTAAGTCCTTACCTCTTTGATCTGGTTATTGATGTGTTAACTGATGGGATAAAAGACCGATCCACCTGGTGCAGGCTTTTTGCTGATGACATCGTGTTGTGTTTCAGCAGAAAAGAGGATTTGTAGTAGAAGTTGGAAAAATGGAGAAGGGATTCAGAAGAGAGAGGATTGAAGATAAGTAAGAAGAAGACAGAATATCTGATGTTTAATGATGACCAGGATTCAGAAGTTAACCTGCAGGAAAAGTAACTGAAAAGAGTGGAAAAATTTAAATATCTAGGATCAGTGGTAGCCCAAAATGCAAAATTAGAGGGGAGTGCAGTGTGGAATGGAACAATTGGAAAAAGGTATTAGGAGTATTGTGTGATCGAATAATTTTAAGGTTAAGGGTAACGTTTTTAAGATAGTGATAGACTAGCAATGATGTATGGAGCTGAGACATGTGCAGTAATGGGAGAGCATAGGAAAAGAAATTGGATGTGACAGAAATGTTGAATATTGACATGGATGTGTGGAGTTACAAAAAGGGATAGAATAAGAAATGAGACAATCAGAAGAATAACAAAAGTTAGAAGGACATGGACATGTGATGAGGACAGACAATGAATATGGAGGTTAAAGAGTGATGGGAATGGAAGAACAGGGGAAGAAAAAGCAGGGGAGGCCAAAGTGGAAAAATGCTTGACTGGAGAGGAGGCGCAGGACTGAGCTCTATGGAGAAGGTTGATCGAGCATATTGACTACACGTACATGTAGAAGTGGGAAAAGATAAAGAGGAGCATAAAGAAGAAATGGGCTTTTTCTTATAAAAAAACCGTCACTACACTGGTTACCTGTGTCATTCAGGATTGACTTTAAAATTCTGCTTATGGTTTATAAAGCCTTAAATAATCTCGCTCCATTTTATATATCGGAATGTCTGACGCCCTATATTCCAAATCGTAACCTTAGGTCCTCAAATGAGTGTCTCCTTATAATTCCAAATGCTAAACTTAAAAGAAGTGGTGAGGCGGCCTTCTGCTGTTATGCACCTAAAATCTGGAATAGCCTGCCAATAGGAATTCGCCAGGCTAATACAGTGGAGCACTTTAAAAAACTGCTGAAAACACATTACTTTAACATGGCTTTCTCCCAACTTCACTTTAACTTAATCCTGATACTCTGTATGTTCAATTCATCATAATAACTATTCATAGTGGCTCTATAATCCGTACTGACCCCAACTCTCTCTTCTGTTTCTTTTTCCGGTTCACCTACTCAAAGCATCATGATGCTCCAACATTGATGGACTAAAAGCCAGAAGTCTACGTGACCTTCATCATCAAGTCCTTCCATGAGAACCCTAAATACAAAGAGGACTGTTTCATTTATGTTAGGTAGATTGCCCAGAGGGGACTGGGCAGTCTCATGGTCTGGAATCCCTGCAGATTTTATTTTTTTCTCCAGCCGTCTGGAGTTTTTTTTTTGTTTTTTCTGTCCACCCTGGCCATCGGACCTTACTTATTTTATGTTAATTAATGTTGACTTATTTTTATTTTTTATTGTGTCTTCTATTTTTCCATTTCTTCATTTTGTAAAGCACTACATTTTGAGCTACATTTTTTTTGTATGAAAATATATACATATATATATATATTATATATATATATAAATAAATGTTGTTGTTGTTGTAAATAATAACACAGCTAGAGAACTTGCTGTTGTTCACTCGCTCACTGATTGTGTCTCTGTCACTGGGGTTTCACATTAACACAAATGTGATGAGAGCAGGCCATTCTGTCCAATAATCTTGCCAATCCAATTGACCTGATTTCCGCAAAATCACATTGAGTTAAAATTTTTAAGATCCCTAAACTCTGTTTGCCATATGCTTGGTAACTTATTTCTTGTGTCTGTGATTCTTTGAAGAAAATTTTTTAATGTTGCTGTGAAATCTACACATAGTTAGATTCCATTAGTCATAAGATAAATGATTTCCACAAACCTCAGTTTGCAGATGAAGGGCTTCATGTAGCAAAAAAATTAGTGAATCAGATTGTGTTTTGTCACAAGCAATATTCACACCATTAGTGCATATCTCATTTTCAATCTGCTCTCCCTTTCTGATGTAAAGCATGGAAAGTGGGCTATGTCTACGGAGCACTTAAAAGCAAGCACTTTTGCGGGGCTTCTCTGCTGCTGAAATCCATTGGCCTGGGTATATGACACTGATGAGCATCCGGACAGATCCTGACTTGGGTCACCTTATGGAGCTGGGAGCGTGAGTGCAAATAGCGTTATCTCTAACCCCAAATAAGCAGTGTGAGGTGGAACTGGTGACGTGAATGTGTACAGAGGCAGTGGACAAGGCAGACGAGAGTGTGTGTTGCTGCATGGCTGGAGCTGTGAAAGAAGAAGATGGTGTTGAAGGGCAGCGAAGGGTTTTGGCTGTTGAATGAACCTTAGGGAGCAATCTTTTTTAAATCTTTCAACCCTGAAAACTAATTTTTCAAAATTTCAAAATTGTATGCAAAATTAATTTTAGGGGTAATTTTTGTGAAACTATGTAAAAAAAAAACATCTCTAGTTTCCATCAGTTTCCCCAGGGCCATTTTAAAGTAGCAGCCTGGATCGGCTGTACTAATTCCTGTCAAAATTTTGAACACTTCAATCCAGTCACCTCTTAGTGCCTATTGCTTAATCTGAGATTCCTTCCACCTTTCCTCATATTTCTCATCTGAGAGCTGTCTTTTGGAAATCATTGGGCTGGATGGCCTTTGAAGATTTTTCTCCAAACCAAGCGACTTAAAACTTTTGGGATTCCAATACCTGGGGCACAGACAAGAAACCATATCACGTTTATTGGACCAGAGACTGATGAGGCTGAGGTACTGCCCTAACAGTTGTTTCCTTTAAAAAAAACTTAAATCAGCCCTAGAAGTCCTGCTAAGTGCTATTTTGCTCCAATGTGTTTATCCTTTGCGGTCTGTTTTTAGAGGATCCTCTCTTTTTGGCTGCCATGAGAGTACAGGGAGAGAGGGAGGCAGATTTTATATAGCGAGGCTGTGACATCAAAGAACCAAAATACAGCAGGGTTACCTTTGTACGCCACTTTGCATTCATTTGTCCGTGAATGGAGTACAAGCTACTCCCTCTATGACTGGATGTTGCCGTCATTTTAGTTGCAAGGGTGTGTGGAGGGCTACCTAAAACTTTGCTTGCATTAAAAGTGGGACTAATAGCAGGGGTTGCCTGGGTCACTTCATCAGTCTCCTCCATAAAGGAGGAAACATGAAAAAAATCTCTGCCCCGTCGAAAAGCATTTTTAATCTTCTTGGAAATCACTAATTCTTCTCAACTGCATTTTCAGCGGATATCCAATAAACCTTTTATGGGTACTGATCGTTAAATTCAATTAAGTTGGATGTATTGAGCAAACTGATCATAAATCCTTTAACTGTGCCCTGCTTCACTGTGTCTTGCCTAGTGGCTTGTACCAAGATCATAAAACAATCGCCACTGCCGCCTCCACCACCCCCACTCACTGAGCTCCCGTCTGCTGTGTTTCATAATAAAAACCTGCAGACGGACAAAAAAAAATGAAAAGTCAGCAAAGGACAGATTGCCAGCAGCGTGTATGTCTGTGTCCACCTTTCCTTGGCAGAAGGCTGGAGCCCACTAATGAGTAAGCAACTGGTCAGTTGAGTTTTAACGAAGGCCATGAAGAACACAAAAGACAGCACAGCAGTTTTCCTCATTGGAAAGGGCGAGGGGAAAAGCCAGCAGTATTGATCTGTGCTCAGGGAGATTGATAGTGCAATAGGAGGCCAGGCAAAGAGTGATTTTGCTTTTGAAAATGTTGATGAATTAGCACTCAGGGGCAGCGAGCAGTCACGGCACAAGAGCGATGGAGGCAGGGTGCTGCTTTTGTGGCTGCCATGAGAGCGCATGGAGGGAGGGAGGCAGAGTTTTATATATCAAGTGAAGGAATCGAGAGAGAGAGGGAGAGAGAGAGAGTGTGAGTGATGAAGAACTTCAAATAAAAAGCCAAAAAGGAAATATAAAGAGAAGAAGTTGTGCTGCAAGGAATAGCATGGCGCCTAGAACTCTCTTATTCAAACCTTTAGCATTAAGCTTGACAAATAGCAAGAGATGCGAGACAGTCTGTAGGTGAACAGAAAAAAAAAATTAAATGTACATCTCCTGCATATGCTGTACCACAGGACGGGCCAAAGAAAAGAAACTTTGATTTATATTGTGAGAGTTGCATAGCATACTTTTAATAAGGGCAAGCATGCTCTAAGATGGCGTAAAAGGCAGTCCCAGCAAAACCTTCCAGTAAAGAGAGAGCACCAGAATGACAGAGTTTGACCAGTGTGAGAGACTGGAGGGCCACAAGAGGGCAGTAGACCCACAATATAACTATTGCCCTGGAACCAAAACACCCATGACACTCTTCAAAGATACATTTCTATCAGGCAGCTAAATGGGTGGATAACACTGACCCTCTAATATGAAATAGACTGATAGCACAGAGGACCAAAAGAAGGCCAGAAGACTCCTGTCTGATTAGTGCCCATATTTATTTAAGCATCTGCTTTTAAACCCTGACTAGGATAAGAATTTGTCCTACCTCAGAATCAGAATAAGATTAATAAATTCTGCACATTCATATAGCACTTTCTTACAACTCAAAGTCCTTTTTCATAATGAGTGGTGAGCCACTTCAACCACCACTAAAATGTAGTATCCATCTTGATGATGCAATGCCCGCCATTTTGCGTCAGTACACTCACCACACATTAGCTATTAGGTGGTGAAGTGGTGACAGAGGGATAGCCATTTAGAGAGAAGGGGATGATTAGGGGATCTGAATGACTAGGCCATAGATGGCAATTTAGCCAGGGCATCAGGATACACCCTGTTCTTTACAAAGGATGCCCACACATCTTTTATAACCACAGAGAATGAGGACCTCCGTTTTCCATCTCTTCAGATGGACGGTGCCATTTTTACAGCACGGTGTCCCCATCACTGCAGAGGGCCATTGTAATCCACATTCAGATCACAGGGTAAGCACCACCTGCTGGCCTCACCAACACCTCATTCAGCATACTAAGCTCTTCCTGCTTGGTCTGTCATCCAAGTACTGGCCGGGCCCGGACATGCTTAGCTTTAGGTGGATGACCTCTTCTGAACTGCATGTGTTATGGCTGCTGTGTATGAGAAGTTATTATGAAGCATCCTTCACCCACTCCCAATGAGGAATAGGAGTTTATGTTTCAGAATGAATGGCAATTCTACAGCACACGGAAACTGCAAAATGGCACTCATAAAGGTGTTTTGTAGTTCTCTTGAAGATTTTGATGGTATTTTCTAGTTTTTTGATACTAACACTTAGACATCACAAAGATAATAATAATCTTTATATATAATATGCTACTGTGGCTGTCCGTTTATCTGTCCAGGATTTTAAATCACCTGTAGCTCGCAAACTATTTGAACTATTAACCTGAAATTTGGTACACATATACTACGTGACATCTACTATCCACTTTCGGGGGGTGATGATTGATCTCAAAGGTTATTCCTCTTTTTAATTTAATTTTATTTTATTGTGGAAACAATTCTTGGCAGCGACCAGCAGGGCGGCCGTGCGGTGCATGCATACAGGTACCGTTCTCATCCCTACCACCTTCGCCGTCACTTCCCCTACCTCTTCATATCTTAAATCATTCTTGAGGCAGATTGAAGACTTAAGTGCCATCTTAAATGAAAAATTAAGGAAAATGTACTAAGTAATTGCAACACAAACACTGACTTAATCAGTTCTAACGTGAAAAAATGCCTACGAAAGAAGAGAAGAAGTGGGCTGCTAGGGTGGAGAAAAGAAGAGCTGCTCAGGAAGCAGCAAGCACATCCACCTCTGAGCAAACAAATGCTAAATGTACAGAGAAAGAGTCTGAAAACTATGAGTTATTACAAGTGTAATAATATTCAAAGCTTTTGCGTAACTTACCAACATTACTATGCTTATGAAATGTCCTCTTCTTAGGCTGGTTACTAAGAATATATATTAATAAATGACGGCTGGGTAATAGGCGAGCTTTTGAGGCAACTCAGGCCCCTTCTTCAAGCGAGATGTAATACAGAGACTGCAATTCCCTGTGTTTATATCTGGATTGTTTATATCTCTCGGACTGTCCCAGACAACCTGACTACAGATCCACATTGTTTTGAAAAACTCATCAGAAACTTCAAAAACACTTTGTTGGACAGTAAATTATCAAAAGATCTTGACTATACATTGCTCTCCTCTCTTGCTTAATGAATCTTAGCCTGAAGAGGTCTATTAATTTTTTACATGTAAGATGTCTCACTTAAAGGTTTTCCAATGTTATTTGTCCTAGTGTCTATATAAACACAGGGAAGTCCAGTTTCTGTATTACATCTTGCCCGATGAAGGGGCCTGAGTTGCCTTGAAAACTTGTAATTGTGTCTCTTAACTTTAAATGTTATTCCTTGTTCTTTAAGGTTGGAGCCCCAGGAGGTGGAGCCACTCTGATGCCACCACTCCTGAACCCACCCTCTGACTATTTAAGTCAGCTGAGAAGGTTCAGGAGCAGGAAAACTTTGCGTTTGTTTGGAGTGTATGCCCTGGTATTTTTGTTGGATTCTCTGTTTTTTGATTACGTTCTGTTCTTGTTCTTGGATTTTGCTTTCAGATTTTGTCTTTATTTTGGGAGGGGGGGTTAGTGGGACTTAGTGGGATTCTCTTTTAGACAAGTAAGTTTTTGATCTTTTGAGAATGTTGCTGTATTTTTTGATTTAGTAAATAAATCCTGTATTTACAAATAAATAAACAAGCATGGGTTTACAATCATTCTCCTTTTTGCTATATGTTGTAACATTTCTTTATATTTTTAAGCCATTTTTCCTTACTTTGGTGTCAGAGGGGGACATTTTTTTGTACAATAAGTCATTCTATTTTTCTCTTTTAAAACCCAGCAGATGAACAGGCAATAGGCAACCATTGTTGGCACTGTGGGTGAGAAGTTAAAAGGCTGTTTGCAGATTGTAGGTATTTGCTGTATTGCAAAGGAGTCACCACTTTGAAGGTTTTGGCTGGTTCAGATTACAAACAATACAAAGTTGTGATAACAGAACTGCTCCTTCCTTGGAAGATTTCTGTATTTACCTGACTTGGCAATTAACATGTTTGACAATATTGGTTTCTAAACAGCAGATCTGTACTCATTAATGGTTGGTAACAATACAATACAATACAATACAGTTTATTTTTGTATAGCCCAAAATCACACAGGAAGTGCCGCAATGGGCTTTAACAGGCCCTGCCTCTTGACAGCCCCCCAGCCTTGACTCTCTGAGAAGACAAGGAAAAACTCCCAAAAAAACCTTGTAGGGAAAAATGGAAGAAACCTTGGGAAAGGCAGTTCAAAGAGAGGCCCCTTTCCAGGTAGGTTGGGCGTGCAGTGGGTGTCAAAAGAAGGGGGTCAATACAATACAATACAATACACAGAACAGAACAAATCCTTAATACAGCATAATAATAAAAATTTTAGAAGCACGGAGCAGAATTTAACTGTAGATGATATCCCATAATAAGATTTGGATATTTTTAGAGTCCTGGAGACCTCATCCATCAAGCTGCCTCCCCATTTGGCCATTCCACGGCTGAAACGTTGCTCGGCCTGCCAATCCGATGAAAGGACCTCTTTTTCCCATGATTCCTGTGATCCTCCATCAGGGATGACTTTACCATAGGCAGGCAACAACTTGGCAGGTGGGTCTTGGCACCAATTGCCACATTTGAGTACCAAGAACAGAAACAGAATAGGTGAGGGTTAGTAACAAATTATAACAATCATGTTACTTATGTTTTAGTGTTAATGACTAACAACAGAGATGCAGTATGTACAGTTAATCAGCAGCTCTAGTCAG
>JANRMT010062796.1:69676570-69737548 GCA_026402145.1 Polypterus bichir lapradei
GGAAGCATGTAAAGTGAAAACAGTAAAGGTCCCAGTACTGAGCCCTGTGGGACACCATATTGAACTTCTGTGTATAATGATGGAGTACTGTCAGCACATTTCTGTACGTATTGGAATCGATTTGATAAATAAGAACTAAACCAAGCGAGCACGGGGCCTGTAAGCCCAGCATCGTTTTCTAGCCTGTGCAGTAAAATAGAATGGTCAATGGTGCCAAATGCTGCACTTAAATCTAACAACATAATTACAGTGGCGTTTCCTTCATCAGAGGATATCAGAATGTCATTTACAACCTGTGTTAGTGCAGTTTCTGTACTATGACCAGTGCGAAAACCAGACTGGAATTTCTCAAATAAATTGTAATGCATAAGGTGTGACTGAAGCTGACTGGCGACTACTTTTTCTAGTACTTTAGAGAGAAATGGTAAATTTGAAACAGGCCTATAATTATTTAGTATGTGTGGGTCTAGGTCTGACTTTTTAAGTAAAGTTTAATGACTGACACTTTTAGTGCATCAGGTACGGTGCCATGCAGTAATGAACTATTGATAATGGTTAAAATAGGTGCTGCAAGAACATTCATGGCACTTTTTACTATTTTTGTTGGCACTGGATCTAGGGAGCAAGTAGTGGGCTTCATTTTAGTAATTAAAATTAACTTTACATTTTGTTAACTTGTGTTTTCTTTATTTGTTAAACCCAGGAAATTTAGATATGCCATTGTTTAATCTGGTTGTCCAGAACTGATAATTGCAGGGACTGAAGGAGATTTAATCTCTGGCCAGGAGAAGGCAAAAGTCAGGGGGGATAGTCCACTGAGAACACAGCCAAGACACTCGCACAGAGCACAGGGGCTCGCAGGCTGACAAGGGTACGTGGCTGGCACGACGTGAGGCACAAGGACGGCAATACTTCCAGGGAGGAAGAGACAGCTCTACAAGGAGACGCCGGTTGTAGGTCCAGCGAGAGAGGGAAGCCGCATGAAAGGACCGAGCAAAGCTGGCAGACAAGAAATAAGGCGTGCCTAGGTCACAGCAATACAAGGAGCCCAGGGTGGAAAAAAAAGGAACAACGAAGAGACGCCGACAGGGATTCCACGATTTTGACAAAACTTCTCTTGGGAAACGAGTGTCTGGTGAACAAGAGTGCATCCGTGGACAGTTGAACAATTAAGTGTTGGGGTAACACTGAGAACAAACTAGACTTTGCACCACTACAGGTTGTATCATCCAATTCTGTTTTTATTGGACTTTTAGAGTGTGGACTGTGTGCTTTCCTTTCTAAAAAAGAAATTTTCTTCCTGATACTGTTATATTTGGTTTATGTTCATTTATCTTTTTAATGTACTTATTATTGTCTAGTGTAATAGAAGTTACTGTTGCTTTTCCTAAAATTACTGTTGTGTCTTTCATTGTGTGTTTACTCACCGCCCAATTTAAAGAACACTGTGTGCTATTATTGGTAAATTTCAGGAGTTCCCAGTCTCTTGATAAAACTGGGTGGCGTAGTCGGATATTTAAATGATGTCTAAGTTAGATTACCTGTAAGTGTGACCTGACACCTGTCACATTGGTCTTAGGTGGGTTGAAGCCTGCAGGTAGGTTTCTGGGGCAAGCTATCCTGGAATGAGATTCTTCTGGGCTGACCAGAGAAGTTCCTTTCCTGTTTTATGGGTATTATTTGGAGAACTCACACAATTTTCATTATGTTTGCAACTAATCATGACAAATGGACAATTTGGTGACACTTTTTTTATGCACATTCATTATACTATATGTAAGAAAACAATAGATATACAAACTTTTAAGTGTGTTCAACACCAATGTTAATAAATAATAATGTTAATAAAGGTGTTGATCATTTTTCTGCTTTCATTAAGTTATCTTTTTAAAGTCTATTCAGAGGCCTACCATATCATAAGCCTTTGGGATTGACCATGGTAATTTTATAAAGACCGGCCATTAATTCCATCAAGACTGTTTGGTTAAATAACCCATCATGCTGTCATTCTTAAAAAGCATTGTAGTCTCCACCTTATTTACTTATACTTGACAGCTGTTCTAGATTTCCACACCCTCATTGTGTGGAGAACTGCCTCCAAGTTTGCTTCTTGAATGCTCTTTCCATTAGTCTCCACTAGGTGGACATGACTACATGATTTACTGCTTAATCAAAAGTGCCCTGCTGGATCAAATTTATGAATTTCAAAGCCATTCATTAGCTCTTCACACAACCTTTTCTTCAAGACTTTAGTTCCTTTAGCCTTTCAAATTGGAACAAGGCCTTCAGTCCAGCACTTATGAAAATGTGATGGGCAACAGTAATAAAAAAGTCAGATTACCGTCACCCAGGGCACATTTCTAAAAATGCAGCTGGCTGTTAAAGCAGAGGGAGAGAGAGAGAAGAGTTAAACTGCAAAATTTGGTGAACTCACAGATCTTTTATTCCAACAACTTACTCATCAAGCATATCAGCTTTATATAAAGAGAAAGCCGATCCACAGGGAGCCAGCAGCAGACAGGGAGCCACTGGGTTTGGTTGGCACTTGTGTCAGGCTGTCATTAAGGAGCGGCGTTTCTGAGGTTGCAGTGCACCTGTTTGATTTGTTATATCAGACAGTAAACCTCAGAAGAATGTTGCCCTCTTTAAGGTAATTGTGAAATCAGACGGTAATGAAATGAATTTGTTAAAAAAAAAAGTTCAAGTCAACAATACTTAATGAAATTTGAACAAATATAACACTCCTACATTTACAGGCCTGGTGTGCCATACACATTAATAAATATCCATCTGTCCCTCTATTTATTAAATGCACTTGATCAAATGTTAGGTGTCCTGGAAGCTGGAACCTATGCTATCAGGACCCAGCCTTATACTACTGTATTTAGATGCCAGTCTTACTTAAGTAAATAAGTACATGTAAAATGTTACACGCAATAATTGGAAATATTAGATTTCAATACAAAATGCGAGCTTTGAAACTTGGAAGTACACTTTGTGAGAAGGACCATTGCCATAATTGCAGTTCAGCCAGGGTTCCGCCTTTGCCTGGGGTTCAAATTCTTGTTTCATGTGTTTTTTGTTCATTTTTAACTCTTATTTTTATTACTGTTACTTTTGTTGCTCGGGAACCATTTTGTTATGATTTAAAGTTTCCTCTAAGGCAAAATAGGTGAGGTCTTAAAAAAAAAAAAAAGCTAAGATGCAAGCCAGAATCCTACCTGGTCTGCCCATCAGATACAACCTTAACTTCAGCCATGCACCAAGGCAACCTCCTGGCTTCCACTTAAGCAGGCCCAAAAATGAGGAGCTGGCAAGACAACTAGTAATGTCCACAAACTAGCACAAGAGCCTGACAAGAGAAGGGTAAACATAAACCTCGGCATGTGCAAAAATAGGACAAGTAAAAAAATTTTATAAAAATAATATTTATTGTTCAGCAGCTCCATAGAGAAAAGATAAGCTCAGAGGAGCATGAATGCACAGAAGTCAATGCCTTCACAAAAGGCGAAATCAAAAGCAAACAAAGATCATAAATCTAACGTATAGTTGAAAGAAAGAACACAGAGGTAAAAAAAATCCAGAAACTCACCAAAATAATCGAATAGCATAGAAACAAGAATACTCACCACCTCCCAAGTGCATTCAAATGAACCGCAAGGGACTGTGGGTTGCTCCCTCCTGTAAAGGGATGAGGGCAGCCTCTTGTGGTGATGGACAGTTCCTTTAATTTTAAAGGGAAACACACAGGCGGTGCAGTGGTAGCATTGCTGCTTCGCAGTAAGGAGATCATGGGTTTGGGTCCCAGGTAATCCCTACATGGTAGCACTTTGAGTAGAGAGAAATGTAAAGAATTATGAATTATTACGTATTAAACTGCAGCCATCTCCAGTACCTACTTTTCCCTTTTTTTTATATATAAAATGAAATCATCAACATAAAGAGTATCATTTCACGGTGTGATAACTTTTTTAATTACACTTTCTTGATTCTTATCTTATTTTTGGCTACAATTAGCAAAAGGTCTCAAGCTGATTAATTAATTACTTTGAAAGGCATAACTATTCATTAAACTAAAATGAAACATTTCCTGAAATAACAGAGCAGGGAGGTGGGTCAGGATACATTTAAGGTAAAGAGGTTTTTTCAATCTCTGCCCAGATAAGAGGCACATAACCTTGTGGTTTTATATACTTTGTCAAGGTCAGATGTCAGCAAGTATTTCATTCATTTTTTATCCTTTAAACTAAATTTCATAAAGTTCCAATACCTTGGTCTGGTTTTTATTCCTTGAGTATCTCCAGTCCATTGAGCCTTTTGCTACTGTGCTGAAATGGCTGGCTTTCTTTACAGCACAGGAGTCAAATCCAGGATGATGGATTTGTAAGACAGCAGCACTAACCACTACATCGTCATACCAAAGTATGCAAATATAAATCCAAATGTATACAAGGTAAATCAAAAAGTACTGATTATTTTTATTCATACATTCATTGTTTTTCCACCGTTTATCCTAGACTGCATCATGGGTAAAACGGTCTTGTCTCCTATCCTGTTTGTGATTTTCATGGACAGGATATCAAGGCGTAGCCATGAAGGGGAGAATGTCCAGTTTGGTGGCCTTAGAATTGCACCTCTGCTTTTTACAAATGATATGGTCTTGCTTGGTTTCATGGGGCTGTGAACTCCAGCACACATTGGGGCAGTTAGCAACCGAACGTGAAGCGACAGGGATGAGGATCAGCCTCACCATATCTGAGGCCATGGTCCTCAGCTGGAAAAAGATGGAATGTCCTCTTTGAGTAGGAGTTGAGTTTAAGTTTCTCGGGGTCTTGCTCACAAGTGACAGAAAAAGGGATGGTGAGATCGACAGGGACAGTTATACAGTCTCTATACCGATCCATAGTGGTAAAGAAGGAGCTGAATCAGAAGTCAAAACTTGCTATTTACTAGTCAATCTATGTCCCTACCCTCATCTATGGTCATGAACTTTGGGTAATGACTGAAAGAATGCAATCATGATACAAGCAGCCAAAATGAGCTTTCTCTGCAGGGTGGCTGTGCCTTGTGTTAGACACGGGGTGACAAGCACAGACAGGAGAGGCTCAGAGTAGCCTCCACATGGAAAGGAGCCAATTGAGGTGGCCTGAGCATCTGACATTAATGCCTCCCTTACCCCTCCTTATGGAGGTTTTATAGGCGCGACAAGCTGAGAGGAGACCCTAGGGGACCAGGAGGAGGATTATACAGTATGAGTTGGCAAGTGTGGTGGAGAAAGAGACGTTTGGGTCTCACTGCCAAGACTGTTACCCAATGCGACCTGGTTTCGAATAATCAGTGGAAAATGAATAAATTAATTCATGGAAAAACTGTACCCTTCCGACTCTCTAGCTCAGAAAGAATCATCAAAATTAGAGGAAGATGAATGAACAGAGACACAAGAGATTAGGGTTGTTTTTCAATAAATGTTAAAAGTTTTATAAATCAGACGTTAATTATCATCCATCCATTGAATGAACCCACTCAATCCATTTTCTGGGATGTGGTGGCATCTACCTGAGCAGCATTAACCAACCCTGGATGGGGTGGCAGTTTATTAGGGAGCAACATGATTAACATCAGGCCACAATGAGTTCCTGTCATGCTAAGGTTCATCCCCACATGGTAAAGGGAAAGACAAAAAGGGTAGAGCCTTACCAATCATACACCAGATCAAGATATGAGTGACTTTGGGGCACAGGAGGAAAACAGTAGGACCTACTCTGACGCAGGGAGAATGTCCAGACTCCACAAAGATAGCAAACCAGTTTCCTAGAGTCAGCTTCCATGGCATCCTACCAGTTAGATCAAAATTAAAATCAGTGAAGGAAAGCATAGAATGTCATTAAGCGTCTGTCTTGTGAGCAAAGGATGGTGTGTTCAGTGAAGGCTCCTGGCAATGTGGCACTGGGCCCAGATTTTCTTTTTGGCAGCACTTTCCTACCTTGTTTTTTCATTCGCTCAAGCTCACAATTTCAACAAAATCCACAAAAATGGCCCCCATACCAGAGGAAGGGAGCAAGGCCCAACACGAGCAGGTTCGGCTGAAGATGAGGGTGATGTTGATGGAGTGTTTGGCTCGCGTGAGCCAACGAATTCTGGAACAGCCTATTCAAACTGTGATTGACTGACTTTATTGAATTATTCAAGGCTCGAGTGAGTAATGACTTGGCCAGCATGTGACTTAATGACTTATTTAGTGATTTACGTCGCAAGTGAAACAGGTGGCAGATGAGATAGGTGACGGCGTTTCTGGCATTAATCATTTAATTAATCATAATGTTGGCGACTCCATCGGTTATTGAGTGAGTTAATGAATTATTTAATGAGTCAGTCACTTAAGCCTGTGTCTTCAGCAGTGTGGCAGGGGAATTTTTCTGTTTGTCTGTCTGCTCAATTCCCTTCTGTGGGGCTAGGTGGGAAGGACCACCAAGTTTACCCAACCGAATGAAATCCACATTGAAGAAGCCCACTAATGGGATACATGTACTTCAGAAAATAAAAGGCAAGTAAAACCACCTTGGCGCCCTGATTTTGCATCTGCATTAAATATGACTGAATTTTATTACCGGCACCGACGTTGTGATGTATCACAGGGTGGGCAGGTGACATGAAAGGTGACCTCTGCCAATTTAATGGCACAATACATAATCCTTAATGAAGTCACTATCAGGTTGAGCAGCTAGTACCCCCACACGGCGGTGATTAATGGGAGCCTCTCCTCTTGTTTCATCTCTGCTTGACAAAGTGGATGAAATAATTATCTCTTATCAGCCTCCGGAGTAGCGGGAATGCGATCGTCAGACGGCAGCAGAGCTCTGTCCTGCTCAGTGTTTTGTTCGGCTTTCACTTTGACTCCAACTTGTTTTTTCAGCTATTCCCTGCTGTCGTTTATGTGTTCTCCATTTATTTCCTACAGGGTTCACAGCTGCACAAATCTCTGTTATTTCATGTAAAGCAAAGAAGGATCCAAGCGATGCAGATTAGTAACGTGCTGAGGGAGAAGAGACATGCCCTTGGTGCTGACAAGAAAGCTACAGCTCTGCATTCCTTATTTCACTTGGCAGATATCCCTGAAAGGGGTCCATCCCACCCCCTCCATAGAGCACAATTTATCCTTTGTTATTTATTGAACTTATAATAAGTTCAGGTATCTCAAGTTAACGTAAAAGTGATCTTTGCCATCTTTAAAGTGTCTGACATCCTCCAACACTTGTAAAGGAAGGCAGTAAGCTGCCAAAATGTATGACTTCATTTTCCACCCCTCAAAACATACTCCGTCCCTGGCATTCTTACCGTCATTCATCCACTGTGTTCATATGGATCTCAACTTCTTCATTCATTCCAGCTATCTTTGTCTGCTTGCAAATAATTTGGTTTGAAGCTTGAATGTGTGTTGCTATTGTTATTATTAGATTACTCAAAGAGTGGTGGCTCTGTGACTGAGGATCTGTGCTGGTATCTGGAGGGTTGATGGTTCAAATCCCATTATTGCCAGAAGGGATCTTACCCTGTTGGGCCCTTGAGATAGGCCCTTAATCTGAAACTTGCTCTGGGGATGCTGTACAATGGCTGACCCTGCCCTCTGACTTCCAAAGGTCATGTGCAAAAGACAATACCTCTTGGAGATTTATAAAGCATATCAAAAAAATTATTTCTAAATTAAATTATTATCCATCCGTCCATCTATTATCTAACCCGCTATATCCTAACTATAGGGTCACGGGGTTCTGCTGGAGCCAATCCCAGCCAATACAGGGTGCAAGGCAGGAAACAAGCCCCGGGCAGGGTGCCAGCTCACCGCAATTTACAAAATATAAATATAACAAATATATAATATTGTTATATAATATTACATAATATATTTATTATATTAATATTATATAATATGTAATAAATATAATTATAAATATTCAACAATCTTTTTTGTTTCTATTCTGAAATGATGTTTTTCATTTCATATCACATGTGTTGAGCTGTGATATACAACCAGAAAAAAATATTTTGCTCTAGTTAAAGAAATAGTTCCATATATATATAAAGTGAAAAACAAATTTCTATTACAGTTTTTTTGAATTTTTAGTTACAGCTCAGTATAAAAATTCAGGGAATCATTAAACTGTACATAAAATATATAATAGGTACGTATGTGTGATGTCCTGTGTTACTGGCACCCCACACCTCTTACCTGATTGGATCAGTGGTGAGTAAAATGGCTATGAATACCAAAGTATCTGTCTAAAACATTTCTGAACTTGTTTCATGCACAAAAAAATAAAAGCAGTCCGTCTGTGATGAAATGGAATTAATAAAAACAGCGATATGCAAAAATAAGTGCTGGTGAATATTTACAATATGTACAGTAGATCCTAAATAATTACGAGATGAAAAATTAACAAAGACAAGTAACTCCTCCCTCCAATAACAACAACATTTATTTCTATAGCACATTTTCATACAAATGATGTAGCTCAAAGTGCTTTACAAGATGAAGAAAGAAAAATATAAAGATAACATTAGGCAATACTAAGTAACAAAGAATAAAGTAAGGACTGATGGCCAGAAGGACAGAAAAAGCAAAAAAAAAAAAAAGATTCCAGAGGGCCGGAGGAAAAAAAAAAAACAAAATCTGCAGGGATTCCGAGGCAACAAGACCACCCAGCCCCTACTGGGCATTCTACCTAACATAAATTATCTAAATCAGTCCTCATGGTTTTCAGTCCTCACGTGGAAGAATTAGACGATGATGGTCAAGTGGACCTCTGGCCTTCAATCCATCAATGTAGGGACAGCACGGTGCTTTGATTGTGTGGTGGTGATGACTCAGATCACCACCACAGAAAATCAGAAAGAGAACAGAACAGAAAGTAGGGATTAGTAGGGATTGTGGAGCCATGATAAAAACTATAATTAAATGCATATACAGAATATCACGGCTACACTAAAATGAAGCTATGAGAAAGCCATGTTAAAGTAATGTGTTTTCAGCAGTGTTTTAAAGTGCTCCACTGTATTAGCCTGGCGAATTCCTATTGGCAGGCTATTCCAGATTTTAGGTGCATAACAGCAGAAGGCCGCCTCACCACTTCTTTTAAGTTTAGCTCTTGGAATTCTAAGCAGACACTCATTTGAAGATCTAAGGTTGCGATTTGGAGTGTAAGGTGAAAGGCATTCAGAGATATAGGATGGAGCAAGATTATTTATTTATTTAAAATCAAATGTATGTTTTTATAATATAATAGTATCAATAACATAAGCGCACCACTCAAGATGCTAAGTGCAGGGAGGACCAGGGATCAAACCAGCATCGTCTTGATTAAGGAGCAGCAGTTCTTAGCCTTGCACTAGCAAAGCAGATATCTGCAAGACTGCCACATTTCCACTGTGGAAGATGCAAACACACACATGCATGAAAATGTCTTTATTTTGTATCGATTGATATTTGAGTATCGGTTTTCACACATTAACAGCAACATGTAAATTGAACAATTATTCAAGAATAAAACCAAAGAAAAATAAAAAACACACTTGACTTGTTATACCTTTTGTGAAAGTGTTTGTTTGATATTTGGACTTCAACCTTCATATATTATACACTTCACGTCAACATTTTGTCATTATACTATAACATATGAAAAACGTTTCTGTTTTAGTTATGTGTTCAACAATATCATCCTACATTTGAACAAACTGTTGTAGACATGGAACACACATGAAATGTATGCATTTCAAATAACGATACATAATTTTCCGGTAAAATTCCAGACACCTCATTCCCAGATAAACAGACTTCAGCAGCCTCAGTGCTTAATGGGTGAGCAGCCTTCCTGCCTGCGGTCAACTGTCTGATTTGCAAAGCAAAGGCGATATCGATGCGAGATTAATGCAGTGGTGAGGAGGTGCAAGTAAAATTAAGGTGGCCTGGCATTACGAATATTTGTGCAGGCTTCAGGGATTCTAGTGTTATGAATAAAAGATCAGGTATCCTCTTCTAACATATCTGGTTGAAAATAGACATTCACCTACAGGTCAAAGTACAATGGTGACTCCTTGTAGACAGAAGGCAAAACCCACAGTAACAAAGAGAGATCTGTGTTTATAACTGAGAAAGACTGTTAGTGGATGTTATGCCCTGTCTCTTTGAAGGGTACCAGAGCAAGTGAGGGGGGTAGAAATAAGGAAGACTGTGAAGTAAGAGAGGTACTAAAATAAGCCATAGGGCATGATAACATGGCAGATCGTGTTTCACAGTGGTTGGCATTGCTGCCTCACTGGACCAGCAAACTAAATTTGCCGCAGATTGGCTGGTTAGGTGAATTGACCCGTGTACATGATAGTGTCAATATGTGTGTATGACTGGGTCCTGCAGTGGGCTTTCAACCTTTTCGGGGCTGATGAATCTGTGGCCCAAAGGTTTGAGAGTGTGAACTGATGTGTTTGAGAATTTTACACCATGTCATATGTCAAAAATATGAACAAGCATAATAAAAAAATTTGAGTTATGAAAAAAATGGAAATTTTTTGAATGCCAGTATTTCCAAACTTTTTACACAAATACCAGAATCTTTTACCACTTGGCTTTGTCCCAACTTGTGATTTCCATCTAGGAGTGTGACTTCAATCAAAATGCGCTGCTGCAACAAAATTCAATGTGTCTATGGAACTGATGCGAGATTGGAGGAAAGAAGAAGATGTAAAAAAAAAAATTTAAGGGTCATATTTTTGAACGGGTGTATAAATCAGGGTCTGATTTTATGATCGATGTTTTGGGTTTCAAGACCCGACTTATACGCGAGTATATACAGTATGTGTGAATGAACGAAACCCTTTTCTGACCTCTAGGGTGACGTCTTGGACCCAAAATACTTCAGACACAACCACAAAGACAACAATCCTGGATCTAAATAAGTATTTTTAGTGTACAGAGTACATTTTTATAGGCTCTTCTTCCACAATGTAAATACTACCACAGTCACAATTCTTTATCCTTCTCCTCTACTCCTCTCCAGACTGTGAATCTCTGTGGGAAGGTGGCTCTGTCCTTAAAGGGGGAGTACGTCTGATGCAACAAGATCACTACCAGAAAGAACCTCTCCATGCCATGGGAATCTGACCCCAGTAACTCCCCCTAGTGGCACCCTGAGACCACAACAGGGCTGCCCAACCAAACTACGACTGCTGTGCTGCCTTGCTGATGTCCAACGGGAACCATGCCAGAGGGATGCTGCCTTCCAAGGTGATAGTGGAAAGCTTGGCCCAAAGAAGACAGTTCTTCTCTGTCCTTCCATTATAATGACCTCCCAGCCAGAAAAGGTACCCCTAGCCAACCCAGCCAGGATGCATGTCCAACCATGTCCTTCCTTTAAAAAGGCCCCCCAGCCTGGCAAGTTATCATCAGTCCCAAACCATGTCATCTATAACACTTTTAAGTTCAAGAATGACTTAGTCATGCAGGGTGAAAGCTTCCACTGACAGGATTTTCTTATTCATTTTTTCATTTTTCCCCATATTAATCATTTTTTTAAGGGTACCAAGAGCCAGAGCTTAAATAAGGAACAAACCCTGGCCACAGTACCTGTTCATCACAGGACACAACCACTCACACACACATACCCTGGGCCAATTCGGAGTTGCACGGTATATGGAGATGTGAGGAAAAAAAATCGTCAAGACACAAATAGAATGCGTAAACTTCATAAAGATCCTGACGAAGCTATTGGCTAATCGCTGTGCCACCCAGGTCCACTTGTGTCATGTGGTCGTGTTTATGTCTGTTAAGGTGTTAATTAGATCGGCTTCCCCAAGCTGCTACTTCATCAAAGCTAGTAAATCAATATTTGGTCTCTTCTGAATTGAGTCTCTTCATGTCAGTGCCTTTTACTGAAAGAACACAGGGGTTTGAGTTGGACAGTGTTTTCAAAATGGTAGTTTCAGCATTCCTCCTTCATCAATGACTCGTAGTGTGCCTGGAGGTTTCACCTCTAGAAAATAACTTTGTTTCTCTACTAAATTGTTAAAAAAAATGTAAACCTGCCTGCTCAGCTCTGGGTCAGAGGGAGCTCAAGACTACACTGGCTGGAAAAGTAACATTGCAAGAAGAAGCAGTGGATGGCACACAACTCCATCACAGGGCACATAAATGGGCACACCAATCAGCATCTCAGTAGATCATGGCTGGACAGGTGAGTCTGCGGGAGACATCTACAGGACCATTCCTTCAGATTTTCGGCAAGAACGCTGTTAAGTGCAGTTCCTGTTTTCCTCTCCTCTGCTGCCATCTGGCCACACATTTTGAAAGCTGGAGCTTCACTTAAAGCCTTTAGTTAAAATGTGAACAAAGAAGTGCAGAAATCTGTTCACCCTGAGATGCATGTTTATGTATGTGTATGTTTTATGGTTATATACTTTAGTTTTGTCATTTTACATTTGAAAATCTGTTTAAGCTTGACTCAGTGGAGAGTACTGTATTAGAATAAAATGAAAATGCAAAGAAAATGCACCCTACATGCAGAAGGAAGTGAGCGAGGGTCCAGATGCTGTAAGGGAGTAACACTATCTACTGTGCAATTATATTGACCAGTTTCTAATTTATACTTTCCTTTAGTAAAGTCGAGAAAATTCCTGTGATAAGTCGTGATGAACGAGATGGTCTGTGGGAAACTGAATTCACAGAGAAAGTCAGTGTTTCAATTAGCAAAAAAAAAGCAAATTAATTTGTTTTTTTCTTTCAGAAAAAAAATCATGCCATTCACACAAGAAAAATTCCGACGTGAGCAACAGTAGGCTTTATGCTCTAGGAACCAAGTTACACAAACTATTCTATAACGTTTCAGTAATTATTAACTGCTCTGATGCTGATCTTTCTGATCATAAAATAGGTAATTACAATGGTAATTGATGAGAAGAATTCATAATTAATTGCAGAATTATGGTATTTGAGGGTTCCTCTAGAGTGCCTCTGTCTCTTGTACAATTTGGATCAATAACTAATCGACACATCGTCATCTCATAGCAGGCATAAGTTTTCGAGTTTGGTATTTTTCCATCCAGCCGTTCTAGCTTTAGACCTTCCTTGAGAAATTGTGACACACAGTCACACACACACGTTTTCGGTATCATGGGACCCTAAAGTAATGAGATACGTCGCAAATCAAAGATCAAAATTTTGGGAATCCAAAAGTGACACTTGTGTCACTCGCACACGTGCAGTTCATATTACAGGGGGTTCTCGGGTTACGACACAGTTCCATTCCTACAACAGTGATGTAACCCTAATTTTGGTGTAAGTCGAAACACACTCTAGCCTAAGTCACTTACCTATCTTAACACATTTGCAAAATCATAATCTAGAACATAAAAACACAAAATCTAAGCCTGAGAAAAAAGAAAAGGACATAAATATACTGTACTGTACACTGTACTGTAGTAACAGAAAGAATGAGTGTAAAAAAATGCTTACCTTTATTCCTTCTCATGCCTCAATTTTTTTAAGTTTTTATGGGAGTGAGTGTTGTAAACTCGAAACGTTGTATGTCGAAACATTGTAACCTGAGGACCCCCTTTATTATTATTATTATTATTAATACTTTCTACACTTCTGACTTTGTACGTTTAGTATTTTGCAAGTTTTACATTAGAAATATATGATTTAATACAAATGTCATATTTTCAAGTTAAAAAACTTTTTTATATGTTTTCTTGAGAAAAAACGTAACACTAAGGAGGTTAATGATACATTTGGCATTTTTTAAGTCAAAGTTGTTTGTAAAATTGTGGTACGTTTCAACTTGCCATGAAAAATGTTGTTCTTAAGGGGAGCTTTTTTCTATAAATGTTTAAAAATGTTGCACACAGGGCTCTAATTCAAATGTGAAAACAAAAGCCTTAATACTTATCAAGTATATCCACTCCTAAGAACAAAGGTTTTGGTGATTTCTGCATTCTGAGTAATGTATTTTTTCACAGATTTTATTTCCTTTGTTTCTGTTTATTCATCTGTTCACAGTGGACATCGTGGGAGAGTTTTCATGTATGTAAGGGAGTAAAATGTCACAAAACAACATACATATCTGAAGCTGTGCATTTCAGCATTGCTGTTTTAATAAAATGGTTTGGAAATCTGGGGTGTTAATGAGAAAAGTAAAGCAGGGTAAAAAAACAGAGCCATGCAGTTTTATAAATGGAAGAGTTATTTACACCCCTGGTGTGAAAGGATCCCATGGAGGGAGACAGGCAATGAGGTGAAGAGCACAGACAGGACTTCTTTTAAAATGGCAGAGTCTCACGGATATATTTTTCTTTGGGATACTCTGTGTAATCTGAAAGTGTGGATCATTCTTAACTTAAAAATGAGTGTATTTGGCAAGTTTTAAGGTTTTTGTTTCCTTCTCTGGAGTGTTGCCCTGAGGTTGCTATTTTAAACTATTAGAATATTGATGAGCAGAAGAGAAGAGTTCCAGGTTTTGCGAAATTGCCCCTACAATTTGTTTTGCATGCTGTTTTGCAATTTATTACTATTACTGCCTACAGGCCATTCCAAGGCCAAAACTGTGGCCTTGTTGTTATGGCAATGTATATGATAATGGTGCAAATTTTGCTTGTGGAGAAACACAACTTATTTTGCAAATTTTTCTGAGAAGCAAAACTCTCTGCGAATTCAATGTCACACAAATTGTTATTTTAACTATTTAAAAACTTTTTTTTAAGTATGTAAAAAATGTTAGTGTATACCATGAATGTGAAAAAATAACTTTGTAAGTTGAAAAATACCAAACTTACCCTTTGGCCTGTTCTTCAAATCTTCAGATTAAGAGTGATGGTTATTATTTTTTTTTTTACACCTTCTCAGTGGTGACAGAGAGACCTTCCGGCATAAAATGATGTGCAAGCAAAGCGTTTTTGAATGAAAGCAGAGTGCTGCTTTTATATTTAAAAATGGCACACCTATTTACACAGAGGTTTATCCTTTGATTCCCTTCAAAAATTAACTTTACTTATGAAAAGTCAAGTCTTTTTTTTTTCCTCTGTTAAGCTCTCTTGCCTCTCCTTCTGGCTGAGCCCTTACCCTCACTCTCTGGAGTCCACCATCACTTTGTTCTCGTTTGTTTAGGATGTGACAGGGCCGTGATACAGCTGGACACTCAAACTTCAGTCTTTAGGGCTCCCGTTTAGTTCCTAGAGCACTACGGATATTCATTGTCAGGATCCACCTTGGACCTCAAGGCATCCTGTCACAGATTATCCAGTGTTTTAAATGAAAGAATACCCCTTTTGGAAAGAGCTTCATTAACAGCTCTTTGTAACAGTGCACATCATAAACTGAAGGCTGATACTTGTGAAAATTAATTGTGTGACTAACTTCATCACGATTTAGAATAAAGAAATCCATAATTAACAATATCTTCAGCAGCTTCTATTCTGCTGAGAGGTCCTGTTCAGGAAGGCACACCAAAGAATGGATAAGCCGCAGGTCATGGGCGGGAGCTTGTCATGCATCTGAGGATTATCGCCGCAGGGTGAATTCAGCTCCGGTAAAGTTGTCCATATGCTGGCGGCTTGCATGTTTAGATAGCTATTTGTTTTGTATTGATTGAACATCAGAACTGAAACACCCCGGGGTCCCATTGATTGAAGTGAATGACTGACTTGTCAGGAACCTCTGAAAAAATTCATGAGGCAAAAATAAAAGAAAAACTGTAAGCAACTTTGAATGGGAGCCATGCAGCTGGGGAAAATGTCAATAATTTATTATAAGCACTGTGTGGCCAGGAAGACTACAAAATTTAGAATACAATACATTAAACAACTGCCTCCATGTATATCAAATTTAACTACCTATATGCCAAAATTCATTACACTTGCTGGTTTGCCATCCATTAAACATGTCTACAGTATCATCTATCGATCTATCTATCTATCCAATATACAATATAGGTCTTTACACATCTTTTTAATACAGTGCCTTTCTAATCTAGCTATCTATGTATCTAACTAATATACATGTTACACATCTATCTATCTATCTAATATACAATGTAGGTCTTTACACATGTATTTAATATAGTGCCTTTCTAATCTAGCTATCTATGTATCTAACTAATATATAGCTTACACATACAGTAGAACCTCTGGTCACAAATGTTTCCGAACACGTACAAATCGGGTTACAATAAAAAAAGTTCACCAAAATTTTGCATTTGTTCACGACCAGACGCTCTGGTGGTGAACAAAAACACTGGCGGCCAGTTTCCCTTCTGGTTCGTATGCGCCAATGATTTCCCATTCTCTGCTCCCCATTTTCTTTTGTTTGTGTATACAGGACCTAACAAAGGTGTTGCACGTGTTCAGTCTCTCCCTGTACATCGTACTCAGTCAGATGTGCGTTCATTCGCTGTGAACTCTTTGTACTCTATTTTGTGTGCTTTTTTTGCGGAGCCAGACTCTCCCTCAAAACTGTAACTTCCTCTTCACCCAGTTTCCTCCTCACTTTCTTCACGCCGAAACTCGACTCATGCAAGGTTAGTTTTCTTGGTTGTTTAGGGTTAGTTTTTGTATAAATTAAGGATTTTTCAAACTTTCATTTTTTTCCCTGTGCTTTAAACTCATAAAAAAAGTGTTTTCAGAGAGCGGTTCATAAGGGTCTTGTATGAACAGTTTGTAAGGATCTAGCACGAACTTGGTCTAGCACAAACTCTTGCAATGTTAGTTTTCTCTATTATTCAAGGTTTTCTCAGTGTTATTCAATATTTTTACATTTAGTTTACTATTACACTATGTATTCAATGGAATAATTAACTATTTTTTTGCTTAAAAATCTTTAAAAAAGTATTTACATAGAATTTGGATGGTCTGGAACAGATTAATCGTATTTACATACAATATGGGGAAATTACATTTGAGTCCAGAATTTTGGAATGAATTGTGGTCATGACCAGAGGTACCACTGTATATCTATCTAATACAGTGCCATTCCTATCTATCTATCATACAGCTCCTTTCAGATCTATCGATATGAACCTTTCATACCTATATATCTATTTATTACATAGCTCCTTTCAGATTTATCTACCTATCTAAAAATAAAATAAAAAAGCATAAAAGGCTGTTGTCCTAAAGGATGCTCCATTCAATGTCCAGTGCAAAGAAGAAGTAGAAAATCAAGGTCTGGCATTATTCAGAAGGGGTTCAAAATAGGTGCTGCTTTGATGTCAAACCTGCTAGGTCACTAGTTCTACAATGAATATTAACTTCCAGTCAGCGAGTGTCTTAAACAGTGGTGTGGGCAGAAGAGGCTGATTTTCAACCGGAAGTTATGTCCAACATCTTCCAGTGGTTTCTCATCAAATCTAATGGCAGAAACAGAACAGAGGTTAGTAAACACGTCATTCCCCCTCCAGTCTTCTCAATAAAGAAGCTCACATCTATGACATGTCATATTTAAAATCTATTTATCTGCTGTGATATATGGCCGGCCGTTCATCCCGGCCAATACCCCCACGCCGCCAGGTGGAGACCTCCCTGCAGCATGGAGGTGCCCCGAATGCCAGCAGGGCATCATGGACATTGGAGTGTTTATTCACAGCCCTGCTGGATACCATGGGGGCCGCTACAGGACGCTGCAGGGAGGAACAAAGAGTATTTGCCTTGCACCCTGGAAGTACGTCCAAGTCAAATGGACAAGAGGAATGACGTGCTTCCGGGTTGAAGAAAAAGGAGTTTTATCTGACCCGGAAGTGATAAGGAGTCACATGGACTGAAGGATGGGAAACACTTCCGGGTCAGGGACTATTAAAGACTCTGAGAAACACCAGAGCGTTGAGCTTAGCTGGGTGGAAGGGTGGCAACGTGTCTGGGAGAGTTGGAGGATTATATTATTGAGAATTGTGATTTATTTATGAGTATATGAGGAGGGTGCTTTGTAAACTGTTGATTAATAATAAGGTCAACTATTGGACTTTTACCTGGTGTCCGACATATTGTCCGAGGGTTCAAGAGGATGATAGCGCCCTCTATCTGTCACACTGTTTATCTCTTATATAGTATTTTTCTTAACTATCTACCTGTATATGCATATTGTAGCTGGGTGTAGGAATAACAAGTCGCCAAAGAAAATGTGGGGGGCCAACTGGGTCATCCCATTTAGAAAAACAAACTGTTCAAAACAAAGGAGAATGCTCTTGAGTTGTTATAACTCTCGCCTCTCCGTCTTCAAACAACAAAGTAAAGATACATCTGAAGGGTCAGTGTGTTCAGGAGCTCCATCAAGTGAATTTCTTTTATCAAAGGACGCTTCCTTCTGGGTAGCCGGGGTTCTTATGGTCTGAGAACTGGATGGTGTGGAGTCTTAACCTTTATGCCACTTCTCCCATGAGTGGGAGCCATTAGACACTACAAAGGCAAATGCTACTTACAATACACATATTTACCGCATTATATACCTCCCCTCACATCTATTCATCTGTTTATCATATTTACAACACATTCCACATTTACCCATCTCTGTATCCATCTACATGGTGATGCACTAGTTAGTGCAACGGCCTCACAGCTCTTGAGTTCAAGATTCAAATGCCACCCTGGCCACTGACTGTATGGCATTTACAAATTCTCCCTGTGGGTTTCATATCTCAAAATATAAAAGTTAAGTTCACTGTAAATTGACCTTGAAGGCCTTGTGTGTAAGTGTGCTCTCCAATAATTTTGCTCCCTCTCGTGGATTTACTCCTGTCTTGTATACAATGTTTTAGATTTCCACAGTCCTGTATTGAACAATGTAGGTTGTGGCCACCAGGGGGCACCAGAAAGCCCCAAGCCACAGACACAGTAAAGCACAACACATTATTAGGACCAAATAAAGGCTTTTTGTTCTCTCCGGGCACTTCTTACCAATCTATTCTCCAGTAGTAAGCAACAACTATACAATAAATCAAACAGTTCTCACAATTCTTCCTCCTTCTCTCCTCTAGTTGAGTGTTGCCCGCTGCCTCCTGATTCTGACTTGCCCATATTCGGCAGTGGGCTTCATTTTATGCCAGACCGGGGCCATTCCACATCTTCCAGGAAGCACTTCCGGGCCATAATGAAAATAGGAAGGTCCTCCCCTGACAGCACCTTCTATTGGAACATAGGTACTACAAATAGGGCTGCATTTCTGGACTCCATATCCCAAGTACCCCTGCAGGTGTCCCAACTGGGTTCTCATGTGAGGACCACTGCCACCTAGCGCATGGGGTTGGACCCACTCCCAAGTTCCATCTTCTATTGGTCCATTCATTATTTTATACTAGCTGGGCACAAAGTTCTCGTTTCATCCAGCCAGCTAAATCCGTCATTCCTCTTGAGCCTCTCGTCCAGGTAATAAATCATGCTCTTCCTTGGCCGGGATGACCGTTCTTATTCCAGAAGGTTCACAAATGAAAAAAGATTTCATTTTCCAGGACAAACTGCCTCCTTAGCTGTGGGTTTGTCATCCTCATAAAATTAAAGATAAGGTGTAAGGAGACCTCTGTGCAATGTTTTGATTAGTGATACGTTGATCGCACCAGTCTTTCAGGTGTATACAAGCATGGACGCTGGACAGGCGCCATAATTATGGCAATAGTACATATCAAAGGCTGCACCACAAAACAAGAGTCAAGCGTCAATCATTTGTTATGCAACCAGCCATGTGAAACACAGCCAATTATCTTTCTGAGTTAAATGACAATCGTTGTGCTGCACAACCAATCACCTGCAGTAAGTGTTACACGCAGTTAGTCAGCCAATCTCCTCCATTTGTTTACTTCAGTGCAGCAAAGCAAACACAGTCTGTTTACAGAAGATATTTGAAAAGCTGTGGCCCTAAGGTTCCCTATTAATTATGTTAATGCATTTACAGGCTTCACATTCAAATTTCTATGAATTCAATAAATTGTTATTATCATTTCACAATAAGTTTATCTTGAGAACAAAGATGAGCATTACTTTTTAAAATGTAACTCTCTAACATCCAGGTAATATGTTTTTAAATGTGATGGCAGAGCCCTTTTGAATATGCAGCATCTGCAGGTGCGTGACAGTAGATGGCTCCCCGTGTTACAGAAATGCAGGTCAGATATCCAAATGAGGGAAAACACAAAGAAGCCTACGGCACTTTTGCTGTGCTGTGTAGAAGGCTCCCCTCCCCGAGCAGGCCTTCCAAAGCATTAGTGAACAAGGTTATTGAATAATACAGTGAGCCTCTCATGTCATCATAATTTATACCAGGCGGTTGCGGAGAAGGGAGAACAGACAAGATCATTAAAGAGAGGGCCACTGTGTGATGCATGATGCACAGTGCGGCTTGCATTGATCTTCTCTCAACAGGAAGGTGTCTAGACCCCGGAGATGTATGGTCCACGAATTGGGAGCAGGCAATATTTCATGTGCGCCTAATGGAGAAGCCGGGCCGCTGATGGATGGCTTGTCGACTTCAAGTAGCAGTGCAGTTATTAGATAGCAGTACTAATGTTTGACCTCTTTCACTCTGCGTGTCCTTCATTCACTCAGGGTGACCGAGATACGCTCTGAGCTGAATTCAGGAAAGGAGGCAGTGGATGGCGAAAGAGGAGGGAAGACTGAAGGGGTGTGTGTGTGTGTGTGTGAGAGATTGTGAGTCAAGGAGGGGGCTTCTTAAAGGAACACATCCTGCTTATTCTGAAACTTCTATCACGAAACAGAAAGGCAGGAATTAGTAGGTCGAGAAGCAGGATGGGCTTGTGAGGATGACATGACAAGTGGAGTCGATAAACTCAGATGTTTGACAGGAAACAGATTGAGTCTGGACACTGAGAACAGCAAAGAGTTGCTTGCTTCTTTGCTTCGCACTTCCTGAGGGAATTATCTGACTAGATAACTAGGTGCTGTGCTAAATGCCATGCCGAAGATTTAATGAAGTGGCTCAGCACCATGTGCTCTTCTCACTGGGACACCACTAGATATGAGGTACGAAAACACAAACCCAGGCTATGAGGTGCACAGCTGACTGAGGCAGATAAAGGCCCATTCAAGCGTGTTGACAATACCAGCCATTTACAGTAATGCTAAACAAGGAAAGCGCACTTAAGGATCCTGGGAAATATGACCAGGCCCCATATTTATCAAGCATCTCAGAATTACACTAAAGCTAGATTAATTTGTGCTACCTTAAAGTATGAGATGAGAAGTATTTATGAAGCGTCCTACACTTACTTCCAGCTAGAAGTTAAGAGTTTGTATTTGAGAATGAATGACGTCACAATTTTATGGCTGCCTCAGCCGCATATTAGAACTCATGATGACGTTTTGTAGTTTCCATGGAAATCATGATGATGCTTTGTAGTTTTCTCATATTGATGTTATAGCTTCACCAGAAAGATAATAATAATAGTATTAAAAGAAGAAGAAGGAAAACATAATAAGGTAGGATATTGCACTAAGCTGCACGTATTTGATGCCACCTCACAACAACATTGAGAATAACACTGTAGTTAGCATCGAGATGGAAAGACCAAGTCACACACGCCTTGTTAGAGTTACGCCTGATAACGTCCATGTTTATTTAACAATGAATGATCCACTTTAGAATGAAGTGCCATATAAAGTTAACAGTTACACTAAAACTAGCCACAGCTATAAGTTGGATTCACTCTTCCCGTGTACTGTGGTGCACCGTGCTGCTCTCCATGATCTTCCCTTATCTTCTGCTATGCTCTGTTTATCGAATGCCTTCTTGAACATTCTATGGGCATGTAAACTGTAACGCAAATGTTCCAGGAGTTCATGAAATTCAAAGCTCAGCATACCCGTGTAACATTTTATTGTTAATCACCCATTCTGCCGTGCTTATCTTCAGGGTATCATGTTGGCTACAACAATACAGTTTGTATCCATGTCCACCGGTGCGTTGATGCTGTGGTATTGCTTGCGATTCACATACTGTATGTGTGCTCATCCACACCTGGGACAATGATCTTTACGTGTATGATGATTTGCATGAATGCAGCTTGCTTTAACATTACCTCGTGTGGAGTGGTGGAGAAATGCAAACATCTGTCATTACCTCACGTGTTGTAGGGGTGTTCAAAGTCTGATACAAAATTCGAGAAATGTTTGGTTGTGACATACCCCAATCATCACTATTGCAAAGCTACATTTTAAATGTAATGTTACTAACGCTTTCATTGTGGCATACAGCGCAATGCTTCTCTGAATAGATGGTGCAATCATGTAATCTACAAGATTTACTACAAATATTATTCCATCTCTGGCAGCTCATAGAACGTTAGGATAGCTTATGAGCTCTCCTAAATCCTTGTGAAGTTAGGAGTCGTTTCCTAAATTAGGAAAATTGATAAATTACTATTACTCCCACTTCTAAGAGTAGGACTAAATTTGCATCACTCTGAGATTTCTGAGTCATTTAGGGCCATTTTCCTACTCTGAGACACTTGATAAACACAGGCAGAGGTCATGGCTTAGATGTAAGGTTGCAAGGCAGCAGTGAAGATTTTTAAGAGTATTAAATAAGAGCTTACACAATTTTTAATGTTTGGAAAACAAATGAGATTAAATCATTTAAAGATTTGTATATAGATAATGTCTTCACATCCTATGAACAATTACACTCCAAATTTAGTTTCCCATCGACACAATTTTTCCACTATCTACAAATTAGAAATTTTGCTAAACAAAATCTGCCCATTTTTCCTCACTTCCCACATATTTCTGTTCCAGAAGAGATATTGATCTGTCTTGAAGACTCGGACAGCATTTCTATAATATATAAAACCATTTCAAAGTCCCTTCATTTTAGAGATCCCAGTGTACAATGGGAAAAGGATCTCTCACTCAACATTTCAGAAATAGAGTGGAAGGCAGCCATGCACAAAATACACTCGAGCTCCATATGCGCACATCTTTCTCGTTTAGATTGTCCAAAATGTTTCCAGTGCCAGATCCAACCTGCGAACGTTGCATTCTAGACCAAAATCTTTAAATGCTTTTCAGAGAGCTTGGATGTCACAATCCCTCCTAACCCATTAACAGCTGTGTTTGGGGTACTTCCAGATGGGCATAAAGTGAAGAAGGGCAAACAAACTGTAATTGCCTTTACTACACTACTGGCACGTAGATTTACTTATCTTGCTCAACTGGAAGAATCCTAACTCACCTCTTTTAAGTCAGTGGGTAACTGATGTTATATACTACTTGAAACTGGAAAAAAATCAATTATCACTTAGTGGATCTGTTCAAAAGTTTTTTAAAACCTGGCTGGACCTAATCAATAATATTTTAGAATAATCATTTATATTGGGGGGAAAAGACACCTTTCTCTCTTTACTACTCTCAGTAGTTTTACTCTGGCTGTTGGCCTTCCTCTCTTTCTCATGGGTAGGGGTTGATTTGAATTTAGATTTGTTAAGTTTTGAAATGATTGTATAGCATCTTGTATGTTTTTCAATAAATTTAATAAAAGATCAAAAATAAATAAATAAATAAAATAAAGAAGCTCTGAGGTGCCAGAGAATTATTATGAGGAGATTATAAACGAAAACCAAGACATAGGCAAGATGTTACTCAAGAGTCAAAGTCAAAACCAAAATAACAATCCTACAGAATAGGGCCTATTTGAGATTAAAACTAACTGTCATATTGAGAAATTATGAAGTTGTTTTACCCACAGAGGGATAAAGGAAAATGAGTATACGATTTGTGATATTTCACACCCATTAATGTAATGGCCTGATTGGTTAACTTCAGCTTTGGTTGCTCAGAAATCATCCAGGAAAGAGGAAGTGCTGAGCAAGAAAGGTTGACCTACATGAGGATGACAGCCACCTTCAAAGGTGGGCAGTATTTGCAAGAATACAATGATGTTTTCACAGTAGGTAATGGGGTAAAATTCTCAGGAATTTGGTAAAACATCACAATGGCTTCATGTAGATGTAAGATGAGACTGAACCAATTACAAGACTTAGCTGATAATTCATGGATGGTTATAATTAATTACAGTGTAGATTCTACTTTTTTTTTGTTTTTCAGGCTAGCTATTCATAACGAATCAATTAACCCCTGCACCCATTCTGAAATGGAGTCATAACCATAGCAAGATACAGTGTGAGCCCTACGAAAGACTTCACAAACCAGGACAAGCCTCATTAGCTTTCCAAAAAAACGTCTCCCCTCAATGGGCTTAACGTCAGCTCCACTGGCTTACCTCAGCTTACTCAGGCCCAAAAGGGTTTAAGCCTCAAAAATAAACTTAAATATCTAAAACAGTAAAATGTGTCTTTCAAAGAAAATCGTAAAATTGTGATGGGTCGCATCATGGGGTCAGTTTTGTGTTGTATGTGCAACTATTTATAGACCTTTTCCGTTGTTTAAATAGTTTTTTAGTGTGGTAACTGCAGTTAGAAGGTGTTGCGACAGTTGCACCGGTGAAGGAAATGGTGCATTTATACGTACAAGACAGTCCAGTGGGGTCCTACAGCTCTATGCCACTCTTCCACTTCAATGGATGAGAGGAGGCATCTCGGCATAAGGTACAAAGCTGTGAAGTAAAACAGAAAAGTTATGAGAAGCCTTTTGAAGGAGTGATTGAGGGTCTGAGAGCAGAAAAAAAGATCTACGAGGGACGTTCATAAAGCTTCTCTATTTTTATATTTTCGTTGGAAACAGTGAAGGCAAGAGGAGTAGTAATTGAGCATTAAAAAGTTGGTACGACGCTGGGAAAATTACAAAGGTGACTATGTAGAAAAGTGATGTAATTTATTTTTGAAATTCTTAATAAATAGAGTTAAAAAAACTGGGGAAACTTTTTGAACGCCCCTTATATTTATTAGAGAGGAATTACTGTACATGTGGCGTGACTTTGCGGATATACAGAGTTCCTTCCTGGTTGAAGCGCATATAACTTACGTGTAGACATGCAAGATAATGGGAAAGGGCTGGAGAGGCATCTGCAGGGATTGGAGGACACAATCCCACTGTCATATAAAATGGGAAAACTGGCACTAGAAGTCGTCTACATCTTCTCTTGTTGCTGTGATTCTGTGAGCAGAGGATGGTGCCAGGGAACTCTTCTGAGCAATTTAATAAAAAGAAGGGGAGTGTGTGGTCTGCCAATTGTCCCCTAGTGTTGACAGTGAGGATAATGGGGTGAGCTGGACGTTTGTTCGATTTTTATTCAAGTTATTTTTCAGTTTGGAATTCCTTTTGTTTTCTTGAAAAGCCTGATTGAGAAGAAGGCAAAGGATGCGTTTTTGTTGCGTTTTTCAAATGTTGGATTAGTTTGAGTAGTTGAAATAGTTTTTGATAAACGTCTTTGATTTTCACTGAACTTTAATTATTGATACTTTTGATATCACCATGTTTTAATTAAGATCTGTCAATTTACCTTCAGTAGTTTTTATCTGTGTGTCTCTCTGTCTACCACCCCATTTTATGCTCAGTTATGAACCACAAGAAGCCCCACAGTAAGATCATTGCAAGGGAGGTAGTGTGCATGCAACATCAGAGGAACCATTATTTAAAAAATAGCAAAAATGCTACAAAAGCTCATAAAGAAGCAATAAAGTTATGCCAACAAAAGATCCCGCGTGAGCAAGTCCAAATACTTAATGCAGATTGGAGAAATCCAATAAGCTGAGCAGAAAGGGACCAACAAAACAGAACACCCAAACAAAGAAACACAATAAGCACTGAGACACCAAACAAACTGCAATGCACCAAACCTCAGCTCTCTCAGCACTGACTTAAATAGAAGGAGTGGTGACATCAGGGTGGTTCCATCTCTTGGGGAACAACCCGCAAAATACAAGGGACATAGCAGTTCACACAGAGAAACATAGTTACACAATAAATATTTAAAGAAAGTGAGATTAAAGAATAACATTTTATATAGAAGGAATTAGAAAACAGAAATGATGAAACTTATTAAATAAAAATGAAAACTTTAAATACATAAGAAATAAATTTAACTTAGAGCAGTAAGCCAGGCTGAACTATAACACCTGCCAAGCCATTTCAGATTCTCAAACAAGACCCAAAGCAAATACTCCAAACTATGGACCAGAAGTGTGGAATTCTGAAGCTTAGATCAACTCAATGATATAAAGTTTATGATAAGACACCTATTGTTCCATTTATTTTTATAACTCACTAAGACTGTGACAAAATGATAAGAAATTTAGAGGCTATCCCAGCAGTAAGGAGTATAAGGCTGAAACCAACCTCTTACAGGACGTCAGTCATAGTGGCCTAGAGAAACTGTTATCCATTCCATCAACCACCTATTATCAAACTATCTTTGAATTATTTTTAGGGTGGTAGAGGCCATAATCTCTCCTGACTACACTCCATCCAAGGCATCCTCTTTAGTTACTAACACCTTGATAAGCCAGGAGCATATCTGAAGATCTTCCTTGCGGACCTTAACTTTGTTTTCAATATGGTCTATTCTCAGATAAGAAACACAGCTGCCCAGTTCAATCTGTCACTGGATTACAGACTTTCTTACAGAAGGAAACAGTATGCACAGTTGGGCAAAAGTCAGGCTAAAACTAATCTGCGGTGCATCATCACAGCTTACGAAAAGATCAAAGCTTGTAATATACCACCCACTCAAGTCAAGTTCAGGGTAAAGAAGTGTCCTGCTGATTCAACTCTCCCAGATTAGCACCCATTCCAAATACTTCCCACTGGTAAACAGAAGGGAAGTGTTTTCCATATGCAGTTATTCTGACTAGCCAAGTGTATGTATATACATATACATATATATCTGCTGTCGCAAATGGCTGGGGGGGCGACCCGGCCAGGACGCCCAGGAGGACCAGAGGAGGGCTCACACCTCCCCCAGACCATGTGGGGGCAACCACTCTGGTGCCTTTGGGGACCACGGGTACAGAGCTTTGAAGCTCAACCCTGTAGGGGCCCGTCGTCACCGCCAGGGGGCGCCCCCATGCCTTGAGAGCCCTGGACCTCAGCATTTCCACCACACCCGGAAGTGCTGGGGGGAAGAGGAGCAGGGACACCCGGAGTGCTTCCGGGGATGCAGCCTGCACTTCTGCCACACTGGGGAGTGCCGGTGGAAGATTGCCGGGAAGCACCTGGAGTACATCCGGATGATTATAAAAGGGGCCACCTCCCTTCATAGGATGACTTGAGTTGGGTGGAAAATGGACAAGGTCTGGGAGGAGACTAGGAGGCGGCCTGAAGAGAGAAGGCATTGTTGTTTTGTGGCCAGGACTTTGGGAACTTGGGGACTGTGAGCACTTTTGTAAATATGGCACTGTATAATAAACATGTGTGGGGTGATGCAAACGTGTCTGCCTGTCTGTGTCCAGTCATGTTCCAAACTGCACACCCTGGGTCTTTTTTCTTCTTTCTCCTTCTTATTTTATTCTGTTGTATCTCCTTTTATATTTTGTGTTGTGTTTGTATGTTGCATCAGGGCTATCAAGGTAAATTCCTTGTACCCGTTAGTGTACCTAGCCAATAAAGTGAATTTTCATTTTGATCAACCCTGGACATATGCATGTAGTCATATTTGCTCAGTTTAGAGTTGCTGAATAATTTAGAACATGTGGTTTAGCGATGTGGACACACAGACAATGGGAGAAAGCAGAGTAGGATTTGAGTCCCAATGTCCTTGAATTGCTCAGTGCTCACTGAGAAGGTGGTGTCACAACAGAAAGTAAAAGACTCACAGAAAGGTTTGGCGTAGCAACCCCGTAAATTGAAATTTGTTGCTGGCAAGGCAAAGAAACAAGTTTTTACTGAGTTCAAAATGGAACTGATGTATAGGTAACAAAATGGCAGTTTTAAAGTTATGCAGAGGAAATGAGGTCATCAGAGCTGGAACCAGAGGTGATGTTGTCGGGCCCGGAAGTGATGCCATCGGGGCCAGGCAGGATTTCCCATGACTGGTTTGCAGGAGAAAAAGAGAAATGATTAATGCGCTCCACCCTCCCCTGGTCCGGTATAGAATTACCCTCATTTGAGCCCTTTAGCCACCTCCCATGCACACGTGTGTGACAGTGGATAGTTGGAAATCCTGGTGAAAGAAATAAAATCCACACAGACGAAAAGTAAAGGTCTATAAAGGTAGTGGTCAGGCTGGGCTGCTGGAACCTTGAGACAATTTTACCTCCAATAATGTTTAAAGGCCGCAATCCTATGGAGTAAACCCCATAAACATCAGACCATATCCTGTGATGACCCACGCCAAGGCCTGCTTTATACAGTTTCATTACTTGGAGTCAACTCAATGTAATGGGATTTATGAGCGTAAGCTATTTTTGTGTATTTATTACCTCAAGGATGGTACTGAAAATCTATCAGTGAGTTTAGCCAGGATTAAATTTGAATCATCATTTAGCCAATATTAAATCTGAATCATCAGTTTACTCTCTCGCTCTCTCTGTAGGCATGCAATCGGAAAACTGCAGAGGCAAGCACTTAAAATGCAGAAGCAATGACTCTTTTTGACAGTTAAACAAATATTTTGAAGAATTGATTAAATAATTTCATTTGTTTTTGGGAGACAACCAATGAAAAGTTAGCAGAACAGAGTAATTACTGTTTAGCTGGCCAATCTGATGTCATCGAGTTACTGATATTACAGGGAAAAACATCAAGGGCTGTCATTCCAAAGCAGTAATGTACATTCAACCAGTCAGCTTTAAATGAAGCGGAGGCTGTACACATAAAGACACACCATGGCACACCCTTTAATAGTCGTATTGGCACTATTGTCATAGCACAGTGGTCTATCTTTAGAAATATAAATGATAACAGATTTTTTCCTTCCACACTTGTACAATTTTACATACGCTTTCATAAATGGTGAAAGAAGGCCTAGAACATAACAAATAAGAGACCATTCAGTCCATCAAGCTCATTTGGTGAAGAAGCTTAGCTAGTATCCAGGTGAGACTCAAACCAACCACTTTGACATTCCACATAGAAAGTGTCACACCATTTAAAAAGGGTATTTTGCATGCGTTTTTGCACAGTTCTTGCTTTACAATGTTACAGATTCAATTTAAAGCTCATTGTTTGAAGATAAATGACTGTCCTGGAATGACAATGTCGATGTACAAATAGACGAATTAAAGGAAATCGGTCACAACATGGTTAGTACTACTGGTTTAATTGACAACTTGTATGAAATTTGCATGTTGTCCCGGTCTGGATTTTTCTGAGCACTTTAATTTCCTACAATGATCCATCAAGGTACATGTTGTGCAGATTTTTCTGTCTAAATTGGCTCAGTGTAATTTATTAAAACAGTATTGAGAAGAACAGCCGATTTAACCTAATAAGCATACATTCAGGTCAGATCAGGTCAGGTTGGGGAGCATGCACTGGTACAGTGCATTGCCGTATACACCACATGACGAAACAACTTAGGATCCCAGTTGGCAATCCCCCAGGCAGACACACGGCCCATTGCCACACTCCAGAAATGACCATCTATTTGCTGCAGCAAGGTGTTATGTGGGCATCTCCTTGGCCAGGTCTAGGCTCTTGGGTCCTCATCAATGCGGATCCTGCAAGCCAGATCATCCTCTAGGAATCTCGCCACATGGCCGTAGAGTCGTAACTGACGCTCCCTCACAATGCAGGTAATTTGCCTCATTCGGAACTCCATGGGCATCCACTCATTCGACACAAAGTCAAACCAGTGTACTCAAGGATTCTCCAAAGAGACACAGCACCGATGGAGTCCAGTCTTCATCTCAGGTCACTGGATAGTGTCCATGTCTTGCAACCATATAGCAAGACAGGAAGCACGAGGACTCTAAAGACTTGGACTTTCATCCTTTAGCAGAGATATCAGGAGTGCCACACAGCCACTTCCAGCAACCTCATGACCCCCTATACTCTCCCAATCTGTCTACTGACTTCATATGAAGAGTCACCAGAGACATGAATGTTACTGCAGAGGTAAGTAATGCTTTTAATTTAAGTAATGTCTACATTTATTTGCTTAGCAGGTGCTTTTATCCAAAGTGACTTACAAAAGAGATCAACATAATTAAGTAAACACCAGTCTGGGGGACTGTTTGGGAACAAGTGCCACAGGACAATTTTACAGAAATAATTGCTACAAGTGAAAAGCTGAAAACAAGATATGAGTGAGTTAGAATTCCTAGGCTACAAAAATATGAAATTCACTGAACAAGAGAGTCTTCAAATTTTGAATGGAGATGGGCAACTCATTCTATTAGCTAGGAGCTACACATGAAAAGAGTCTGGAATGAGATTTGATTCCACGTAGACACCATTCACAGCAGCTCTGAGTGGTCAAGACAAAGCATAGGACCTCAGAGGTGTCCCCAAATATGTATATAGGTGCTGACCCACTAAATACTCTGTAGGCAAGCATCAAGGGTTTGAAGTTAATATATACTGCTACATGGAGCCAGTGTAGTGATCTGAGAAAAGCAGTGATGTATGCCCACCTCAATTGCTGCACTTTGAATTATCTGCAATGGCCTGGTGACACATGTTGGTACTCCTGCCAGCAGAGAGTTGCAATAATCCAGGCATGACAAGACCAAAGTATGGACCAGGAGTACCCTAATTCACCTAATTTCTCTAAACTAACTTCAAGCTGACTTTTGAAATTCACCAAAACCTTACTCTGTACAACACTGCTTGATAATTTATAATGTGTCAATAGTTCTTTGCCTAAAGATAAAGAATCTAACTTTTCGGCAAAATTTGCCTTTAACATGTTTCAGTCTGTGTCCCTGTGTTCTTGTTCAAGAATTTATTTAAAAGCAAGGTCGACCCAAGGTATTGGTGATTTAGACAACTGATTAAGGCAGCAAAATTTTAAGGGGTACCAAAATTAAGGTAGGGATTCCTTTTTCACCAAAAACATACAAACATAATGGTTAAAAGAAATTTATACATCAAATTTCATTTTGCAATGTAGTATTTTCAATGCTAAATGTCACTGTATGATGTTGTTTATTTATTCTCCAGTGGTCACCATCTGAAAGAAACCTCAATTTAGTTTATCTCACATAACACGTCTAATGTCTTAATTATAAATATTTATCAATGTTCATTTTACAATGTTGGATTACCATTTACTACATATGTCAAAGTTAGTATGCCTACATATCTGCATCGTGTGCAAAAGAAGGTCACAGTGAGAGGACTTCCCACCTGCGTGCATCACTTCTATTGGATAAAATTAAAGAACTTAAATCATCGGTTTCACAGAGCACTGCTCTTTGTTATTTGTTCACTTCTGTATATATTCTGATACACCAAATCACAAGTGAAATTCCACCTTTGTTTCTTCTTTTTTCAACTTGCTCTGATTGACTAGTAATTGCATTTTTTTTTTTGCTAATTATACTATACTTGTACTTTTGTGGATATATATTTTTTTACCTTTTTATTGTTTTAATATTCTTTGTTAAGACTTAACTCATTATGCTATGAATTAGATTTCCTAATTACTGGCAGTAGATTCTTAGCATGACTACAAAAGCACTTATAGTTTCACCCATAATGCACAGTGTTCCCTGTAGCTGGATCACTCCTGTGTTGGACCACCATTTTCAAAGAGTGTAGGTGTGGTTGATTGATCTACACCACAGTGCGAATGGCGTGTTCATATCCTCCTAAATGAACTGGACATGTGGGATAATTGCACCAAAGATAGAAAAAAATGTACCCAAAAGAACTAGGTGTGAAAACACCTTTAGACTACAATTTCTGCTTATTCTTTTGATTGATATCAAAGCTAAAAAAAACTGTGGCTAGGTTAAAATTAACACCTCATCTTCTGGTCCCTTCCATTAAAAATTCTGCCTCCTTCTTATTCCATTCAACTCAATTAACAAAGAAACAGAATAAATATAGCACAACCATATAACTGAAAAAAGAAACAAAAACAGGGAAAGGAAAAAATGGAGATTTTCCCCCACCCTGTAACCCTAAATTGTTTTCTGTTTCTTTGTGGTGGTGCCTTGTATTTCATTAGGACTCTCGGCTGCTGCAGTCATTAGGGCCACAGTTACCTGAGAAGACTATTTAACATGGTGGCACGGTGGCGCAGTGGTAGCGCTGCTGCCTCGCAGTTAGGAGACCTGGGTTTGCTTCCCGGGTCCTTCCTGTGTGCAGTTTGCACGTTCTCCCCGTGTCTGCGTGGGTTTCCTCCGGGCACTCCGGTTTCCTCCCACGGTCCAAAGACATGCAGGTTAGGTGGATTGGCAATTCTAAATTGGCCCTAGTGTGCGCTTGGTGTGTTTGTGTGCGTCCTGCGGTGGGTTGGCACCCTGCCCGGGATTGGTTCCTGCCTTGTGCCCTGTGTTGGCTGGGATTGGCTCCAGCAGACCCCCGTGACCCTGTGTTCGGATTCAGCAGGTTGGAAAATGGATGGATGGACTATTTAACACTAGAATTACCAAAGTTTCCGAAAACACTTGTAAATTTGTCCTACCTTAAATCCGCTCACACCTTTCCATTCAGCATCTTTTGTCTTGTAAATGTGTCAATAATCCCAAGCAGCAAGCAGCGGCTATACCACCGCCCCCACTCCCCCTCCACTCCCCTGGAAAAACTGCAAAAACCTCTGCCAACTGAGTATGCAAGCGACTCTCCATGCTAGTGTTTAGATGTGGACAGTGTATGTGCCCAAAAAAGAAGTCTAACTGCATTCTCGTACCATTGCTCGAGTACTAAAGTGTCAGCAGGCATTTTTCATGGCATTACACGTGTAATTTGTGAGCATGCCCTTGTTGATCAAACAGAGGAAGCTGTAGGAAAATAAGTAAATAAATCAAGGTAAATAACATTCAACCTGGCTTTTATATAAGTAACATATAAATGTTTCTTATGTAAAGACCATCACAAAACATAATCACAAACAGGAGTTTGCACGATACGTTGGCGAGCTCTTTACGCCATGCTGTTTCCTTGAAGGACAGGTGTGGGGCAGACTGACTGGTAGGATGATGCCAAACCTCATCCTGTATCCAAACGGTACCATCTTTCGCCTTTACACCTGGTGCATCTGCATTGTTCTTATATATGAATGGACGTTTCTTGTGGGGAGGGCTTCTGTTCTCTTTCTCCAATCTGAGTTCGCCTCTGTTATAGCACGTCTTTATTTGAAAACAGCAGTGTCATATCGGGGCGAGTGTGAACGCGACTGAGAGAATAAAACTGAATAAAAAAAAATGCTACCCTTCACAAGTACCATACATTTACAGCGGCTGGTACAGACTCAAATTAAATGTATGTTTTTATTGTATAATAGTAACAATAAGAGCAGCTCAGCACTCAAAACATTTATTTTGGGACACATTAAGACTCGAAACTGCGACCTTCTGAATAGGAGTCAGCAGCTCTTACCGCTATACTACCAAAGAAGTCAGAATAACAAACCACACTAACCCGATTTGTTTTTGTTCAGTTATAGTTTTATAAAAAAAGCGCATTTGTTCTGTTATACTGGTACCTTTTGTGAAAGTGCTAATTTGATATTTGGACTTCAGTCTTCACACATTATACACTTCATGTCAAAAGTTTGTCGTTAGTACTAAAACATGGAAAAATTTGTCTTTTAGGTATGTGTTCAAAATGTCTGTCATCCTACACATAGACAGGAGATCTTTGTAGACATGGAGCACACCTGAAATGCATAGGTTCCAAATGACGATACATTTTTTTAGCATATACTGCTCTAGGTACCTGACTCCCTGATAAACAAGGCTTCAGTTGGGAGAGGTTTTTGCAGTTTCTCCAGCGGTGGGTGGTGGTATAGCAGGCTGCTTGCTGTTTGGGATTATCGACACATTTACATGACAAAAGATGCTGAATGGAGAGGTGTGAGCGATTTAAAGTGGGCCAGATTTATGAGTTTTTTCGTAAGTTTTGGTAATTCTAGACCCTTACTTTCTTAGATAGATAGACAGATAGATAGTACTTTATTTGTCCACATGGGGATTAAATAATAATACTCATTAAATAAATAAATTAATAAATACATAGGTAAGTAAATAAATAAATATATAAGTAAATAAATAAATAATAAACACATACACTTTGGTCTGAACACACACCAAAATGACTATAAAGCAAGAAAAATTAAAAAGAATGAAACATTCTGACTTGGCTGTGACAGTCATTGAGGCATTGGGCCACCATATTGCTGTTGGTATAAAGGAGCACCAGTGGTGTCTCTTGACATAGTTGTGCTGGCTGAAAGTCCCCAGTGTGATTACATCAGAGAGAGGATGTGTAACTTTGTTCATAAAGGCAACTCAGGCTTGTTTTCATTCTCTCCTTTGCTATGCTCTCCAGAGTGCAATTCTATAACTGAGCCTGCCCTTTTAATTAGCTTGTTCATTCAGTGGGCCTCTCTTGAAGTGATGTTACAAGCCCAGCACAAACATTTGGGATTGCATATCTCTCTTTTTTTATTTGGCTATTTGGTTTATTAGATTTGCGTTTCATAGTCTAATTCAATTCAAATGGTGTTAATAAAGCAGGGTGACTGAGCAAGTCTAAAAGGATCTGTGTGGATATAAGCAATCCTCAGTAACTTCTAAAACCCTCAAAGCCTTCATATGTAAATAAAACTGATTTACTCCATGTGAAACAGACTAAGAGTTTAAGTTCAGCCAAGCAATCTTGAGAAGTACTACAAATTCTGCGGTTCCATGCATATCAGTTGACCATCCCAGAGTCCTACAGATGTGATTTGATTCATGTTATTTCATTCAATTGTTTTCAAACACTGAAGCCAGTTTTAGGGTCTCCAGGGGTTGGAGTCTTGCAGGATAAGCCCTGGATGGTGAGGTAGTCAGTGTTATAGCACATTAATACACAACACACACTTCAACAATTTAGGCTACATTCACACTGTAGCCTGAGTGGGTGCAGATATCATGTGCAGAAAGTTCATCAGACCATGGGACTTTTTCAATTCATGACACTTTAATATTTTGAAAGCTGAAATTGCCAGCTTTATTTTCACCAGTATGTTTTTTTGTTTTGTTTTGTTTAATTTTTGTGTGCATCACACCACCATTTTTGAAACTCTATAAACATATAACAGGCTCCTACAAGACTTTCCCTGGTTGGTAAAGACGACTTCCCAAGAGGTACCATAATTTTCATCTTAAAGATTCATTATAAAGTTTTGGAGAGGCAGTCGATCTTAGGACACATTAATAAACACACTCTCTCTTGCACACCTTGACAATTTAGCCTACATTCATACTGTAGCTAAAAGTGATTCTGATTTTGGACTCATATGCAGTTTTTCTTTTGGCAGTTCAAATTAATTTAGCAAGTGATCCAAATCTGATATGAATGTGTACAGATATTAATCCTGAATGTCCCCCGCATACCAACAAATTCATCAGACCAGTGCGACCTTGTAACGCACTAAGAATGCCAACAGCATGCTGGGTACTGTGCTGCTTAACCTGAGTTTCAGCACAATACAGGACATCTGCTATCCATCAGTTCATGATGACAAGAAAGAGAAAGAGAAAGTGAAAAATTGTAGCTGTTGTTTTTAGTACAATTATCACTGCTCTATCTGTCAACAGAAACCCATGGACACAAGAGAGGAGTCAATACTGGTGTGGGCAAGATGTGGACAATTATGAAGAAAAGCAAGGGTTTGAGAAATTCAGAATTTTATGGGGGGCACTCGATTACATATGAAAGTGCCTGTTCACAAGACTTTCTTGGAAAAATACAGCATTTCCAGCAAAAGATGTGTAGTAAATAGACTGTACTGGCTGGTGTCAGTCACCCCAAATTCTTATTTTCAGTACTATAAAAAAACTAAGATATGTGCCACATACAAGTGAAAAAACTGAAATTGAGGTGCAGTGTTAACACAGCCTTAAAGCTGCTAACGAGTCTTATTTATAAATTAAACTTATGCGCATAGAGGTTTAGAGCCTACTACTTAATTTAGTATCTGCTACTCTTTCCCAGTGGGTGTGTTTGAGGATTCCAAAATCCTCAAGATGGAGATGTAATAATATCACCTACATAATGATAATAACAAAAACTAATAATGACACATTTAATAAGCAACACATCAGGACCTCACACACATCCTAAACATCATTCTCTTTTAGTCTCCCCTTTCTATCGTACACCTGAAATTAATGGCAATGCCACATTTTAGAGATTTTCACTTTATCATCTCCAATGCATCACCATCACTTCTCATGAGTGAACAACAACCACCTGCATTGTTGTTTTATTTGGATCCTTACAAAGTAAATAAACTTGGAAACATTACGAACACCCTGGTCATAATCAAAAAAGTTTGGAGCATTCTTAATATTAACCAGAAGATAGAAGGCACAAAAAAGGGGAAAACAAGTTCATTGACAAAAATACAAGCAAGAATTCTTAAGCGAGAAGACAAAATGAAGCAACTAAATAGGAGCATAAAACAGTAATCAAAGGGTTAGTACGAGGGACGTTCAAAAAGTTTCCGCACTTTTTTTTAACTCCATTTATTAAGAATTTCAAAAAAAAATTTTTTACTTTTCTATAAAGTGACTTTTGTTTGAAATGCAATTTTCCCAATGTCGTTACAACTTTTTAATGCCCAATTACGACTCCTCTCGCCTTCACCATTTCCAAAGAAAATAGAAAAGTGTGGAAACCTTTTGAACATCCCTTGTATTACTTAAGTATTTAATGTTTTTGTTGATATTTAGCAAGTTTCTTTGTTTCAGTTTTCCATTTTCATTCATTTAAAATATTTTTCTTTCACCTCACTTTCTTTAATTATTTAGTGTATAAATATGTTTCCATGTCCCTGATATTTTGTGGGTGGTACCTAAGGAGGCGTGGCCCCTGATGTCATCACTCCTGAGCCCACCTCTGAGCTATTTAAGTCAAAGTTCAGAGAGCTCAGCTGTGGTGCTTTGTAGTTGCTTGGCTCTGTTTCTCGGTCTCTTTCCAGATAACATATTAAACTTGTTCACTCAGGGTTCCCGTTTGGCAATTCCTTGTTACTTGTTTTTGAGCCTTTGCGGCTTATTCGCTAGTTTGAATATTACTTTATAAAGTTTTCCTTTGTGATTTTCCTTTTTACAGTTTTATCTCTTTGTGAGACATGTATTGATATTTTAGGACCTGTATTTTTGAGGCTTACAACCCCTTCTGGACCTGCATAGAGCTGGGTTTTACCCGATGGGATGAGGGCTTTCCGTGGCAGGCAAAAGAGGCCTGGCCTGGCCCATAAAGTCTTTCAGTGGCTTCACACCCCTTTCTCATTATAGTACTGACTCAGTCCAGAACAGTTATGTTTTCATCATGATTATACTTCAGTTTATTGTTATTCCATTTTTTTTTTTACAGGGGTGTCACCATACTGGTTAAGAATCGGAAAATATGTTTTGGTTTAGATAAATGTTTTGAGTTCTTGAAGCTTTTAATGTTTTGAAAGCTGAATTTTCAAGTTTTATTTTCATGTTTGTGTTTTAATTACTTTCCATGAGAAATATTTTAATTTTTTAAAATTTAAATGTGTTGCACCACCATTTTAAAATCTCTGTGGGCAGATAAAGGGTGGCTATGAGACCTGACCTGATTGTTAAGGACCACCTCCCATGAGGCACCAAGATTTGAAGGCTTGCTTACAATATTTTCAGCGCAGCACCAGTAGCCCATGGTCTTGGATCTGACCTACAAACAAGTGTGATTTGGTGATATATGCTCTGGCATTCTGGATTATAATTTATAGCTTTTTCTTCATGACTCAATTTTCTATCATAGTATTTTGACTCCAGTTGAATAATAGTGCTCTAGAAAAAGACTTCCTCACCTCTGGTGTTCATAGCAAATTGCCTGTTTTGTTTCTGCATGTATACCAGACACATTTTAAGGAAATGCCTTTGTAATTCTCTTTTTATTCAACTTGTTTTTTGGTTTGACTTTGCTGAACCCACTGTCCTGATCCTTGTAAATGGCTTCAGCCTTGTAAACAATTCTTTTGATTAACCCTTTAGTTTGCATCTCTGCCACTTGAACAAATACCTGCTGGGTTTTTGTTTCAAACTGATGATGCAAACAGCAGTTTCATATAAACTGCAAAGCTAAACCAGAGATTCCTCAGCATCTCCATTTAAATCCCTAACAAACACACCATGTGTCACCCTAGCATCTACAGCAAATGGTCACACAAAGCCATCAGAGTACAGTGTGGAACATCATATGGAAGTTTCAGAGTAATTGTGTTTGGGATTTGAAGGCAATGAATGGTGAACTAAGTAAATCGAGACAGGATATCAAATATTAGAAGGTATGTATTTTCAAAAAAACACTGTCAAAGTAAAGTTGAAATAATTAAATGAGTAAAACTGAGAAATTAAAGAGTTTGGAACCCACTTCATTGGAACAACTGGCAATCACAGCTGATAAAGATTAAGTGCTTTAGAAACCAAATGCAAAACAAGAATTTATGGAGTCTGAGGATAGAGCTAAAACTTCAGAATTGTGGGCCTTCCAGAAATGCTAGAATCTAGCAATCCAGTGCAATTTGCAGCAGAACTATTTTCTAAAATCTTGACCGAGGACTTTAAAGAAGATAACTGTTACTCTTTGTCATCCTCTCAGAAATCTACATCCATGAAGCTTTAAAATTAGATTCAGCAAAATCCAAGAAAATGTGCTATTTCATATCAGACAATATAAGGGGATTCTGTTAGAAAACAATCCAATTCAAGTTGTTGTGCCTGCTTATGGTAAAGTCATTCCTGATGGAGGATCGCTGGAATCATGGGAAAGAGAGGTCCTTTCATCGGATTGGCTGGCCCAGCACTGTTTCAGCTGTGGAATGACCAAATGGGGGAGGCAGCTTGATGGATGAGGTCTCCAGGATTATAAACAAATCCAAATCATATTATGTGATGTCATCCATTGTTAAATTCTGCTACGTACTTCTAAAATTTTTATTTTATACTGTATTGAGGTTTTGTTCTGTTCTGTGTATTGTATTGTATTGACCCCCTTCTTTTTGACACCGACTGCACGCCCAACCTACCTCGAAATGGGTCTCTCTTTGAACTGCCTTTCCCAAGGCTTCTTCCATTTTTTCCTTGTCTTCTTAGAGAGTCAAGGCTGGGGTCTGTCAAGAGGCAGGGCCTGTTAAAGCCCATTGTGGCACTCCTTGTGTGATTTTGGGCTATACAAAAATAAATTGTATTGTATTGTATTTATTGACTTGTTTTTGCTACAACTGGCATGAAAAGGACTTTTGAATTCCAGCAAGACTCAAAGTAATTGTTTCCAGTCACTCTTATATTTACACATATTAAATAACTAGCAAGATCTCAATGCAATAATAGAGATTAATAACTTATCAGGAAATAACATTAGGAAGCACAGAAAAATAAGTGGCATATTTCAGTACAAATACAAACGTCCCTACAGTTTTCATAATGTAAAGAAGACTAGGCCAAAGCTAAGGGTTTTTTTTTTGACAAAATACAAATTCCACAGCTTGATCCTCTCTGTGCAGAACAGGTTAAATTAACCTTTGAATTTTAAAGATAACAGCTCATTACAGAGCAAAACAGCCAAAGGCCCAGATGGCTAGCCAGTGAAAATTCGATAAAAACTCATTTAGCACCATTAGTGTGAGAAATATTTAAAGAAGATAAAGGAAATCAAATTGTACCAAAAACTATAAGACAAGCATTATTATCCATCATTGCTGTGAAGGGATAAAAGGTTGGCACCATGCACACTCTTGTCATCCGCGTTTGTGAATGAAAACAAAGTCTTCAAGTAGATGTGTGTACTTCACATTTCCATTTTGGTTCACAGTTGAAGATCTTAGGGTGTGGCATTCGAATGCAATTTGGGATTTCTGTTTCTGGTTTGGTGAAATATAGGATGGATCTTTAGTTCTGATTCCTAGCATGTTTAACAGTATTTCTTCTCCTGGTCACCTCCATTAAATAATTTGTGACTTTTTTCCTTCTTAATGCATTAAACTAAAAACTTAAATTCAATATTTTGGTAATACCACATGGGCTAAAAGTGTGCTGATAAAAATGGATTGTAATGTCCTATACCACACAGAAACTGGAAGAATCCCAGTCCACTTACTGTAACTTAGAAAGAAGATGTTCCATATTATCTCAAAGTGGAAAAAATCTGATTCTCTTTATGAAGATCTGTCCAAAGTGTTGTTAGAACTTGACATGAGCTCATTAATCTAATTCTAAAGTGAACATTCTGGGTTCTTTGTAACTTTTTTATTTATCACACACACAAAGCTGTTTTAGATGGAGGTCAGTCTACTTGCATTGCTGTCTTTATTGACTGAGGTTGAATGCTGGAAGTTTTTCTGTTTGAAATTTGTTTTAATCAGATTGAGCTGTTTTGAGTTCAAATAAAGAGAATTTAAAAAATGTACAAAATGACTGTGCCGTTCACTAAAAACGGAGACAGAAAAGTCATAGTGGTAAACACCGTCAAGGACTCAACCTGGTAAAGGCGGACCTTCCTTCCTGTTGTCCCAGCTTGTCTGTCTATTCTTACTATTGCGAACACCCGCCAAATCTGTATGAAGCCTTGGAGCGTTGATCAAAGACCAGCTGTCCTTCACTGACCATGTTGTAATGGTCTCTTGGTCATGCAGATTCACTCTATACATGTGCAAGATCAGGGGCCTCATGTATAAATGGTGCATACTTACAAAAATGTTATGTACGAACGTTTCCACACTCAAATCGCTATGTATAAAATCTAAACTTTGCGTAAAGCCACGCACATTTCCACGGTAGCTCATACCTTAGCGTACACAAGTTCTCCGCTCGGTTTTGTAGACTGGCGGCACCCAGCGTCAAAGCAGTGCTACTGTTCCTGTGTGGATTCCCTTTCTTTTTTAGACCCACATCCCTGACACGGCTTTATAAATACACTGAAATTAACCGCATATTGTTTATTAGTTTAATGCATCTGATTGTAATTAACCTGTAACAATATAATGGTCCACAGAATGGTCAAACTATTCTAAATACCATAACTGATTTAGCGTTGTTACTCTCACTGCACCTTCTTTTTCTTCTTTCAGCTGCTCCCGTTAAGGGTTGCCACAGTGGATCATCTTTTTCCATATTACTCTCACTGCACCACTCAGAGTATTTATATAACTGTATCTAAGTGGGGAATCACAGCTCGGCAGCTGATTGAAAAGAGCATCAAGCACACGTTGCCTCAGCCATACTGCCTGTTGAACTTCTCTCATACGGCAAACGCTTCAGAGCCTTTCCTGTACGGACCTTGTGGTTCAAAAACAGTTTCATCCCAAGAACTCTAAACGCACTCAATCAGTACATCAAGTGCTCCTTGTAGAACTGTTTGTACTTATAAGTACAATTACCACACTGTAAACTTGCGATACAGTTATTATATTGCACAACCTGAGCCACTTTATAAAGTGCGTATTTACATATGATGATAATGATATCATTTTTAAGATGAAATGCAGCAAAATATGTTTATTATATTATACAGGTAAAACTTTAACTTCATTTAAATAATCTATAAAACACATTAAACATGTGAGGATACAGTGCCGCAGCGCTAGTGAGTAGCTGGCGCTCCGTTCACGGATTGTTCCTGCCTCGCGCTGTTTTCTTGCTGGTGTTGACGCAACACTGGAAGGATAGATGGATAGAATAATTAAACACGTGCCACAAACATATTTCAATTTTCCTTAAAAGTTTTAAGGAATCAGTGTTCTAAGCTTACAGATGGCTTAACGTCTATTACAGAGCTGATTGAATGGCGATTGGGTATTTGGACGAACGAGCTGCCCACCTCCATTCCAAAAGGACTCTCTTGTCAGGTGAATTTCTGTCTGATGTTAGCTGTTTAGTTTTCTAACCTAGGAAATGTAATTCACTTGTAGTTTGTTCGGCTCTCTTTGCTCGTGATAATCAATATTGTACCCTTGTCCTGTAACACTTGTTCCCAGATAGTCTTCCAGACCAATGTATATTCCATTATGTTGACCTCATTTGTAAGTCACATTGGATAAAAATGGCTGCCAAGTGAATAAATGTAAAAGTAAATACAAAGAATAATGCTAAAGTCCATAATGAAATTAATTTCACCAGAAATCCATGCTACAAATTCCCAAACCATGACATCCTGACAGTCATAATAACAAAATTAATAAACAATGGAAAAAACACGTAGAAATAGCACAAAATCATTTCCAGACATTCATGATAATAGGGAATTCTTACTGTAAACAAGCCAAAAAAGGACCGAGCTACGGCAAAAAAAATGGTGCTAAACAGAAGAGACAGCACAGTAGCAGTGCCCACTTCTGTGCCCATTATGGCAGTAAAGAGTAAAGTCAGTGAGGTGGACACATAGCAATCAGTGGTGGGAGGCAGGCAGCCTTGAGGGTCACGTAGCAGACATGGTGTAAGCCATCGAGGTGTCCGAGTTGTTAGTCAGGGTGAGCGTCATGGCCAGGCGCTAGATAATCAGTTTGTATTCTGTGCCACTCTCTCTGTGCGCCATCTAGTTTAGTGGTCTGGCAACTTTTTCTTTTTTTATGGATAAGTGTAGCAAGGAGAAGAGCCAAAGGATATTACTCTGAACAGTGGCATGAGATTCAAAAGGGAATTTCAATAAACAAAGAAAGTTAGCTCAAGAAGAAATTGCCAAACACAAAGCCGTATCCTTCTGCTTTAGGGTAAAAGCAGCTGTCAAATGAAATATGATTTAAAGTTACAAACAACAAAAAGGCCCCGCTGAAAGCTCCTGTTTTCATCCCCTAGGAGCCGTGAAAACTCCTAACACATACTTTTTTGTTTTAATTGTTCCAAGCTTATTTCCAAATGTGCAGTCCCATAATGGGATATGGAAAACACTGGGTGGGGGTGTAGTTGAGGGGTGGTGGAGTTAGGAAAGTACAAACCCCTTGAAAGTCAGGTTCTTAAAAGCGCTTATTGACTTATTGACTGCCATCCAGAAAAACAGAGCCCATGTGTTTTCCATTCTGGACACCAGAGTAACACGCCTGACATCATTCGCCATTAAATTCTGTTTGAGCTGAATGCTTAGCGACGGGAAGGTAATGTTACAGGCCAAAATGGGCCCGAAGAGCCCCAGAGGAAGGTGAATTGTTCGGAGGAATTTAGTGCAGACCTTGGAACAGACAGCGGGCTCTAAGCCTTTGAAACAGAAGGTCTTCGGCACCTGAGGACTTTTCATTTTCTTTTGCATATTTAATAAACAAGGCTCTGTCTGTTCATATTGCTGTCAGATACATTGGCTTGGGGTTACTTATATTGAAATTCTGCATCTGTTTAAGGGGAAGGGTGTTAAGAGTTTTGCTCTAATAAAGCCAGAGATAGGTACTGTACACACACCCGTCCATCTACTTTCTGAACTCACTTTCTTCATTAAAGTGTTTCAGGGTGGCAAAGTCTATGCTAGCGTTACCATAATATTTGCCCCCAAGTTCTTAAGGAAGTTAGTGAGTGCATATATAAACCCTTGACACATATTTTTAGGAAGTCACTGGGCACTTGGGAAACTCCAAAGGAGGGGGAAATGCCAACTATCATCCAGTTATATAAAAAGGGTCACCAGGCAGATTAAAGCAACTATAGGTCAATAAGCTTAACGTGCATCACAAGTAAATAAAAGGAAGGAATTATTAGGAATAAGATTGAGCAACACATGGCAAGAACAGGAGTTTTACTGTATAGTTAGTATGCATTCAGATGAGGGAGATCATGTTTAACCAACATGCTGGAATTCTGTGAGGAAAAAGATATGACCAAAGTGGAGCTTATGATGTTTATCTGGACTTTCAGAAAGCATTTGATAAGGTGCCACATGAGAGGTTGGGCATTAAATAAAAGTTCAGGGTGACATTTGTAGATGGGTGCAGAATTGGCTCAGACACAGAAAGCAGAGGGTGATGGTGTGAGGAACGTCTTCAGAACTGGCCGATGTTAAGAGTGTTGTTCCACAGGGGTCAGTGCTAGGGCTGCTATTTTTAATATATATAAATGATTTAGATAGGAATATAAGTAACAAGTGGTTAAGTTTGCTGATGAAACCAAGATAGGTGGATTGGCAGATAATCTGGATTCCATTGAATCATTACAGAGGGAACTGGACTGAATACAGGCTTAAGAAGATTTGTGGCAGATGAAATTTAATGTTAGTAAATGTAAAGTATTGTACATATGAAGTAAAATTTTTGGTTTGAATACACAATGGAAGGTCTAAAAATCAAAAGTACACCTTAAGAGAAGGATTTAGGAGTCATAGTGGACTCAGCGCTATCAACTGCCAGACAGTGTTCAGTAGCCAATAAGAAGGCAAACAGAATGTCAGGTTATATAGTGCCTTGATGTGTGGAGTACAAGTCCAAGGAGGTTCTGCTGAAGCTTTATAACACACTGGTGAGGCCTTATCTGGATTACTGTGTGCAGTTTTGGTCTCCAGGCTACAAAAAAGACATAGCAGAGCTAGAAAGGGCCCAGAGAAGAGTAGCTAGGCTGATTCCAGGGCTACTGGGGATGAATTAGGAGAAAAGATTGAAAGAGCTGAGCCTATACAGTTTAAGCAAAAGAAAATTAAGAGGAGACATAAGACATTGAAGTGTTTAAAATTATGAAGGTAATTAGCACAGTGGATTAAGACTGTTATTTTAAAATGAGTTTATCAAGACAATAGGGACACTGTTGGAAACTTGTTAAGGGTAAATTTTGGCCAAACATTATTTAGTTTTTCTTTACACAGAGAACCATAGATACATGGAATAAGCTGCCAAGCAGTGTGGTAGACAGGTGGACTTTAGGGACCTTCAAAACTACACTTGATGTTATTTTTAGAACGGTTGTGCTGTCTAAATGCTGAAGTTGTCTCCATATAGCTCCCTCTTATGGCCCCATTAATAAGATCAAACACCACACTCAGGCTCAAAGGCAGCTTACCAGTTGTTGGCTCACGTTTTCATATACTTCACTTAAAAATGGAAAGAAAGTATTCGAATATATATATATATATATATATATATATATATAATTTATACTAATAAAAGGCAAAGCCCTTACTGACTGACTCACTGACTGACTGACTGACTCACTGACTCATCACTAATTCTCCAACTTCCCGTGTAAGTAGAAGGCTGAAATTTGGCAGGCTCATTCCTTACAGCTTACTTACAAAAGTTAGGCAGGTTTCATTTCGAAACTCTACGCGTAACAGTCATAACTGAATCCTACTTACATACATATAAATGTCCATAGATTGCAGCTCGGTCGCCGTGTGAGGCAGAGTTGCATCTACGTCCTCCATCAGCACGCCTCCCACGTAATTGACTGCCTGCCCATATAAGGCCGTCCGTCGTTCCGGACTCTTGATTCTCTTCTTTGGCTGCCTGCCTACCTATGTTGAATCCTCCATCCCCACGCCTCCCACGTAATTGACGGCCTTGCCATATAAGGCCGTCCTTCGCTGCGGTGTCTTTATTCCTTTCCTTGCTTCACCAAGGAAGCAGCCTTTCCATGGCTTCTCCGCTGTTTTATAAACAAACGCCATATAAGGCCGTCCTTCGCTGCGGTGTCTTCATTCCTTTACTTGGTTCGCCAAGGAGGCAGCCTTTTTATTTAATCCACGGGTTCACCGCTGTTTTATTACAATTGTTATAGTTATTGTGTAGGTATTTTACACTTAGTTTACTGTTCACGTACCCATTTCTTTTATTTAATCCGCGGCTTCTCTGCTGTTTTATTGTTCGTTTATTACGATTACAGTTATTTCTTGATTCCCTTCTTTGGCTGATTGCCTGCCCATATAAGGCCTTCCTTCGCTGCGCTCTCTTCATTCGTTTCCTTGGTTCGCCACGGAAACAGCCTTTTTATTTAATCCACGGGTTCTCCGCTGTTTTATTGTTCGTTTATTACAGTTATTATTATTATAGTTATTGTGTAGGTATTTTACACTTAGTTTACTGTTCACGTACCCATTTCCTTTATTGTTCCAACCGTACCCTCATTAACATGTCTATCGAGGTGATCACCATCGATCAAAGAACTATCACTTACTGAGTGGTTTCCATGCCCGGAGATGGCACCTGCCTTTTCCATTCTCTGTTTTACATATTGCACGGCCATATCAGGCTCACTTTTGATATCCGGAGGGACATTGTGTCTTATGTATTGAATGACTGGGACAAGTTCAAGGTGTGGACTGATGACAGTACAGGAGATAATTATATTACACAGGAGCACTATAAGAGTGAAATGCTTAAGTCCTTCACCTATGGTTATGCATGTGAATTGATGGCTGCCGCTGAATTGTTCAGTTGTCGCTTTCAAGTGTACCGAAATGGCCAAATATTTTACACCTTTGGAGAACCTTCAATGCCTCTTAAACATCTTAGATTCACAGGTGACGATTTGAGTAGTGGACACTTTGATGTTTATGAATGTTTTAACTCTCAAAAGCTGGATGCGAAGTTATCGATGAAGCCGGTTGTATGCTTACATCGCTTGACACATGCCGAATGTCACTTCAACATAAGTCCAACTCAAACCGATTATGACAGCAGCAATCCAAGCTGTGAGAAAAGAGTAAAAAGGAGGCGTGTCAGACATTGTGGTACATTTTCTGATGCGGCTAGACGGAAACAACTTCGTGCAGCTCCCGCCAAATACTCGCAGAAAAATCCACAAGTTCATAGAGACGCTGTCGCTAAATACTCGCAAGCAAATCCACAAGTTCATAGAGATGCTGTCGCTAAATACTCGCAAGTGAATCCACAAATTCATACAGACGCTGTTGCTAAATACTCGCAAGGAAATCCACAAGTTCATAGAGACGCTGTCGCTAAATACTCGCAGGGAAATCCACAAGTTTGTAGAGACACTGTCGCTAAATACTCGGAGGCAAATACACAAGTTAATAGAGCTTCTGTTTCTAGGTACAATCCCAATAATAAAAAGCGGCTCATACGAAAACAACAGGTTTGGCTCAAAAAATCTGATTGTGGATTTGTGTACGACCCAAACATACATTATGAATCTGACAAAACAGTACACATTGGATCCATGGATGTTCACTGTGACTATGGTCAAGCTCATAGGTGGAAATGTGAGTCTCCTGGTTTGTGCTGTAACGTTGGTGAAGTCTCTCTCACTCCTTTACGTAAGCTTCCTGACCTTCTTGAGGGCCTGTTAAATGGTGAACATCCTTAAAGTGAGCATTTCTTGAACAACATTCGAAAGTACAACAGCGCATTTCAAATGACGTCATGTGGTGCTAACCAAATCGTTGAGGGAAATTTTATGCCTTCATTTAAAGTTCAGGGACAAGTCTATCACTTGATTGGCAGTCTTTTACCTATGCCGACTGAGGAACACAAATTTTTGCAATTTATTTTGTCGGGAACGATGAAAAGGAAGCACAAATGCGCTGCGCTAATGTTTCTGGAGTTAACATACCCCTGGTAAAGCAATTACAAAAAATGCTGCATGATTGTAACACTTACATCCAGGACTTCCACTCTGCAATGGACAGTATTTCAGATGAAGACAAAGACTTCAAAGTTGTCATTCACGCCGACAAAAAACCATTACATGCACACAAAGGCAGATTTAATAATCCCAAAGTTTGTCAAGCTGGTGTTGTCATCGTTGGGCAAACGTTCGACAATAAGGATATTGTCTTGAAAACCAGAGACAATAAACTGCAATGCATTAAGGAAACCCACAGATCCTATGATGCACTTCAATATCCCCTCATGTTCTGCTATGGTGAAGACGGCTATTCTGTGTCTATACCTCAAGTTCATGCTGCCAGTAACTTACCTATGAAGAAAACCATCTCTGCAGCAAACTTCTATTCATACCGGCTTATGATCAGACAACATCATGATAATACTATCCTTTCCTTACGAACTTTATTAAATCAGTTTTTAGTTGATATGTACGCAAAAATTGAATCCGAAAGACTAAATTATATCAGACTAAATCAGAAAAAACTACGAGCTGAAAATTACATTCACTTAAAAGATGCTATTGACAAAAACGACACTGATTTAACAGAACTTTGTCAAGCTGTGATATTACCATCGTCCTTCACTGGAGGACCTCACTATATGCACGAGCGTACGTCATTATGGCCGCCCTGACTAATTCATCACATTTACTTGCAATCCTAAATGGACTGACATCACTGAAGTTCTCCTTCCACGTCAAAAACTTCACGATCGCCACGACCTTATCAGTTGTGTATTTCATCTCAAGATTCGCAAAATGATAGACTTGCTCACGAAGAGTAACATTTTCGGCTGTACAAATTGCTACATGTACACCATAGAGTGGCAAAAGCTAGGTATTCCCCATGCACACATTCTGTTGTGGCTAAAGGATAGGATTAAACCAGCTGTCATCGATCAAGTCATCCGTGCGGAAATTCCTGATCCACAGACTGACCCTGTCCTCCATAAAATAGTAAAATCCACCATGATTCACAGCCCATGTGGACCTCATAATATCAACTCACCCTGCATGATCAACAGAATATGCAGTAAGAAGTACCCGCATTCGTTCATCTCAGAAACTCAGACCGGAGAAGATGGTTACCCTCAGTACCGCCGGCGCGCACCTGCTGATGGAGGTCATACAATTAACATCAAAGGAGTACATATCGACAACAGATGGGTGGTCCATTATAGTCCTGTGCTGTCCCGCTTCTTTAATGCTCACATCAATGTCAAATTTTGCAATTCAGTAAAATCAATCAAATACATCTGCAAGTATGTTAACAAGGGAAGTGACCAAGCAGTATTTACAATACAAAATCAAAATGACGAAGTATCTCGATATGAAGCTGGTCGTTACATTAGTAGCTCTGAAGCAGCCTGGCATATTTTCTGTTTTCCCATTCACAAATGTTTCCCTCCGGTCGTTCATCTTGCTGTGCATCTTGAGAACGGACAAACAATTTATTTCACAGAAGGCAATGTTGCCGATAAAGTACACAATCCACCACAGACGACCCTTTTAGCGTTCTTTGAACATTGCAAACACGATGATTTTACAAAACAACTTCATTATAATGAAATTCCATCATATTATGTATGGGCAAACAACATGTTTCGTCGGAGGAAACAGGGCAACCCTGTACCAGGACATTTGGGAGTGAAAAAAGATAATGTGCTGGGACGGGTCTACACTGTGCACCCGAATAACTCTGAATGCTACCATCTTTGACTGCTGCTCAACAAAATCACAGGTCCCACGTCTTTCAAATCTCTCAGAACGGTTGATGGTGTCCTACATCCGACCTATAAGTCAGCCTGCGGGGCACTCGGCTTTTTACATGATGATATCAACTGGGACAAGACTCTACAGGAAGCTGCTCTGTCTCGGTCACCTCAAAAGATCTGTGAACTGTTTGCTGTTATGCTGGTGTTCTGCCAAATGGAAAACCCCTTAAACCTATGGGAAAAACAAACACAGCATAGCAGAAGATGTTAGGAGACATACTGAAAGAGATTATATATGAACAGAAGTCCACCAGTGGTTACATTTGATCTATAACAAGTGTCTACAGTTACCTGAAAACTACGTAATTGCTATTGGAGGACAATCTCTTCATCATTATGGTTTGCCTTCACCTTTAAAAGAACTGGCACAACTTACATCAAATCCTTAGTACTTGAAAGAGACATCTTACAACACCTCGCAATTGGCCAATATAGTCATAAATAACGAGCTGTTACTAAATAGTGACCAAAACTCAGTTTATGAGCAAGTCACGAGCAGCGTTGTCTCGGCCACTGGCAGTGTTTTTCCTTGATGCTCCAGGAGGAACTGGTAAGACATTCCTAATAAACCTTCTCTTTGTGAAAATCCGAGCAAAACATAACATTGCCATAGATGTGGCTTCTTCTGGCATTGCTGCAACTGTTCTTGAGGGTGGCAGAACTGCTCATTCAGCTTTCAAGCTGCCTCTGAACCTCAACCATACTGAATCCCCCATGTGTAACATATCAAAGTAGAGCAACATGGCTGAAGTGCTGCGACATTGTCAGCTTATTGTCTGGGATGAATGCACTATGGCACACAGAGGAGGTGTTGAGGCTTTAAACAGGACCCTCCAAGACATCCGAAACACCAACAAACTTATGGGAGCCTTGACAGTGTTGCTGGCTGGAGACTTACAGCAAACCCTACCAGTCGTGCCCAGAGGAACATGTGCTGATGAAGTTAAAGCATCTCTGAAGTCTTCATACCTATGGCCACAAATCAATGTTGTTACTTTAAGAATAAACATGAGGGTTCATTTGAAAGGCGACAAAAAAGCCGGGGAGTTCTCTGCTCTTCTGATGAGTATAGGTGATGGCACCTTCATACAAGAAAATCGTAAAATAAATATTCCTACAAATCTCTGTCTCATCATGAATACCTCACAAAGCCTTCTTCAAAATGTTTACCCCAATCTACAAAATCTCCACCAAAACGACGTGTCATGGTTGAGAGAGAGAGCTATCCTGACACCAAAAAATGACATGACTACGACTATAAACCACATTTTATTTCAAGAACTACCTTCACAACCGAAAACATATCAGTCTGTTGATTCAGTTTTAGAAGTGGAAGACACGGTGCACTATCGGTAGAGTTTCTCCACACTCTGAATCCTCCAGGCACTCCCTTTCACTGCTATGCTGATGATACTCAGGTTTATATTCCCGTCTGCAACTCTGCAACAAATCAACTCCACAACTGTCTGTCTGAACTAAGATCCTGGATGGCTAATAATTTTCTTGATCTAAATCAAAATAAAACGGAGGTGCTTATAGTAGGTCCACCAGCTAAAGCCCAAATTGGTCTTGGACTTCTCGGCTCTCTGTCTTTTCCAAACCTCAAGTCCGCAATCTTGGTGTTACCTTTGACAGTAACCTCTCTTTTGAGAAACAAGTAAATTCTGTAGTCAAGAGTTGCTTTTTCCAACTTCGTCTATTAGGTAAGATCAAGCCTTTTTTATCTTCTAAACATCTTGAGAAAGCTACTCATGCTTTTATTTTTTCTCGCCTCGATTATTCCAATTCGCTGTATTCTGGGATTAACAAAACTCTGACACACAGGTTACAGCTGGTCCAAAATGCTGCCGCTCGCTTTCTGGTTGGGGCAACGAAGTATGACTCTGTTTCTCCTATTTTAGCTTCTTTACACTAGCTGCCTGTCAGTTTTCGAATTGATTTTGAAATCTTGCTGCTAGTTTTTAATTCTTTACATGGGCTTGCTCCTGCCTATTTATCTGAATTGTGTGTTTTACACCAGCCATCCAGAGTGCTTAGATCTTCTGATCAGTTGTCTCTGGTTGTCCCTCGTATCAAATGTAAAACCAAGGGGGACAGGGCCTTTACAGCTGCTGCCCCTCGCCTGTGGAACTCTCTACCTCATCATATAAAGGAGTCGTCTACAATTGAACTGCTCAAAACAAGATTAAAACCTCACTTCTTTTCACTTGTATTCAGTGACCTTCAGTAATAATGATGGTTTCCTCTTTGTGATCATATAACATTATTTCTATTTATTATCTATCTTATTTTATGTTCATATATTTTATTACTATTTATGTTTTATTGTTTATTGTTTTTGTTTTTTTCTTTTATTCTATTATTGTAAAGCACTTTGGCTGCAGCATTACTATGTTGTTTTAAATGTGCTATATAAATAAATTGACATTGACATTGACTCCTGAGCATAATCTCATTTTGAAGATTGGGGCACCAATAATGTTACTGAGAAACTTACAGCCACCGAAACTTTGTAACGGCACGAGACTTCAGGTCACGTGTCTGCAAAAAAACCTAATTGAGGCAACTATTTTTACTGGCAGTGGCTCAGGTGAGAGAGTTTTTATTCCTCGCATCCCAGTTATACCCTCTGATCTCCCATTTCAATTCAAACACCTTCAATTTCCAGTAAGGCTCTGCTTCGCAATGACAATTAATAAATCTCAGGGACAAACCCTACAAAAGGTTGGCATTGATTTGAGACAGGATTGCTTTTCACATGGCCAACTGTACGTTGCATGCTCAAGAGTGAGCTCAGCACACAGCTTGGTCATATTACAACTGGAGGGCCGAACTGACAACGTGGTATACAAAGAGATCCTTAACAAATAATTATTTGTATATTTTCCCTCAGTTTAAAAATGTTTACTTTTTTTCTTAATAAAAATTTTAAGGCAGTATTTCGCCGCTGCGAAGCGCAGGTATTTTGCTAGTATAAATATATATATATATATATATATTTACAGTATATATACACACTATACATATATATACAGTACTGTACTGTGTGCTGTTTTGGTCACCATATTACAAAAAAGCCAAAGCAGTGAAAGAGAGGGCCCACAGAAGAGCAACTAGGCCGCTTCTGGAACTGAGAGGTATGAACTGTGAGGAAAGATTAAAGGAGCTGAATGTTTCCAGTTTAAACAAATGGAGATTACAAGGTGACATGACTGAAGTTTCTAAAATTGTGAAGAGAATTGTTACAGTGGATCCCAGCTGTTACTCTAGAAATTTAGAAATCATTTCTGTTCAGTCGCCAGTAAGAATTATGTTTGTTTTTACTTATAGTCCCAACTCATAATCCAGTTCCACCAGCTGACAGGTACCACACTCAAGACCTACACCCACCTGGTTTTAAGGAAAAGTATGCACCTTGAATTGCCGCTTCTTTAAGTTTGATCGCAAGCTCCTCATTTATTAAAAGCCTTCTGAGAATCCAGATAAATCACGGCATTGGCATTTCTTCCTCACCCACTCAGTAGGCGGCAGCTTTCTGCTGCCCTTTGGACCATTTGAGGTTTTATGGTACATTCATGAAGAGGGCATAGAGGGCCCGCACAGTTCCCCTCTCCACAGATGATGAATTAGGAGTGGCACTGTAAATTGTTCAGGGTGTCCAGAATGTGCCCTCGATGGCCTTCATCTTGACCTCTGGGTCACTGGTAGCACCTTGCCAAAGGGCTGCACGCCTGAGATCCTGGTTAACTCTGTTTTATGAGCTCCAAATCTAGGTCAAGGCGACCTACTTTCCTGTTAAATGAGGTGAGGGTAAGAGTGTCTCTGACACATTCATTTTTAGTATGATATATTAGATTGTAAATGCAAGCACTTGCTGCATTCATGAAATATGTGGAGTTATTTTTAAAACTGTGCCTTTTTGTTTCTGGTGCTTAATGTTATACCAACAGAAATGTTTTTTTCCTAGCAGGTGTCGGTGCCAGAAAGTGGGGGCCTGTGTTTAATTTGCAGGACCCTGGCCTTTAAGAGGTTTAGCATTACTGTCAATGGCAACTCCTGGCTCTAAATAACGTACTTGTGGAACATTAAATCACCTGCTCAGTAAAAGCCAATCGTGCGTTTTAATGTGTGCAAGATTAAAAAATGCAGCCGCAAACAGGAAGGCGGGAAGAAAGATGAGCGCAACGCAATTAGTGGGGCAGCAAATGGCCTGAAGCAGCGGTGGCTGAGCACACTTAAGAAACAAGTGTCATGTCTGACAGAAGTCACAGGGGTACAAAGAATGATTTCTGAGGTCACAATAAACTCATAGACGACTTTTCCATTAATACTGAACAGAACATCCACCACATTGTCGGAATGGAAGAATGGGGCTAAAGGCAGCATCCAACTCGGGATATGTCAAGTGCTAAAGAGTAATAATAAGAATAATAATAATAATACATCTTATTTATATAGCACATTTCCCATGCTTAAGTTGCTTAAAACAAAATGATACAAATAAAGTCTACATAGAACAGCAAACAAATGGAGAAGGTCACTCATATAGTCCATTTAAAGCTTTGTAGGTTATTAATAGAATTTTATATTTGATCCTGTAAGATACAGGGAGCCATTGAAGGCAAAGCATGTTGGGCGTTATATGCCCTGCTGTAAGGACTCTTGCAGCAAAGTTTTGAATCAACTGGAGCTGTGATATAAGATTTGAAGGGGCCATTGCCAGTAGGGAGTTATAATAATCATTGTGGGATGTGATACAAGCATGGTCAAGTTTCTCAGCATTAGGAAAGGAGAGGAATGAGCGAACACAGGATATGTTACAGAGGTGGAAGTAGGAAAGTTTCTTAATGCAGTTTACGTGGGTGAAATAAGAAAGGGAGGAAACAGAAACGACACCAAGATTCCTTGCATCAGAAGAAGGCGTCAAGAGTGACTGAGAAGGAGCTCATTTTCTTAAGTTGCGCTTTCTTGTCAATTTGCAGGAGTTCATTTTAAAGAGTTCTGCTCCATCCAGCGTTTAATTTCACTAATGCAAGTTGTCAGCTGAGAAATCTCTGATGAAGTTTCTGTTTTAACATTGAAATAGAGTTGAGTATCATCTCCATAAAAATGATAACCCATTCAAAAGCTATGAATGATATGGCCAAGGGGAAGCATAAAGATACAGAAGAGTAGAGGGCCAAGCACAGACCCCTGAGGATCCCCTCGTATGACCAGCATTGAGGTGGACCTGCTGTTGCCAAGACCAACAGACTCTTGCCTATCGAACAGGCAGGACTTAAACCACTGGAGGACAGGGTCAGAGATACCCTGCATGTTCTCCACTCTGGACAGTAGAATGTTATGTCTGACAGTGTCCAAAGCTGCACTTTGGTCTAACAGAATGAATATGCTGGTTCGTCCAGAGTGTTGCTATAAGCAAATCATTGGTTACCTGAAACAGAGCAGTTTTGTGATCAAAGTGAGGGCGGTTTTGTGAATACCAAAGTACTCATATTCATCAACAGTAGTATAATCTACATGACAGGAATATACCATTTTGTAAATCTGTTATTTCAGTTATAGCACGACATACGATACGGTAGAAACCAACCCTTGATGGGACATCAATTCAATTCAGTTTTGAGTTGTGCTCTTAAATGAGGGCAGGTTCAGTGCACTGTAACAAGCCTAGAGCTGTAATACAAACTACATGATGTACAGATACAAAATACAAACTGGGATAAACACCTAGTAAAAAAAAGCAAGTTCCAGTTAAGTAACATTAACAAATATAAGTCCATGGATATCGTAAATGAGATATGGCTGGCTGACAGTGGAGGAGAGGAAAATAAACTCTCCACTAAGAAGCATTAATTGAGAAGACAAATCTCTGAAGGGCCCACGGATTCAGAATGGATTCCGACCTCTTCACCTTCTGCACACTTTAAGGCTTTGTAGATTTAATTTTAAAATGGATAAATATGCCATTTTCACCTATAAATCTGCACTCAGTAACCCATAATGACAAAGTAAAAACACGTTTTGTGTCTGAGTAGTCACTAAGGACTAAAGCACAACACCACCTGACTGTTCATTATGGGATGACCTGAAATCGTGGGGTTGTTGTTCCAGTGTGGTCCTTCACCTTCAACCAATCTGCTGTAAACTCATCCTCTGACATCACAAACTAGGAAGTACATTATATAACCAATTTCCTCCCTTGTTTCAACTTGAACTGAAGAATAAAAAATTAAGACGTGAACGTCAGTAGGCTTTGTGCCCCAGGAACCAAGTTACCCGAACTATTCTATAACATTTCAGAAATTATTTACCGCTCTGATGCTAATCTTTCTGATCATAAAATAGGTAATAATAGCAATTGACAAGAAGAATTTATAATTAATTACAGAATTACAGTATTTAAGGGTTCCTCTAAAGTGCCTCTGTCTCTTGAACAATTTGGCTTAAAAACTAATCAGCACATTGTCATCTCATAACAGGTTTAAGTTTCGAGTTTCGTATTTTTCTGTCTAGCCATTTTAGCTCTAGACCGTCCTCAAGAAACTGTGACACACAGAGACACATACACACAGACAGACACACGCCCATCATCAAAATATCGATGTTTCTAGTATTAGGGGACCCTAAAATGGTGAGGACAGTCGAAAATATTTGATGAGTCTAAAATATTCACTCCTCCCCCATAGACAACAGGTTATGGTGGGGAGGGCGCAAAGCAAAAATAGAGCATTTTGCAAAAGTGACAGTTCGAATGGACATCAAAATCAAGGTGGGGAAGAGGACATAGAATTTGTAAATTAAAGATGAATAAGAAGCACTCAGTCACAAAGAAAATGACACATCAGAGAGAAAAAAAAGACAGGCTTGTCCATAAAAGGACAGTCCTAAAGAGAAAAGTAAAAAAAAAATTATCCAAAAAAGCAAAAAAGTAGTAAAAAGCTGAAATGGGTAAAAAACAAAGTAGCAAAATTAAAGCAAAATGCATGAGAAGCGAAGTTTGTGTGTTGTAGTGATGAGAAAACCCCACTGGAGTTCAGTGAAATCTTGGAAATGTTCGGGACCTTCACAGAATTCAGTGAAATACATTGAAGACAATGGGGAGGAATAAGCTTGAAGTAGTTTTGGGTGGGTTATAATGGTACAGTGGTCTTTTAAGTGAGCCTGCACACAATGTAAACTCTCATAGTTTAAATTTGAAAAATGTGAACTTATGTGCATTGGAAAATAAAGTCACTCCTTTGTGATGTCAGATGCTAATTTGAAATCTTATTGGTTAAAAGTGAATGGAAGAACAACAGATGATATCAAATCTCCTGTCACGCATGGGCCTTACAGCACAGGTATGTATGGAACTGCTTACTATAAGGCTGGTCTGTTTGTCCCTGTGTCTCCGTATTCCTCCTGTCCCACCTTCATTTTGCCTTCCTACTTCTTAAATTTTCTTCTCATTACTTCTCTTAGCCATAATGCCATCCTTGACTGTCTCCCAACTTTAAACTCATATGCTCCTGGTAGAGGACCATATACAGTCCATCCTTCCTAGGTCATAATAAAAATAAAGTGAAGGCTGTTAAGTCATTTAGATTTTTAAGTTGCCTTGAATAAACATATCAGCCAAGTCTACACTAATAGTAATAATAATATACTGCAGGAAGTCACACCTTCAGGTTATGTTTTCTCTAGTGACTGTTGAGAGCATTATACCCCACTTCCTTTACTCAGTTAAAGACACAATCATCTTGGACTATCTTTTGTCAATGTCCCAAACTCATCTTCATTGAAAAATAATGGGAGTAAAACCAAGGCTTGTTGTGTGGCATGGGGCATATGCCCTATAGAACTTGGGAACACATCCATACAGCTACCCACTCCAAAATGATGAACCCACCTCCCCGTGTCTTTTCCTTGGTCTCCCATCCTGGTAACTTGTGGTCCAGCCATATACCGTATCCACTATCTGGCTTTTCTCAGTTCCACACCTCCTGGCTGACACCTTCTTGATGTTGGTCCTAATTACTAAGAAGCCCTTTCTGCTGGTTTGACCCCTCTGTTTCAGTCTTTGTGGTCCTTCTGGTTTTGGCTAGAAACAAGCAAAGAAGAGAACAGCAGACAATATAAAAAAATACACTTCAGGAGAGTACAAGCGACTGCTGAGGAGCCTGATGACCTGTGGATAATAACTGTCCCTGGAGCAGTGAACTGTATGGAGCAGTGAGAAAAATGACTGTGCAGGATGGCTGAGGTCTTTCATAATCCTGACAGTGTGTTATATGCGGTATGCCCTGAGCAGTAGGCAGCTGTGTGCCAGAAATGTTGTGTTCTTGGAGGTCCTGAGGTGAGTAGTTGCCATACCAGAATGTGATGCATCCCATGAGAATCGACTCTGCTGTGCACCTTTAGAAGCTGGTGAGTATTAACAGAGATGTTAGACATCTGTAAAAGTAAAAGCAGAGATGAATCTTCTTGAACCCAGGATGCTGGATCCATGTGACAGCAGGATTAAAACCCAAATAACATATAATAATAAGCATGGTGCAACATTCTCAAACCCACCTAGCCCAGTTCAGGGTTACATTGGATCCAAGGCCAGAAACAAGCATGGACAAGAATGGCAGTCCATCTCAAGGCCCCACAAGCACTCACAATGTAGCCACTTTATATTTGCCATTAAACAACCTGTACTGTACGTGTTTGCACATGTGGGAGGCACTAGAGAAGAACCCAGACGAACACGGGGAGAACATGCTAACTTCACAGTGGACATCAACCCAGCATGAGAGCTGGACCCTGGGCACTAGATTTGGAATCACTGCAGCACTTAATTAGAAGTGACTGACATAATAATAATGTTAATTTTATTACTGCTAACATCGTCCTCTTCAGTACTTTGAGTATTATGGTCATCATTATTTTTATTTTGGCCTGTAATATTAATAGCTATAATTAAAGAGCAGCAATAAGTATTATTAATTGTGTATGTTACTTATCCTCATCGACCACTTAGATGTTAAATCTGAAATCAGCCATCAAGCACATGAAAATAGATTGGTCATAACGTGCAGAGCGAAAAATAAAAAAAGGAGCTGAGAGAGCAAGATTGTGTGCGTCGAAAAGATGTGGAGAGAGAGAAACTGAGAGGAAGAAGTTAGTTAAAATTCAAGTGGCCTTTCCCAGCTATCATTACCATACATCAACACAATAAATGGGCCCCTTCAGCGGGCGGTAATAAGAATTTGATAAATCATCAGCTGAAAATTAACTAGACGTCAAAACAATCTTAGCCAAGTGTGATTGATTAGTGGGTGATGGCTTCAATTAATCTTGCCGGGGGAGTTCAGAGGGGAATGGACTGAATTAAAGGTGGAAGGGGGTCCTCATAAGGTCAAGATGCACTCCGACACCCAAAGTAATGGCGGGGCAGAACAATAAAGAGAAGGGGGGTGTGGGGGGTAGAGGCTCAGCCAATCTGATAAGGCAAGGCGGGTATTGCAGTCACAGCTGGGGTTCCCCACAAAAATATGCAGTCACATGCCAAACACATACCGTCTGTCATAGTCACACAGACAGAGGCATGCGCTCACAGATATTCGGATATCTCACAGGCTGCATATACACACAAGCACACTCACAAACCTACAAACATGTACAGAAATACACACAGACACACACACACACACACAGAGGACACTCCACTGAGAGCCTTAGAGACCTCAAAGCCAGCAGACAGAAGAGCAAAGAAAGTGAGAAGCCATCTCTGCTACAGTCTTTGTGTCAGCCCCAAAGAAGTTGGGGCATTTGGGGCACCAATTAATAAAACTCTCATGGAATAAATCAACACAAATATATAAATGTTGTATTCAGGCACTACATAATATATAAACAGAGGGAATAGATAGATAGATAGGAAAGGCACTATATATGATAGATAAATAGATAGATAGATGCCACATGGGCTGGATGGGCAACCGGCCAGAAGAGGGAATGGTTCCTTACTCAGCCAGGAGGCTCCCAACAGGCATACAGGCATCACGGCCGGGGAGGAAAGAGGGATCTGACCCAGAAGGAAGAACCAAAAGGGATAGACAGACAGTCCACTGGAAAAGAAAGATGTCGCTGGAGGTTTTTTATTCCTCCAGCATGCTATATGGCAGCAGCCTCGGAGGTCGGTGCACAATAGGAAACTAGCAGGGCATGCCAGGGTATGTAGTCCGGCAAAGCAGCCCTACTTGGGTCACTGGGTGCCACGAGAGGGCGCTGTTGGGAGACAAGCTCCGTATTATAATGGACTTCCATGAAACCAGGAAGTGCTTTTATCGGGCAGTGGCCCTGGCACTGGAAGTACTCCCGGGTTTGTAATAAAAGGGACGTCGGAGCTGGGAGTTAGTGGAGCAACGCTTGAGTGGAGGAGGGTAGTGCGGTAGGGAGAAAGAAAGTATTGTGGAGAGGAAGACCTGTGTTTGTGTTTCTACTTGTGCTTGTATCACTTTTGGAGGTAATTATAATAAAACCTCCCAGTATTTGAACCCGGGACTGTGCAGGTGTGTTCGTGTTGGGGTTTGGGGCTCGCTGATACCCCTGATTTCATCACAATAGATAGATAGATAGATAGATAGATAGATGGGAAAGGCTCTATATAATAGATAGATAGATAGATAGATAAATAGATAGATAGATAGATAGATAGATAGATGGACTATAGGCACTATAATACAAATTGACCGATGGGGAGAGAAATATGAAAGTCACTGCATAACAGGTACTATAGATAAACAGATAAAAAAAGACTATACCAAATATTGAATACAGGTGGAAATATATTAAACATGTTTAATACATTATATAGTAGAAAGACTGGAAAGGTGGTGGCACGGTGGCGCAGTGGGGAGCGCTGCTGCCTCACAGTTAGGAGACCTGGGTTCTCACTGCGTGGAGTTTGCATGTTCTCCTCGTGTCTGCGTGGGTTTCCTCCCACAGTCCAAAGACATGCAGGTTAGGTGCATTGGTGATCCTAAATTGTCCCTAGTGTGTGTTTGGTGTGTGTGTGTGCCCGGCGGCGGGCTGGCGTCCTGCCCGAGATTTGTTACTGCCTTTCGCCCTGAGTTGGCTGGGATTGGCTCCAGCAGACCCCTGTGACCCTGTGTTAGGATATAGCAGGTTGGATAATGGATGGATGGATGGAAGACAGGAAAGGTATTATAATATATGATAATACAGTACAGATTAAAAGATAGGGAGAGAGAGAGAAAGAGAGATAAAAGGCATTGCATAATAGACTGATAGAGGGGAGAGACACATGAAAAGAACTATATAATTGATAGCTAGACAGAGCTGAAAGTTACTATGTAATGACAGATATTGACAGCACCATCTAGTAGATAAATAGGAAAGGCACTATAATATAAATTAAAAGAAAGAGGGAGAGAGGGATATGAAAGGCACTATATACCAAAAAGACTATGATATAGATTGATAGGAGGAGACAGAGAGACAGAGAGAAATATTAAAGACACTACATAATAGACTAATAGATAAGGAGAGAAATATGAAAAGAATTAAATAATAGATAGATAGATAGATAGATAGATAGATAGATAGATAGATAGATA
>JANRMT010062796.1:69737558-69833237 GCA_026402145.1 Polypterus bichir lapradei
ATAGATAGATAGATAGATAGATAGATAGATAGATAGATAGATAGATAGATAGATGCTTGTCAGTGTGTAGAATGATAGATTAATTTTTGTTTCATTCCAAAAATTACAGGTTTTAGCCATTTTCCTTTTTCTGTGCCATTTTCTGTGCCAGTTTTGTGATTCTCTTTTTCAAATTCAGAGGTTTGAGGTTTGTTTTGCAGTTACCATAATGAAGAATTTGCCTTAGATCAGTGATCTTGTATCTGTAAAAGCTGAGTGAAAGTACCATCAAATAAAAACAAAGACAACTATATAAAGAAACAAAAAGAAAAATAACTGCATGAAATTACAATTTAACACGTTCAAATCAGGTAAAAAACCCAACCATAGTTGAAATGCGAAGGCACAGGACAGAGACGAAGAGTTCAGGTTTACAGTTCAGTGCTGACTTGCTGGGTGAGACAAGCCTTCAATGTGGGTGTAAATAGATGGAGGTGATCTACAAGGCTGATGATGCCTTGAAGGCACAGTCCACCAGCACATGGGTACAATGCAGTGAAATTCTCATTTCCCAAAGCTTTTTTCGTATGAGTAAACAGGAGCAAATAAAAGATCGGCTGCAGCTGTTCTTAGGGCCCAGAGATGTTTGTCTCATACAATAGACATGGAAGTGAAGTGTAATTGGAGGCTTCTTGGGCATTTTACAGGGACTCTAAAGTGAAATCCTAGAACAATAGAAGACATAAAATATGTTCATGAAATCTCCATCTGCCTGAAAGTTGGGACACAGCATTTTTGAACCAATTACAGATAATGCAAAGAGCAAACAGTCAGGTGATGGACACCTGAGTTTAAGCACGTCATTCGAACTTCAAAGGGAAGCAGTGAATCATCTTACGTTTCTTCTCATCTGACAGGTTGTGAAACAAGATCAGTCAAGTAGGAAGAGCGTCCTCAAGACCCAACATGTCTCATGTGACTTTTAGAAACATTTAAAACAAAGTCTGAGTTCAGCCTAATTAAACAGCAGAATAAACATAAACATACACTAAGACTATAGGACTGTGGGACAATAAAAGTCTTCTACTCCAGGATACCAGTGAAAATTAAAGGGAAGTGTATTTAGCGCTGAAGTCAGGAATCATGTCTTTACCCAAAGAGTTGTGGGAATCTGGAACAAACATGGAGTTGAATCAGAAACCTTGACAACCTTTAAGATGTATCTGGATGACATACTGGGACAGGTATTAGCTGAATGAACAAGCCTGATGGATTGAATGGCCTCCTCTCGTTTGTCAGATTTCTTATGTCTCTTACCCACTGCGTCAAAATGTAAACTTTTATTAAGGATTCATACAGATACAAGCATCTCTATTTCCAGTAATACTAATAGAAGGATGAAGAGCTGAGACAACATGAATGACAGCAGACCTTAAATTGTTTGTGGATGTGAAGTGTTCATTGGTCAGGCTGTTCATTCATAAAATTGGTTGGGAGCAGTACTCTTCTTCGGCCACAAGGGGCACTAGTGCTGGATGTTAGCTTGAACATTAAATTAAAATTTTAGAACAATTTTGAACAGTAAATGCCTTTCAGGCCATTCATAGTTTCCAACTATATCCCTGTTTTGTTGTTGAAGAACTCATTTTAAAGTAACAGTCTTGATCCCGTCATGATTTTAAAGATTTCAGTAATATCCTATTATAATATCAGTTTGCTTAAACTGAAAAGGTTTCACTTCCTTAGTTCCTCCTCATAATGAATCCCCTTGTGGTCCTGGAATCAGCCTAGCAGCCCTCCTCAGGACTGCTGCGACTTCTTTTATATGTGAAAACGCATATAAATGCTAAAAGCACCTACTGTGGTTGACATGTCAGGCTGTCTGTCTAAATGAAACCACTCTGCTCACATTAGACCTACTCTGTTGAAAATTGGTGTACACATTTTCAAGGGAAGTCTGACAGAAAAGTTATTTTTTGCTGTGATATCTCCAATTCAGCACACTGAATACTGTGCATGTTTGAATTTCAAAACATCCCCTTGAAAATTATTGGTAGATTTTCAAAATTGCATCCTTACTTTCTTTCCAACTTTACTTATGCATTAGTTTATTGTTTCAAATTTACCTTCGACTATATTTGGTACTAAGATGGGTTGAAAGTTAGGTAATCAACGTAGACGTCAGGGTTGCCTTATGGAAACAGTAATATTTCATCAGTGACATTAAGTTTATTGGATTAACAGAAAATATGCAATATGCATCATAACAAAATTAGACAGGTGCATACATGTGGGCACCCCAACATAGATATTACATCAATACTTAGTTGAGCCTCCTTTTGCAAATATAGCCTCTAGATGCCTCCTATAGCCTTTGATGAGTGTCTGGATTCTGGATGGAGGTATTTTTGACCATTCTTCCATACAAAATCTCTCCAGTTTAGTTACATTTGATGGCTGCCAAGCATGGACAGCCCGCTTCAAATCATCCCATAGATTTTCAGTCTTATTCAAGTCAGAGGACTGTGACGGCCATTCCAGAACATTGTACTTCTCCCTCTGCATGAATGCCTTTGTAGATTTAGAACTGTGTTTTGGGTCATTGTCTTGTTGGAATATCCAACCCCTGCGTAACTTCAACTTTGTGACTGATTCTTGATTATCCTGAAGAATTTGTTGATATTGGGTTGAATTCATCCGACCCTCAACTTTAACAAGGGCCACAGTCCCTGAACTAGCCACACAACCCCACAGCATGATGGAACCTCCGCCAAATTTGACATTAGGTAGCAGGTGTTTTTCTTGGATTGTGGTGTTCTTCTTCCGCCATGCAAAGCGCTTTTTGTTATGACCAAATAACTCAATTTTTGTCTCATCAGTACAAAGCACTTTGTTCCAGAATGAATCTGGCTTGTCTAAATGAGCATTTGCATATAACAAGCGACTTTGTTTGTGGTGTGAGTGCAGAAAGGGCTTCTTTCTCATCACCCTGCCATACAGATGTTCTTTGTGCAAATTGCGCTGAATTGTAGAACGATGTACAGATATACCATCTGCAGCAAGATGTTCTTGGAGGTCTTTAGAGGTGATCTGTGACTTGTATATAACCATTCTCACAATCCTGTACATATGCCGCTCCTGTAGTTTTCTTGGCTGCCAGACCTGGGTTGGTTTAACAGCAAATGTGCCTGTGGCCTTCCATTTCCTGATTACATTCCTTACAGTTGAAACTGACAGTTTAGACCTCTAAGATAGATTTTTGTAGGCTTTACCTAAACCATGATGCGAAGAATCTTTGTTTTCAGATCTTTTGAGAGTTGCTTTGAGGATCCCATGCTGTCTGTCACTCTTCGAGGAGAGTCAAGGGAAGCACAACTTGCAATTGACCACCTTAAATACCTTTTCTCATGATTGGACACACCTGTCTATGAAGTTCTTAACGAGCTAATCCAACCAATTTGGTGTTGCAAGCAATTACTATTGAGCAGTTACATGCATTCAAATCAGCAAAATTACAAGGGGACCCAAATTTTTGCACAGCCAGTTTTTCACATTTGATTTAATTTCATACAACTAAATACTGCTTGACTAAAAATCTTTATTCGGAAAACACCCCAGTACTCAGATATTCCTAGGAAATGAAAGACATACCACTGTTATCTTTTTTGTTGAAAGTAGAGTAAATTATTATACAGGCTGAGAGGGGTTCCCAAACTTTTTCATATGACTGTATCCTCTTATTAAGAGGGATATTTTCTTCTTTAACTCATTCAACAACTTCTCCTGACAGCCAGACGGATCACCAATACAAGTTAGTCAAACGTCGAGAGAGGTGCACACATACGCCAACGGCATGTACACCCACTCACTTCTCCTGCTGCTTGAGGTAACTTAACTGTAAAAGTAAAAAAATAAATAAAAAAATAAAAAGTCAATTATTCCGAAATGAATGTAAGAGAACAGGAATTACATATGCGTCAGTCTGTATGCACAAAATGAATAAATCCATACTCAGCCTTACATTCAACCTCAACCTGACTGCGTTATCTGCACATTACAATGATTCAGTGTTTCCCTGATGCTGTAATTTATTTACAATGCTCCGGGCTTGCTCTCCATCATAGTTCAAAGCAGCTAAAAATTTTACTTTGAGACTTTAGCACAGATTTTAACTCTCCATCTGATACATCTTTCAAAAGTGTCATGTTTAAGAACTCTGAACTACAATTAATCACAGACCATCGACGACCAACAACTAACAATAAGACAGCAATAGATGTCGTTTACAAACTGAGTGGCAGAGATTTTAGGGAAATGACAGATGGGAAGTCAGGTGTAATCAAAGTCAGTAACAGTACAAATCAAAGGATCATTCTTCAATGTTTGGGGATTATCCTTAAACTCAAAGTGATTATCAGTGTTAGATTCATAAGCAAAAAAGTGCCGAAAAATAAGATTTTCCTGCAAGATCTTTCCCTTATTTTTAAAGTAAGACAAAATGTCGTAGCTACAATTTGCTACATAAAAAGTGAAATAATACACAACAAGAGCATTAGAAATAAAAAACAGAAATAATGCCCTATTTGTATAATCCCAGTGTGTTTTTTGTTTGTGTACACTGTTCTCTATTTTTAATATATTTTTAAGTTGATTTTGTTTTTTGAAGTTTTACTGCTCACTAGGAGCTAGTTTGTTAAGCATGCATTTCTGATAATAAAGATTTATAACACAGATTAAAAAAATATTGCTTTTTACAGTTTGCTAAATAATATTTAATTTGTGTACTTTATGTTAGTCTTTTTATTTTAGGACAAGTGTAGCTGTAAAGTAAGTAAACTGTGTGCCCAGAGCTCATAAGGGTAAACTAATGCCCATCAATCATGAGGGGACAACAGGATTAATGTTTTTCAGGAAATAAAATATGGAACAGGCTATGTGTTTCAAAGAGCGTTGAATTGTGGGGTGCATGCAAAATAGACAAGAATTTGCAAATATAAAAACAAAATTTTAAAGAGTGTCATTATTTATTAGAATGTATGTTATAATGACCAGGGGTGATGCAGCACCTCAGAGACGAAACACAATATCACAGACACAAGTCCCGATATAAATAAACAGTTTATTAGCAAGAATACCTTGTACAAAGGTTTCAAAAATGACATAAGCCAAAAAGATTCTTCTCTCTTTTTCCTTCTCTCTTTTCACTCCTCCAGCTAAGCTTCATTTCTTCCACCCCACTCTGACTCACCTGGATATGGTTGAGCAGTCTTTTTATCTTGGACCTGGGAGTTTCTTCCAGTGCTAGGACATAGCCTGATGGAAGTAGTTCTGGGTCAATTGGGAGTCCCAAAAAGTATGGATAGTGAATCCCATCAACTCCAAAGAACCCAACAGGGCTGCCCCACAAGACTACAGGTACAACACACCCTATGGGTGTCCCAGTGTGAATCCTAATCCAGGGTGGCTGCCACCTAGTGTATTAGGGAGAAAATATTTATCAATGCTCATCTCCCCTGGTTCTTCCATTGTACTGGCCTCCTCGTTCAGTCCTGGCCTGGATTCCATTCCCTTGTTTAAGCTTAGGAAAAACTAACAAGAGTGTATATGCTTGTGAGACGATGTGTTATAGGTAAGCTGAACATAAGTTCACTGACTAAGAGAAATTGTCAGTTGTTTGACTGATATCACCTATTAAAAATAACCATCAGACACCCTATAAAGGAAAAGCATTTTCAGAGACATCAAACAGCCAGAGAGATAGGAACGCACCTCTGTCAGGTTTAGCCATACATAGACTATGCAGACACTCACAATTAAGTCACAATTGACTTAAAAAGAAAAAAAAACACCACAGGAATTAAAGCTACTGCCATCTCATTTAGCTTAAGTTCTTTCGGGGTAATGATTCAAGAACAGACTACCATATGTATAACTCGACAAGGGAAGGCTTTTCAAGCAAGCCCTTCACCACTGTTAGCATATTTGTTCAGCCTTTTCAAAGGTAGCTATCTGAGAGCATAGCACCAGATCCATGAATCCCAGCAGGAGTGAAGCCAAGGTATTCGGAAGTGTAGCCCATTTAGGGATAGTGATCTGAGAGTGCATCGACATATCCCAACAGGAGTGCAACTGATTTAGCAAAGCGGCTTCTGGCCCCTGCTAAGGTATTCTCCACTCTAGGAGAATAAAGTGCAGTGTTTTCAGCTGAGTACACTGTGATGTGTGTGATTAGAGTTATTGAAGGGTAAGGGTTTTAGAAAAAAAAATATTGCTGGGTGTACTTGTAAACCAAGGATCATAATTTAGGTATTTCCAATATTAACTAGTCTGCCAAATAAAATGAACCGAGGAGTTTAAATTGCCTTTCATGAACACTTTTTCACGGTAAAACCAGACCAAATTGTGTGAGGCAAGCTTTTGCAAACACAACAGCAAAGCCTTAGTTAATCTCTGTTTTGACATGCAGTCATAATCGTGGTGAAAAGGAGTGTGAGGCCTCCTAATAGTATATCAAAGTAAAAGTAGCCTCACCGCTAGACAGTCAGACCCAAACTGCTACCTGCATGCTTCCGCATAAGCAGGCCCAAAATTGGAAGTTGGCTTTGAAACTTCAGAATGCAATGAAAACAAAAAAAAAATCTTACAAGGGAGAGAAAACAACAATACTCTGGCTTAAAAAGACAATCCAAGCAGGAATTTTTGCAAATTGAGAGTTTACTAACAAAAATCAGGAAAGAGTAAAAACATGCACCGAAGGGGGCTAAACAGCAATCCAAGGTGAACAAGTCCCAAAACACAATTCCAAAGCAAATCCAAGAATACAAGCCATGGGTTCAGTAACCAGAAGCAGTACTTATAAAGCAATACATTTAAAGCTTCTACAGCAATCAATGAACCACTGCTACTGTAAATCCCTCTTCCAACTTCAGTATAAAGACAGAGGGTGGGGCCAGCAGCAGTGATGTCAGAGTGGCCCCACCTCCTAGGGCTCCACCCACAGAACACAAGCAATGGCATAATATTTAAAGATACAGAACACAAACAAAGAACAAATACAACAGGAACTATATAAAAATGTGAAAAATAGTAATTAAATAAATAAATAAAATAGAAGTTCAATACAAGCCAGAAAAAAAAATATTGCTGACCCATAGCATGCACCATTTTCTAGATATAATCTAGGATCTTTGGAAACTACTCGATTTAGTAGTCCTACTGTTAATATTAAATCCAAGGAGAACTGGGGCAATAGAGAACAACCTTAAATTTCAGTTTTTTGCATTCATCTGATGACCAGAGCTTAGCCTAACAGTCTCAGGGGAGCAGATGGCCACTACAAGGCACACTCAGTCAGCAGAGAAAGGAAATCTATGCATTTGGACAGTGGCGCTAGAGAAGATTACGACTCACATCGTGGGGTGATAGACTAGCAAATGGGTCCACTGAGAGGGGCGGCACACTGGAATAGTCAATACTTGTGCTGAACCTGAAATATTTAAATGACATTAAAATAATATAACATTTTTGACAGGCTCAGACCACCTAGTTGAACAAATCTTATTAATTTCTATTCCTGTAACATGACTAAAATAATGCTGAGCCGAGATTTGAAGGTCTCCAAGGTGCTACTTTCAGCTGCACCATTTGGTAACTTGCACCATATATCTGCATATCTCCAGGTCAAAGACATTTTCTAACATTTTCTTGAGGCAAGCCTCCATCTGTGCCAACATGCCATCACTGGAAGATTTTAAAGTAACAGCTGGCCTCTACCATACTGATTCCTATCATAATTTGAAGCACTTCTATCATGTCTCCCCTTAATCGCCGTTTACTTAAGCTGCACACTTTTAGCTCTATCAGCCTTTATTCATAGCTCATTGTCAAGAGTGGCAGCTCACTAGAAAGAATAAAAGATAAAGAGGAAGACAAAACAAGATGCTTGGTTATGATATAGAAGAAGCAAGAAGATGGCACAAAAAATCAAAACAGGGTATGTTACTTACTGATAACTGCGTGGCATCCGTTCACTGAGCCCCATTGACTAAATGGTCACAACCCAGGGGTGGACTGGCCATTAGGGCATTTGGGCAATGTCTGGTGGGCCGCAAACTCTGGTCTGGTCATGGGCCGGCCGTTTCATGAAATAAATTTTATGTTCTGGTTACTGTTTGACATTAAAATGAATTTTCTAAACTACTAAACATTATCTGTTCGGTACTGCAATTTGTATAGTCCTATATACTGTAACATACCGTTTTATGCCATCAAGTTGTTTTAGTTGTCAGTACATAACATTGTAGCGAAAAATTTGGTCAAAACTGCCTTTTGCCGATTTCTGTTTTAATGCCGCTACATTCGGTTAGCATATACATTATTGCAATTTATTTTATGTCATATCTAGTATTTAAATTCTTCGGTACTAATAATTAGTTTAGATTATGTATTATACATTTTATTGTTCTTTGGTCATTAGCGTGAGCGATAATTAGTGGTTTTCAGCTGCGATTATTAGTATGATGAAATAAAGTTATAAAGCACAGGACAGGAATTTTTCATATTAGGACGGAACATTAATAGTTTATCGTTAAGTTAATGGAAAATTTCGATCATGTGAGGTTTTCATTATAACCTCAGTTATAGTTTATTCCATTGTAAATGAGCAGCTACTAGCCTACAAGGTACTGGCACTTGGACATGACATTTGACATTTACTCATTAAATTTTATTTCTAAGCATGTCATCAAATATTAAGTTGTGTCTAAGCAACAGTGTACAGATTAAGTTTGGCAACAGTTTAAACAGAGTTCATATCATAGGCTCATAGCAAGTAGCAAACTGCGTACTCATCACAAATTTTAAGAAAATTACAATGAATAATGGGCCGAGTGGGTCGACCTGGTCACCTTACTCGTTGAAGGATGCCCGGACCGGTTTTGTGACCAGTTGCAACCTTTTATTTTTCGTTTCTTTCTGCCTACTTGTCTATATAGTCAGTTTTGCAAGCACAAATGGTATTTCTTATCAAAATATTAACAATTAAAATAAAGGACTGAATGATGGAAGAATGGGAACAAATAGTGATGAACAAAATGATTTGCACAAAACTGAATTTGCATAGAAAGTGTTTGGCATTGCAAAAATATTGTAAGGTTTTGCTTCCCCCAAAATTCATAAAACTGACACAAGAAGAAGGCATTTATTTCCATTCAGGAAATATTTACATGCATTCCACATGCATCTTCCTGACATTTTGTGCTTAAAGAAAGACCTCTTTTAAAAAAATCACTGGCATCATTTATTTTCATGTACCTGTATATGCATTTTGTTGCTTGCACTGATAAGACAACCCCACCTTGCCAGTTATGATGACAGTCTTGGTGGTCGCAATCCTAAAGATGCATCAGAGACAGAAGTGAAACTCAAAGGTCCTCAGCACATTGAATGTGCAAACTCCCACCTGCAGAAGTCAAGAAACAGGAAAGGGCCGTCGCTGCTTGTATGTAATGGTGGGAGACGGGGTTGTGAGTTGCAGACAGCCTCCTCTGGAGTGTGTTTTCTTGTGGGGAAAAACCCAGCAATGCGTACAATGGAGCAATGTGTCTTCATTTGAAAAATATGCAGCAAGTCACATTTAACAAAAAAAAAGCACTGCACCGCCATGGTGATGTGAAAGAGAAGCATAACAAGAGTTGATTCTACCAGTGTGGCATGGATTACATGCATTAGGCAGCTGCGTGGAAAAAAACACAAACTTGGGAACTTGGAAGTGTGACAAGTATTTAGCAAATAGTAATTCTTGTTTCCCACCCTAAAAAATTCCTTTTAACCCCACCCCCAAATCTTTTTCTAGTGTGTTTCGCAATTATGAAATCAGCAGCAAAACAAATGTTAGTGTTAGTTTTGCGAAAGTTGTTTTTTTCGCTTATCACTAGTGGCAAACCATAATACAAATTCTACAAAAAGCAGATCCACATGTGACAGACAATCAGAATACCTCTGTCAGGGTGCTATGAAAATGAAAAATGTATTGATTAGACACTCTGACACAGTGCACTTGTAACTGTCCAGCTCTGAGACCAGACATTATAAAGGCTCCTTTCTCATCTATTTAACTTGTTATTATTACTTGTTAGGGTTGTGTGGTATACCAGTACTGGAAACTTACAGAAAAAACACAAAATTTAGAAGCATATGGTACCAGCATTTTGGGATTTTCGGCATCAACAACAACATTTATTTCTATAGCACATTTTCATACAAATTATGCAGCTCAAAGTGCTTTACCTGATGAAGAAAGAGAAAAAAGACAAAATAAATAAAAATTAGAATAAGGGAACACTAATTAACATAGAACAAAAGTAAGGTCCGATGGCCAGGGAGGACAGAAAAAACAAAAAAAAAAAACTCCAGACGGCTGGAGAAAAAAATAAAATCTGCAGGGGTTCCAGGCCACGAGACCACCAGCCCCCTCTAGGCATTCTACCTAACATAAATGACCTCAACCAGTCCTCATGGTATTCAGGGTTCTCATGGAAGAACTTGATGATGACGGTCATGTGGACTTCTGGCCTTTAATCCATCAAAGTAGGAACATCAAGGTGCTTTGATCAGGTGGTGGTGGCGCAGGTCGCCACCCCAGAAAACCGGAAAAAGAACAGAAGAGAAAGTAGAGGTTAGTACGGATTTTAAAGCCACCATGAATAATCATGATAATTAATTGAATATACAGAGCATCAGGATTAAACTAAGATGAAGCGATGAGAAAGCCATGCTAAAGTAATGTGTTTTCAGCAGTGTTTTAAAGAGCTCCAATGTCTGGCGAATTCCTATTGGCAGGCTATTCCTGATTTTAGGTGCATAACAATAGAAGGCCTCCTCACCACTTCTTTCAAGTTTAGCTCTTGGAAGTTTAAGCAGATACTCATTTGAAGATCTAAGGTTACGATCTGGAGTGTAAGGTGTAAGACATTCCGAAATATAAGAAGGAGCGAGATTATTTAAGGCTTTGTAAACTATAAGCAGGATTTTAAAGTGAATTCTGAATGACACAGGTAACCAATGTAGTGACATCAAAACTGGAGAGATGTGCTTGGATTTTCTTTTCCTAGTTAAGATTCTAGCAGCTGCATTCTGCACTAGTTGCAATCGATTGATGTCTTTTTTGGTTAGTCCTGAGAGGAGAGCATTACAGTAATCTAGTCGACTGAAAACAAAAGCATGGATTAAGTTCTCAGCATCTTGCAATGTTATAAGGGGTCTAACTTTTGCTATATTTCTTAAGTGGAAAAATTCTGCCCTAATAATCTGATTAATATGTGATTTAAAATTCAGGTCAGAGTCAGAGTCTTTTCCTCCATTTTGACTTTTAATCCTAATGCATCAAGTTTATTTCTAATAACCTCATTATATCCATTATTGCCAATCACTAAAATTTCTGTTTTCTCTTTATTTAGCTGGAGAAAATTACTACTCATCCATTCAGAATCACAAGTAAGACATTATGTCAGTGAATCAAGAGAGACCCTTGTATCTAATGACGAGTTTACTATGTGAAGAATACTTCTTTGAAAAAACTTGTTGGTATTGGGTTGAGGATGCAGGTGGAGGGTCTCAGTTGAGAAATTATTTTATATAAATTATGTAAATCTATCCTGCTGAAAGAATTTAATTTGTTTAAAATGGAGTACCGGGGTTTAAGTGGTTCAGTATTGGGGAGATGTACTATATTATTTCTAATATCATTCATTTTTTGATTAAAAAATACAGCAAAAGCCTTACAAGTTTCACTGGAAGTTTCTTTGGAGGCATTCCATTGAGTGACATGGATTTAGCAGACGATCAATCGTAGAGAATAATACTCTGGGATTACTAGCACTGTTATTTATAATTCTAGAGAAATAACAGCGCCTCTCAAGACGGACTATGTTGTATTCTGTTATTTTAACCTTCATTATTTCATAATGGACAGTCGGTGTAGCTTTTCTCCATTTCCGCTAAGCTCTCCGACATGTTCTCTTAAGATCAGACATTCTTTGGGTATTCCACGGTATAACAGTACTAGAAGATCTTTTCAGGTGCGACTATGTCAGCAGCTCTCACCTTAATATTAAAATTTTCCACCTTACTATTTACATTATTCTCACTGTTGTAGTAAGTGCTACAAATAGACTGGTTGCTTAAAATGTTTGTAAATTTTGAAGCTGCTGCTGAATCAAAGAAGTGTTTTTTAACGATATGTTTCTCGTGAATATTTTCTATCATTATTTATTTATTAAATAGTAATAGAAAATGGTCTGATAGACCAATATCAATGATCTGCTTCACATCGACTTTTAGTCCTTTGGTAATTACTAAGTCTAACGTATGACCTTCTTTATGTGTAGGTTGACTAATGTGCTGGCTCAAATCAAAAGAGTCCAGGAGGTTCATGAATTCTTTTACTTTCGGGTCACACTGATTATCAATATGAAAGTTAAAGTCACCGACTATTAGGAGTGTGTCATAGTTCGCAATTACAATTGACACCAAGTCTGAGAAAGACGCATTGTATTTAGGAGGTCTTTCCACTCAAACCCCTTCCCACAAAATTCAGTGGTCAAGGAAAAACGTATTTATATGTGCTGGAGACTTCACAAAACCACATGCTTCGATGTGATCAAAATTTCACAGGTGGGCCCCCCCCCCTCCCTTATTGCCTGTACACTATTGAGACTTCACAGGGGATCTCCTCCATTATTGCTTCAACGTGATTGAGATTTCATAAGTGATCCCTCCCTTACTGTTTCAAAGCTATCGAGACTACATGTTGGACCCCACTCCTTATTGCTTCAACAATATTGAGAATATACAGGTAAACCCCTCCCTTATTATTTTTACACTATTGAGACTTCACAGGGCACCTCCTCTGTTATTGCTTCAGCACGATCAATATTTCATGGAGGACACCCTAGCATTTTGCTTCAACACAATCAAGCTTTCACAGGTGACCCCCTCTCTTTTTGCCTCTGTGTTATCGAGACTTCATGGTGGACCCTACTACCCCTTATTGCTTCAAGGATATTGAGATTTCACAGGTGAGCCCCTCCCTTATTGCCTCTAAAATATTGAGACTTCATGGGAGATCTCCTCCATTATTGCTTCAATGTGATTGAGACTTCACGAATGACCCCTCCCTTATTGCTTAAAAGCTATCGAGATTTCACACCCCCTCCCTTACAAGACTTCATGGTGGACCCCACCCCTTATTGCTTCAAGGCTATTGAGATTTCACAGGTGAGCCCCTCCCTTATTGCCTCTAGAATATTGAGACTCCACCAGGGATCTCCTCCATTATTGCTTCAATGGGATTGAGATTTCACGAGTGATTCCTCCCTTATTGTTTCAAAGCTATCGAGATTTCACACCCCCTCCATTATTGCCTCTGTGTTATCGAGACTTCATGGTGGACCATAACCCCTTATTGCTTCAACACTATTGAGAATTCATAGGTAACACCCTCCTTATTGCTTCAGCATGATCAAGATTTCACGGGTGACCACCTCCCTAATTGCCTCGACACTATTGAGACTTCATGGGCGACCACATCCCTTATTGCTTCCACATAATCCAGACTTCACAGGACTCCCATATTGCTTTGGCACAGTCGAGACTTCGTGGAGGACATGCCCTGCCCTTTATTGCTTCGTCACACATTATGCTATTAAGAGGGAAGCGATGCTTAGTGCGGCGCAAGAGTTCACAGCACCAAGGAGTCGTGCAATTGTGCGGCACAGCAGCAAGACTGTAGTAGTACAGGTGGGATGGGGGGTTTTGGATGTATCCATTATTTGTTTTGGAACTGTTTTGGTACTGGCTCTGAGATCTAAAAGCTTGTATTGACACGGAAGTTAAAATTTTAGTCCCGATCCAACATTGTTATTTACTATTTGGTTGAAGCCTTTCTCACGAAGGTGACTTTCAACATTTGAGGTACAATTGGTTACAATCCTTTTGTTCTTCCATTTGGAGCCCAGGCAGGTGAAGTGACTTGCTCATGGTCACACCGTGTCAGTAGTGGGATTTGAACCCACAACCTCAGGGTTTGAAATCCTAGGTCCAAAGTCGAAAGCCTTAACCATTACACCACACTCGCAAAAGTCAACTGGCTAAAGATTTAAGCCGAGTCCAAAAAATAAAAGAACCAAAATATTTAAGTAAGTAAAACCAGGAAGCATGATGGCTGCAACAATAATGAGAAGTTTGCCATGTATGAAAAGAATCAGTGGCCGGACTCAAATTGTGTGCTTGAAGCCTGAGAGCGATCGTTCAGTGTTAGCAGCAGGCGATGGTGACCATGCTATGAGAGCTCCAAATAACTCCAGATAATAACATTTATTTCTATAGCACATTTTCATACAAGTGATGTAGCTCAAAGTGCTTTACATAATGAAGAAAGATAAAAAAGACAAAATAAATAAGAAAATAAAATTAGGGAACACTGATTAAACATAGAATAAAAGTTAGGTCTGATGGCCAGGGACGACAGAAAAAACAAACAAAAAAAACTCCAGACGGCTGGAGAAAAAAAAAAAAAAAAATCTGCAGGGGCTCAGAGACCATGAGACTGCCAGGACCCCTCTAGGCATTCTACCTAACAGAAATGTCCTCAATCAGTTCTCATTGTATTCAGGGTTCACATGGAAGAACTTGATGATGACCAGTTCAGAAGTCTGAAAGTTAGATGTGATTGTATGTAGCGCCTTTCAGGGAATTCATAATACCAAGGTGCTCGTTTACAGAAGTCACTTTGGATTAACATATCTGCTAAGCATACAAGTGTAAATGTACCGGCTCAGGAGCTCAACTGTGAACCACTTCTTGCCATCAGCTCTCTAGTGTCACCCTAAGGGTAGTCGGTGTGACAACCTGGGATCAAATGGCAGTGATACATGGAAACAGCTGTGTTGTACTTCAGACTGAACCCCTTTTGAAAGGTGCTGTATAAAAAAAAATATATGAATGTGGTTCTGTCATTCAGTTTTTGGATTCCACTCTTGTTTGCACTTTATTGTGATCTATGATGGTGTTCTGTATGAAAAAAAATACAACTCCTTTTCTGCACAGGGCAGTGAATCATGCCAGGGCATGCCATCTGTGAGCTGAGCAAAAGGCTAAAGCCTTGGACAACCAAGAAAAAGGAGACCCCTGACATTCCCACCACAAGCTTGCTTACCCACTTGAGTTCCATCACAATGGCAATTTGTTTGCTTTGTGAAGTGTATTGAGATGGGACTCTGTGTGCTGTATAATATTGAGATTTCTTTCTTTCTTTCTTTCTCTTTCTTTCTTTCTAAATCCTTGCTACTCTCAATTGCTGTCACATTGGGGGTCCCCAGAGCTCAGAACACAACAGTACATTGAAAGCAAAGAGAAGCAACTAAATGGCGTCAGGCAAAAATGTGAGTGCAGATTTAGAGAACAGCTGAAATGCGCCGTGGTCTCAGCCCTGTGTGTGTGCGCACGTCGAAGAGAGGGGCCCAGCTGTGTTGTGTAGCTTGCAAATGTGACAGGGAGCCAGTGACACGTGCTGACCCCAGTCATTAATCACCAGTCTTGTCCGGGCTAATGGTCAGTGATGGACAGCGCTGTGTTTGCTTACAGTGGGGACCCCGCCGCGCCCGCCCCCCTGTCGGCAAGTGGAGTTGCATTGGGAGTTCACATGACGTAACGCTCGAGCCAAGAGTTCCGTATCAGCAGTCGGCACACATTTACTTACTGGGAGGCGGGTGGGCTGAAGGGGGGGATTTTTTTTTGTTTTCAGGAAAAGGAGATTCTCTGCTTCTCTCTTAAGCAGGTAGCCTTATTGCTTTGGTTAATGTCCTTTTACTAAGGTGTAGACTGTTTGCTAAAGATATAAACTCAGAGCCGTGCCCTCTTCTGCATGGGCAGTTGGGAATTGCTGCCCACAAAGGTCTGCCTATGAGAATGAGGGGTCTGCTTTATGTCCACCCTTGCCATTCAGATGCCATCCTGTATGCTTTTGTCTTTAAGTACAATGGCACAAATGTTGGGGTTGGGGGATAAAATCCACCCAAATAACTCCCATCAGTTCAGTTGACGGAATATTCAGAGTTGTATTGTATGTAGCGTCTTTCAGGGAATTCATAATATCAAGGTGCTCACTTTTGTAGTTCACTTTTGATAAACATGTCTGCTACGCAAGCAAATGTAAATATAGTGGCTCAGGTGCTCAACTGTGAGCCACTTCTTGCGACCAACTCCTTAGTGTCACCCTATACACCTAGAGACACCCTAAGGGAGTTGGTTTGACAACCTGGGATCAAATGGAAACAACTGTATTGTGCTTGAGATGGACCCCCTTTGAAAGGTGCTATATAAAAACAAATATGTGAATGTGGCCCATTGTGGCTAAGGTCTTGGATTATAAAGCTTATGACTGCCAATTCAATCCCGGCCATTGACACTGTAACCCTTAGAAATAAATCTGCTGCATTATAATGCCTGCCAGTCTTATAGGCGATAGGACCCCCCATAGTGGCTAACTATAAACTGCATAAGCCAGTTCATTTCTAGCTACTGACTCAATGGAGTGACCCTGAATGAGTCACTGTAACAGCCATGGCTCAAATGGCAGCACTACAGAAATATCAGGGTGCTGCCTGCAATGCAACCTTGTGAAAGGCGCTATATGAAAGCAATGGATTGTGGTCCATAATAACTAAGGTTTTGGTGTTTACAGCCCATAGCTGTCGGTTCAATCCCCCCACCTGATTCACACTGCAACCCTGAGTAGGCCCTAGAAATGATTCTCCTGGCATATTATAAGGTCATGTGAAAATACAACTTCCCTTCGGGGATTAATAAAGTATATCAAATCAAATCAAAAAAAAATTTGCCTGCAAAAATGTGTGAAAAGCGCTGGAAAAATTAAAGCAGTAAGGCCCCCTAGTGGCTAAAACCTTGAACTATAAACAATGTTTACCAATTCAGTTACAGTTTGTGTGACCCCGAGTTTAACAACCATGGATCAAACATCTGTGTGTTGTCTGCAATGCAGCTTGAGTTGGGACTCTGTGAAAGGCGCTATACGAATAAGGAAGTAGTGGGCCCTCTAACAGTTAAGGCAAGTGCTTCAGTTTCACTTTGTGCAAGTCGTGGAATCAATTGTGCTGGGCCTTGAAAAGAGCTTGGCATGGCAGGACTCCCTCCACAAAATGAAGGCAGTGTGGCCCCCTAGTGGCCAAGGTGCTGAACTGTAAATCACTCGCTTGCCAGTTCAGTTCCTGTCAGTGTTAACCCGAGGGAGGGAATTCATCCTGTCAGTCTGACGGCTCTTTGAAACACTTGGGTGGCCAGAGGTTGAAGAGCTAGGCTGGGCTCGTGGGCTTACACTCGTACGTATCCTTTGGGTTCCCATACCATTTGTACAAATATCAAAAGCAATCTGCTTTATTGTGTTTGCAAAGCATTTCATTCTTGGTGAAAGCAGCAATAAGCAAATAGGTTAGTGTGGCCCCCTAGTTCATCAGTTTATCTCATTGCCACCAACTCTTTGGAGTCACGCCGAGTGGGTCATTGTGCCAACCAAGGATTGAGTGGCAGTGATATGGAAATTCCACACTGGTCATCGAGACTGAATGTTAGAAGATGTTGAATGTAGCGCCTTTCAGACAAAGCCCAATTCACAAGACGCTCTCCAATAGCTCACATTTTGAACAGTAAACTGCATGTTTTCTGGTTCATCTCTTGCCCCCAACTTTATGGTGTCATCTTAAGTGAGTCAGTTTGACGGTCAGGGATCAAGTGGCAGTGATATGTGGACACCTGTGTCATGCTTGACATGGGAAGGTCTGTGAAAGGTGCTAAGTGCAGGAAAGGGATTGGGGTCAAAAAGTGACTAAAAGTTCAGACTGCAAAGCTGCCAGTTCAATCCAAACCATTGATTCACACTTAGAAATGAATGTGCTGCATTATAATGCTTGTCAACTCTGTGGAACATGCTGGAAGAAATAAAGTGGCTAACATCTTGAACTGTAAACCATATTTGCCAGTTCATTTCCAGCCTCTGATTTAATGGTGTGACCCCGAGTGAGTCACTTTAACAATCATGGATCAAATGGCAGTGCTATAGAAACATTGGGGTGCTACCTGCAATGCACCTTGAGCTGGGTCTCTGTGAAAGGCACTATATGAAAGACATTGATTGCGGTCCATAATGGCTAAGGTGTTTAGAGCACATGGCTGCCAGTTGAATCTGCGCCATTGACTCACACTGTGACCCCGAGTGAGTCCTAGAAATGAATGTGCTGCATTACAATGCCTGTCAACTCTGCTGGAAGAAAAGAAAGCAGTAAGGCCCCCTAGTGGCTAAGGTGTAAGCTGCACACGCGCCAGTTCGGTTCCTGCCACTGATTCATTTAAGTCACTCCAAATCGGTTACTTTGAAAGCCAGCTAGTGACAATGGCATGGCAGTCAATTTATCAGCCAGGAACATGGAAGTCATATTGCTGTATGATTAATTTGAAGATATGAGAAATTTATGAAAACGGGCTAATGAAATGAATTTTGTGTGGCCCACTTATGGCCAAGGTGTTGGACTGTAACTTACATGTTTGTCAGTTCAGTCTTCGTCACTGACTTAACAGTGCGTCCCTGAGCATGTCATCTTAACCACAATTGTGGTGATCAGTGCCTCTGACACAATATGGGATGGCACTACCTGGGAAAGGTGCTATATAAAATAAAGGCAGTGTGGTCCCCTAGTGTCTATGCTATTGGACAGTAAAACATGCCATTGCTCATTCAGTTCCAGCCACTGAATTAATGGTGTGACTTTCTGCAAGTCACTTTGCCAACCAGAGATGTAGTCATAAAAACAATTGTGGTGTAATGTGCTTATAATACAATGTGGGGTGGCACTTTACGTGAAAGGTGCTATATAAACGGAGGGGACACTGGCTGTCCAATAGCCAAGGTGGTTGCCAGTTTAACTCCAGCCTCACAATGTGGCCCTGAGCGAGTCTTGGAAATCAGCATGTTGGGCCGGCATGCTCTGTGAAAGCAGTCACTTGAAAGAGGGGGCCCTCTAGTGGCCAAGGCACAGGACTGTAAAGCGTTTGTTCCCAGGTTAGTCCTGAGCAACTCTGAGCCACTGAGCGGGTCACTCAGCCTGCTGGGACTCCAGTTGTGAAAATCTGAAAATTGCTCTGCTTTACTGCTTCTGCACTGTGACTTAGAATGGCGTGCTCTGTGAAAGGCACTATATACAATAAAGGTGACTGACTTCTAGTGGATAACATGTAGGACTAGAAAGCACATGGTTCATGTTTTAAGCCCCTCCACTGACTCATGACCCTGTGGGTATCACCTTCACATACCAGGTGTTGAAATGCAGAGTCGTAAGTACAATGTTATCATCTGAATAAATCAATATAATGTTAGTGACGCGATGTGACATAGGTGACAAGTCTTCAGATTGCTCTCTTTGCTTCCTTCTGGCCTTTATTGTTTCCTTATTTTCTGTTCTTTTTGATGCAGTAAGTGGGCATCTTCGAGTTTCTTTCTTTCTTTCTTTCTTTCTTTCTTTCTTTCTTTCTTTCTGTCATGTCCGTGGCGACTTTGCCAGTGCGCTTTTCAGAGCAATTACTTCATGTTGATTTAGCTGTCATCTGGGCCATGTGTTTTAACATGATTTATTGAGCGCGTTCGGTGCCAGTTGACTTGCAATAAATTGCACAATATTCAAAAAGGCTCATTTGCTTAGCGTTACATTAGAGGCCGGATGATTACCACACAAAGCAATGTAAATGAGTTCTGAGAGACTCCATCACTCACTATGTCATGTTCTCAATCCTATTATTATTTATTACCCTAATTGCACCATGTTTCCTGGGGCACTGAACTAGAATTGATGTTTCCAGTGACGGCTCAGCCCGGACGTCCTCACAGAAGCCAGACAGTGTGTGTGTGTGTGCGTGTGTGTGCGTGTGTGTGTATGTATGTGTGTGTGTGTCCCCGTAGCCGTTAATGCAGTAGATGGAGCACAAAGTGCTACCATGCTGTCAGCAGAGAAACAACTTGCCCATCGATTATTCTAGACACCCTGAGTGGGACTTTGAAAAAATGGTGTTTGGCCTATCATCTCACCACTTGAAAGGTGCTGTATGAAAGAGGGAGGCTGTGAACCCTAAAGGCACACTGGCTCTGCTTTAGGCCTTCATGGAGAAAGGACTAGGCACACTAAATCAAAATCTTTTGTCATTCAGGGAAACAGCAGTATAGAATGCCCCCTACTGGCTGGTATTTAAAAACTGGGGTGCCTCCATCCAGTGACAGCTTGAAGAGCCTCAAATCAGGCAGAGAAAGACCAGTATCTTATCATTCCCACAAGCAGCTAATCCACCTTCAGAAGACAGGTGCTCCATCAATGGCATTTAAAGAACTTCTCTTCTTCTTGTGAGGGACGGCCAGGACGCCCAAAGGATGCAAGGATGGGGGAAGGCAGATATTTTTGGATACTGCCTCCCCCAAAACACTAGATGGCAGCTCCCCTGGAGTGTAGCAGTGCCCCGGATTCCCGCGGGGCATCCTGGGACTTGGAGTTCGGTTTCCCAGCCTTATTGGTTACCTTGGGTGCCGCCAGGAGGAGGTGTAAAAGGACAGAAGGAACCACACCTCATACATAGCCTGGAAGTACTCACAAGTCACAAGGACGGAAGCTCCAAAGTACTTCCGGGCTGAAGAAAAAAACAGTTCTCCATCTAGCAAGTCATGTGGGCGGAAGGACAGAAGCACTTCCGGTTCAAGGACTATTTAAAGAAATGCTGAGGACCCAGCAAGCGAGCCAGAGTCAGGAAGTAGTAGACAACGCTTGCTGGGAGGTGTAGAGGAGAGAGTTGTGCTGTATTGTGATTACTATTGTATTTATTTGCCTGCAATAGTGGTGGCTGTGGTGCTTAGGGCACTTTCCAAGAAGAAAAAGAATTAAATATCTTCTTGGTGCTTTTACCCTGTGTCCAATGCGTCTTTCTGTTGGGGTTAAAGGGGCAACAGCGACCCCTAATGTCCACACTCCTCACCTTTTTTGTTCTCCATCATCTTCTCACTCAACTCCACAGTCATCAACCAGAACACAGCAATGAGGCCAGCACCTACCACACCTCTTCTGTTTGTTCTCAATTTGTGTGTGAAATTGATGGCTTTTTTTCTTGTCTTTACTTTTTTTAATGTTTTTAAATTAAAGGACAAATACTGCAAATGCATTTAAATGATGAGCATTATACTGTTTGTTGACTTTGTTTATAAATGTTAGTGTATATAATATAGTAGCTATGAACAAGCTTAGTGGCTTATTATATACCGTATGTGTGTTTTGTGTGTGTGTATTTTCTCTTCAGCTCCTTCCATCCCTGGCACACTATAATCTCTCCACCCTTTTCACAGTTCCTTAGACTCCATCACCTCTGCAGTGAAGAGGTTGACTTCGGTAGTGAAGTGAGTTTCTTCATTGGAAAGAGGACTCTCTTCTCATATTGTGGACACAGCACTCAATGAAGCCAGGAATAGACCTCGTGACATCCACATTTAGAGGAAGTACAGTAATGAAACCCACATTCCACTGGTCCTTCCATTCCATCCTAACACTCACTTCCTCTCCCAGGACATCAAACACACTTTCCCCATTTTGCAGACTGGTCCATCCACAGGATCCCTTTTTTCCTAACTCTGCCTCCATTAACAACTTAACCTACAAACACTTCTCACCCACAGCTCACTTTACAGAGGACAGCCACATTCCTCACCAGGCACTTTGAGTTGTAAGAAAAGCTACTGTGATACTTGCAAATATGTCACCAATGTAAGCTCATTTTTGGCTTGGGATCACATATTTCTCCAAGTCTTATGGACCTTTGTATTTGATCACTCTGGTACTTTCACTATTAAACAAGAGCCATTGCCAGTCTAAGAATCATGTTTACTGGATTTCTTATAGGATGTGTCCAGCCATCTACAGTCATATGAAAAAGTTTGGGAACCCCTCTTAATTCTTTGGATTTTTGTTTATCATTGGCTAAGCTTTCAAAGTAGCAACTTCCTTTTAATTTATGACATGCCCTATGGAAACAATAGTATTTCAGCAGTGACATTAAGTTTATTGGATTAACAGAAAATATGTAGTATGCGTCATAACAAAATTAGACAGGTTTATAAATTTGGACACCCCAACAGAGATATGACATCAATACTTAGTTGATCCTCCTTTTGCAAATATAACAGCCTCTAGACGCCTCCTATAGTCTTTGATGAGTGTTTGGATTCTGGATGGGGTATTTTTGACCATTCTTCCATACAAAATCAGTTCAGTTAAATTTGATGGCTGCCGAGCATGGACAACCTGCTTCAAATTATCCAATAGATTTTCAATGATATTCAAGTCAGGGGACTGTGACGGCCATTCCAGAACATTGTATTTCTCCCTCTGCATGAATGCCTTTGTAGATTTTGAACTGTGTTTTGGGTCATTATTTTATTGGAATATCCAACCCCTGTGTAACTTTAACTTTGTGACTGATGCTTGAACATTATCCTGAAGAATTTGTTGATATTGGGTTAAATTCATTTGCCCCTCGACTTTAACAAGGGCCCCAGTTGCTGAACTAGCCATACAGCCGCACAGCATGATGGAACCTCCACCAAATTTGACAGTAGGTCGCAGGTGTTTTTCTTAGAATGCGGGGTTCTACCGCCATGCAAAGTGCTTTTTGTTATGACCAAATAGCTCAATTTTTGTCTCATTTCAAAGCACTTTGTTCCAAAATGAATCTGGCTTGTCTAAATGAGCATTTGCATACAGCAAGCGACTTTGTTTGTGGTGTGAGTGCAGAAAGGGCTTCTTTCTCATCACCCTGCCATACAGATGTTTTTTGTGCAAATTGTGCTGAATTGTAGAATGATGTACAGATATACCATCTGCAGCAAGATGTTCTTGCAGGTGTTTGGAGGTGATCTGTGGGTTGTCTGTAACCATTCTAACAATCCTGTGCATATGCTGCTCCTGTATTTTTCTTGGCCTGCCAGACCTGGGTTGGTTTAATAGAAACTGTGCCTGTGGCCTTCCATTTCCTGATTACATTCCTTACAGTTGAAACAGACAGTTTAAACCCCTGAGATAGCTTTTTGTAGCCTTCCCCTAAACCATGAAACTGAACAGTCTTTGTTTTCAGATCTTTTGAGAGTTGCTTTGAGGATCCCCTGCTGTCACTCATCAGAAGAGAGTCAAAGGGAAACACAACTTGCAATTGACCACCTTAAATACCTTTTCTCATGATTGGACACACCTATCTATGAAGTTCAAGGCTTAACGAGCTAATCCAACCAATTTGGTGTTGCAAGTAATCAGTATTGAGCAGTTACATGCATTCAGATCAGCAAAATTACAAGGGTACCCAAATTTTTGCACAGCCAGTTTTTCACATTTGATTTAATTTCATACAACTAAATACTGCTTCACTAAAAATCTTTGTTCGGAAAACACCCCAGTACTCAGATGTTCCTAGGAAATGAAAGACATACTACTGTTATCTTTTTTTGTTGAAAGTAGAGTCAATTATTATGCAGGCTGAGAGGAGTTCCCAAACATTTTCATATGACTGAACCTTGGTGAAATAGGAAGACAGCTAGCAGATCATTTCAGGAAGCACATTTGAGCAAATAAGACCAAAGACCTTACAAAGCCTATTGTAGAATTCCTCACATCCCTTGATCATAGCCAAACTGAGCTCTCCGTGCTCTTTCACAGGGCTTCAAAGACACTTTTTAAAGAAACACAGAACTAGTTAAGCTGATTCTCAGCTTGGCATCATATAGTTTACCAGGTCTTAATGACCAACTAACTTTTTAGTTTCTCTCTTCATCTTCTATAATGGCTGCCTTTTCTCTCTTATTCACACATTTTCTCCTTTCATCTGCCCTTATATTTTAACCTTCAATGTATCTTGGTTGTTTAGATAAACCCACCCTGGTAGCTACTAAAACCAGCTTGGAAGACAGAAAAAACAAAGATGAGGGAAAGGAGTGAGTGTCTTCATACAGTGTCATCCTGCAGGTATTTAGTCAAGATGTCCCATTTATCAAACAAACTTAATCAAATTATGGATCTTGAGGAGGCAGAGCCTTTCTTGGGAGCATCAGGAGTAAGGCAAGAATGAGCCCTGGAAAAAGCACCAGTTCCTGTTACATACTGGGTGGTTTCTTCAAGTTTGCCTGTTGATCCACAGCATGGTATGGGAGAATAAACAGAGTAGGAAAATAATCTTGCAAAGACAATGTGAAAACTTCATATCAAATGTGTTTGAGCTGGAATTTGAACCCAGGATTATGAAGCTCTGTGATTGTGTCAGCACTATGAAAATTAAGACAATTTGATAAATCTCAGAAAAGTGCAAAAATGTCCTTCTATTCCATAGCACAGACCAGTTTCACTTCAGAACTTCAAGGAGGGCCTGACCTCAAGTAGACAGGTAACAAAGCGACATTACTGTGAAGAGGACTTTGGTTCATCAGGTGGAACTTACTGTCTGTTTAGGACTATAGCAGCAAAAAAATAAGATCTGTATGCTCAACAATCTGAGCCTGAAACTACAAGGGGGGCCAGTGAGGTGGAGCCCGCTTAGAGGTTTGAGGCTGTTGTTATGATCTTGTTTTGTTTTTAAAATTTTTCCAATCTTTTTCTAATGTTTATCTGAATGTTTCCTTCACTGTGTGAGATTTTGAAATATGTAAAATTAAAATATTACAATTTTATATAAAATATTTATTCAATGGAGTAAAATATTTTTGTGTCTTTTTGTGACACTGTGTTGTTTTCCTATGTGAGCCACCATTTTGTCTCAAAAAACGCAGTGTTGCAGTGTTTGAATGGCAGGAAGTGTGTGGTGTGTGACTCATTAATGTAACGGTGAAAAGGTCAGGATGATACACTTCCTGGTCATCCAAGATTGCACATAGAAACTTAATTCTGTGTGTGTTTTAGTTAGCTGTTATGATTCAGACTCAGTTCTTTCCTTACCTCATGTTTCTGTTTATTTAACTTGCTGTTTATCAAATACTAGCAGAATACCCGCGCTTCGCAGCGGAGAAGTAGTGTATAAAAGAAGTTATGAAAAAGAAAAGGAAAAATTTTAAAAATAACGTAACATGATTGTTAATGTAATTGTTTTCTCATTGATATGAGTGTTGTTGTCGTCATATTTATATATATATATATATATATATACATACATACATACATACATGTGTACATATATACACACACACATATACTATGGGGTGCGAAACAGGCAAATACATTGATTTTCTGAATATATAAAGTCGGCGTCAGAATATATAAAGTCAAAACTTGAATATATAAAGTCATTCCCGAATATATAAAGTCACTGTCGGAATATATAAAGTCATTCCCGAATACATAAAGTCAGCGTCGGTATATATAAAGTCAAAACTTTTTTCTAAATATATAAAGTCAAAACTTGAATAAATAAAGTCATTGCTGGAATATATAAATTCAAAACTTGAATATATAAAGTCAGCGTCAGAATATATAAAGTCAGCATCGGAATTTATAAAGTCATTCCTGATTATATAAAGTCAAAGTCAAAATATATTGATTGAAATGACTCTGAACTGAAGTAAGTTAACAAAAACGTATTCAGAAAAATAAATTAAAAAAACACTGATCGGTTAATGTTTTGAAAATGATGCATTTGCCCTGCCCAGGATTGGTTCCTGCCTTGCACCCAGTGTTGGCTGGGATTGGCTCCAGCAGACCCCCGTGACCCTGTGGTCGGATTCAATGGGTTGGGAAATGGATGGATATTGCAGCACTGACTTTGTATATTCCAACGATGACTTTATATTGTGAGCTGGAGGGCTTCTCTATTACGTGTGGGGATGAAACTTCACTTTGGTAACTGATCATGCTCCACTTCAATGGTCATACCGACAGAAAGATACAAACTCTCGCCTCATGAGATGGTTTCTGGGCTTACAACCTTACCGTTTCACAGTAAAACATCGACCAGGTTCTGAACACGTCAACGCAGACGTATTATCAAGACTAAATGAACCTGGTACAGAGAGTCGCTTGATTCATGGAAATGTGAATAAAGCTGAGGGGGAGGGTGTGAGCTGGAGGGCTGATCGCACCCCAAGAAGATAGACGCCTCTGGGAAAACCACAACTCCTGAAACACAGACTACCCTCACATTGCTCCTTACTTTCTCACTTGTGCTATAACGCGTAATGCAAACCTCGCGCGATACTCCGCTAACTTAAAAGCCTTGTGCAGCGCCTGTCAGTTGAAAATTGATTGTTTGCTTGCTTTTATCGCTCTCTCTCTCTGCTCCTAGCGGAACTGTCATCTCTGACTTGTCATGGAGCACGTTTAAGCTCATGTGTTTGCAGTTTTTGAATAAAAACCCTTCTTGTTTCTACAACCTCCTGTGTTTCGGTGCAAATCTGTGACCCAAGCGTGACAATATATTCCGATGCTGACTTTATATATTCAAGATTTGACTTTATATATTCCAGCGCTAAGTTTATATATTCAAGTTTTGACTTTATATATTCAGAAAAAAGTTTTGACTTTAAGTATTGACTTTATTTATTCCGACAGTGACTTTATATTTTTAACGCGTTATGGAGCACATGCATCGAAGCTTCTCAGCTGTGCGATTATCAATGTAACCTTTTGTAAGTAGTGCCTGGAGGATTCAGTGTGGAGAAACTCTAGAGACAGCGTGTGTATTAACTTGTGGATTTTTTCTGTGTGTAGTTGGTGGTAGTGTGACGAAGTTGATTCGGAAGACGGCGTTAGCCGCGGAGCTCAGCTCAGAGCAAAATGAGGTAAATGGGAGGGGATATGATGACGTGACTCCCCCACCCGCCTTAACTGTCAATCCCCCACAAACACAGTCTCTCGGAATTTGCATAAGCACACCCCTTCACCTGCAATTTTAACTTAGTTACAAAGAGATCAAAACTCTCGTTTATATCCTGCGTCCTCTCATTAAACTTGTATCCCGCATTACCCGTGGGCATATCGAACCTCGGACGTAGGCGATAGAGGCAAAGCCTCTACAATTGCGCCACGGTGTGTGGCTTATCTACAGTATTTGAGAGTATGTAGATCGAGGTATATATACATATATATATATATATATATATATTCGCAGCGGAGACGTAGTGTGTTAAGGAAGCTATGAAAAAGAAAAGGGAACATTTTAGAAATAACGTAACATGATTGTCAATATACAGTAATTTTTTGTGAGTGTTATTGAGTGTTGCTGTGATCAAGGATTCGATTATCATTATTTGTTTCAATCAGGGTCGTATTTGTACGATGTGTTGTGTTCAAGTTACATTCTGTGTTTGTCAGTCGTTGTAAAGATTAAATTCTGTAATTACAGCCACATTAGCTCCACAAATGAGACACACGGGTTTACCGGCAATGTCAGTAAACATATACTCGGCCTCCCATCAGTTTTTAAAGGCTCTGTTTTCAGAATTAACTTTTCTCTTCGGCATCGTGTGGGCTAGCTTCGCAATAACTTGCAGCAACGCGGTTATGGATCTGTATGTAATGCATAATATGCATTATGGGATCTGTAGTTTATTGTGTTACCAGCGCTTCATATACCCGGGCCATTAATAACAATAATACAGTATATAAAATGATCTCGCGGGCCGGATATAATTACACGCCGGGCCGGATGTGTTGAGTTTGACTCATATGGACTAAATAGAACTTGAAAAGAAATATTTTTGGAATGTGATTGCGCAAGTCAGTACATCGAGCCCGCGTGCTATTGTGGTTTTGCTTGTGTGCTTCAGTAAGTTACCGTCCCCTCGCTCTTACTTTTTTACCGTTCATCTAATGAATACACTGAGTATGGCTTTACCAAAACAATCATTGATCGCGAATAAAGTATCCATTATTCATGAAGCTTCAATAGGTGAATAGGTGATCTGTCTTTCTGCGTTAACCGCATGCGTTTTCATACGTCTCAAACTAAGGGGATGCGAGGTTAAAATAAATCGAGAAGCGCGCGTACATACTTAGTGCATCCCCTCTCGGGAATCGAACCTCGGACGTGGGCGTGTGGTTTATCTATTTGAGCGTAGCAGTGTAATTCAGTTTTTGTTCAGCACTCTTTGCAACTGTTACTTTTTGTCTGCGCACTGCGTCAGTTCACGTGAGCTGCTGAATATGGTTTTATATATATGTCACTCGCTCGCTTCTAATTGTTTCGCTGCCTTCTTAATTATATAATGCATGTTTTCTAAAGCGCGTTTTGTAGCTCTTCCTGGCTTTCTACGTAATGCGTGATTACGTGAGAGGTGTGATGATGTCATATGAACTCCGCCCCTCCAGCTGAACTCCATTACAGTAAATGGAGAAAAACAGCTTCCAGTTATGACCAGTACGCGTAGAATTTCGAAATGAAACCTGCCCAACTTTTGTAAGGAAGCTGTAAGGAATAAGCCTGCCAAATTTCAGCCTTCTACCTACACGGGAAGTTGGAGAATTAGTGATGAGTGAGTGAGTGAGTGAGTGAGTGAGTGAGTGAGTGAGTGAGTGAGTGAGTGAGTGAGGGCTTTGCCGTTTATTAGTATAGATTATTTTGTATATTCATCTATCTGTTTTCCTAACTCACTTATCCAGGGCAGGGTTGTGAGGCAGCTGGAAGCCATCTCAGCAGTCATTGGGGTTTATTATTTTGCATACAGTTTGAGTATCATATGGGATGGAATGGCTACCCATCCTGGATACAATACAATACAACTTATTTTGGTATAGCCCAAAATCATACGAGAAGTGCCGCAATGGGCTTTAACAGGCCTTGCCTCTTGACAGCCCCCCAGCCTTGACTCTCTAAGAAGACAAATAACAACTCCCAAAAAAAACCCTTGTAGGTAAAAAATGAAAGAAACCTTGGGAAAGGCAGTTCAAAGAGAGACCCCTTTCCAGGTAGGTTGGGTGTACAGTGGGTGTCAAAAAGAAAGGGGTCAATACAATACAATACACAGATCAAAACAAATTCTCAATTCAGTATAAAAATAAAAATTTTACAAGTACGGACCAGAATTTAACAGTAGATGATATGACATAATATGATTTGGATTTGTTTAGAGTCCTGGAGACCTCAGCCATCAAGCTGCCTCCCCCATTTGGCCATTCCACAGCTGAAACAGAGCTGGGCCAGCCAATCCGATGAAAGGACCCCTCTACCCCACGATTCCTGCGATCCTCCATCAGGGATGACTTTACCTTAGGCAGGAAAAACAACTTGGCAGGTGGGCCGTGGCACAGAGTGCCACATTTGAGTACTGAGAAGAGAAACAGAATAGGTGAGGGGTTAGTAACAAATTATAACTATCATGTTACTTATGTTTTAGTGCTAATGACTAACAACAGAGATGCAGTCTGTACAGTTAATCAGCAGCTCTAGTCAGGATATGCTAAACTGAAGTAGTGAGTCTTCAGCCGGGATTTAAAAGCTGAGACCAAAGGGGCATCTCTTATAGTAGCAGGCAGACCATTCAACAGTTTAGGTGGCCCTGTAACTAAAAGCTCGACCTCCCACTGTTATTTTATTAATCCTTGGAATCATAAGCAGACCAGCATCTTGAAATCTTAATGTGCGCTCTAGTTTGTAAGTCATGATAAGTTCAGACTAGTAAGCCGGACCTTGGCCATTTAATGCTTTATATGTTAACAGGAGGATTTTGAAATCTGCCCTAAACTTAACCGGGAGCCAGTGTAAGGATTTAAGAAGTGGAGTGATGCGTTCATATTTTCTTGTTCTTGTAATAATTCTTGCTACACCATTTTGGATTAACTGGAGGCTGTATAAAGAACAGTTTGAACATCCAGTGAACACCGCATTGCAGTAGTCAATCCTACTAGATATAAATGCATGAATTAATTTCTCAGAATCCTGTTTATTTAGGAAGCACCTTAATTTCCCAACATTTGTAAGGTGGAAGAAACATGATTTACACAACTTTGTAATATATGCTTTAAATGACATGCTAGAGTCAAAGATACAGTACCTCCTAGATTACAGGCTGATTCAGTAAAATTAATGGTGATTCCAACTGAGTTAAATGACAAAATATTGTTTTGATCAGTGTCATTCCCTCCAACAATTAACATCTCTGTTTTATCTGTGTTTAAAGACAAGTAGTTCTCATTCATCCACTCCTTTAATTCACTAACACAACTAATTAAAGACAACATTGGAGAAACTTCATTTGATATAAATGAAAGGTATAACTGGGTGTCATCTGTATACGAGTGAAAATTAACATTATGTTTCCTAATGAGAGATCCCAGTGGAAGCATGTAAAGTGAAAACAGTAAAGGGCCCAGTACTGAGCCCTGTGGGACACCATATCTCACTTCTGTGTATAACGATGGAGTGCTGTCAGCACATTTCTGTACGTATTGGAATCGATTTGATAAATAAGAACTAAACCAAGCAAGCACGGTGCCTGTAAGCACAACATCATTTTCTAGCCTGTGCAGTAAAATAGAATGGTCAATGGTGTCAAATGCTGCACTTAAGTCTAACAACATAATTACAGTGGAATTTCCTTCATCAGAGGATATCAGAATGTCATTTACAACCTGCGTTAGTGCCGTTTCTGTACTATGACCAGTGCGAAAACCAGACTGGAATTTTTTAAATCAATTGTAATGCGTAAGGTGTGACTGAAGCTGATTGGAGACTAATTTTTCTAGTATTTTAGAGAGAAAGGGTGAATTTGAAATAGGCCTATAATTATTAAGTATGTGTGGGTCTAGGTCTAACTTTTTAGGTAATGGTTTAATGACTGACACCTTTAGTGCATCAGGTACTGTGCCATGCAATAATGAACTATTGATAATGTTTAGAATAGGCGCTGCAAGAACATCCATTGCACTTTTTACTAGTTTTGTTGGCACTGGATCTAGGGAACAAGTAGTGGGTTTCATTTTAGAAATTAAAGTTAAGACTTCCAGCTCAGTTTCAGGATTAAAATGACTAAAGTGCTGAATGCAATGTGCGGCAGGGTCTGCTAAGCTAGTATGCTGTTTGTACTGTGACGCTGAGATCTGGGATCTTATATTTTTAATTTTTTCATTGAAGAAGTTCATAAAGTCTGTACTGCTAATATCTGTTGGTATTTTGCACTGTTGATCTGAATTCCCATTTGTTAATTTAGCCACTGTTCTAAACAGTACCCGAGGATTTTTATTATTGCTATCTATTGATGTAGAATAGTATTCTGAGTGAGCTTTAAAGAGAGCTTTTTTATATTTTTAACACTCTCTGTCCATGCAATTTGAAAGACATGTAGCTTTGTTGTTCTCCATCGGTGCTCCAGTTTTCGACACTCTAATTTAAGAGCGCGAGTGTTTTCATTAAACCAGGGAGAGTTTCTATGTGCTTTGATCACTTTTGTTTTAAGGGGAGCCACTGTGTCCAGAGAATCTCCCAAGTTCACATTATAATGTGATGTTAGCTGATCTAAATTGTTTTCCATGTTTACATTTGATGTTAACTGATCTAAATGGTTTTCCACAATTACACTCGACTTACTCAAAGTATCCATAAATTTTGGAACAGAATTACAATCTAGATGTTGCACTGTCTTTGTTTTAATCTGTGAGTGCATTGGCAAGGGCAGGACTAAATCAAATGTAATTAAGTAGTGATCAGAAATGACTTCATTTAATGGAGTAATATTTAAATTTTGAATTTCAACTTTGTAAGTTATAATTAAATCTAATGTGTGGTTATGATTATGAGTTGGACCTTTGACAATCTGACAAAATCCTACTGAATTTAACAAATAATTAAAACATTTGCTAAAAGTGTCAGTTTCCACATCAATGTGTACATTAAAATCCCCCATCAGTACAACGTGATCATAATGTATAGCCAAATCAGATAAAAGGTTGCTAAATTCAGTCATGAACAATGAATATGGCCCTGGTGGTCTGTAGACTAGCACTATAATTGTGTTGGAATCTGTTTTAATATTTAAAATGAATGCCTCAAAGGATGTAAAGTTGCCTAGATTTTTAGACATGATTTGCATTTTGTTAAAATGAATTATTCCAAGGCCTCCTCCTCGACCAGAATCTCTAGACTTATGAAGGAACAAGTATCCATCTGGTGATGCCTCAGCTGGGGGAACAGTAGTACATTTACTAAGCCAGGTTTCAGTGAGAAGACACAGATCAGAAGTATTTAATTTAATATCATTTAGCAAAACAGCTTTACTGCCAAGGGAGCAAATGTTCAATAAGCAGCATTTAAAACTGCATGCTTCTTTCTGAACTGGTGATATATTTTTTGTTTTAATTTGAAGTAAATTTCTATTACAGATGTCCCTGGTGGAGGGTCTGGGTTTGCTCTGTGCTTCCACTTGCTGCTACTCCAAAGAGGTGTGGCCTGAAAGAGAGAAAGAGGGATAGATGAGGGAGAGATGCCATAACAGAAGATCAGAGATGGACTGATATCCTGACAGGGATGAGTGTTGCTTTTTTTATGAAACGGAAGGTTGAGGATGGAACAGCATACCCGCCAGGAAAGGTACTGGTTCCTTACCAGGATTGGATGTGTGCTTGGAAGAACAGAAGGTGTCTGTGGCACAGGATTAGGTGTTCCCCCAGGATACTTAGCGGCACCATCCCATTAAAGGAACTACTACATGAATACCCACATGGCAGGTTGGGAATTGTAGTGCCATGGAACATTCGTGCCCAGGTTTCTTGGGGGCCACCAGAATGAGGTACTGGGGAGCCTTGCTTGTACTTTGAGGGACTTCAACATGACCTCCAATACCGTGGCAGAAGAAGTACTCCCAGGTCCAACATAAAAGATGGGAATATCCTCCTTTAGAGTAGTTAGAGTTGGAATGATTCTCATGAGACTATTTAGAAGATGTGAAATGAGGTAACAGAAAGCCTGCTATTGTATTGTATTAACTTCCTCTTGTGTTAGGGTCAGCACCGACCCGTTTTACTTTTTAAATGCATAAAACTACTACCTAATTTTGTTTATTGCATCAAGGCTTTTTGACTTTGTCAGGAATCTGTATTTAATTAAAATAAAACAAAAAAAAACAATTGTACTAAATTATAAAATGCTCTGGTGAAAATTATTACCTTTGTGTTGGTAGGGTCAGTTTTGACCCAGTTATAATTTAAGGTTATAAAACAATAGTTAGGGTCAAAACAAAAATCATAAACACACTTTGAGGGGCTTCTCTCTTTGCCTGTGTGTCTCCTTACCTGAACAAACAAAACAAATAAACAAAGACAGACATTTTCAGACATGTAAGGCTTGCATAAGACAAATTTAGTTTAGCGTTGGTGACTTGCAGAGTACACATCTCCTGTTTGCAGCAGTCAAAAATGAGAAGAAGATTTACAGTAAGCCAAGCTCGGGATCATATCTTTTCTGAAAATGAGGCAGAGGACACAGAACAGCATAGTGATACAGATGAGCAGGTTTCCGAGGAGGAAGACATTGTAGAGTATCTACCAGAAGGCACAGACACATCTGATGAGGAGGTCACCGATGCTGAAGCTGCATTCACTCCTGCTGAAACGTTCAAATCCAAAAGTGGTAACATCTGTTGGAGCTCAGTACCTCCTGACTTACATGGCAGGGCAGCTGCTGCAAATGTCATCAAAATGAACCCTGGAATCACAAGGTTTGCTGTGACGAGAGTAAGGGACATCAAGACATGTTTTGATCTGTTTATGCCATTGCCACTAAAGAAAGTCATGATTGCTATGACAAACCTTGAAGGAAAAAAGGTTCATGGCGACATGTGGAATGACATTGATGAGGAATACCTGGATGCTTATATTGGTGTTCTTCTTCTTGCTGGTGTTTACAAATCCAGCAATGAGGCCACAGATAGTCTCTGGGATGCATCGACAGGCAGAAATATTTTACGGGCAACAATGTCACTTCAGTCATTTCGAATGATATCAAGAGTCCTTAGATTTGACAACAGAGAAACTAGAGAAAAATCTGACAAGCTTGCTCCCATCAGGGATGTCTGGGAAAGGTGGGTGCAGCTCCTTCCACTGATGTTCAACCCAGGGCCAGAGGTAACAGTAGATGAACGTTTTGTCCCTTTCCGTGGAAAATGCCCTTTCCGGCAGTACATGCCTAGTAAGCCAGGGAAATACGGCATAAAAATTTGGGCAGCCTGTGATGCAAAAACCAGCTATGCATGGAATCTGCAGATTTACACAGGCAAACATGCAAGTGGCATTCCTGAGAAAAATCAAGGAAAACGTGTAGTCCTCGATATGACTACTGGACTGCGGGGTCACAATATCACATGTGACAATTTCTTTACCAGCTATGACCTTGGACAAGAACTTCTCAGGTGGAAACTTACCATGGTGGGCACAGTAAAAAAAAAATAAACCTGAGCTGCCTGCCGAAATTTTGCAGGTGAAGGACAGGGCTCCGCTTTCTTCAAAATATGCTTTTACAGACACCACCACGGTTGTTTCATATTGTCCAAAAAAACACCGGAAGTGTGATACTTATGTCCACTTTTCACAAAGACGCAGCTGTGTCATCAGCAAGTGACAAAAAGCCCATAATTATCTTGGACTATAATAAAAACAAAGGTGGAGTGGACAACCTGGACAAGCTGACTGCCACCTACACTTGCCAGAGAATGACCAGGAAATGGCCAATGGTTGTGTTTTATAACATTCTAGATGTGTCTGCATACAATGCATTTGTGTTGTGGACCCACATTCACCTAGGGTGGAACTCAACCAGAAAAAAACAAGCAGAGAATGTTTCTTGAGGAGTTAGGAAGTTCCCTTGTCAAGGCACACATTGAGCGAAGGGAACGGGTGCCCCGGGACCCAGCCGCTGCAGCCTTGGTCAGACAGCTGCAGAGCTCACATAGCACTCCTTCCACACCATCAGCAACACAAAGAGCATCAGTGCCAGCATCCACTTCGGCCAGCACTGCCTCAACATCAACCTACACAGCCACAGCCACAACCCCACTGAGGCCACCTGATCCTAAAAGAAAGAGGTGTCAGGTCTGCCCTAGCAATAAAGACAGAAAGACAAACGTACTCTGCTTCTACTGCAAAAAATATATTTGTAAAGAACACACTAAAAGTGTCACTTTTTGCCACACATGCATCTAAATGCACATGCATGTTCTTGCACACAAAGACGTTTTTTGGAACTAGTGCCTCATTTCTATTGGTTTGATTTGCTTGATTGTTCGTTGTTTGTTTGACTTTGCAAATCCACATTTTGAGATTTACTTGTTTAGCTTTCCATTTATATTAAAGTTATTTTTGAAAATACTTTTTTGCCTTTTTCTTTGAAATAAATATATATGGGTCAAATTTGACCCGTAACACCATAGATGTTACTATAGTATTTAATATTAGAATAAAAAATATATATAACAAATTTATTTAAGAGATGTGTTCTAATACCCCTCAGTAATAGTCAGGTAACATATCAACCTTTTATTTATTTAAATAATTCTCTTGAGGTTCATTTAATCATTTTTTAAAATTGAAAACGAGAGGTATGCTGTTAAAGTAAAAGCTCATGAGGTCACAGCAAAAATATTAAAAACATTCTTTTAATGGACAAGGAAGCGTAACAAAGTAACCAAGAGGTAAGGAAAAAAATTGGATAATAAATAATTGTTTTGAGGGTAATATAGCTGATTAAAGACACGGGTCAAAACCGACCCGTTAACATAAGAGATAGTAACAGAAAGCTAACATAAGAGGAAGGTTTAAGTGGGAAGAGGATTCAGAAGTCTGTAAAGGTATTGTGTGCAATAAAACATCTTGTATTTGAACCTAGGACTGTGCAATCTAGTTGTGTCTCAGGTTGTGAGTTGCGGTTACTCCCCCTGGTAGCCACAACAAAAAAGGAGGCGGGGCCACCTAATTTTGCACTAACCCAGCAGTATATAAAACCCAACACAGCTGATGAATCGGCAGCTTTTGTATTATATTTACTGCTTTAGATTCCTGTTTTGTGATTTTGCACTTTTTTGGATTTCTGGCTTTAATACCTGGTTCTTGTTTTACGGTTCTGTTCTCTATCTTGCAGTTTAGCAGGTTTGATTGTTTAAATGGCAACACTTATTTTTGTTCTTTTTAAGGCAAGTCTTGATTATTATCGTTCTATTTGAATTTTTTAAAAAAAATTCAGATGTATAGGACTCTGTTTTGACAGAGGATTTGGACTAGAGGATTTATTTTAATGGCTTTCCCTCCTTTCCTCAAAGGGTATTTTTCAGACTTTGAGTTTAAACGCCTCAGCCCCATTTTTGAGCCTTGGCAGTATTTTGAGGTGTAAAGTACCCATGAAACGCACTGTAACCTCTAAGGTTCTTTTTATATTGTTGGACAAGTTAATTCAGTTATCAGCCTTGATTTACATACACACCCCATGACATCCCCTCATCACTCGTATCTCAAGCACACACATCAAACCAGGCAATGTGGCCACGGCTGGTGACCTTAGCTTCAAAACAGAGCAAGCATGAAAACCTTTACAGGAGCCGAGGGTCTATCGCTGCCCCTGGGCACTACACTCCAGAATACTTTAGCAAAGGATCAGAGCCACTACAAGAGCTGTGCTCCTGCTGGGACTTACCAGATAACCTTTAAAAGCGCTGCACAAATTAAACAGAGCAATAGAGGCTGGTGACCTCAGTTTCAAAACACCTTAGCATGGTCCAAAGAAAGAAACCTCTTTGTCTTTCAGCTTCCTCATCATTATCCCTGGAAAGTCTGTACAATTGTAACAGAATTAGCATGGCTCGCACTTGAACCAACATTAAAGAAATACTCCAACAAGGTCAGATCACAACCCTTGGAAGAGCTAAACAAATTACGAATCCCTTAAACAAACACAGTGGGGCAGAAGATACCAATTAACAAGGCAAGTTTTCAGTGAGAAAATATTCAGACTTTAATGAAATCATTACATATGCTTATTTGCAGAGAAACCTGGCATGAAATACTAGAAGGCAAAAATAGAAGAAAAGATACGACCTGAAAGATTCACATCAGTGTCTGTAACAGCAAGCTTTGCCTCAGTATAACCAGGAGAGAGTTGTCTGTGTAGTTTAAAAAGTCCAGCTAAGGTGTTCCTTACAAAGATACACGTGATAAAGCAGACTTGGTCTACTTGCATTTTTGTTTTGTAGCTGGCACTATGCTTTCCTCCACAACCAGCCTGCCATTTTCAATGACTCTTCATAACTCACCTTTTGTTAGCAGACACTGTGTTCTCATATTGAAATCCTGCGTCACTCCTCCATTTTGAAAGCAGGCATGTTCTCTACTCCACGTCCATCTCTTGTGGAAGAATAATTTTTGGGTAACCAGCTTTCCATCTTAAAGAAATAGCATAAAGGGTTAATTAATGTCAGAAAGCTTTGCAGGCATAACCAGATAAAGGTCAAGTAAACAACAAAATGTACTGAAAGATGACTAAGAGATGACTAAGAAGTCAGCAGATGTCCAGAATGGACAGTTGTTACATTCACAGAAATTTCAAGAGTGGTGGCTCAAAGGTATAAGAAGAACCAGAATATAACAAAATAGACTTTTATTTTATACTAGTCATTTGGGTGTAAACCAACGAACCAAATGTTTGCATTGATTGACACTGTATGTAAATTCAATAGTTTATAAAATGAACCTCTATTCTTTGTTTCTCTAATCATTCAGAAACACGCTGTAACGACTGTTTTTGAAGAATGCTCCCTTCAAGGCTTTTTGCCGAGGAGTAATTAAAAGATACAATGAACAGCTTTTCTCGTCCCTGATTACCGATTTGTCCCATTAGATGATGTTTCTTTCTTTAATAAGAGGTTAAATTTCTACCACACTCTCTCCACAGCTGTGTCATACCAATAGTTGCTTACTTTTTCACCATGGCTTGATGGCTATTTTTAGTTATTGACAGCCAAAAATTGGACACTTGAGACCTTACTCTTGGCATTGCTCTTCTGTCAACCATAAGTTACTTCAAGCTAATTATAAAGTACAAGTTAAATAACTAAGTTCCCCAAACCCCCATTTCACATTTTCACAGGCATACAGTATACTGTACACACTGGTTAGTTTATCTGAGCTTAAACATAGCAGGTGACACTTCTTCCTAACCTTTGCTGTACATTCGCACATTTCTCCCAGAGTCCTTTGTATTAGCATGTCGATTTGCATCCCAGAATTCAATGCTGTGTTAAAATACATTTTTATTCCCTTCAATTTGTTTAGCCAATGGTTCAAAAGAGTAACAGATCTCGTGGATCCCTTTTCTAAAGTTATCTCGTACTTTGCCCACACTGTCTTTTAAACGTTTACATTCCCCACTAGCCCCTTCATTCACTTGTGTTGCTCCCATGATGTCATTCTTTCATGATGTCATTGAACTACCTGGTTGTAAACACTTCTTGTTCTCAGCGTGTATTTAACTTTCTCCATACAATACTCTTGGTTAAATGCATACAAATGCATACTTGATGAAGCTGAAGATGTAGAAGTTGATAGATAGCAACAGCACACTCCCAGCAATGACTACAACACCAAAAATGTGGTGATTAATAACAATAATAATAATACATTAAATTCTTCCAAGTGTTCTTCAGACAGAGAGCAGCTGTGCTTGTGGCTGAGAAGGAAGCAATGAGTGGAGTCAGTTAGCAATTTTCTACAGTTCAGCAGCGTCAGAGCTTTGGAAAAGACTGACAGATATGTAACTCCTGTGTTTTTTCCTGAGATCCCCTTCTTTGATCTCTTTACTTTGCTCCTGGAGGCACATGCAAATCTCGGTAATATAACTTGGTAATATTTGAATAAATTACCTATTTCTAAGGCTCAGATAAAAAGAGGTGCAGAAATGACAGCTGAGCACTGATTTAGATGGATCGAGTGTCTACTGAACAGTTCTAAATGATCCAAATGGATATCAAGGATATGCTAGATAGTTCGGTGGACGTGACTGTGTGAGATTAATCAACTCTTATCTCTAAAATACCCCAAACAGTTGAGAGAGACTATACAATGCTAAATCAGCCGAAAAGCACCAGGAAATTCCCCAAAAGAACCTGAACATTGCTGCTGGGGGTATGGACTGACCAATTCAATTTAAGGTCACCACCATCAAAAATATATCTAAAAGAGATGAGATATGAAGTACATTCAACAGTGCAAGAAGTTGCACCACACACTAAAGGTAAATGCAGCTCATACTCACACCAGGAAACCAGTGCTGAGTGACCAGAGAGATTTGGTAGGTTCAGACTAGTAATCTAAAACCTGGCAGGTTACAACCAGGATTGGTGCAACTAGAATATGATGGGCCTCTGCTTTCTGGTCCATAAGAGTAGTGTTAACAGGTGTGAGTTACATAAGTTTATCAGTTTCTAGTAATTCTGGTGATGTGGTCAGGCATTTTCTGAAGTAGCAAGTGACAAGGTCCACCCATCCATCCATTCATTCACTTCCTAATCTGCTTCTTTAACTCAGACTCGCAGAGAGGCTGTACCTACCCTGGCAGCATTGGTCACAATGAGAGAACCAATGCTGGATGGGTTGTCAATGACTCATAAGGTGTGATTCTCACCCGAATCCTGACTAACTTAGAGCTGTTGGACTGTAGGTGATCTCGAGGTGATGATGTGATGGCCTTGGTGAGGATACTGTGCAGTTTTATAAATGTGAATCTGGTCCCCGTCTGGATGACTCTGAATTTCACACACATGAGGACTAATATTTTTGCAGCCAACTGTAGTCTACAGAGGTTTTCTATGTAGGTCTCAACTGTAGCTATCCTGTCCAAGGGAAATGTAAAATTAGGCAAAGAATTTGGTGGATTCTCAAGAGCTTCCTAGACTGTGGAAGAGACAATTCACTTTCAGATTTCAGAAGATGTGAGTTTAGTATCAAAGGAGAGAGCTAAAGCAAAGCTACAGTGTTCTGGGTTCAAATCCTGGCCCGGTGATATTTAATTTCTCTACTGTGACTCAGTGGCTTTTTTATTAGATAGTCTGATTACCCTTCCACATGCTAAAGTCAAGTTTGGTGGGTGATTTGGCTCAGCTAGTCAGTATAAGTGTGATAGAGGTTGACAGATGAGATTAGACAGGAGTCCCCTTGGACTATGATGTTTGCTGATGACATTGTGATCTGTAACGATAGTAGAGAGCAGGTGGAGGAGACCCTGAAGAGGTGGAGATATGCTCTAGAAAGAGAGGAATGAAGGTCAGTAGGAACAAGAAAGAATACATGTGTGTGAATGAGAGGGAGGTCAGTGAAGTGGTGAGGATGCAGGGAGTAGAACTGGCGAAGGTGGATGAGTTTAAATACTTGGGATCAACAGTACAGAGTAATGGGGAGTGTGGAAGAGAGGTGAAGAAGAGAGAGTAGATAGGGTGGAATGGGTGGAGAAGAGTGTCAGGAGTGATTTGTGACAAACGGGTATCAGCAAGAGTGAAAGAGAAGATCTACAGGACAGTAGTGAGACCAGCTATGTTATATGGGTTGGAGACGGTGGCACTGACCAGAAAACAGGAGACAGAGCTGGAGGTGGCAGAGTTAAAGATGTTAAGATTTGCACTGAGTGTGACAAGGATGGACAGGATTAGAAATGAGTACATTAGAGGGTCAGATTAGGTTGGACTGTTGGGAGACAAAGTCACAGAGGCGAGATTGCGTTGGTTTGGACATGTGTAGAGGAGAGATGCTAGGTATATTGGGAGAAGAATGCTAAGGATAGAGCTGCCAGGCAAGAGAAAAAAAAGAAGGCCTAAGAGAAGGTTTAGGAATGTGGTAAGAGAGGACCGGCAAGTGATGGGTGTGACAGAGCAAGATGTAGCAGACAGAAAGATATGGAACATGATGAGCCGCTGTGGCGAAAGAAGAAGACAACAAGTCAGTACGAGTGTACCCTGCAATAGACTGTTACCAGTCCAGGATAGGCTCCAGTTCCATTGACCCTGTCCAGTAACACAGATGGATGAATTGGACATTTTGTGTGTGCATTTTGCACCTTTTACTGAGCCTTACAATCAAATCATCCACTCACTGATTATCTGTAATCTCTTTCTGCTGGCCAGGGCTAAATTGGAGAATGGAAATGTTTAAACACAACTTCATTCACCTACCCATCCATAACCCCTTACTTGGCAACAGGGACTTAGATCCAGTTCCAGCAGTGTCGAGGTGTAAGGCAGGATCTAACCTTAGTGGCCATCTTCATCCATACCGGGCCTGTTTACTCATCATATGTTTGGGATAAATTAAGGAGTGCATGAGAAACACTCATGCACACCCAGGGAGCACACACAACTGAACTTGGGTTCCTAAAGACCTGACCACTTTACTCACATGACAAACACATGTATTTAGTTAGAGCACCTATGACAGCCAGAAGACACCAAGAGGCAACGCACCTGATCGGTCCACCCGATCCAAGATCTCCAGGCTATATACTCAAGCACCTACCCTCAGTCTGCAGATGTGCTTATTTGACCTGCTCTTTCAGCAGTAAAATGTGTAAATTGCGTCATTAACCATGAAACAGCTCCTCTGAGTGAAATCAGATGAATTTTAAATAAGGGTAAAGGTAAAGCTTGTGAAAGGGTAAGTGGAGCCACGTCGACAATGGCGGGTGCCCCAGGGCACTATTAAATGCCTTCAGTTTGGCATGGGCTTGTGCTGAATCACAGGGCAGGATCATTGTCAGCTTTTAATTGTTACTTGGTGAACACAAAGCACTGTGGGAATATTTAAGGTCATATGGCCTCTTATAATATGAAGGCTGTAGCTGTGGCATCAGAGGGCAAATGGGAGGCAGTGTTTATGTATGGGCTACACTAGCTTGTGCCCCCCACATTTGTCCCCTGCTTCTGTGGTCCAGCCTGTGTTATTGGTCTGACTGGAGTGTTATTCATGTATATTTTTGTTGTTTTAAAGTTTTTATCTACTGCAATTAATTTTTTTGTTTTTGTTTTGATTTTATTTTACAAAATTACGGTTATCTTTAATAATGTTTTGTAAGGTCAGGTATGTGGCACTTAACATCCACAATATATTCTGTGAAATACGACATTATACAGTTTAGACATTGTGCAAACAGCATACTACATGAAGTACTATATGGGATACTGTAGTGTACTTGTTTTGACTTAATACACCAAGGTAATGCTACAGCGCTCCCAAGATGTACGATTTGACAGACTGGGTGCTGCTGTCTATGAGTCGAAGCATACACTCCTATACAGTGTAAGAAGAATGAGTCGGAGACATCATAAAGATTTGGGGCAGCCACCCGTATAATTGTATGCAAAAGTCGGTTTTGAATAGCACGATGTGCTTAGTTCAGAGTCCAGAACAGAACTGCCTGTACTGAGGCAAGGGCAGTTTTAAAGGCCTGGAAGGGAAATGATGTCGTTTCTGCAGGAACTGGGAGTGGCGTCCTCATGCCCGGAAGTGACGTCATCCTTGGGGCCGGCAACAGGCGTGATTTCCCAGGAAAGTTCTGCAAGGGAGTGAGAGAGATAGTCAGTACACTCCGCCAACCCCTGGCCTGGCGTAGAATTACTAGTGTTTAGGCCCTTCAGCTGTTTCCCATACGCACGTGTGTGACAACAGTAAACCTTTTTATTTGTTAGTAGGAAAAAGTTTACATTAAAATAATGATAGAAAGTACAGCACAGTATTGGAAGTACAATCATTTTTGTATACACGTGTTGCATTCACTATATCCATTGACGTCCTCTACATCCCATTCTCTGATCGGGATTTCTGAACACTGTTATAACCTTGTGAGACCATGGACAATATGTGGTCAGACGTTGTCTGAAGGGACATTATGTGGCACATAGTTCATTCATACTCATTTCTGTCTTTTCCTTGCATTCCTTGTGTTTCGTGAGGGAGTGAGTGAGTCTGAGGAGTGGATCCTTAATTTGTTCCCTGATTGCATTGTTACTATTTGATTTTTCCTTATCTTTAATTTATTTTCTGATCTTGGTTTTGCTAGATTTCGTATTGGGGCTTATTTGATTTGGATGGCTTTTTCTTTGTTTTTTTCACCTTTTTGTGCTTCTTTTGTGACCTTTAAATAAATGTATTTACTTGGAAAGATTCTACTTTGGCCTTGTTCTTCCAAGCCAGAGGTTTTCACCATTCTGCTCCCTTGATATATTTTGGGACATTTATTCAAGTTATTTCTAAACTTTTAAAATCAGGGCCCCATTTTAGGCCTGTGTAGGCTCAAGCCTGCCTGTGGAGGTTATGGGCTGGCTGCCTGGGGTGAGGCCTGGTTTTGGGTCTTTTGAGGCCTGTTTATTATTGGGAATGCATGCAAATCTTAACTCACACTCCTGTGGTTTACTGTCATGTTGAAGAGCCCTAGCCAAGGTTCAAATATATGTTTTATGTTTCTTTTGTTAATTTTTGATTCTTTGATCCATATTTTGTCAGTGTTTCTTTTGTTGATTATGTATGTTATTTTTTGTTTTTGTTTGATTTTGTGCCAGTGTGAAGTTCCATGTGCTTAGTGGGTGGTTCCCCTAAAATGTGGAGCCACCTGCCAGTCACTGCCATTTTGAATGTTCCTGGTATTGGTGAGTTTACTTGTGCTTTTATGATTTTCAGGTTATTGACTTTCTGATTTCTGAAATGTTCCTTTTTGAGTATGTCTGGACTCTGTGTTGGGACTTTCCTCGCTCAGATTGCTTTGTGTTTCAGGCAACTCCTTTTTACCTTTTGTGCTCTCCAGAGCTGTTTTTGTTTTTGTTACAGGGCATTTTGTAAAATAAATCTTTTTTTTTGTAAAGATTCTGTTTATGCTCTTATACTATCCAGGGCTTGGCAGTATACCCTCCTCTAGTGGACATGTTCAGAAGTGTGTTTGGAACTCTTTAGTGCCTGGGACTCCTAGTCAATGACAGATACTCAGTGCCAGTATTGCATGATATGCCGTTACTAAAAAAGTACCAAAAACAAACTTTTTAAAACAGTACTGTGCCATCATTATGATGTTTTCGTTACTATGATTAAAAGGTTGTGTACAATGACCATACGCTTGTCATGTATCAATACGATTGGAACTCCAGTTGTAACTGCCACTCACTGTTACCTGTAATATACATATGTCATCACATTCTTGCTCAAGACCCCACTCTTCAAAACATTATTTTTCTGTTAGCGTAACAGAAATTCCGAGGGGGACTCCGGCAGAGCAGGGAGGCGTGTGTGTGCAGTGGAGAAGGGAGATGCAGGAGTGTACAGAGTGTATCAAACACTACTCCGTGCCATGATGGGGCCTTTTCTCTCTCCCTGTAATATACAGTATTAATTAGTTTTGTTAAAAGTTTAGTGAAGGTACTCACTGGGAAAGTTGCTGTATACCCTGAATCCCACCTTCACTTTTAATACAGCCTAGAGTCATCAGCATCTCCTAATGGTAAATTGTGTTGTGTTTTGAGGTTTTTCAGGGTGTTCTTCTCACTAATCTTTACGATGGGAAGTGCCGATGTGCTGCATGTTGATTAGTACATGCAAGTAAGAATTTCACTGCACTCCGTACATGTGACAGCCATGAGCCTCTACACTTATAACACAAGTCCAACAACTAGAGCTCACTGGCACCACCAGGTGGCCAAAAGTGGACACTTTGCTTTGCGCCAATACCAGTTCAGAAGGCCAAGGCCCAGTAAAATAAAAACATTCATTTTATGGATTGCCTTTGAAACATTCTATTGGATTTGCTGTGTTATTCTAATTTGACCAAGTTGTATTCTCTTGTTTCTAAATAAAAAAGAAGTATGTTTAAAAATCCACATATAAATAAATAAGTGAATAAAATTTTACTGAAATCAAATGTTTTTTGTTCTTTCAAATAGTAACAGATTACCTAACTCAAACGAGTCCAATTTAAGAGCCTATCTTGGCCTCCACCTCCAAAGCACCCCCATGCTGACATTGACAGGGTATGACAATGAAATAGCATCCATAAAAAATGTGATCAAATTATATTTATATAGCACTTTTTATATAGCACTTTTGTGAAAGGTGCTCTATAAAGAAACTATCAGGCACTACATTAAATCTGAAGCGACCCTCTCCTGGTTATGCAGCAGGTGTGCAGGATGGTGGGCTCAAAAGTGTGGTCTGAAGGCAATTCAGTCACTTGATGTTGCGTGAGCTAAACCGTGATGAGCTTTAGTGGGTGTTAGTACAGTGGAACACCTCCACGTTTCTTTGCCGTGAGTATACAGTACAGTATGTTCAGTGAGGTAAAGCCGACTGGGCTTAGAAGGAGAACACCTTTATCAAACCTTCTGTGTAATGGCACCAAACCGTAAAGAACGTTTACTCTGCAGCTCTCCCACAATCTTTCATCTACGGTTTTGCACCATCAGGTTCTGAAGTTCAGGGCCACGATTCTTATAGCTAGGTCTCGCCGTCAGAGGTCATCAAATGACAAAGTCACAGCAGTACAATGAAGTGGGATCCTGCTGTGTTTGTTGCCTTAGTATTATCAGGCCTAGAAGTGAGCCATCAACACAGTTAGTAGATGATCACAGATCCAGCATTTCAGTTTTCATCAGACTACCACAAAAACACAACAAAATATGGGAAACCTGAGCATCAAGATCTGATCATGGCCCCTAGGAACCAGAATCATCTCTTGTGTGGTGATGGCACACACACTTGAATCATACATTTCTTCCTTTTCATCACTGCTGCCAATTCAGTATTTTACAGAAAGACTTGCTTTATTTAAACCAACATGGACAATGCCACCCTGGATTAAGTATAGCAATCATTTGCTTGCTTGAAGTGCTCTGTGTTCCCCCCACTGTAGCACTGACCAGAACCAACAACCTTTAAAAGGTCCACGAATGATCCTTCTCTGTGATTCTAAATGCAGTGTGCCAGCCTAAATGCACCCATAGACATTCCCTGTACTCACTGCATCTGGCCTGAAGTCTACAAGTCCCAGGATTATCTATTACTCATAAACATGGAAGGGCTGGCACCACCGCTTTTGGATGTGCATGTGCCAATTCCCATAACCCCAAGAACAACATTTCCTTGAAATGCATTATGGCAAATATCCAAAGACACTGATTTGAACCAGATTGGGTGACTTTTACTTGGCACTCTCACTCTTTTGTGGGTCTGAATGTCTCAGAATCCATAAGAAGAACATGACAAGTGAAAATGTGAAGAACAAACTCAGACATCACTTCCAAATCTGGACCAAAATGTGCCAGGATCTGCCAATATCTAAACTCTTAACATGAATAGCACCACCCAATTGGAGGTCAGGGGTATGCGCCTTTGGAGGACCCCACACCACTCCATTTTAGCATGAATATTGAAATTGACATTTCCCTCTACGCCCCTTAGAAATGCTCAATGAGGCGCAGCTCTCCCTATGCCTAAATGCTTCACCTCCCCATGAAGGGCATCCCACTTCTTTGAGTACTAACATGCCAGGTCACAGCACCCCTTAAAGAAGAGCTCCCCTTCGACTGCTCATTAAGCGCTCCCTGGTGTGCAATGTGCCCCAATATAAACAGCCCTTATAATGTCCCAAGTACAGAAGCCTCTCCCTTCATTTTGAGACTCAGAATGGTAAGGTGAGCATGTCCTTTGAAGGAACTTCCATGTAGAATATGCCAGTCTCAGTTTGGACTCAAATGTGCCACATCTAGATGCCTCTCACATCCAGTGTAGTATCCTGTCACTGAGGGGGCATAGGGGAGTCGCAGATCAGGGCCTTGGGGTTAAAGCCACCAGTTCCTCTAGTCACATAAGCAGGACTGAGACCTGCAAACCTGGCTCTCTTAGTACCCGTGTGTGCCACCCATAAAATACCCCCCTTGAAATACTCCCAGAAAAGTCCCAGTATCTGAGAACAGGGAAACCCCAATGGAAATCTCCATGAAGGCCACAAACTAACAACTTTAAGTCTGAATGAGCTCAGTCCCAGAACCAACTAAGAACTATAATGATTGATACTTTTCATTTAATCTTTAAGAGATTTCCTAAAGAGTTTTGAGTATGTGACTATTTTGGGGTTGTTATGATGCAAAGTCCCAGGGTGTGAAACCTTTCAAAACACCATGAAAAGCAGGCCTCAATCCCACAAGCCTGACAAGGAAAATGCACACAGCAAAGAGCTTTGTTTCCACCTGAGTGCACGTGTGTCACTTTCAACGTTCAAAGAGCTTTTTTGTGAAGTCCAAAACATTCTCAAAATTCCCCACAAGGGAGGGGATCACCATCAACCTCTGGTTGGTATAGAGCAATGCTTTTCAAAAGCAGGATTTATCAAAATAAATAGGAATATACAACAAAAAGAACAGAGGAGCAAAATAAAAAAAAATCAAAAAGGACTTTTCTAAAAAGATATCAAAGGTGAACAATATCCAAATCAAAATCCTCAAGAATAATACAAGAAATAGTAGCAAAATGTCAAGATCCAGAACCAAACAATTAAAGAAAATCATAATACTCATTACAGAGATCCACCATGGAGCATTCATGATGAACCACAGTGGACTTCAATTCCCAGTCTGCTTTTATAGGCCTGGGGGCGGTCTTAACAGACATGGACAGGTGGCCCTGCCTCCAGAGGATCAACCCACAAAATACAAATAACATGAGATAATTCCAAAGCACACATAGATACTAAATAGTAACCAAATAGAATAAAAACCACAGATAATACATAATTAATTAAATAATTAATGCAACACAATATGATAGAAAACAATGAAAGATAATCAACAAAGAAGACAAAAAAACACTTTAAAAATGGAACCCTGGCTTGACACATAACACCTAACCTCAACCCAGGCAGCCTGACCTAAAAACTCTATTGACTGGCTTGGGCCTACACTGGCCTGAAAGGGTTTTTGATGTCAAAAGTTTAAAAAATGTCTTTACAGTCCAAAAAGGATCATCTTAGATGATCCTCAAGGGAGAGAAAAAAACTGATAAAACTGTGGCTTGAAGAGATTTCACCAAAAGAAACTTTATAAATGAGAGTATTTATTTACAACAGAAAATATCACGAAAAATCTTTAAAAAAAATAAAAGGAGTTGCCTGAAAAAGAAAAAGATGCAAAAACAGTAAATTCAACAAAAAGCAATACTTACAAATGACTTCTGTAAACGTCATTGGCACCACTGCTTAAATCCTCTTGCCTCTCTCTGAGATAGCAGAAGGAGGTCTCAGGAGTGGTGTTGTCAGGATGGTTCTTTAGGTACTTTTTCTTTTTTGCGAATTTTTCAATACTGTTCTTTGATTTCTATCATTTCTGACAGTATTTTTCTGCTCATTTACTATCTGTCAATTTTATTCTTTTTAGTTATTATTTAGTTTCTATGTATGTTGTCATGTTCTCTGATGTTCCTTACATTTTGTGAGTGGATCCCTATGTGGCAGGCACACACCATCACAGTTAAGGGACCTCCCCCCGCCTTATAAAGGCAGGCTGGGAATATAAATCCATTTGTAGTTTACTCAGTGTTGGTAGACTTGTAAATACAGCAGCTGCTCCAGATTCGTGAGTTTCATATTCACAGTTTTGGTTAATCGCGAGTTCACCATGGATAATTAAATGGGAATATTTCTGGAGCTTTTCTAAAAAACTTGCAGACTATGCAAAAGCCAAAAATATCTAAACATTACTGTAAGTAATTTGTATAACATTAAATTATATAATATATAAGTATGAGTGTTATTAATATTTGTTAGTTTAAGTGCATATTATATCATTAATATTTTCAGTAAATAGAGTTAAAGATGCTAAGATTTGCACTGGGTGTGACGAGGATGGATAGGATTAGAAAGGAGTACATTAGAGGGTCAGCTCAAGTTGGACGGTTGGGAGACAAAGTCAGAGAGGCGAGACTGTGTTGGTTTGGACATGTGCAGAGGAGAGATAAAAGAGCTAAGGATAGAGCTGCCAGGGAAGAGGAAAAGAGGAAGGCCGAAGTGAAGGTTTATGGATGTGAAGAGAGAGGACATGAAGGTGATGGGTGTAACAGAGCAAGATGCAGAGGACAGGAAGATATGGAAAAGATGATCCGCTGTGGCGACCCTAAATGGGAGCAGCTGAAAGAATGAGTAAGGCCCAGTATCCTCAAATGCAGTGGTTCTCAGCCTTTTTGGTCTTGCTACCCAGTTGTATCTCTTTTTGTTCAGTAATGACCCTTTATTAGCAGTAATTTTAATGTAAATAATAATTTCCCCTGAAAGACAGACTTTAACAAATAATAATAAAGACATATTTAGACTTAAAATACAATGTACATAACAAATGAAATTCACATGGTTTTGCATTTCGCTTAGCAGTTGCTCCAAGTCTACTGCATTTCGATTCAAGACCACACATTAATCATTTCAGTACTGAATGGATTTAAATGACCAATCACCATCAAAGGAGGGGCAGGGCGCGTCAACAGTAAGTAGTGTACCTATCAAGAGTGTGTTAGCCCAGTGCTAAAGAGGGGAAATGGACAATTGGTAAGGCCTACAATGCATCATTTCATGGAAAACATGAAAGCTGGCGATTTCATTCTCTTCCATGTTAACTGGTTTCTGGAAACGGCTGGCGTAAGAGAAGCAGCCACTTGAGAAGAATTTCCAACTGTAACAGTACACATTCAAGAGGTAATGTCCCGAAGAGCTACAGTATACGGTTATCCCCATCAACCGGGGCACATTTAATTTACATTTAGATATTTAACGCAATCAATGGTCAGATGTTTGTGTATTACATTCTAAACTAATTTGAGAATAGTGTGCCGTATTGAAAGAGAATCAATCATTTGGTTGGTATAGTTTTAATTATGACACAAAAAAAAAGTTCCAGAATAAAATGCGTTCATATGCATTGTACCACAGCATAGTTAACGTGTTGAATTGCATTTAACTTTGGCACAAAAAATCTTCCATAGTTGCACACCAAGTAACTCTATACTTCCAAAAATCTTGTATGTTCATTAAATGTTCCTATGAGTTTTGTGCTCAACCTTGTTAGGTTGATAAAGAGAACTTTGATACTTCGAGGACGTTTGAGGAACTTGTGCCTGTTTGTTGGCTTTCTTAGGGTATACTCACACTAGGCCTGTTTGTTCCGTACCGTCCCCCCCCTCCCTACTCATCACTTGCCCAAACTCACACTGCGCTTAACGTTCTGGGGCCCAACCACACTGTCATCACGACCGTGTGATTTGTGTAAAGACAAAACAAGATCCGAACATGGTGTGACAGCATGCATGTTAAAATGATTTTACTTATTTTGTGGTTGTTTTGGAGGGCAGGGTAACACTCTACCCTCTTACAGATTTATTGAGTGTGCAGCGCAGCATTTTGCTATTAATTGTGCTGCTTGTATAAAAAGATTTTTATGTCGACAAATGATGCTAAGGGAGGAATTTGCAGCTTTTCTAGCAAACTACATTGCATGTTCATCTGTTTTTAACTCAAACGGGATCGAACAAAATGAGAATTGCACTATTTGACTCATCGTATCACTGATGTCATGTCTGTGTTCTGTGCTCGGGCACGTTTAGCGACCACACTGTTCCCGAATGCTACTGAACTGTGCTCGGGCCCACCTCTTCCAAGTGGCCTGGCATGGAGAGATTACACTAGTCAATCAAACTAAACTTTGTGGGGTCACATACAGACAAATGTGCTCGGGCGCAGAACGAAGTGCCAGTGTGAGTACACCCTTAAAGAACAAGTCATCATCAGCTCGTCATTAGGCTTCAGTCACTCATTTCAATTCCCCAGTATGCAGGAGCAAAATATCCTTTTGACTGCATGCAGAACTAAAATCTGCAAACAGCAGCCCCCTAAGACATTAACGAGATGGCAGGTTTTATCTTTTTAAGCTTAACCTGAGGACCCTCGTAAGCCATCCAATGGCCCAAATTGAGGTTGATGAAAACCAGTCTCATTGAAACATGTTACACATAAATAACGTTTTATTAATAAAATAACAGTGGGAGGTCAAGCTTTTAGTTACAGGGCCCCCTAAACTGTTGAATGGTCTGCCTGCTACTATAAGAGATGCCCCTTCGGTCTCAGCTTTTAAATCCCAGCTGAAGACTCGCTACTTCAGTTTAGCATACCATGACTAGAGCTGCTGATTAACTGTACATACTGCATCTCTGTTGTTAGTCATTAGCAGTAAAACAGAAGTAACATGATAGTTATAATTTGATACTAACCCTCACCTATTCTGTTTCTCTTGTCGATACTGAAATGTGGCACTTGGTACCACGGCCCACCTGACAAGTTGTTTTGCCTGCCTAAGGTAAAGTCATCCCTGATGGAGGATCGCAGAAATCGTGGGGTAGGGGGGTTCTTTCATCGGATTGGCTGGCTCAGCGCTGTTTCAGCTGTGGAATGGTCATCTACTGTTAAATTCTGCTCCGTACTTGTAAAATTTTTATTTTTATACTATATTGAGAATTTGTTCTGTTTTGTGTATTGTATTGTATTGACCCACTTTTTTTTGACACCCACTGAATGCCCAACCTACCTGGAAAGGGGTCTCTCTTTGAATTGCCTTTCCCAAGGTCTCTTCCATTTTTTCCCTACAAGGGTTTTTTTTGGGAGTTTTTCCTTGACATCTTATAGACTCAAGGCTAGGGGTGGTTGTGAAAAGGCAGGGCCTGTTAAAGCCCATTGCGGCACATCTTGTGTGATTTTGGGCTATACAAAAATAAATTGTATTGTATTGTATTATATAAATGGCACAAGCATCACAAGATCATGCCAAATCTGTAAAATGTGGGGCATCTGTTGGTGAAGAAAGATTCACGGATCTTGATCTTGACGATGCTGTGATCTTCACAGAGTCAATGGAGGCTCTGATCGGGGCGCTCGAGGGACTGAGCGAGGAGCCTGAGTGTCTGAGCTTCCTGGATAAAAACCAAGATCCAGGCCTTTAATGACCTCTTGGGCGCAGCAATCAGCCGTGTGTCTGTCTGCGGAGAGAGTGTCAACCTCGTCGAGAGGTTTACTTATCTTGGCAGTGACATCCATGTCTCTGGTGACTCTTCCTATGAAGTCAGTAGATGGATTGGGAGAGCATGGGGGGTCATAATGTCGTTGGAACAGGGTATGTGGCACTCCCAATATCTATTCAAAAGGATGAAGGTCGAAGTCTTTAGAGTCCTGGTGCTTCCTGTCTTGCTATATGGTTGCGAGACATGGACACTATCTAGTGACCTGAGACAAGGACTGGACTCCTTTGCTACTGTGTCTCTGCAGAGAATCCTTGGGTACCGTTGTTTTGAATTTCTTTTGAATGAGTGGTTGCTCATGGAGTCTCGAATGAGGCACATTACCTGCATTGTGAGGGAGCGTCAGTTACGGCACTACGGTCATTTGGTGGGATTTCCTGAGGGTGATCCAGCTCGTAAGATCCTCATTGTTGGAGACCCGAGTGGCTGGACCAGGCCAAGGGGTCTCCCACGTAACACCTGGCTGCGGCAGATAGAAGGTCATTTCTAGAGGGTGGGACGGGACTGCATTTCTGCCTGGGAGGGGTTGCCAACCAGGATCCTGAGCTGTTTTGTTGGGTGGTGGGTGCAGCAGCACACTATACCAGTGCATGCTCCCCAACTTGACTACACCTAATGCCAAATCTAAGCAGCTCATCCAGACAAATACCCGCTTGAATGTTCAATTGGACTGGAATGTGACATGGGGATCAAAATGATTGGGTGGGACACCACAATGGTAGTTTGATCATTTAAATCTTTCTTCAGCCAGCCATTTAGCAGCAGAACCACAGTCATCCAGTCTGTATCTTCAAAACAGAAGAGTGCTGTGTGATGGTGCATGCCATGAAGGGGCTTTATGAGATTAAATTAAAGAAAGGCATTTAAACTTATTTTTAGGGTAACATGCCCTCATCCAGTCCTAACTGATGTGTGCCATTCTCTCTTCTATTTGCCACAGGTGCCAAGGGTGTGTGGTTTTTCAAATGTGTGAAATCGAAAATGAACTCCGCTGGTCACCACAGAGATGGTGGGTTAAGGAGCGCACTCCGGCGATGATAAAGTTCCAGCCAGGAGTTAATCAGTTCAACACATGAAAGCCAAAAATGTGCAAGGCAGCCTGTCAGTAGCTGGTGTGCTCAGGAATCGGGCCACCACTCTCTGTCTCTCACTCCCTTCGTTCCTTCTCTGCCCTTAGCAAACTGACCTCCATATTTAGGTTACATGGGCACGAAGAAGGGGCTGTCCTATCTTGCCCTCTGTCCGTCCATCCCCCTGAAACTCCGCCCTCCCCCGTCAACCTTATCTCCCTCCTGCTCCTGCCTTTACACTTTGAAGCGCTGTTTTTTAACAAATGAATTATTGACTTAAACTGGCCCAATTAATCAAAGTATAATGGGATCGCGGGACATTAGCGGCTCGTGCATCAAACCGGATGATGAGAGCTGTCGGAGCTGAAAAATGAGGCCGTATAATCACACCCAGATTAATAGCAACATGCTTTCAATCATGACGACTCCGGGAGGGGGCAGAGTGCACCCATCTGCTGTTAAAAGGGGCGAGTGAGGGGGGGGGGACGGACGGCGGAGGAGCATTCCATTTTTTTTTTAGACTTGCTGCGCTCCCAGCCTTTGAGATAACAAGTCGCTGGAGGGAAGCTGGGGTCTTGCATGCTGTGCTACTGTGTGGAATGGCCAGCCTGCTGTGGTCATGACCTGGCTTGAAAATTCAAAAACGTTGGAGTGTTTTTGGCAGATGGCATTCCTGTAGTGTCTTGATTAGGAACTACCGGGCTGGGGAAGTTGTGATGAAGTGCCGGAAGCAAAATAATACTGACTGTGAGGACAGAATATAAACCAGAGTGAGCATAAGCATTTCATTCATGGGCAGCACCTACTGCCCACTTGGTCCTAAACCGATTCCACATTTTCTGGCCCAGTTTATATGTGGGCTGACTCCACTAACAATCTGGTCATTCACATGTAAAATGAACTCACCCAAGGAAAAATTATAAAAAAGGAACTGGGCTTAACTAGAGGACAGTGGAGTCATGTGAGTGGAGTTACTGTATGTGAGACACTGATCTGGAAATGGGCACATTTAGATGCGTGAGATGCCACCCACAATTTGGAAATGGAAGTCGCATGCCCAATTGCAGAAATATTTTGATGGGTTTAGTCAAATGACAATTTACAACAATGTGGTGCCACCTTCCTATGTAAAAAAGTAGGTTCACCCATGTCCAAGTGTGCAGAGTGCACAGGCACATTTAAAACGCAGTTTGGTTCACCTAGTGGAACATTCACATCATGGTGATGCCACGTATTTTAATTAAATTGGGCTTATCCATGTAATAATAAGCTTATATACCAGTGTGATGCCACCCTCACAATTACAATCAGGCTCACCCTTTTGAAAATATAATTCAGTCTGATGTCACACTGCCATTTCAGGTTGGAATTTACTGTCAGATACACAGAACAGAGTGATATTCCAACTACAATGAAACATGTGGAATAGAATTTGCAAATTTAAGAATGTATACCAGTGTGATTCCATCCTCCCGATCACAATTGAGCTCACCTATAGTAAGAGGTACACCAGTCTGATGTCACACTGCCGTTACAAGTTGAAATTCACTGTCACATATACAGAATAGAGTAATATTCTTAATTGCATGTCTGACCAAGATGAAACATGTGCAGTAGAAATTGGTTCACAAATTTAAGAATGTATGCCAGTGTGATGCCACTGTCCATTTACTATAAAGGTTTGAGAATTTTACACCACACTGCGTTTAGAACTGGATTCACTCCATTAAAATGTGCACCAGTGTGATGCCACACTCCCATTTACAGTAGACTTAGGTTTACCCGCCTTGGATCTTTCATATTTTTATAAAATCAGACTTATGCATGCCAGTGTGATGTCATCTTATGCAGAACTGGATTCACTCATGTGAAAGTGCACACCAATCTGACATCCACTTCCAGTGGAATTTAGCTAACCCCTTTACACATTTCAGATCAGTGAGAGGTCACATCTCTCTATATATATAAAATCCAACGTCTGTCTATCTGTTTGTCTGTCTGCTTTTCATGAGAGAAATACTTAACAGAATTAGATTGTTTTTTTTTCTTTAATTTGCTTGAACATTCTGGTTGATTTTGCGACTTCTTTCATCACGCTAAGTATCATAGTTTGCTTGTGGTATCAATTTATTTGCGCAAATCCAAGAGACACAGTGGACCGAGGGAAGGAGGGCAGGGCCCTCCTCACTCACGAGCCAGGATCGGGGCATGTTACTTACGTAAGCTTAGCTAGCGAATGAGAGAACTACTTAACGATTTAAATCGGGTTTTATTCTATAATTTGCTTTAACATTCCGGTTGATTTTGTGACTTCTTTCATCATTCTAAGAATCATAGTTCGCTTGCGGCACTGATTTCTAAACACCAATTCCAGACAGAGGCTGCGGGCCGAGGGGAGGGGGAAGCGTGACGTCAGGAGTAGGGAGGCGGGCAGGGCCCTCCTCACACACGTGCCAGCCTCCGTTCGAGTCGCTCTACCTCTGAATTTTGAAGACTTGCCTCCACTTTGTTAGAGATACCTGTTTGTTTATTGAATTTTAAAGTTTGTTTTGTTTCACTATTATGTGGGTGGAGCCACCAGGGACAACTAGTTCTTTTATATAATTAAGATTGTCCCCTCATAATCACCCATTTCAGAATTTACACCAGTCTGATGCCCCTCTCCCATTTACTATGAAACTGCTTTGCTTAGGTGAGAATTTACACCTGTGCAATGCCGTCCTCTTATTTAGAACTGGACTCATGCTTATTAGGACATTAACACCACACTCTCATTAGCAGTTTACAACTGAGGCCAGCATGGCATCATACACCTGTTCAGATCAACTTAGCATTTAAGGGACCTCAGCTTAAATGACTTCATGGACATTTGGGGCCCTGCAGGTAACATTTGCCAAGTCTGATTTTGGCCTCACTTGCAGGAACACTGCCCCCTGCTGCCACTTGAAACTGACCACTCCCTATTTTATACAGAGCTCACCATCACAGGGCACTTCATAAAGCAAGCACAAGTCCAATTTCAAGTAGGAGGATGTGACCCACACTTAAAGATGCCAGAGCATATCATATCCCCCTCACTCACTGGACTTTGCGCAACTTGTGCTCGGCCCCCATTACTTTAAGGGCACAACCTTAATGTCCTGCCTCAAATGTCTTGATACTCTCCATCATTTTCTGTAACATTGTGCATTTTTCTTTCAGCCGTAGCAGGTGTGTGTTCCATGAATTTGTTTATTTTGTTAGGCTAATTAAACGTTTACACTCGAGTGCATTGATGAGCCTTGTTTATGTCATTGTAGGTGTCAGCTTCATATTATTAATCTCTTCTGTGTTGTTCCTAAAGGACATTATGGCTTAAGTATGATTAACTGGAGTTATACATTTTAAACACCAGCAGACCCTTTCCCTGAATAAGATCCTTAAGACATCGGTTTGACTGTATGGTAGATTTTAGTTTGCCCAAGTGACACCAAATACCTGGAAATGATTAATTCAACCCCAAATAGAAGCTGTCGTGGATAGCCGGTCAGGATGCCTCTGCCTAGAAAGGACCGGTAGAGCAAGTGTGGACAGAGCGCTACCTCCCATGGAAAACCTAAATGGCAGCCCCCCCCCCCCCCGAGTGGCAGCCATACCTCAGACTCCTGCAGGGCATCACTGGAGACTGAGTTGGACACAGCTCTGTTGGGATCCGGGAGGGCTGCCAGGGGGCGCTGCAGCTGTTCCTGAGCCCATGTGGGCGGTTCTTCTGCCACACCCAGAAGTGCTGCCAGAAGTGAGGCAACGAGCACCTGAAGCACTTCCAGATGCCTTATATAAGGGGCCAATGGACAGTACTCAGTGAGCCAGAGTCGGGTGGAAAGTGGACGAAGTTTGCTGAGGAGGAGTGGAGGATAAATGAGAACGGAGAAGGAAAGAGGAATAATGAGCTTGTTACTTGGACTGTGTTGTGGGCTCTTGGGGACAGGGAAGACATTCCACACAAGCAAAGAAAAATAAAACCTTTGTGTTTTTATAAGTGTGCCTCCTGCAACTGTCTGTGTCAGGATGGTTGGCTGGCACGCCCCCTAGTGGTTCTGTCACAAAGCGAGAGAAGATGAAGAGGAAGAAGAATAAGAAGACTGATGTACTCACTTTTCAACCATTGTTCCCATTTTGGTCTCTTGGTTTAGTGTGTCTCCTCTAGCTTTAGAACTTTTGCCGGTCACCTGACTAGTCTCCTCCCAAACCATCTCTTGGTATTCTTCATTGAAGGGGTTCTTATCCTACCACTGCCACCAGCTGAAGGGGTTCAGTAAGAATTTGCCTGAATAAGAATAGATCACAGACACTGTTATCGTCAGTTGTCCAAAGCAAGCATTTTATTTGACACATGCACACGAGTATTGCAGCTAGGGGTCGCCCATGAAATAATTTATTTCAATAAAAATTTGATTCCTTGAATGATTCAAAATATTAATAATAATAATTCATACAATTTGAAAATTTCTCCAATTATAACTGTTATCCTACATACTTTAATCAGCTTTTATATTCTATGTCATTCTCTTTCCATAGTTAAGCTGGCTAGAAATTTCACTTTAACGAATTTATGCATTTTAATTGAAGTAAAGTAATTCTTTTATGGGCACCCCATGATTTTGTTTTTAGTCACATATGACCAAAAAAATCTTAGTACAAGAAAAAAAAATATTTTTTTACTTTTAATGCATTTTTGAATGAAATCGTGTCACCTGAAAATCTTTCTTTTACATATATGTTTCCATCTTCAGGTCTGTTCATGGCTCACCCTTCAGCGTGCACTGTCTTTGCGAATCGTGTTCACAGCAGTCAGTCCATCACTGCTGTGGTGCCCCAGAGTTCTGCTTGAAGAGCTCATTTCTAGGTAGTACCAGTTCTAGTATTAGTACAGGATTCATAGTAGTACAGAACACAGCGAATCTCTGATCTGCATGTCCAACCAACATGAAGCATATCACATGTCAAACAAAAATATATGGAGGTACAGAACTTCATTTTTTTTAAGAGTTGGCCTTCTCTTTATCAATTTCATTTCCACCATATCTCCCCCTAATCTCATTTCCTTCAAGGTGAAGACCCGACTCCTTAATCTTTCCTCGTCTCTTATACTGGCCTCAGTCTAATTATAAGGCGTCCATACCTGGACACAAAGTGGCCTTAAGACTATAAAGTCCCTGTTGACTCATCCGCCGCACATCATGGACACCACACAACTGTCATGTCTCAGCCTGGGCTTCTTCCCTGCCTGGGGTTCAGATTCATGTTTTATGTTTCTTTTGATTGCATTACTTCTGTTGATTATTTGATTTTATTTTGATTTGATATACTTTGTTAATCCACTAAGGAAAATTAATTATGTGCATTATTCTTCATTTTTTAATCTGTTATTTGTATAAGCTGCCTGTATTATCTTCCACGTGTTTTGTGGATGGTCCTCCAAGTGGCAGGGCCACCTGCCAATCACTGCCATCAACTGCCATCCACCCTATAAATCCAGAGGGTCTCCCGCAGCTTCTGGTGGTTCATTTTGAACATGCTCAGGAGTGGTGAGTTTACTTGTTGTGTGTATTTGATTTTTTACAGTTCTAGATTTTTGACCCTCTGCTGTGAATTTTGATGATTCTTTGAATTTCTGTATTGGAACTTGTTTGCTTTGGATTGCCTTTGGTGTTACAGGCAACTCCCTTTATGACGTTTGTGCTCCTAAAGAGCTTCATTTTTGTTACAAGCAGTTTTGTGAAAGATAAATCTTCTAATTTATGCAGCTTCTGTGTTTGCCTTATTACTAGCCAGGGCTTGACAATGGTAGTCCCCTCTAGTGGGAAATTTCCAATGTGTTTTTGGGACTCCTAGTTCATGACAACAATTTAACACCCTGCTGGCCTTTTAACTGCTTCTGTAGTGTGGTTGTCCAAAGGAGTGACATTTCTAACAAAATAAATATTGGGATGCCAATCTGGCCATCCCCATTTACTTCAAATGAAAAAATAAACAAATACTCGATGGTGTCAAAAACAGAACAAAAGAACAGTCTCCCGTTAACATGGGACTGATTAATTTTCAAATTTAATCACTTGGTCAGGAAGTGACGCCTCCTTTTGGGCCGTTTTGCTTTTATGGGACCAGAAGGGGAGGAGTCAGTTGCCCTCACTGAGCGATAGAAAAGGAAGACAACACAGTTAATGGCAGCACCAGGCCCACCACCACCCTCGGTCCGGGGTGGAACTACATACCTGGGAGGAACCTGGAGGGTGACCCTCGGACATCCATGAGTGACAGCATGCTGACTGCTTGTGGACAGAGATGAGTCCAGCAGGTGGGCATTAATCTCCCATCTAGAAGAAAGTTGACATAGGAGGAGGAGGTCGGGAGCATGCACTGATTACAGCACATTGCCACACCCACCACTCAATGAACCAACCAGATTGGACCCAAGTGCAGCCGTCCAACAGGTGACACCTCAGCACCATACTGGAACAGTCTGAGGTTTTTTTATGATGGTAGAATGGCAATCCTGCCACCAGCTCCCAAGTTTTCTCTTCAAGTTGCAGGGCTGGATGCCGGTTAACGTCATACCCACGATGAATCAATTGCAGTTGACGTAGAACAGAATTTAAATTCTCAAAGTCGCAAACTGACCAAATAAAATACATGAAGAACTTTTAGCATTGAGATGTCAGACAGGTACCGTGAATAAGAGAGGCCAGCCCATCTGTGACTGCATAACAGGAAAGTGAGGGAGTGTGATGGTGATCGCCTTACATCCGTTGGTCTTTATTACATGCGTTTTATTGTTTTACATAAAACGGTTAACATTTCAAAGTTTACAGCCTGAACACAACCAAAGTAAATAAGACTCACACTTTGAGAGGACTGTAGGACAAGCTGGTCCCCTCTTACTGAGCAGTTCAGTGGCGGTGGGAGGACAATCTCTGTTAACATCTCTAGAGAAAAATTATGGAGATACTGCTGAAGCCATCTGGTCATCTGTACAATGTGTCTTTCAGATGCACAGTTAAGGTGCTGAGGTGTTCACAGGACCCCCTGGGGCCCCTACCTGCACAACCACTCAGCAAGTCACAACATACATAGATTATCATGGGGCCCCCAGGCAACTGCCCAGCGTGCCCATGCGTTAAGACGGCCCTGGGTGTTCAGGTTCACCAGGGCTGCTCGGCCCTACATTATGTATCTCTACCACCCTAGCCCAAATGAAATCAGCTTCAAAGCCTATCATGAAAATGTGATTTAATCCATGAAACAACACCATGACCACATGTCAGATGGGAAGCAGGGAAGGATATTTAATTTGTGTTGGGGGCTAAGGAAGCCCCTCGGTCGTCAGCTTTTTGGCAGGCCCCACATTAACCTGGAGCTCTGGTTTGGGCTACACCAGCACTATAGCCAGCCGTCTGTAAATTGAAGCTGGCAGTGGTGGACAGAATCGACTGACCCCTGCGTGAGCCCAAAGCGAGATGCACACAAGGAGCTCCAGGCTGCAGTGTACAGAAATGAAGTTTGCTGCTGCTGCAGCTGACAGTGAACAAAGTCATTGCGGAATTGCAATTTAATTGTTTTAGATTTTATAAAGGCATTTCTTCCTTTCATCTATAACATCATATTCTCCAACATGCTTAATCCAGCTCAGGGTCACAGGGGGCTATCCCAGAAACAATGGGTGCACCCTTGGAACCAGCCCTGAATGGGGTGCCAGTCCTTTGTAGGGCACACACCTAAACAATCTGGAATATCCCATCTGCTTAACCAGCGTACCTTTAGGAAGTGGACGGAAAACCCATAACAAAATTCAGGCACACATGGGAAGGACATGCAGACTCAACAGAGTGAATCCACTGTGCCACATGCCTTTTGTTTCCCCCAAGCCAGGGATGCAGGGAGTGTTCTCCACAAGACACCTTTCCATCTTTGGACACCGTCATATCAGGTGAATGTAGAGTCACCATTCTGTGGGAGGAAACTTCACCATAGCCAGAGATCAAAGCTGGGGAGATGGTGGTCCTGCAGGACCCTCAATGTAAGAATTCAGTTAGCACACCTTTGCCCTATTAGGACACCTTTTGCTTTAGAGGATTTTGATATTTGAATTATTATGATTGGAAGAGCCAGTACTACCAAACTGGACAAGGTGGAGTCGGACTGTGTGGCTATGCATTTGAGACTCTGGCCAACTTGCACTTGTTTAGACATTATTCTTTAAAGTCCAGAAGCAACAAAAAAAACAAAGAATAAAGAAATATCTTTCAGTTTTTTTTGTTTTTTTTGGACAGAGTGGTGGCTCTGAGGTGGGGATGTGCACTGGTAATTGAAAGGTTGCCGGCTCAAATCCTGTAAACACAAAAAGTGACTCAACTTTGTTGGGCCCATGAGCAAGACCCTTAACCTGCAGTTGCTCCATCCTGGGCATGACGTTAATCTGCATCCAGCCTTGCATGTAGGCCGTCCAACCTGGGGGTCGGTGGCAGAATTGGCATCATAAAAAACCTCACACTGTTCCACTCCACCTGAACTAGTGTGGTGCTGAGGTGTCACCCATTGTATGGCTGCACTCTGGTCCTACTCTGGAATCCTGAGTTGGTTTGTCATGTGGTGGATGCGGCAATGCGCTCTATCACCGTGTGCTCCTAACCTCCTCTCTCACTTAAAGTTTTTAAGCTCCCACAGTTCAAGGTCCATCTGGACTTCAACAGGCGTGATGCAGGAACCAACACAAGTTGTGGCATCAGTCCATCATAAGGCCCAACCATATTCACAGTCACAAATGTCCAATTGAGAGTCTCCTTTAATGAACCAAAGATGTGCACCTTTGGGATGTGGATGGGAAATACACACAGACATGAGGAGAACAAGTAAACTCCACAGGCACAGGATTTGGACCCACAATGCTTGATGACAGAGGCAGACGCACTGACGGCTTTATCTTGGTGCTGGAAGGTGGAGACGTGTTAACTGTTTGGCTGGACATGCAAGCAAGAATTTCACAGTACTCTGCAGACGTGACAATACCACTACTACTACTTCTTCTTTCAGCTGCTCCCATTAGGGGTTGCCACAGTGGATCATCTTCTTCCATATATTTATGTCCTCTGCATCTTGCTCTGTTACACCCATCACCTTCATGTCCTCTCTCACCACATCTATAAACCTTCCTTCCTCTTTTCCTTTTCCCTGGCAGCTCTATCATTAGCATCCTTCTCCCAATATACTCAGCATCTCTCCTCTGCACATGTCCAAACCAATGCAATCTCACCTCTCTGACTTTGTCTCCCAACTGTCAAACTTCAGCTGACCCTCTAATGTACTCATTTCTAATCTTATCCATCCTCGTCACACCCAATGCAAATCTTAGCATCTTTAACTCTGCCACCTCCAGCTCTGTCTCTTACTTTCTGGTCAGTGCCATCTTCTCCAACCCATATAACACAGCTGGTCTCACTACCGTCCTGTAGACCTTCCCTTTCACTCTTGCTGATACCCGTCTGTCACAAATTACTCCTGACACTCTTCTCCACCCATTCCACCCAGCCTGCACTCTCTTCTTCGCCTCTCTTCTACAATCCCCATTACTCTGTACTGTTGATCCCAAGTATTTAAACTCATCCACCTTCACCAACTCTACTCCCTGCATCCTCACCGTGGAAATTTATAATTAAAAAAAACTGAAGAATGGACACGACATCATAAAATATCCTAATATGTCCCACTGCTATATTCATTTTCAGCCATTTTCAAACCAGCATAATCTAATGACAGCATCACTTGACAGCTTAATCTGGCAGCATTGGACATCTGAACCCTGAGAAGACCCCAGTCTGTCACAGTCCACATTCACGTGGGGACAGTTAAGGGCCACCAAATCAGTTAACATGCACAGCTTTCAGATGTGAGAAGAAATCCAATTTCCACCCACTCAGACCCAGGGAGGACATGCTGTCTCCTCACAGACAGGACCCAGACCATTAAATATAAAATTATCAGTCTCGGATTGGCACAATTCAACAGTTCAACAATAAATATTCAGTATCATTGAAAGAAAGAAAGAAGTATTTACTTCAGAAAAAAGTAAAGGGAATAAGCTGGTGACAATGCTTGTATGACATTCATTCTGATGACACGTCATCAGATTCACATTTATTGACCTTAAACTGTGCTGCCTAATGCCATCTCATGCTAACGGTCCGTTCACCATATCTCTATCCCACATTTCAGGGTCCCTACAAGACAGTGCCAATCCAAGCAGCATCAGGCTAAAGGCAGGAGCCAACACTGAATGCAAGTTTGAAATAATGGGGGTCCTTAGTGTTATGAACCTGCCACTCACAAAGCTCAAAAGTGGTGCAGGCCTCTAAAACAAACATCAGTCCTGCACTTTACTCAGGAACAACCTAAAAACAGCAAACCTCACCTCGCTTGGGTCCCAAACTCACAGACCCAAAAATGAGGACAAGGCTCTAATGGCTCAAGCCATGATCTGAAGCCAGTGTTCAGGATGCCATTGTGCTACATAAGATAATCCGTGGCTGACTGCTACAATTCAGCATTGCATTTTCATGGTACTTAATGAACATGACACTAGTAGCTCAAACCTGCTCGTTGATTTCTCTGCGGATTTGATTGATAGCCCATTTTAAAGCCCCTGGACACAATAACAATAGTCTGTTATTTTAATTCTCTTTCACACAATCCTCCATCATCTTTCTTGTCATCACACTGATGCGGTTGCCAGAAGGCATACTCTCATTATGGCCATGTATTTACTGTATGTTGATTTCCCAAATACTCAAAAGGTACAAAAGACATCCATCGATACACCCGGGTTTGAGTTAGGAGAGGTCAGGACAGGTGACTCGCTTAGGCCTCATGGGAACTCAGAGCTGGCGACTAACCCATCAGCCACAGGGTACCTTTGTGGCATCTCTGTGACACCATGATGAAGAGCTGCCAGCTGACTGGTTATCATTATGACCAATCCAGCATGGGCTTCTTCACCCTCAAGAGCTAACCAGCCTCAGGACAATCAGGTTGCTTGCCGAGAGCACGGACACAATGAATGGGCGCCACAGTGTGCTTCTACCTATCCTTCTATATAAAAGCGGTCGGGATTGTCCTTCCGTCCCGTGAGTGCTACGCAGGCGCGGAGTTTCACACACGCCCCGTCCATTTTGCAATGCACAATGGGATTTGTAGTTTTGTTTTTCCAGGTAAAAGATGATTTTCTACTCCAGACTGTGTGATATCTTCTTCTTCTTTCTTACTATATAAAAGCGGTCAGGTCCTTCCGTCCCGTGAGTGGAAAGCTTAGCGGTATTCCGCTTATCACAGACTTACTACTTGCAGCTTGCGGTACGAAGCGACATGATGTGAGCAGAGTTCTTTTGCTCCCATCGTTCCCTTGCTTTTGTGAGCGATGCGCTGGAAAAATAGACAAAATTATGTCTCTGGAAATAATTAATGTTGATGGAGTACAAATGCCTCACCCCATAGTAAATATCAGGGGGGTTCAAAAGGGCGACCTCAATATAGAAAAAAAGTTTAAATTTACAAAAATAACAGAAACTACGAGTATTAAAGTAATACCGCTCAAATGCAATATAACCAAATTAATGAGTTTGTATAAAATATCAAATTAATCTACATATTGAATTGCCTTAAGAAGTGGTCAACTTAAAAGTCGCTCGCCTTAAAAGGCAGGTCAGCCTAGTACTGTAGATGAATTGAGTGAGAGGTGGTCAGGCGAGCTACCCAGGAGCCCACTTCAAGCTCAAAGGGATCATCTTTTCAAAGTCCAGTCAACTTGTCTACAATTTTGTTGCATTTGAATTCTAAAGGAGCTTTATTTCATAATATTTACCTAACTGCATGAAAATAGCTTATTTTCCAACAATACTACAGTACATTGTTGGGCAGTGGCTAAAACTGAATGAATAGTCTAGATGAGTCCAGAGGTGAGGGATCAAAAATGACCTTCAGCACCCAGTGACAGACGATGGCACATTTCCTCTCCTTTGACTTCTCCTTGTGCCCGTTTCACACATCTCTACCCCAGCCTCGCTTCACCCGCCCCACGGCTTTGTCTGTTCCTTCTTGTCTGCCAGTGCCAATAGGAAACAAATTGCAGAGGGCAAGTAGAATATCTCTTCCAGAGCCACCCCCACCACCGCCCCTGAACGTCTGCCTGTTTGGTGACAGGGAAGCTATTATCAGAACCGGCACATTCCTGAAGCTGACAGTCTCATTAATCAGAATCACTCGGCTCCCTGTCTCTCATTTTTCCCCTCCTTCCCTCCCTCCTGCCGGCTCTCCATTTCCCTCGCACACACACTCTGTGTCTGTCAAGGGAGACAGTAATCAGGGGCAGCAAAACTCCAAGTGTCCCACCCTCCCTGATTACGGTGCACTCTGGACCCTGCGCTTATCAGAACGGGAGCCCAAGATGGCAGTGAGACCTGAGAGCACTTCTTTGAAGGAGACTTCAGGCTTTCAGGAGAAGAACTAAAAGCTGGCAAAAGGAATAAATATGTAGTATCACAAAAAGAAAGAAAGAAAGACGTATTTACTTCAGAGAAAAAGTAAAGGTAATAAGCTGGTGACAATGCTGGTATGACGTTTGTTCTGAAGACGCGTCATCAAATTCACATTTATTGACCTTAAAATGTACTGCCTAATGTCATCTCATGCTAAGCACCATCACCAGAGGCGGCCTTATGGGTGTGCAGGGCTTAGGCCTGACCAACCCCACGTAGGGCCGGTTACGTCAAATGCTGTTACCGGTATGTGTGGACTGTATAAACTTGCGTGCGGATTTAATAAAAATAATATTAACATACACCGGACGTTCTCATTACAGTATTCAGCTACATTTTTTCAAGATAACACACGGACTTTATCAAAATATAACAATATATTTTATTAAAAATATGCAATTCATAATTAATGACAATACCACAATAGTGCGAAAAATTAAACTCTGAGTCTCGATATGCAGGATGTCATAGTCATAACTCACGCTGATGTCATGTCAGCCGGTTATCATTAGCGATACATGTTTTTGTGCATTATGTTTATGGCCTACAAATAAAATGTGAGTTTCAGTGTTTCGGCAGGAAGTGTGAAATTAACATAGAGGTATCATCATGAAATCTCTTACCGGTTTCCAGGTTCAGAGACGAAAATCTACTTTTCTTGCCTTCTGCTTGGAAAAATCGTTGATGACATCTTCGTAGTCTAATCTGGATCTGCAATGTCTTCTCCTATAGATAGGAGAAGCCAACCCAGCGACTAATGGGCGATACCTACTGTAGGAAGGGATTATACTGGCGACCCTTTTCGTTCAATGAAGGTGGACTATGAAATGTTTTCAAATACGTACATGTACAGAATTTGACCTTGAAGATGGATTTCAAAAGGGTTCCTCTTAGAAGCATTTCAAATATATATATATTGTCAGGGATGCCAGGGGCCATGACCCGGCCGGGACGCCTTGAAGGACCGGATGTGGGTCTGGGCCCACCCTGGATCACGTGGGGGTTGCCTTCCGGGTTGCTTTGGGGGCCACGGGTACAGGGCATGGAAGCTCCACCCTGTAGGGGCCCGTGGTCACCGCCAGGAGGCGCCCCAATGCCTTGGGGACTTGTTACCCCAGCACTTCCGCCACACCAGGAAGTGCTGGGGGGAAGATTTATGACGGCGCCCGGAGAGCAGCCGGGAGGACAGCCGGCACTTCCGCCACGCTGGGGCGTGGCCAGAGGAGGATTGCCGGGAACACCTGGTGCTCATCCGGGAACCCTATAAAAGGGGCCGTCTCCATTCATTCAGGGCTGGAGTCGGGTGGAAGCAGGACAAGGCACGAGAGAGGTGTGGAGGCGGCCCGAAGAAGAGGCATTTGTAGCCAGGACTTGGACTGGGGTATTGTTGTGCACGTGACTGGGTCTGTGTGACCATTGTTGGGGTCTGGGTGACCCGTATCAAATAATTGTAAATATTGTAAATAAACGTGTGGTGGTGTTCAAACAACATGTCCGCCTGTCTGTGTCCGGGCGGGGTTCACAATATATATAATGGAGAATATAACTTGACCAATCCACTCAAACGGGACACATGGACCTCAAAAGCGGGGCCCCCTTAGGTGTGGGGCCTGGAGCGGTCACCCCACTTGCCACCCACAAACACCACTCTTGACCATCACAACAAACGGTCCGTTCACCGTATCTCTATCCCACATTTCAGGGTCCCAGCTAGACAGTGCCCAATCCAAGCAGCATCAGGCTAAAGGCAGGAGCCAACACTGTATGCAAGTTTGAAATACTGGGGGTCCTTAGTGTTATGAACCTGCCTCTCACAAAATCAAAAGTGGTGCAGGCCTCTAAAACAAACATCAGTCCTGCACTTTACTCAGGAACAACCCGAAAACAGCAAACCTCACCTCGCCCGGGCCCCAAACTCACAGACCCAAAAATGAGGACAAGGCTCTAATGGCTCAAGCCATGATCTGAAGCCAGTGTTCAGGATGCCATTGTGCTACATAAGATAATCCGTGGCTGACTGCTACAATTCAGCATTGCATTTTCATGGTACTTAATGAACATGACACTAATAGCTCAAACCTGCTTGTCGTTTTTCTCTGTGGATTTTATTGATGACCCATTTTTAAGCCCCTGGACACAATAGCAGTAGTCTCTTACTTTAATTCTGTTTCAATAGTTCCCTTTAAGAAAGAAACAAAGAAAGAAAAGAGTTGTATGTACTTACCTCATAGAAAAGAAAAGAGAAAATGCTGGTGACAAGGCAGGTAAGATGTGTATTCTGATGAGAAGTCATCTACATTACTTTACGTTTTTGACTTTAGCAAGTGATGGCTAAAGCCGTTTCGTGATACGCACCATCACAAAGATCCATCCACCTCATTTCTATCCCACATATGCATTTCAGAGTCACAGCAGCCCAGTGCCTACCCAAGCAGCATCAAGTCTAAGGCAGAAGGCAACCAGTAACGGCGCACTGCATGATACCATGTAGTGAATACACTTGACTTGAGCATCCCTAGTTCTCCTCCTCTTTCTCTGTACGTTTAGCACTCGTTTGCTCAGAAGTTGATGCGCTTGCTGCTTCCTGAGCAGCTCTTCTTTTCTCCACCCTAGAGGCCTGCTTCTTCTCTTCTTGTGTCTGCATCTTTTCATTTTAAAACTGATTTAATCAGTGTTTGTGTTGCAATTACTGGCACTTAAGTCTTCAATCTGCCTCAAGAATGATTTAAGATATGAAGAGGTAGGGGAAATGACGGCGAAGGTGGTAGGGATGAGAACGGCGTCCGTACATATGGGCCGCCCTGCTGGTCGCTGCCGAGAATTGATTCTACAATAAAATAAAAATACAAAGAGGAATAACCTTGTAGGTCAATCATCACCCAGAAAGCAGATAGTAGACGTCACATAGTATATGTGTACCAAATTTCAGGTCAATAGGTTATACGGTTTGCGAGTTCCAGGTGATTTAAAATCCTGAACAGACAAATGGACAGCCACGGTAGCGTATTATATAAGAAGATGACAAAAACACCTCAAAGATGCTTTATTTTTTTCCATTTTTAATGCTCTGCACACAATAGCAGCAGACTGTTAATTTCATTCTACATTACAAATTCCTCTGAAAGAAAGAAAGAAAGCTTTCTTTCTTTCTATGTCCTTACTTCAGAGAAAATTAAGGAGAAAAAAAAATAAAACTGGTGAACAGGCTGGAAGGAAGTGTGTTCTGAGGACAAGTCATCTACTTACATTTTATTGACATTAATATGTGTTCTAAAACGTCATTTCATGGTACGCATCCATCCAGCTCATTTCTGTCTCACATATACGTTTCAGCTTCACAGTGCCAGTCCAAGCAGAATCAGAACCCTGGACACAAGTTCTGAAATTCTGGGGATCCTACCACTCAAAGCTCAAAAACAAAGGCTAGTCACACTCTTTCTTTAGGACTGTCCCCAAAAGAATAGGCCCTCCCTCCTCAAAAGGCAGGCTCACAGCCTGCACAGGCCCAAAAATGGGGCAAAGGCTCTAAAGCCTCAAGCCAGGACCTGAACCCAGTGTCCTGGATGCCATTGTGCATTAAGATGCTATATAAGAGGATCAGTGCCTGATTGCTAAAATTCAGTGTTCCATTTTTTTGGTATTTTCACGACAGGCCAGTGGCTATCCAAGCAGCATCAGAATCAAAGCAGGAGCCAACAAGTTCAAAAATGCCTCAAAAAACAATGGCCAGACCTACACCTTATTCAGGACTGACTCCAAAAAAGTAGGCCTCACCGTTTCAGGAAACTGAGCCTCAAACTCAAAAGGCAGGCTTACAGTCTGCACAGGCCTCAAAATGGAGCAAAGTCTCAAATATCCAAAGGAGAGAAAAAGGAAAAAGAAAAACATGAAAAAGAACACTCAGGCCTAAGAAAGCTAATCAAACTAAATACGATTTAAATATTTATTAAGGCATTTAAAGAGATGCACAAAGCAGGAACAAAACAGATTTGACATTTGCAGCAATTGAATCCTAAAAATCACAAAACCAAGAAGAAAACCTTAAGAAACAGCAGGGTCTTGATGTGAAGAGATTCCTCCTAGCATAATATGGTGAGACCTCCAGAAGAAGCTTGGAAGCAAGGCAGAACCTTACCTGGTCTGTCCAGCAGAGGCACCTTGAATTCACTCAAGCCCCCCAGGCAACCTACTGACTTCCCCTGGAGTAGGCCGAAAATGATGAGTGGGAAAAATAACTACAAATGTCCACAGAGTATCACAGAAAGCCCCACAAGAGGAGAGTAACCATAAACCTTGGCCTGTGCACAGAATGGCAAGGAAAGAAGCTTTATTAAAATAAGATTTATTAACAAAAGCTTGGTGACAATGAATTACTTTGAAGAGTGCCAAAAAGGCATAAAGGATACAAAGTTCCAATTCTGTAATCCAAAGTAAGTAGTCAAAAAGGTCAAAATCAAGCAATCATAAAAGAAAGTAAATGCAAAACACAAGAGAGAACTCACCAACACCAAGCTTTAATGTCGAATCCCATTGAGCTGCCACTCTCTACAGCCTTTATAGGGTTGGGAGAAATTCCCAAATGGAGATGGACAGGTGGCCCCACCTCTTCGGGAACCTCCCTCAAAACTCAAGGAACATAACATTTACTTCCATACAGAAACATAATTTCACAAAAATGAAATAATATGAAAATAAAATAAATAACTATTATTAGCATATAAAAAAGTACTGTGAATTAAACAGAAAGGACATAAAAAGAGCCATTAACAGAAAATATAGAACATGAACTGGTAGTCACGTAACAAGCAGGGCCCAAGAGCCAGAAAATCCAATCATGAAAAATCAGAAACAGCAGGAATCCCAAAACAAAGACACGATGCCAAAACTTCATGAGTGAGTGGCATTTCACTTGTTATATAGCTGGGGCGGCCCACCATCCTCAGGTGGACCTGCCTCCTTAGGCTCCACATACAGGATGCAGGGCAGATAACACAGAAAACACAGACACTTAATATAATACAAAACAGAAAAATAAATCGATCACATGAGAGTAATAAAAAATGAAAATATTACATAAAATGCAAAACAAAACCAACAACAGACTTAAGAGTTAGTTATTTAGGTTATGTTAAGTTCATAGAAGTATTTTCTTAGTTATGCTGAATGTTAGCCTTTATATTAGAGCATAGTCAGAGGGAGGTTCTATTATAACCCCCACAAGCTGAACTGAAATGGAATATTCTGATTATTTCTTGTCCTTCTGACTGCAGATTAGTCTCAGTTAGTGAGTCAAGGCATGGAGGGCACACAGTTTCGAACTGCAACCTGTTGTATGTAACATTACGTGCAGTGCCGTACGTATCGAACGTTCTGAATGCATTAAGTACAGCATAGAGAAACAACACAACCTTTAAGTATAGAAAGCAACTCAAGTTTATCAAGAAAAAAGCTAAGTTTGTAGAAGAAATATTTTTCCTTTCTTGCCTTTTATCCTGCATGTGTAACAACTTTTTTCTCTCCTTTTGTGTGAACTGCTTCGCTTTGAAGTTTCACTAAACCTTTTTAAATCGAACTTTATTGATCTGAGAAGTTTCTTTTGTACGCGTTTGACTCCTGCTGATCTCTCCTTACCAATTCAGTAGCAGCTTGATTTCAGGATCCTGGAAAAGACGGAACTCCTGGGACCATTACTGTTAACAGTAACATTATTAATTATTTACGAAAAAACTAAAATAAAATATGTCACATTAGTTAAATATTGTAAAATATAATGCATTATAGTGTGTTACATTTGCATTATATTTTCTTTTTTGGATGAAAAAAACATTTCACTGAGCAGCATTTGTTATAAAATCCTAAGCTCACATATGCTCCTTTATGAAACTGACCAGAAACTCGGCCAGACGTGATCATTTTCTTTTGTTTTAGAAGTTTTTTTTTTCATTTTATTGATTTTATTGTAATCATTCCCTACAAATAGACCAATTTTTACAAAAAAAAAAAATAGGATTGAAAACAAATTAACCTCCACCCCTGAGAAAGACAGCACAGCTGTGTTTGGGGTTCTTCCAGAGGGGTTTAAAGTGGAGAAAGACAAACAAATTGTGATTGCATTCACTACACTTTTGGCACGCAGACTTATTCTGATAAACTGGAAGAACCCAAACTCTACTCTTTTAAGTCAGTGGGAAACCGATGTGTTATACTATTTGAAATTGGAAAAAATCAAATACTCAGAGGATCCGTACAGACTTTTTTCAAAACATGGCAGGATCTAATCAGTAATATTTTAAAATAAGCTCATAAAGTACAGAGAATTTATTAATTTAGGTATGTTTACAAGCCTTAAATTTCATGCCGTTTGCCTTGCTCTCTCTCTCTCAGGGGTGGGGATTGATTTGTCCTTAACTCAATTTTTCTTTTTGTAAAAACTTGATTGACTTGTATGGATTGCAATAAAATTAATAAAAATATATATATAAAAAAAAGCATGGCCAACGGACTAAACCTTATAAAATAATTGATGAGTTTATTAGGCGGATACAGATAAATGGAGAAAAAAAAGAAATGGAGAGCGAATCTGCTTCCTCTGTGCTTTAAGCTTATTCTGAAATGTTACTGATTAGATCCTGCCAGGTTTTGAAAAAGTTCTGCACATATCCTCTAAGTGAGAATTAGATTTTTTCCAATTTCAAATAATATAAAACATCAGTTACCCACTGACTTAAAAGAGGAGGGTTAGGATTCTTCCAGTTTAGCAAAATAAGTCTGCGTGCCAACAGTGTAGTGAATGCAATCACAGTTTGTTTGTCCTTCTCCACTTTAAGTCTATCTGGAAGAACACCAAACATGGCTGTTAATGGGTTAGGAGGGATTGTGACACCAAGGCTGTCTGAAAGGCACTTAAAAATTATTGTCCAGAATGATGTTAATTTGGTGCAGGTCCAAAACATGTGACCCAGTGAGGCTGGAGCTTGATTGTAGCGTTCACAGGTTGGATCTTGCCCTGGAAACATTTTGGACAATTTCAAGCAAGACAGATGTGCTCGATATATAATTTTAAGTTGAATAATTGTATGCTTTGCGCATATGGAGCTCGAGTGAATTCTCTGCATTGCTGCCTTCCACTACTTTTCTGATATGTTGAGTGAGAGATCGTTTTCCCATTGTCCTCTTGGATCTTTGAAAGGGAAGGACTGTAAAATATTTTTATATGTCTGAGTCCTCGAGACTGAGCGATATTTTTTCCAGCATAGAGGAAGGTGGGCGATGAGGAAAATCGGGCAGGTTCTGTTTGACAAAGTTTCTGATTTGAAGATAGTGAAAGAAATGTGTTGCTGGAGACTTAAATTTGGAATATAATTGTTCATAGGATGCAAAGATGTTGTCTATATTAAGATCTCTAAGTAATCCATCCATTCATCCATTATCCAACCCGCCACATCCTAACTACAGGGTCACGGGGGTCTGCTGGAGCCAATCCCAGCCAATACAGGGTGCAAGGCAGGAAACAAACCCCAGGCAGGGCACCAGCCCACTGCAGTCTCTAAGTAATTTAATCCCAAATGTTTTCCAGATATTAAAAACTGCATATGTTTGCGAGGGTTGAAAAAGGTGGTTCTCGTGCAGAGGTGCCATAGATAACAGCTTCTCCAGCTTAAAATGCTTCCTACATTGGTTCCATATTCTGAGTGAGTGAAGCACAATTTGGTTATTAGTATAATGGCAATAACTTGCATTTATTGGGGCACAAAGCAGGGAATATAAAGAAGTACTGCAGGATTTTATTTCTATTGCAGACCAAGCCTGTGTATGTTCATCTATTTGTGTCCAGGTTTTTATAGCTTGTATGTTTGCTGCCCAGTAATAAAACTGAAAGTTAGGTGGAGCCATGCCACCTTCTGTCTTAGGTCTTTGTAGAGTCGCTCTTTGGATACGTGGATGTTTTATGTTCCAAATAAATGAGCTTATGGTTGAATCTATTTGCTTAAAGAATGATTTATTGATGTATATTGGAATGTTTTGAAATAAAAAAGAAGCTTAGGAAGGATATTCATCTTAACAATGTTAATTCTTCTAGCTAGGGTGAGATGGAGGGTTGACCATCTATGCAAGTCTTGCTTAATTTTTTCCATACAGACGGCAAAATTTTGTTGATAAAGAGCTTTATTTTGTGATATTTACCCCCAGGTATTTAAACTGATCTGCAATAATAAAAGGTAAAGTGTCCAATCTGATATTGTATGCTTGAGAATTCACTGGAAAGAGTACACTTTTATTCAAATTAATTCTGAGACCAGAGATCTTTTGAAATTCTGTTAAGACTGCAGCCACAGTATTTTGTGGGTCTGATATATGCAAAACCATATCATCTGCATATAGGGAAATGTTCTGTTCCAGTCCTTCTCTGATAATCCCCTTTATCTGATAAGCATTTCAATAGTGAACTGTCAGTGGTTCATTGGCGATTGCAAATAGCAGTCGTGACAAGGGGCATCCTTGTCTGCTACCATGTTCTAGTTTAAAATAGTCTGAGCAAATGATGTTAATACAAACTAAAGCTTCTGGACAGGTATACAGTAGTTTGATCCATGCACAAATATTTGGGCCAAACCCAAATTTCTCTAATGTAGTGAAAAGGTAGTTCCATTCAATCATATCAAATTCTTTTTCCCGATCCAACGATAATAATAACTGCGGGGTGTTTGACTTTGCAGGTGAATATATTACATTAAACAGGCATCGGAGATTGGAAGCTAATTGTCAGCCTTTAATAAATCCAGTTTGATCTTGTGATATTACCGAAGGCAGCACTTTCTCTATCCTTCTAGCTAGGACTTTGGAGAGTATTTTAACATCATTATTCAGAAGTGAAATTGGTCTATATGATGCACATTGTAATAAGTCCTTTCTAGCTTCTGTAAATGTTGCTAATAAGAGGGGAGCTAGCTGAGTGGAGAATTTCTTATAAAATTTGACAGGGTAGCCATCAGGGCCTGCTGCTTTCCCGCTCTGAAGTGACTTTATAGCATCTAGTAATTCTCATAGCACCAGAGGTTTATCCAGTTCGTCTGCAATAAAAGTATCTATTTGTGGTATCTGTAATGTATCCAGAAATGCATTAGATTGTGTTTTGTCTTATTTGAAGTAGAATATAAGGATTTATAGTAGTCTCTAAATGTGTGCATTATATTTTTATGGTCAATGATTTAATCTCCATTCGTGTTGGTGATTGCTGGGATTGTATTGCAAACTCCTTGCTTGTGGATTTGTTGAGCCAAGAGCTTATTAGCTTTCTCTCCGTGCTCATAGTAATGATGTCTTGATTTAAAAAATAAGTTGTTCAGTTTCATTGGTTGTTAAGAGGTTGAGCTCTGAATGCAGAGCCTTTCTTTTCCTATGAAGAGCTTCACTTGAACACTGGTTAGCTCTGATATCTTCTTGGTTTCTAATTTATTTCTGTGGGAGTGTTTTAGAAGTTAATTTAGTTGGCCATGTGCTGTGAACATCTATCCCCTTTTTATATCCTCAGCCTGAGCCTTCGAAGATTCATGGGATGAACACTAGTCACTGTGTCACCCTGTCACATCATTTCAAAAAAGCACTAGCACATACCTGGATGAAAACTCAACTGACTCTTTTTCAGTATATTTCTGTTACCGGACTGCACTCAACACACTCTTATCTGACTGGCTGTGTGACTGTAGGAGCAGCGGTTAAGTACGTTTGATTCTTGCCTTACACCCAATGCTGCTGTGATGATCACTGCCTCCTTGTGACCCTAAGTTTATTTAACTTTATTCTTGTATCTTTTGCGCAGTCCTTTCCAATTGATTGCATGCTACGCAGTGTTTAATGTCTCCTTCATTGCCACCAGACAGCCGGAGCACACGCCTGCAAGATGTTACACCAAAAGCAGCAAGCAACATCTTTGCGAGAAAAGGAAATACTTCTGCGAATTTAATCGTTTTTTTGGTGTGGTTGGAGTAAGCTTCTGTAGTAATGCAGTAATGCAAATCATTTTTTTTAAGTAACACAGTGATTTATACGTCCATAAAATACATATTGCTTTAGGTCACTTGTTACTTTAAAAAGTAATCTGACTACGTAACACACGTTACTTTTACGGCATCTCACCTAACACTGAAAGTAACATCATATGAAAAACTACTGTGTATACTCCCATATAAGTCGGGTCTTGAAACCCAAAAAATCAATCATAAAATCAGACCCTGACTTATACGGCCATTTAAAAATACGACACTTCATTTTTTTTTTTTTTAAATCTCGTTGCCTCCTCCAATCTCGCACCATTTGTCAGATACATCGAATTTTCCAATTTCTTTCACCACTTCAACGACATTTAATTTAAAACCAGCTTCATATTTTCTTCTGATCGAACGTTCCATCGTAGATAAGGGATGCTCTTACGATAAAGGTGTATGAGGATGTGAGATACACAAAACATTACAAACATCGCTTCAGAATAGTTCGGGTATTACTGTGTGGTTACATAGGCACAATACATAGAAAAAAAGGCAATGTGCTCTGTGGTTTCTCTCTCAGGTGGGCGTTAGCATATCATAATCTCTTGGACCAATAGCATGAGTTTTCAACTTATACGACTAACATTATAAAATACCGGAAATTATACGGTAAAATCGAGCCCCGACTTAACCGCGGGAAACCTTAAACGCGAATATATGCAGTATATTTAAATAACAGAAAGATTAAATAAAAAATATACTTGAGCCAAGGCAACAACTCTGGTTGGACCATAGCACTCAGGGTCTGTGTTAGACCGTCGTGAGACAGGTTAGTTTTACCCTACTGATGATGGTGTTGTCGCAATAGCAATCCTGCTCAGTACGAGAGGAACCGCAGGTTCAAACATTTGGTGTATGTGCTTGGCTGAGGAGCCAATGGTGCGAAGCTACCATCTGTGGGATTATGACTGAACGCCTCTAAGTCAGAATCCCTCCTAAACGTGACGATACCCTAGCGCCGCGGAGCCTCGGTGGGCCAGGGATAGCCGGAGGCCGCCCTCCCCATGGGGGCAGACCAGTGCGGAGGGCCATTTGAGACAGGGCCGGGGAGCGGCCCGGATAAGTAGCCACTCCCTCTTCCTCTTTCGCACCGCACGTTCATGGGGAACCCAGTGTTAAATCATTCGTAGACGACCTGATTTGTGGCGGTCCCTGGAGATATGTTTCAAAACATTATAGTGTTAAAAATGATTGCTCTGTAGTGGGTTTCCAAGAAAGTAGCCCTTCACAGTCCAACAGGACGGCAGCAGTCTGTGAGCACCTCACTGGCTGACCAGAGTTACCGATGGCCTGACAAGGAGGGGAGGCACGTCCTTTAAACACCTCAAGAGGGTTTAAGAAAGACAGCAGGCACTTTCAGAAAAAAACTGTCCTTTGATATTATAGGGTATTTTTTATATACATTTAATTTTACTCAGTTCATGGATTACATTTTTATAATAGTCCTTTTTTGTGTAGACCATTTTTAAAGTTTACTTCTGTTAACATGTTGTTGTTTTCTTTGTTTGTTTATATGGTATGGTAGCATCATGTGACCCTTCAGTCACATTTGTGACATCACAAGAAGTGATGCTATAAATAAAGCCTCAGTCAGAACACTCACCGTGTGGACATGAGGAGAACATAAAACAGGCAGCATCTGGATCAGCAGGAGTCTGGAGTTCAGGTGAAGTAGACCTCAGTGCTGGGCCATCATGGGCCACCATGTAGTTTTCTAAAATGTATACTTTGTTTCCTTACCATTTCCACAAAGAACTCAATAAAGCTAATCTCTTCCTGAACTTTTCTGCCTATAGAGGAAGGCTGCCTTCAGCGTTTCTTTACGTTATTTTTTTGAATTTTGGAGAGTGCACTGTAAATATTGAACATAGTCACTATTTTTGCTTTTTGTCCCTTTTTCATTTCTACGTGTCTTTGCGGAAGAACTGTGTTTTCAGGACTGCATGACACTAAATTGTTTCACTTGCCCTCTTTGTAAATAAATCGCACAATTGTTTGTGCAATCTTTTCTGTCCGTGTCTCAACCTCCCACCCATTTCTGTGTATTCCCAAAATACGAGAAGCCCACAGTGCAAGCTGGAGCCAAATCCCACTATACATGTGGTATTCCATCTACTTTTTAGTAATTCTACTGTGTTTATGGTAGGGAGGCAGGTGTTGTGTTTCATTATAATATTTGTGGAGTTTCTGTGAAAAGTTAAATGCCCCCTTTGGACAAAAAAGGTTTTATCTATCTATCTATCTATCTATCTATGATATAGCACCTTTCTTATCTAACTATTGTCAAGTATGCTTGCTTATGGGCATATTCAGGACTCCAAAAATGTCGGCAATACCACCCCGAGTACACAGGGGGCGCTGTCACTAAAACAACCTCCTTTTCTATCTGCAGTTCATTGTCTCACAAGGTGGATGACGACTGACCTGCACATCACCGAGAAGCACAAGGACATCTCCACACTATGACTGTAGCCAGTGGCACTAACCACTGTGCCACCCAAATGTTTTACCCCCATCCATTCTTTGAAATTACTTCTTCTAACTCAGTGTTGTGGGAAGCCAGGGCCTTTCCCTGCAGTCATGGGTGCGAGGCTGGAATGACCTGCAGATGTGCTGCCAGTGCACCCTCAAGGACAAACCCACATTCATACTGGCACCCTTAAGGGACAAAGTGAAGGGCACAAAGAACACCTGCAGACTTACGGAGAAGTCCACAGATGAAGTGTCAGGCCCAGGGTTTGACCCTAATGATCCAGAAAGCTGGGAGGCAGCAACACTCAGACAATTCTTTAGAGTTCAGTTTGAACACAAAATGTGAATGTGATATTTTTATACAATTGCAATTTGGGTTTTTTTTTTCATCTTCTTGCTCCCAGACCTAATAATTTATGGAGGAGGAAACCGGAAAAAAAAGATAAAGAAACAAAACAATTTACAGCCGAGCACGTAAACGCTCCACATGGAAAGCAAACTTTGAACTTCCTGACCAGGAGGATATTTTTGAGATTAAGCCATGAGACTTGCAGCCAAGGTGTAAGAGTGATGAAAACGGAGCTGCCGGCAGGCCTGCCCCCTCAAGGTGAACAGAGATAAGAGACGCTGCTTGCCCGGCAGGTCCTCACAAAGCAAGCCGGCGGGGTGGGGAGTGCTGGGAGCAAAGTGATGGCTGAGATATTCAGCCGGGAGCTCAGGACATACCTCCCTTGGTCTCCTCTAGAGGACGTCTCTGATTTAAGTTATTTTCTCTTTTTTTTCTTATTAATGAAGAGAGGAATTTTCATGAAATTCAGAATCGCAGTATGGGATAACCTCCAATAACGTTACAATCACTATACAAAAGATCAGGAGTGGTCTCCCTTAGACTTTCATGTATACTCAGATATGGGAATGGATATTTGAGGAGTAAACTACAAGACAATAATTATATTTTTATATTATGTACATTAAAGGACCATCAACAACAAATCAAATCAAATTAATAATATATTGAACAATTATTATAAAAGTAAACTTGAATAAATTGGACTCTGCAGATGCATGAATAAAAGGTAAAGTTAGCGGAAATAGCCTAAAAGTTGATTGAAATCTATATTTTGCATCTAATACTTGTGTCCAAAATGTGGTTGACCAACGTGAAAGCGAACTCAGGTTATCGTGTTTATACACACACACACACACACACGCACAGACAGACACACACACAGACATAATTCCAAGAATGGTATTGTCGGACTCAGAGAGGACTAAAAGTCGAGATTCATCAAAATCTCGACATTGAATTTTTTGGACGATTAGAATACTTTCCCTATACTTTGTATACAAGACATTAAAAACAGGAGGTTGCCATGGGTCTAGGACCACCTAATTAACCATTAGGACCCTTTAACAATACAAGTCTAAAAAAATGGTGGTGGGGGTTGGGGGGTCCATGAAAATAAAATTTGAAAGCCTGTTATGGTATTTTGAATCTCTGCAGTATGAGTGTGGGATCTTTGGTTCATCTTTGAGCCGGGAACTATGAAGAGACAAAGTTCATACATTGGTGAAAGTCAACTTTCATTCTCTCCAATTGTGGAGGTTTGGCCGCAGCCGTTTTCAACAAATAACCCAAAACTCTTGCTGCAATAAGCCAAGTCATACAATTTATGGATAATAGAAGATTGATATATGCAGGTCAGTACCGACAAAGAACAATAGCAAACAACACAAAATTAAATCTACACCAACTTAGTTTCATATTTTTCGCTCCTATAAAACAGACACGGAATAACTTGTGAATTATATTTCCTTAACTCTTTTAGGGTGGATGCCGACTTTTGTCGACACAAGGGGTTGAGGACAGATATAAACTGATGTAAAGTCAACATTCAGGGGCGTTCAAGTTGTAAAATTCTGTAAATGTTGATAAAACTCAGCGTTTATATTATAGGTAGACTCTCTTTGCTAGGAAGACTGTTAGACTCATTGAGTTGACGTTGAATCCGTGCGTGTGTGTGAGTACCATAAAGTAAAATAACGTTTACAATGGCACCGGCATCGGGCAAGAGAGCAAGTGAATGCACAAAGGAAATCACTCCATGCGTGTTATTTATTTATTGCGTATTATTGCCAAATCAGAGTCTGATTTATTGAAACCTGATTTTGATACAAAAATGCTAGTCATACACATGCAGTGGTGTGAAAAACTATTTGCCCCCTTCCTGATTTCTTATTCTTTTGCATGTTTGTCACACAAAATGTTTCTGATCATCAAACACATTTAACCATTAGTCAAATATAACACAAGTAAACACAAAATGCAGTTTTTAAATGATGGTTTTTATTATTTAGGGAGAAAAAAATCCAAACCTACATGGCCCTGTGTGAAAAAGTAATTGCCCCCTGAACCTAATAACTGGTTGGGCCACCCTTAGCAGCAATAACTGCAATCAAGCGTTTGCGATAACTTGCAATGAGTCTTTTACAGCGCTCTGGAGGAATTTTGGCCCACTCATCTTTGCAGAATTGTTGTAATTCAGCTTTATTTGAGGGTTTTCTAGCATGAACCGCCTTTTTAAGGTCATGCCATAGCATCTCAATTGGATTCAGGTCAGGACTTTGACTAGGCCACTCCAAAGTCTTCATTTTATTTTTCTTCAGCCATTCAGAGGTGGATTTGCTGGTGTGTTTTGGGTCATTGTCCTGTTGCAGCACCCAAGATCGCTTCAGCTTGAGTTGACGAACAGATGGCCGGACATTCTCCTTCAGGATTTTTTGGTAGACAGTAGAATTCATGGTTCCATCTATCACAGCAATCCTTCCAGGTCCTGAAGCAGCAAAACAACCCCAGACCATCACACTACCACCACCATATTTTACTGTTGGTATGATGTTCTTTTTCTGAAATGCTGTGTTCCTTTTACGCCAGATGTAACGGGACATTTGCCTTCCAAAAAGTTCAACTTTTGTCTCTTCAGTCCACAAGGTATTTTCCCAAAAGTCTTGGCAATCATTGAGATGTTTCTTAGCAAAATTGAGACGAGCCCTAATGTTCTTTTTGCTTAACAGTGGTTTGCGTCTTGGAAATCTGCCATGCAGGCCGTTTTTGCCCAGTCTCTTTCTTATGGTGGAGTCGTGAACACTGACCTTAATTGAGGCAAGTGAGGCCTGCAGTTCTTTAGACGTTGTCCTGGGGTCTTTTGTGACCTCTCGGATGAGTTGTCTCTGCGCTCTTGGGGTAATTTTGGTCGCCCGGCCACTCCTGGGAAGGTTCACCACTGTTCCATGTTTTTGCCATTTGTGGATAATGGCTCTCACTGTGGTTCGCTGGAGTCCCAAAGCTTTAGAAATGGCTTTATAACCTTTACCAGACTGATAGATCTCAATTACTTCTGTTCTCATTTGTTCCTGAATTTCTTTGGATCTTGGCATGATGTCTAGCCTTTGAGGTGCTTTTGGTCTACTTCTCTGTGTCAGGCAGCTCCTATTTAAGTGATTTCTTGATTGAAACAGGTGTGGCAGTAATCAGGCCTGGGGGTGGCTACGGAAATTGAACTCAGGTGTGATACACCACAGTTAGGTTATTTTTTAACAAGGGGGCAATTACTTTTCCACACAGGGCCATGTAGGTTTGGATTTTTTTTTCTCCCTAAATAATAAAAACCATCATTTAAAAACTGCATTTTGTGTTTACTTGTGTTATATTTGACTAATGGTTACATGTGTTTGATGATCAGAAACATTTTGTGTGACAAACATGCAAAAGAATAAGAAATCAGGAAGGAGGCAAATAGTTTTTCACACCACTGTAGGACTAAATAGACACTCCATGACCTTCGATTTTTTAATGCACACGAGTTGGAAATCGAAAAAAGACAGGTTCCTGCATCAGCTGATCAGACCCCAGCTGATTGAAGTGCAGAACACGCTCGAGCCAGGTGTACCTACGACAATGTTCGCCCTGGGAGAACTACATAGACATACAGGACAGGTGTGGGAGGCAAACTGGCAGCTGGACTGCAAACCACACGTTATGCTAGTGGGCACTACGGATTACCAGCCACTCAACTCCTTCAAGCTGCTTTTTTACAGAAAGTGCCTTTCAGCTTATGAGTGATGAGACAAACAGGTATGTAATAAGTATGTGAATGAACATACTGTAGAGGCTCATGGAACATAAAGCAGAGTGACATTTGTCATAAATAAGTATGTTATGTTGGTTTATGTATGAAACAATTGCTTTGTGTGTTGCCTAGAAAACTGAGTTGTTTTGGAAAAATATTGAGCCCTGGGACAAATGAGAAACAAACAAACAAAATAATTAGCCCTCTAAGAGTTAATTCTTATCTAAAGAAATACCCAGAAAACATAACTTCTTCCCGATCATTTTTAGAATGTTCTTGTCAGAATTCTGGGCTTTTAGCAAGAGTGTCACCCTCCAAGTTCTTCACAGGTAGGTGATACCACCCCAGGCCAGCAGGGAGCACTGCCTCCACTAACTACCTTGTCTGCTCTCTGTTCAACACCACAGAAGGACCGCCCAGTGAGGGCAACTAACTCCGCCCCTTCTGGTTCCTGGGCTATAAATTCTGAGGACAAATGTCACTTCTGGCTTAAATGACCCAGCAGAGGAGATATCTTTATTTTGTTTATATTATTGTTAAATGCCATCATGTGTTCATTTATTCGTACGTTTGTCAAGTTAAAGAGGACCACTGGCTTGGCACCCAAAGTGCTGCAATTGTACCAGCCTGTTTTTCTGCAGACAACCACATAGTTCATGAAGTCTCTAACACCTGCATTGTGATGGCGCCGTTGATTCCTTCACAGTGAGTCTGCACTGGTTTAGCCCCACACATCTCCTCTATGTGTGTGTGAGAGAGATGCTCTCTTGAACTTTCCTATTGAATTTAGAAAGACAAACTATTAATAGCTAAAGACGTATCCGCCACACATATTTGTATTTTTTCAGCACATTTAACTCTGGCTTGATCCTAACTATGAGGTTTTTGTCCACAGTTCTCCAAATCAGTGTAGGTGACCTTAATGGTTTGGTCCTAGTTGACTGTGGCTGTAGAGTTGTTGGCTTTCTCCGGCACATATGGAAGAATGTTCAGTGGGCTTTTTTCTTTTTTTGCTCTCCCTTCTTCACTTTGGTTCCATCTTGTGGTTGTGGGTGGTACTGCAGCTCGATTTTTGGGGTTTCACACACTTTGATCCTAGTTTGCCAGCATAAAATGAATGTCTGCTGGGTAGTCGGCGATCAGTTGACCCCCTTCTTCAGAAAGACAAACGTGTGGCTTTACCTAGAGCCCCTCTTGTTTGTGCACAATGATTTACTTCAGCAACCTTTGGACTTGTGGCACAGTCTGTCTTCTACTCTTCAGGTCCAGCATCAGGCTAACGTTGAAGTAAATGGGATCACTCCAGCCTTTCTTACGGCCTCACCAGGGGTCCTGATGTAAAGCAGAAGTTACCGTCAGGTCAAGAATATAGAGAAACCCAATCTTGTGCTTTCAGTGGGTTATAATGGAAGGAGTTGACATTTTGCCTTTAGCACCCAATCTTTTGGTTGACAATTGGTGCAATGTTTTCTCCATCAAGATTGCCACTGATTGTGTTACTTTGTTCTCTGACCAGGTGGTCCATCATGGAGACATTGTTACTTGAGACAGATCAGTCTTGTCAGATGTCACTGCATTCCAAACAGAGACCCTGTGAGGAGAACTGACACTTTTGCTGAAGTTAAGAGGGTCTGGCAGATGCCTCTTAAGCAAAAGACTTGTATGCCAAAGCAAAGCAAATAATGCCAGTCTGTCCTACCCCATTCATTTGTGGGTTGGCATGTGTGGCAGCAGACTGGGGGCCAGACCCAGCCGGGATGCCTGGAAGGACCGAGAGGCAGTTTATACATTCCCTGGGCCACGAGGGGGCAACCGCCCTGGACAAGAAAGGGACCATGGGGATGGAGCAAGGAGGCTCAAACCCATTGGGGCCCGTGGCCACTGCCAGGGGGCGCCCCGAGCATAGTGGAGCCCGGGAGATCTACACTTCCGCCACACCTGGGAAGGTGTAGGAAGGATCTTCCAGGAATGGCCGGTGTGCTTCCGGGTGCTCATGCGGCACCAGGAAGTGCTGCTGAAAGAACATCAGTGAGCACCTGGAGCACATCCGGACGGCCGCCTTCCTATAGTCGCAGAGCTAGAGTCAGGAGGTGGAGGTGGACAAAGCTCCAGCGACAAGAAGAAGAAGGGCAGCCCACGAACATTGGAGGAGCCCGTGTGTAAGGGTGTTTGGTGCAGGAGCACTGTGTGCTGCGTGGGACTTTTGAGTTTATTAAACGTGTGTTTTATAAGGTACTGGTGTCTGTCTGATGGTGTTCGGGTGACTTCTCACACATGGAAATATTGAAGTGGCCAGCAGGCAACCCATCAGATGGTGGACGGGAAGGCAGGGATCTGCAAATGTTTCAACGGGTGGGTGGGGCTACATGCTTGAGTGACACCTGCCGTCTAGGGGAGCCTCAGGAGGATTTGAGAAAGGGGCGGAGACTTTCAGAAAGAGCCTATCACAGCACTGTTAGTGCTTGCCTTAGTGTGTTGGTGGTGGCTCACAGGAGTTCTGGAGGTTGCTGATATTGTTACGTGGAGACGAGTACGCAGAGAATAATGGGTGAGCAACCAGGATGAGGTAAGGAACAGTAAAGACCTCACAATATGGTCAGACAGAAAAAGGTCAAAACCAAAAAGACAAAGTTAAATTAGAGAACCTAATCAAACTATCATACTAGGAACCACAAAGAAGCTTTATTTTATTCACCAATATGTACTGGTTAGTACCTACCAAAAGTGGTCCAAAAAAAGGACAACCCATGGACTGTCGATCATTTCTGGACTTTTGATTCACCTGATGATTCAACGACCAGGACTCAGGCCAGTGCCCACTCATTTCTAGCTCCTGTCCTGTCTGACCATATCACATCTCAAGCCCTTAGCGCAGTGATGCTTGGCAGAGATGACAAGTGCCGCTTGCCTGAGTCGCCTCTCATTAGTGCGCTTCCGATGTGGATGACGTGCTCGTGTTGGCAGGCGGTTTGTCTGCAGGGGTGGAACTGTCCATCAGCATCTGTCAAGTCCGTGTCCCCGGGTGCACGCGGATCAGCGTGTCCCAGGCCTGCTGGTGACAGCCACCAAGATGAGTTTGTCGCACTCCGGTTTTTCCCAATTAAAAGCTGGACCACTGTGAGTGACTGGCTCCTGGGCACACTGGACAATGTGAATGACACACGCCTGTTAGAGTTTTAAAGACATGGTGGGCAGGAACGAAGGAGAGTAATGGGCAGCGATGTGTTTGTGTTCTTCAGTCCTGGACAACCAGGCAGATCTTACATGGTCAGATTTCTGCATGGTATCTTTGTTTAGAATGTTTGAAATGTGAGAAAATTCAGTGGCACAGTGCCCCTTGGCATTTGGCTCAGTGAATAAGAGATAACAAAGGCTTGTCAGCTCAGCTACTGACTGCAATGCGAATCTGTCTTTCAGGTGTGGCTCAGTGGCTGAAGGGATTCAACAGTTTAAATGAGGGCACAGTGGCTAATGTGCTTGAAACCACTACGCCCAACAGATCAAGTGGTCCTACGGGCAGAGGGCTTGAAGCCAGGACGCTCCTGTTCAGCTACGGCATTATTGCAGAAGCTAGTTGTTGCAAGCAGAAGCTCCAATAGATGAAAGACACTATATGTATTTTTGATTTCTCTTTGAAGGCTACAAGTCACATTAGAAGTAGACGTGGAGTCTGAGTATCCTGCTGTCCACATTCCCATTGACAACCAGTGACAAGGAAAGCCTGACCAACTGGAAAAATGAGCAACCAACATTGTTTTCATGACATTAAAAATGAAGATCCACCATTAAGTGGAATTTTGGTGCCACAGCTTTAGGACTTTGGTTCGAGTCCCAGAGCACTGGGCATCTGTGTGGAGGTGTGTTGTTTACTGGTGTTCTTCTTGGTTTCCCCCATATCAACCAGAAAAGTGGCTTCATATATCTGTTTGTGCTGTGATAGGATTTGGAACCCTAATACCCTTTAATGAGTAGAAAGATAGAAAGATTCAAGAGTATTTATTGTCATTTCATCCATATACAGTAGTACAGCATACAGTGAAATGAAACAACATTCCTCCAGGATCATGGTGCTACATAGAACACAGGACAACGAAGAATCCATGAGACATAACATAAAGACACATAATATATAACAAGGTGCATGTGAGACAAATGTGCAAACATGTGCAACCATGTGCAACATTGCAGAGCAGAACACATATATCAGATATCAGATCGGTCCATTAGTGTTCAGGAATCTGACTGCTTGTGTAAAAAAACTGTTACACATTCTGGTGGTAAGGGCCCGAATGCTTCGGTACCTTTTTCCCAATGGCAGAAGTGTAAACAGTGAGTGTGCAGGGTGTGTTGGGTTATTCACAATGCTGGTGGCTTTGTGGATGCAGCGTATGGTGTAAATGTCCATGATGGAAGGAAGAGAGACACCGATGATCTTTTCAGCTACTGCTGAGCATTCTTGGCTAAAGAGCTGGTGTTGTAGGACCAGGTGAGGTTCTCTGCCAGGTGGACACCCAGGAATTTGGTACTATTGATGACCACCACAGTTGAGCCGTCAATGTTCAGTGGCAGATGGTCACTCTTAGGTTTCCTAAACTCAACAATCATCTCCTTTGTTTTGTCTACATTCAGAGACAGGCTATTGGCTTTACACCAGTCCGTTAACCGCTGCACCTCCTCTCTGTATGCTGACTCATTGTTGTTGCTGATGTGACCCACCACAGTCGTGTCATTGGCGAATTTTATGATGTGATTAGAGCTGTGCGTTGCTGCACAGTCATGAGTCAGCAGTGTGAACAATAATGGACTGAGCACACAGCCTTGAGGGGCTCCAGTGCTCAGTGTGGTGGTTCTGGAGATGTTGTTTGCAATCCTGACTGACTGAGGTCTCTCAGTCAGGAAGTCCACTATCCAGTTACAGAGGGAGGTTTTCAGTCCCAGCAGGCTCAGCTTTTCCGTCAGCTGCTGAGGAATGATTGTGTTGAATGCTGAGCTGAAGTTGATAAACAGCATTCGAACGTATGTGTCCAGATGAGCGAGAGCCAGATGGAGAGTGGTGGCTATTGCGTCATCTGTTGAACGGTTCCGGTGATAAGCAAACTGCAGGGGGTCCAGTGAGGGGGGCAGCAGGGTTTTGATATGCTTCATGACTAGCTTCTCGAAGCACTTCATGATAATGGGAGTGAGTGCAACGGAACGGTAGTCATTAAAGTTGGATACTTGTGACTTTTTTGGCACGGGAACTATGGTGGTGGTTTCATCATTTGGGAATTTGGTGGCTTCCACCCGTTTCTCAATCTCTACAGTTGCCCGTGTTTTCTCATTGGACTTTGAGTGTCTGTGGATGTTTGTTCTTCATTTTGTAATTATTTATGTTTCACGGTTAAGACAACAGAGGTTTGGGTCTGTCTTCATGTTTTTCTTTTCTATCACTGTAAATATTTGCATCTACACTGGGACCAGGGAATCTGATGTGTGTAACATTTCATTTTTTTTTCAAATATTCATTTAATACAGTATTTACTCAACCTTTACCCTTGACTCGTTTGTCTGTTTTTGTCCATTGACTGAAGGACGGGTAAGAAATTGAACAGTGAATATAATTTGGCAGGGCCGAGTTCGGCCATTACTCCAGCACAGCCAGAGTGTGTTACAAAAATATCAAAAACAAAACAGCTAGGCATGCTGGAAAAGCAGCTTTTAATTAAAGGCCAGGCTGGAAGTGCATGAGTGCACAACACCACGTGCTGCCATTGTGTGTCAGTGAACTTCAGCAAAGTCACATCATACATCAGGAGTGAGTCGTGACATGAAGGACACTGGCCCCCTTTTACACTCCAGACGAACGGGCTGAAAGCACAACGTCCCTGACTGAGCCCTTGATGTCTTCAAAAACAGACCAGGCTTCTGAGATGGTCGGCTAGTGGGACGGCAGGTTTAAGGGGCAACAGAACCTCTGAGAAGTTGATCTGACTTGTCTTTCTAATATTTGAAGTCCAACTATGCTACTTATGAAACCTCTGGTGAGCATCACGACGCCACAAATAACAATAGAAATTGGTTTTTAATTAAAGTTCCTTTTATTTACAAGCCCACATTTTACATCCAGCCAACCAATTCCTGAAAATAAATAAACCAGAAAGTGTCATCAGGTACCAATCCTGGATGGGGTGCAGCGTTGAATTCAAAGTCACTCATTATCCTGACATGACATTTGTCTTGGAGATCTGAGAAGAAACCACAAAGGCTAAGTGAAAACATACACAACCCACACATCCAGCAAGTGGGCTGCGATTCAAACATTACAGGGTCCACTCAAGCACGTGGTACTGATGGGCATTTCGGTTCACGTTACTGCTTTTAAACTGATTCATTTGATTAATCTGATTTGTTTGATTCATCAATAATAATAAAAAAAACCCTTTTGGTCCCCGCCTGAATAAGTCACAAATTATTATTTATTCAACTATAATATACAGTTCATATCATTTAATGCTAACCTCTTTGAAAGCATGAAGCATGATAGTATAGTGCAAATACATAATTACAATAAATTTGAGAATAAGCGAACAAGAATTGTGTGTCTCGTTCTCGGGTAATGATTCAGCAATTCACTACGCGCATTAAATGAATGAGAATCATGTCACTCATTCACAAAACAAGTGAATAACAATCATTAAACTTGTACTTGGGTAATGATTGAAAAGAATCAGTGAAATGTGTGTGCTCAGCGCATTCAATGAGCCCGAAGAAGTGTGCGCTAAAGTGAAGATGAAAGCAAAAAATTGATAGAAATTAGAATAGTATTTTTATAACCTTCAGTTCTGTGGGGCAAATTTGTTGAATGTACAAAGGGACATGTCTGATGATGCATTTGGATATGTCTTCATGTGGAGAACATAAAGTATGTCAAGTTTTTAAAGAATGTCCTGTGCTCACCGGCATAAAGAGATATGGTTTGGATTGCCTGTGCTAAAAAACACACACATGCAAATGCCGACGTGTAAATAAGGCTATAATGAGCAATTGCCTCCATCTTCCTCTTCAAAATAACATTTAACCCCCTAACCACCACCAACACTAAAACTCTTGTTAGTGGGATTCACGTTTCAAAGTTTTGAGAAATAATTTTCATGTTAGTTTTGCCAAAGTGTATATAAAACTAAACTTGTCACTTTTGCTCATCAATAACTACAACTGATAATAATAATGATATCCGCTGCACTTTTATGATTACTGCGATGTTTAAAGAAGCTATCATTCTGAATTCTTTTTTAATACAAGCTATGAGCGCCCCATGTTTTAATATGCTGCCCTTGTTTGGCGCTGCTCTACAACTATGGGGGGCAGAGTTGGGAACATGCAGTGATACAGCGCATTGCCACACCCACCACACCATGAACCGCCAGGTTTGGGACCTGAGTGCAGCGGGTGACACCTCAGCACCACACTAGCTCAAATGGAGTGGAACAGTGTGAGGTTTTTTTTCAGTGCCTGGAGTGCCAATCCTGCCGCCAACGCCCCAGTTCTCCCTGCCAGTTGGAGGACCTTCTTGCAGGACTGGACCAGACCAAAAATGGGCCTGTAAAATCAAACAGAATTGTACATTTTGTAGAAGAGACATAGCTGGTGTTATGATTGAAATGGAAAAATAAAAATGACATTCTCATGGTTTTGAACTTTAAAATATTGATAAATAGTTACTTCCAGAATTATCATAAAAATTAAAGTGAAGTGAAGTGAAGACTTGACTCTTGACCAATGAATGAGGGGGAGAGGCAGGTCTTCAAGTCTTCAAGTCAAAAAGACATTGCCACGAGGCTTCAGTTTTCATGTTTTTTATTTGTGCAGATAATTCTGGAAGTATTTAAAGTTTAAGCTGAAAAGACATTCATTTTGCACATTTTGAGCTGATGTGGATTATGTGACACAAGTAACGTGTGATATTTTTTTTTTACATTTTTACCTTAGATATTTCTCATGTTGTTTGCCATTCTACAACATGACCACCACTGAGTTTTGACATTTGATAAACTTCTTTCACTCCTTTCTGCATAAAAATATACAATTAAAAGTGTTTTTCAACCATCACTACAAAATATATGGGGTAAGTAACATATACAAAAAATAATTTTTGTCTGGAATATTCCTTTGAGTTTAAATTCAGGTACTGGCAACCCTTAAAAATCATTTACAGAGGAGATTACTGGTCAGTAGCGTCAATTGGAGAAATTCACCAAACTTTTCTTGGAGAGAATTTATTGAGTCAGTTTCCCTGAAAATTCTCCATGTGACTGACTGGCTTAGACAAATTTTTTTTCCAAACGCCCCATGATGCTTTGCAAAGCCATGACATCTCAGAGCTATAGCAGCCATGTTGGATGGGGGTGTCACTACTTGATCCGCGCTACCTGCCCAATTTGCTTTGTGGATGTGCAAAATTTTGTAAGCATACTCCACGTCACAGTCTATTAGCGTATACACTTGTGTGTCATGTCCTTACTCGATTAGTACTTCAGCTGGATTTGTGTGATGCTGAGGTGTCACCCGTTGCACGGCTGCACTCGGGTCCAAATCCAGCTGGTGGCAGAGCCATTACCAGGGGGAGGCAACCATGACACCTGTCAGGGGCCCCAAGCAGTGGGAGGCTAAAGCGGTGGCAAATGAAATGGAAATCCCTGCAGTGTTCAAATCAGGTTGGCGTCACAAAAGACCAAGATGCCTTATTGATTCAGTTGGATCTGATGCAGAGGCAGAAAAATTCAGAAGAGGCACATTTCACATTATGATGGATTCCTTAATTTCAGAATTGTCTGGGCGTTTTCAAAGCCTAAACAACATATGTCTCCTTTTTTGTACAATTCTAAACTTAAGGAGCATGAGCATGGAGGAGATCTTAGCCTCTTGTGCAAATTTAGCTGCAAAATCTTCAAAGGATCTGTCATATCATTTGAAAGAAGAGGTGATTCGTGTCAAGAACGTGTATGACGCAAATGTTAAGGTCCAAAAGTGGGCACTGTGATCGTTGATATCATATCATGAGATACACACACAGAAATAAAAATATTGCAAAAAGATACGTTGACTCTGTTAGTAATTTTAATTCAGAGCTACAGGACAATCCACGTATGATGAGACACGACATGCGATACGATATTACCGTATTTACTCGTGTACCAAGCTCCCTCGTGTAGGACGCGCACCCTAATTTTTACAAAGAAAATCGCGAAAATCATTTTGCCCCGTGTACGACGCATGTTGTGATTGTATAGGAGGCGTTTAGAGAGAGAGAGAGAGAGCGCAAGCAAGTGAGAGAGAGAGCGCGAACAAGCAAGCGAGAGAGAGAGCACGAGCAAACGAGCGAGAGAGAGAGCGCAAGTGCACGAGCAAGCGAGAGAGTGTGCGAGCGAGAGAGAGTGTGCAAGCAAGTGAGCGAGAGAGGAAGCATGAGTGCGCGAGTAAGTGAGCGAGAGAGAGAGTGCGAGTGTGCGAGCAAGTGAGCGAGAGAGAGCGTGTGAGTGCGCGAGCAAGTTAGCCCAAGCAGAAGAAGTAAATATTACAGAATTACATTTCCTCCTGTATGACGCGCACCTGATTTTCTAATGCTAATTTTTGGGAAAAAATGTGCATGTGGTACACACGTAAATACAGTATATAAATTTAATTACAGTTGCGCGAAGCTTCAATGGGATTAACATTAACCTTGAGTGTAGCATAGGTACGTCACTCGATCAGTCTGGGGAGGCAAAGTGATAGTAGTATGGAGCCAGGAAGCCCAGGTGCTCAGCCATAATTGTCAGGGGCACAAGATTTCCTGGTGGGGCTGGTGATGGGTGCAGCATTACTCTCTATCAGCGCATGCTCCCAACCTAACCCTAACCTAACCTAAAGCATAACCTAAAGCAATATTTTCATTTGAGGGGTACATTAGCTGACCATAATGAGAATATAATTATGAAAATACTTCATTGTTCAGCATAGATTCATTGTACATTGTGTCTTGAGTGCTGGATTAAGCATGCTATGTTTTCCGCTATGTAGTGCAGATCCCTTCATCACGGATTCTGCTGGTGTTCGTTAGTCATAGTGGTACGAGATTAGGAGACACAGAGAGAGATGAAGGACTCAAAGTATAATTTTATCTCAGGGAGGCACAGCGGTTAGCACTGCAGCTTCACAGCTCGGGTCACATTTTCGGCCACAATAATCGGTTTAGCATAGTTGGCAGATGCTTCCCTAGCTCTCTGGGACACTTAAAAGGCCATTGTACCATTATAAGTTCAGTTTCTCCTTCCCCGTTAACTTCAAAGCATTTCATTGAGTTTGCCGAAATTCCTGATCTTTTCTGAGTTTTCAGCAAGCTCAAGGTGAAGAGAATTCAGTGGGATTCACTCAACATTACTGGTCACCATACAACGCACTCAAATAAATTGGTCATTCCGTGATGTTAGACGGGGAGATACAAATCTTGATGTGCACTAAGTGAATTTTAGATCTGGATGATGATTTTTAAGGGCAAAGTAAATTGGATGACATGTGACTAGATTGTAAAGGCCGACCCCTTACCCGGCCCGCAGCCACACTACCAGGTCCCGTGGCCTGGATAAATTACTGAGGTAAACCTAAATCTACCAAGACGTACCTCTGACCAATAATATTTAAACACAAGCAAACAATATCCGAATGTAAATCAAGTGCAGTAATATATTAGATCAAATAAAATGAAAAATACAATAATACAAAACCCTGGCGTAATATATATATATCCCTCCACAATACTACCAAAGTGAAAGGCACTATATATACAATAATAAATCCTCCCTTGTCCCTGAACACAAATAAGAAACACACAATACAAATAATGACAACAAATGAAATGATAATGAACGTGAAAATAAGTCACGTTACTGATAGCTGTCCAAAATGTTGGTGTTTCATTCCCGCGAATGAATATCGGAACAATCTCACCGTGATTCCTCGGCGATGGTGGAAAATAATGTCCAACCCCGGGGTTTCTGGTGATGAATGCATTGCAGTAAATCTGGCCGAGTGAGAAGCAAGCTGGAAAAATGTCACGATGTGAATGAAGGCAGAAAATGATGCTCAGTTTCAGATAGGTGAATCCCGTTTAAATAATAATGAGGCAGATGTAATGGGAAAACCTCCGGTTCTGACGTTTCCAGGGGGTCGCTGCCTCCCCGCAACAGCCTTCCCCGTTTCCTCTAATGGGGGCAACATTTAAACAAACACATACTGGTTTAAGCGGGGTGATGTGACGAGACGCAACAGAGTGCAAACACAATAAACAACAACACTTATGTGGCCCCGCTACAAGATACTAGCTTCAACAAATACCAGTTTTTAATGAGCATTTCCACTTTTATTTTGTGTAATTATTAATGTTAATCTGATATCACCCATAGACATTGTCTGTCCTGCACATAAAACCCAGTGCCAGTTGGATTTTGGTGTGTTTTTGTTTTTCAATATATTAATATTGATTTCTTTAAAAGCTAGATCTGTTAGGCAGTTACTCAGCATTTCAGATTTGTGTCTACTCCAGAAGATGGTTTATACATCCAGGAGTATCTGTTGTCCACTTGACAGAACTCCCAATAAAGTAGAGAAATCATATGCAAGGGGACAAAAACTTGAAAATATTGATTGCTCTGAATGGCTGCTGTATGGCCAGTGAATTACAGCCGGCTGGTCAAAGGCAAAACACCTCAGCCAGCAATCCTCTAGGCCAACCACACAGAGACGCCTCACACTATTTACTCGGAAGCCAGCAGCCCGAGCTGCTATAACCCAGAAGAGATCGACGGGTGTGCCGGCACAGTGCACACCAGCTGTTAATTGAAATGTCACTCTGCTCGCTGCTGTCAGGCACTTGTCAGCCCCCATTTTACCTCTCCTGATACATGTATGTTTGTCAGCTCACATTGACTAGCTGCCAGTCAGGGACGAATGGACCACAGGATGTCAAAACAGGCTATGTCCGCTGCGCCAGGCTGGCTAATCCTAGATGGCATGGGGAGCAGGGTAAAGCAACACAGATGAAGGGAATTAGTTACAGGGCTTGGGGAGACAAATACAAACTGGAGAAGCATGTGGATTTAATTAGGCTGCTGGACTGTAATCTGAACCGGGAGCAAGATATATAACACAGAGCGGGAGTAGAGAAGGCAAAGAGAGAGCAGAGGAATGAAAGGAAAAAAGAGAACCTGCTGTTATATATTCCACTTAAATAAAGAAACAAAGAACAAGCATTTAAAAAGTGTGAATTTCTGATCATTATTTTGGGTTTTTGTCTACAACACCTGAAGCCATTAACTTTTAAATGTGAAAATCCAGATCCTGCCAACTACACTCATTCTGTAATGTCCTACCTACTAACATATTTGTGTTTGGGCTATCATGATAGCAAGCCTTAACCTTAACCCCTCGTCATGCCACCTTTGTTGAAATGACCATTTCTCTTCACCCTGGATGCAGAAAGACTTTGGTGAGCCTTCATTCCCCTGAGCTTCAGTGGCTGCTGCAAGCCTCTCCTCTCAAAGCTCTATGGGCCTGATAACCTCCAGAAGGCTCCACTATGTGGTTTACTCACCATAAAGTCATTCCACAGGATAGATGATCAGCTTGTGTTACTGCTGCTGAAGTCCACATGTTTCTACTACTACATTCTTTGATTTCTTCTTCTCCTTGCTGTTCAAACACACTGACTTACATGCTGTACTTCCATTTCTACTCTGAATCTGCTGATTATGATCCTGTGAGTTTTTCATTTACTTTTCGTAAGATCTGGCCAGATTTAAAGATATTTTTGCAATGCTTCCTGGGGTTTTCCAGTATGGAGATTCCATGTTTCCTATTACTTTGTGATTCTGATTGTGATGTCACTTTCCTAAAATGTCTTATTGTTTGGTGAATCATTGCTTTACAGGTTACTACAACTAGAAGACTAGAAGAGCAGTGTGTCAGAACATCATTGACAAAACACTCCAAAAGCTATGCCTGGGGATTCTGTAGAAAGCTTTTACAAATGGGTGTGTGTGCCTTCAAGTCAGGCCACAGACTTCAGCCTCGATCCGACAGCTTCTCACTCTTGGCGTTCATTTTTGGCGTAGGTTTACGATAGTCAGTCTCTCTGCTTTAGACCCTCACTATATTTAATCAGCTTGGTATTCTTTCTCGTCATCTCACTGCCCATCTACAGGGTGGGCCATTTATATGGATACACCTTAATAAAATGGGAA
>JANRMT010062796.1:69838865-69907732 GCA_026402145.1 Polypterus bichir lapradei
CTATCTATCTATCTATCTATCTATCTATCTATCTATCTATCTATCTATCTATCTGGCACATGCAATGAGGTGATTGCTATCACAATGAATTGTACAGAGATTATGAAATGCTGAGGGTTCTGCCAGTTACTGTACCTTACCAACAAGCAATTCACCACACGTAGCACCATCATGTCTGTCAAAGCTACTTTACCTCAAAATAAATGAATCACAGGCCATTGACACACAATGATTGTCACATCAAGGATGACTTGTGCATTAATGAAATGTCACTGCTTACAGTTAACAAAAGCAGCTTCATTCTCGGTAGGTGCCCTTATTGCAATATGAGTGCTGTAAAGTGCTCTGATTATGCTAGGAGAACCGCACGCTGCTGCAAATTGACTTTCTATGTTGTCGTGTACACCCAACACCATACAAGAACTGGATGTTCTAGTGTGCCGTCAGTCGCTTAATGGCTTCCAGCACAGCAGGCATAATGGAGGGAAGCTTAGCTGAGATATTCCTAACTCGTTTGCCAGTTCCCTGGGATATGACAACAGGTAGCCAATTTAAACTGATTAATAAGTAAAAATGTCTTTGGTGGAAATACGGAGCATTGGCCCTTTTAAAAGGGAACTAAACAGAGTCTGTACATCATAATCCTCACTTTGGAGGTGTAATATGTTTTTCACGTCAATGCACATTCTAATATCAACTCTGTAACAAGTCGTCATTGAGCTGCTTTGGCTGCATTTCCCTGCTTGATCAAGGGGCAAAATGTTGTGTACGCACGAGTCAGAGTTTATCATAAATATTTACAAGCTTTCGCATCAAGTTTGCTTTTATAAATCCCGATATTTGCATGGGAAATTGTTTACGGAAATTTCAAACTCATTTTTGGGCATACGTTACAACTTTCTAGTTTATCTTTATTATTTTATGAGAAACCATTTGTAACAAGAAGGATAAACACCAGAAGATGTTAGGCTCATGGGGTCCTCCTCGAGCATAGTCGCCATGGCACTGATGATGTCACTCAGCATGGCTTCGGGGACCCACGAACATGTCTCCAATTATGAATGCTCAAGATAGCGGCCCCATAGCAAAAACAAGATGGCACGGCGGGTTGAACATATTTAGTTTTAAACACCATTAAAATGTGTCAGATTCAAAAATCAATATGATGGCCAGAATCTAAAAAACGTAAAACAAAGCCTCAATTATTTTTATAGGCCAAAGAGAAACTGTAAAAAATAACAAATAAATGGCAGATCATGACACGAAAAGCATCGAAAATGTTGGCACGAGAGCAGAAAGAAGTCCCTCGCAGCACCCAGCATCCCTGAGGTTGCCATGTTGAGCTGCTTTCAGTCCGACTTGTCAGTTTGTCTTCAGTTTCAGTTGTTTTTTTCTTTTTTATTTTTACACCAGTTTTAGCTGAACACTCCAAATCGCTGGTGTGTGGCACATTTTTCTCTTGACTTCTGCATTTCGTTTCCATGCCAGCTTATCTAGACAGAGGAAACAGAAAATCAAGGAGCAGTAAAACTGGCAGCTCAGAGTCAGGAGGCTCCAGCCAGCCCGTTTAATGTGCCACAGTACTGACGGCCATAAGTGTGATGCACAGTTGTCTTCGCCATCAGGCAACCCTCCTTACAAAACTCACAATTCAATCCTTCACCCTACTTCCAAGATATTACAAACTCACCATGAAAGGCCAATAAGGCCATTGTAGTTCATCCACCCAGCAATAAGAACAGACACTCAAAGGTGATGGCACCCACAGGGAGGGGGCAGCACGGGCACAAAAGCTTCAGGAGGTGGACATTTGTAGCTTGACGGCCCTTTTGTTTCTAACGATAATCATTTTCGAGCAGCTAAGGAGTTCATCTGCCGACCCTCACAGAGTGAGTTACGTAGAAGGCTGACAGTAATCAACATGGACAGGGCAAGTGCTGAGCAAGCAGAAGCAGAGAGAGTGCTTGACATCTCAGGGCTTTAATTACAACCCCCATGACGCCGTGTAACGCCACACCGTCTGTCCGCAGAGCAATTAAACTCGGGGGGATTGGCCTGTCAAGTCACAATGCGAACTGAATTTGATTTTACAGGGCCGAAGAAAGGCGGCCTTCAGTAAATCGTACCTTGCAGGACATTCCCAGAACATTAAAGCGCCTGTCTTTGGCCATATGCAGGAGAGCAGATTGGAGTTTATCTTTCCTTTATAAAACGCCTTATGATGGCACCCAGCGTGAAAGATGCTATTCTGAATAAGGTTAGATGGAATGACTGAAACCAGGAGCCTCAATAAGCTTCCAGCCAGAGCCAGAGGATGCATGAGGCCCCAGGAACTTGAGTTCCCGGTATTCTGGAAGGAGCTCTCAGGTACTGGCAAATGAAAGATGAGCTTCCTTCTGCACACCGCTAACGACCTCATGCAAACCCCAAATAACCTAAAGATCTGCAGAAAAATCAAGACGAAGTCCCATTTTATTTGTAGTGTGATGTAACATTCGGTCCACTGGACCAGATTCTGACAGGATGTCCCAAAGGCCATAAAGATGACCACCATAGGGGACCACTCATAGTCATGGGACACCAAGAACCATCACTTGAACTTGCTAGATTCTTAAGGGAAGAAGATAAGCCTCCTAGTGCAAGGACCGCTGCCAAGAACAGCCCCTCCAGCTTTCACCACACTTCAGATTGGGAGATATCCATGGATTTGAAAAGAAAGCTCGTCTTTCCAGAAGAGGTGGCAGTGACAGCACTCTGCTATACAGGAACACAAGGTAGCCAAACGTACTGTTCCTGAGAAGACAGGTTGGTTATATCTAAAGAAAGCAAAGTATCAAGACTTGGTCGATGCGGATCTTGATTGCATGCAGCGTTATTACCCATTAAAGTTGGTTGCCATGGATTTTGAGCAACATCAGTGTGCCATTTTTTTTTTTTTCAGAATACAGGGCTGGAACCCGTACGGCTGTGCCCTTTGAAACCAGCTCAAGATGGTCATGGCTTACAAGACCCTGTAGTTGAAACCTATCTTTAGTGAAGGCTAATGTTATCTTTGCCTCTCCACCCAGTCAAAAAGTTCAGGTCAAGGGGCTAAACGCTTGTTACACTGTGATCTCCTCAGAAGATGCAAAAGGGTTTCCAAACCTAGTAACTCCATCCAAAGTAGTTATCACAGTTTCTGCTTGTACCGCAGTATCTTTGAGGTTCACTCTACTTGTCCCACTTGCGCTGCCAACACACAACATTTGTTAAAATTCCACTCTGAAGCCATTTCACATTCTCCACCAGCCCTGTAAGTAAGTTTGCAAAAAATGTCCTAAAAAATTACAAAAGCTCCAGGTCCTCTTTTGCCTTGCATGTGGTCTGATCAAGCTGGTGTCACATTTGTCAGCATCTACACTATGATGGAGACACAGAAGTGTAGCCTATAGAGGTCTCATGGGCTGTTAAAATAAAACAGTAACTTCCAAAACATTTTTTTAGATAGTGACACAGAACAACAGGTATGTGAATTAAACCCGGAACTGGTCTCCTTGGCAAAAAAATGGGAAAGCTGTCCTTAGTTTTAAAGGAAGAGGCCCCAGGATGGTGAATCAATTCATGAATCATTGATCCGTTCATTTATTTTTAGGACCTGTTGAGTCTGTTTTTTGGGGTAACCGAAAACGTAAGTCTGCCCTGGCAAGCATGAGATGAAAGGCAGGAACTAAACCTGGAGAGGACTCTTGTCCATTGTGGAGCAGTCATTTTTTAATATACAGTGCCTTGAGAACGTCTTCAGGCCCCTTCTCTTTTTTCACATTTTGTTATGTTGGAGCTTTATGCTATAATCATTTTAATTCATCTCTACTTCATCAATCTATACTCAATACCCCAGAATGACAAAGCAGAAAAAGGATTTATTATTTATTTATTTATTTATTGTTCACTCTGGAATACTGAGCACTGCTTGATGAGGTAAAACAATGAATTTAAATCATTTAATTTGAGGGCACTGTACAGTATATGGCCAATATCGGCATGTACCATTTACTGAGTAAATGAGCTAAACACAAAAAAATGAAGTGGCCTGAACAAAATATCTTGTGTGTGTCCTTCGCGGGACTGACAGTCCATTCTGCACTACCGGAGTAGGCTTTAGCTCTTTTTATGCAGAAAAGATATGGATGAATGGTGTGGAAATATTCAGACCCGGACACAAACAGGCAGACACAGAATGTCCCAAAACACACGTTTACTACACCACACAAGAACACAGTGCACCAATCACCATCAAATAGTCCTTCAGAGTCCTTTCTTTCCTCAATACCGCCTCCAAATCCTCCCAGGCAAGCTCCATCCTCTTCCACCCGACTCCGGCTGTACCTCCGGGTGTGGCTGCATTCCCACCCAGACGGGCTCGTTAGGCCGTGCAGCTCCCCCTGGCGGTGGCCACAGAGCCCAACAGGAATGAGCTCCGGTGTTCCAAAATATTGGCCCCGATGCAACCCAGGGGGGCTGCCACCAAGTGTTCCGGCGGACGTTGTGTGCATCCCATGGCTGCTCCCCCGGATCCAGTGTCAAAGGGGCGTCCCGACCAGGCATGAGTCCCGACCATCTGCCACAATGGATGAAGTCTTCTTCTTCTTCTTCGTCCTAGTGACTATCCCGCGTCGGCTTAGGGTCCACTGTCTATCACACACGTCTCCACTTGCTAATGTTGGCGTACTTCATATCGTCCTTATTTCAATCCATCCACCGGCTCTTGGTTGTCAATTGCTTGGGCTGAAACAGTGCACAGTTTGCGCTACAGAGTCGTTGACACAACGGAGGACATGTCCATACCATTGGAGCCTGGCATTGCGCATCTTTGCAGCAATGAGCACAACGCCCATCATCTTTCCTTGTTCATGATGTGGTCTTGTCGGATGAGGCCTAGCAACCATCTTCATTTTCATGGCATGAAGGACCTGCTCATGCTTCACATTCACTGGCCAGCATTTGCATCCATAAAGGATGAATGGATGGAGTAATGGAATAAAAATCAAATGTGGCAGTACAAGCCAAAACAGGAATGAAACAGAGATGGACAAGAGGAGCATGGAAATAAGTGGACATCAAGGAAATGGGACAACTCTCAATGGAAAGAGACTGATCAAACTGGACAATTAACAAAGCAGGAGGATTACTGGGAAGAGTCTATAGTCTCCATTTGAAATCAATGAAGCCTGTGCAGAGAATGGCAGAAAAACTACATGAACGTTTGTCAAGAGGCTTTGGATCATTGAGAAAGCCACCCTTAGCAAACTCATGATTTGACAGTTGTCTTAACTCATTGCAAATTTCTACAGATGATTCAATACATAGCAGGAAGACAGTGCAGTGTAGCCAGTTGGGGTGTAATAAGGCATAGCAGAGGGCCAAGTAGTGTTGGCAAATCTTCAGTGTCTCCGAGTAGGATGGTGGCAGGCCTGCAATGTATGGTCAGGACCTCAGACCTGGTGATGGGTCATTTGTTTAAGTTAAGCAGGGGATTTTGACAGGTCTCACGGGGCAGAGCTAGCACTATACCCTGCTAAAAAATAATAAGAATGCTGAGGTGAAACCAAGGGATGGGGAGACATCCACAAAGTCTGAATGATCTGGGTGAAGTCAGATTGCAATTACACTAAATTTAGCGGGTGCTATGGAAGTAAATCTTATGACAGTCAGAGGACATTTTATAAAGAGTGCAGAAGGTAAGAAGATGGATGAACTTTTGGGCACAGCAGGCTGGAGAGGGGTCAGAAGTAGGGTCAGGGCCTGAGCTGTGAATGGACTGGGACACAACGTGACCTAAAGGTAGGCAACCCTGGGTGGGACTCCACCATCATGACAACACTGCATTACATAAAGTAATCAACAAGTTAGATTGAATTGCAGGAGATCTAAAAATGACAAAGACGCACTCCTGGGTGTTACGTGACCCCTGAAGGAGAAATAATGGCAACATTAATAGCGGCACATAAACACAGAGATGTAGGTGGGTAGCACTCAGCAGCCTTAACGCTTATTCCTTCACTGCAATAAAAATCACAGGGTCCTTTAGAACCACGTCACTTATGTTGGGGGCAGCCGTGGAAAATCCAACATCTCTGCTTAATTACCCAGCTGTCTTGTCTTGGCGGGGGTAGCTGGTTTGCAAACTCAACAAGCGACGACAGAATATAAACTTATTATTGTAATTAACACTGACAAGCTAACGCGCGGCTTGCAGCTGAAATGTGCTAATGATCTAATTATTCACTAATTAAGTCATCTCGTGTTATAATACGCAGCCGGGAATCTGAGCCCACAGGAGAGCAGGCCTAATGGGCCTCTGATAGTAAAGCTCACCTCATGACCATGGGCCAAAGTCGACATCTTCACATCTTTGGATCTCATCAACCTCTGTCCATCTTCTCACGTGCTAGTGGGCCTGCCAAGACACTTCTAGACATCCTCCTCCTCCTCAAGTCTTCTGCCATCTGGCTCTTAGTAACTTGTGTCACCTACAGACACTGATTAGCTCTGCTTTTCAGTCTGCTACCCATTTGCCATTGTCTTCTGAGTGCCACCCAGATGCCAACTCCTTGTACATTAGCCTTGATTGTCTTATTCTCTTAATACTACTGATTTCTGCCCAATTTCCCACATCCTCTATTTTCTCCTAAATTTGCTGTTTCTCATGCCTTTTGGATCCTCAAGACTTCTCCATTTCATAACATTGACCTATCTCCTGCCTGTCTTCTGTCCAGTTGTTACGTTTCTTTTGACTTTGCTCGGCCACGTCCCTCATGTCCCTCATGTTTCTTCATCTTCCACCCAGTTCTATTTGCCTAATTTAGTTTCCCAGGTCTGCCCCAATTCCCCATTTCTTCTGACCTTTGTCCAGTCCTGCATGTCCACTGACTTCCCCAGTTCCTCTGTTCTTATGCTTCCTGTCCCTTTCTTCAAGTTTTCTGCCCAGTTCCTTCAATGCTCCATCTTCTCTCAAAGTCTTGCTGCCTTTTTCAATTTCTCACTCTTCTTCCCAGATCCTCACGTTTTCTGACTTCTCCCCCAATTTTATTCTGTCTTCCTGTCCACAGTTTTCCTCTTATCCATCCTCCTGGTTCTTTTGAGCTGCTCCTCCTTCTCTTTATGTCTCCTGATCTTCTGATTGACTGCCAGATTGAGTGCATTTCCTGTGTCACAGCAATTTCAGATTTTGCCAAATATGTGGAGTTTTGAAATTCAGATAGATAGATAGATACTTTATTAATCCATCCATCCATTATTCAAACCGTTATATCCTAACTACAGGGTCACAGGGGTCTGCTGAAGCCAATCCCAGCCAACACAGGGTGCAAGGCAGGAAACAAACCCCGGGCAGGGTGCCAGCCCACTGCAGGGCGCACACACACCAAGCACACATTAGGGACAATTTAGAATCACCAATGCACCTAACCTGCATGTCTTTGGACTGTGGGAGAAAACTGGAACACCCGGGGGAAACCCACGCAGACACGGGGAGAACATGCAAACTCCACGCAGGGAGGACCCGGGAAGCAAACCCAGGCCTCCTAACTGCGAGGCAGCAGCGCTACCCACTGCGCCACCGTACCGCCCCACTTTATTAATCCCAAGGGGAAATTCACATTCTCCAACAGCAGCATACTGATAAAAAACGATAAATTAAAAAGTGATAAAAATGCAGCTATAACAGACAATAACTTTGTATGTTAACGTTTAACCCCCAGGTGGAATTAAAGAGTCGCATAGTGTGGGGTCTCCTCAGTCTGTCAGTGGAGCAGGACGGTGACAGCAGTCTGTCGCTGAAGCTGCTCCTCTGTCTGGAGATGATACTGTTCAGTGGATGCAGTGGATTCTCCATGATTGACAGGAGTTTGCTCAGCGCCCGTCACTCTGCCACGGATGTCAAACTGTCCAGCTCCATGCCTACAATAGAGCCTGCCTTTCCTCATCAGTTTGTCCAGGCGTGAGGCATCCTTCTTCTTTATGCTGCCTCCCCAGCACACCACCGCATAGAAGAGAGCACTCACCAAAACCGTCTGATAGAACATCTGCAGCATCTTATTGCAGATGTTGAAGGACACCAACCTTCTAAGGAAGTATAGTCGGCTCTGTCCTCTCTTGCACAGAGCATCAGTATTGGCAGTCCAGTCCAATTTATCATCCAGCTGCACTCCCAGGTATTTATAGGTCTGTACCCTCTGCACACAGTCTCCTCTGATGATCACAGGGTCCATGAGGGACTCATGAGAATTAATAAAATTACGAGGGATATCCAGAACAAAAGGTTATAACAGCTGTTAAAAATCGAAAAATGAATATATTTCAACCAAATTTACAGGGTATGTTCCAAAATATGTGTTTATGTGCTTTTTTATACCCTCGTCGAATACTCTCCGCTCCACCTCCGAAAGCCACTTCTCCACTGTCTCCTTCACCTCCTCATCGTTGGAAAAACGTTTCCCACCCAAGAATTCTTTCACAATTCTTCCACAAGTTGACGATGGATCTCGGCCGCAGATTCGCGACGCAAAGTGAGGAACTTGATGACCGAACGAATCTCGCATCGGCGGTAGGTGGAGCAAACGGCCTCAGCAGAGGTTGACGAACTCGCTTGCTGTGATGACATTTCACAACTGACTGACTGACGCGGTCCCGGGCTTATTTTGACCGTTAGGACCCCCCTACACGCAGGTATGCCAACCTTCGAAAAAAAAAATTCCCTGCAACCCTCCAGGACACTTGTAACCTTTTTTTTGGATATCCCTCGTAGTAAAAGTGATCTGATTTTCCAAAGTCCCAAAAGGTTATTTCAGTTTAAAATCATTTCTGCATTGGCTAACTGCTCCTCGTGTCTGCTTTGCCTCATAGCGGATATCAAATGAAATTCACAAAGTCTTACTACTCACCGCTGACCTCATATCATATCTCATATCTACAGATAGAAATGAAAAATGATAAGTTTGTGAGGGGAAGCAAAAGTGCAATAAATGAGAAATAAGGATCAGCAAGTGGATAAAATTAGTAGAAATCTGGAGCCGTCCAGGGAAGGTGACACGGTCTAAATCATGGCGCAAGAGACGAATCACTCAAGTCAAGTAAACCGTCATGCTCTCCACTACAGCTGCTGGCCTGATCTCTGACATGACGTGGAATCGACACAGTCCAGGTCAGGGTGCTCAGACCTGCTCCAGAAGGAGAGCATGCAAGGCCAACTCGGGACAGCTTACCAGGCCTTTGTAAGTCCAACTTACCAAAAGAAACAACAAAAATTGACATTTGGATCTTTGGGAAGTGGAGGGAATACCGGAGTATCAGGAGGAAAGGCCACAGAGACACAGGGAGAACATGCACATGCCACACAGATGACAACAACAACATATATAGCAGACTTTTATACACTGGATGTAGCTGAAAGTGCTTTACAAGATGTCAAAGAAATAGTTACAAGTAAAAAAAAATAATTAAAAATAATAACAAATAACATAAATACAAGCTTACATAACATCGATATATAATTAGTACAAAAGTAGATTCCTTATTTATAATACCATATTCTAAGTCTCTAAAGGTGAGTCCGATGTGAAGGTCAGATGGTCAGATGACGATGTGGGTTCGCTCCATTACTCCCACCTGACTTGAACCCGACACCGTCAGTAATGTCACCGATGAGCTAGGCAGTGAGGCACAAACAATGAAGCAAGGGAATGGTGTAAAAAGCGCAAAGTGCTTTTATTTCAAAACAGCAAACAAAACAGTGTTCAAATAAATAGGTGCAGTGTTTCAAATCTTCAATAAATAAATAATCCATTAAAATGAGTGAAATCGTGGAGGTTAAAACAATAAACAAATCCTTTAAAAATGACGAGGTTAAAACAATGGCTGGAAACAGTCTCTTTAGAAACACAAAGCACGGTGCCTGCTTCTCCCATCCAGGCTATGCACCAGGAGAGTCGCCCTACATGCAGCTGACCTTCTTCTGCTCGACTGGTCTGGTGGCCCCCCGATCCCTGGCTTCGTTCAGCCCCTGTCAGACCGAGACTTGGCTTCCCCCAACGGCCAGGACGCTCACACTGGAGATTCTACACCAAATCTCTGACTCCCGCTGCCTTCGCTGCGGCAAGCCAACCTGCTCCTGGTCACTCCTGCTCCCAAGAAGCACTCAGCAGGAGCGGCCACTACGGTAGGCCCTCGGGTGTCGGCCAAACACCCCACTCGGGCTCGCCTCTCCCAGCTGCTTGTTATCAGTGCGAGCCTGCGCTTGCTCGTTCTTCTTCTCTCCTGCACCAGCTTTCTCCCTCCTGCTTCCCGCCGTCTTCTTCACCTTAACCTCCATCTGTCTATCTGTCCGTCCTTTCTTTCTTTCTTAACCCTAGCCACCTTGCGCTTCTATTTATTACGGGGATGTGGATCAACTGTGGCAATCAGCAGCTCCGGGGAACAATTACGAATGCAGACGACTCCTCACCCTTGCTCTTAAGTGAGAACCGCCCGCATCACGAATTCCCTTGGAACCGCTCAGCCACACACACACCATGCCTCCTTGCTAAGCCACGAGTGTGGCGATTATTTAATTTAAGAAGTGGCCTTTTGACATGAGCTGTGGACCCGCTACTCCACAGGACTGGACCAAAAAAAAAAAAAAAAAGTCCAGGTAAGCTGCAGGGGTTTTATGGTCAAAAGACTACCCAGTCCCCCACTGGGCATTCAACCTAAAATAAATGTTCTTATGTCATTCCTCATTGTTCCCAGGTAACAACTGGGTATGGCATTTCAATTAAGGGCTGTGGACCTTAAGGCGGCAGCACTAACTACTGGGCCAGCGTCCAGCCCGTGGACTTGTAGTGCAATTTGATTGGCTGTCGTATAGCACCTTGTGATGATGTAAGCGCTTAAACAGTAAAGGCAAACCAACTTCAGAGTGTATCCTAGATTTTCAGATATCCATCCATCCAGCCACTCTTTTAGTTTTAGTGTTGTGGAGGGACAGGAACCAACCCCAGTAGCATCAGACAGGAGCAGGAACCAACCCAGGACTGGGTGACAGTCCATCACAGGGCATAAACAATCAGTGACAGCCGATTATGGGTTGCCAATTCAGCCTAAACTGCACTCTTTGAGTAGCGGGAAAATAGCCCACATGAACCTTGGAGACATAGAAATTTCACACAAAAGAAGGCAATTTATGCATATTATATCCATACATGTATGTGAACACTGGATTCACTCTCTGTACACTGTACATTTAATCTTAAATTGATACAGTGTGCCATTTTTGCCCAGCAGCCTGTACTCAATAGCCCATAATAACAAAGTGAGAACATGTTTTCAGAAAGGTTTGCAAATGTATTAAAAGTCCAAAACTAAAGTGTCATATTTATGCAAGTGCTCAGAGCCTTTGCTGTTGCTTCAGTCAGGACCATCCTGTTCTCCTCGAGGTTGTAGCGTAGCCAACGTTTAAAGTGTGGCACTTTGATCTGTAAAGTTTATTTCATGGTATCTGATTTTATTCATATTTAGGTGAGACAGCTGAGAGGAAAACGACATGTGTCTCTCACATAACACACGAGGCAGGGAGCTGAGATGAGTCAAGTGTGACACAAGGTGCCCTGTTTGGCCAGGGTCAACAGCTATTTTAAGGGTCTCCAAGCAAGCAACTAATTGCACCTATGTTTGGAGGTTGCATGTTTAAAGAGAATAAAAATCAAACAACTGCACGGAACTCCAGCGCTCACCAGTGGACGGATGGAAGACGTCGTTCCTGGCAGTTCCTAGGACACAATTCTTTCCCGCGCTCTCTCTCAAAGACTGGACAAGCGCTGATCGCAGGAAACCTCAAGTGCATCATGCTTTGGTCAAGTACCGCTCTCCTTTGACTATTGTTTAATTGTAAATGTTAAGCTGATATTAAAATGAAACTAAAATATCAATCCATCATCCGATCCACTATATCCTAACTACAGGGTCACAGGGGTCTGCTGGAGCCAATCCCAGCCAACACAGGGCACAAGGCAGGAAACAAACCCCAGGCAGGGTGCCAGACCACCACAGGGCACACCCACACACCAAGGACAATTTTAGGATCACCAATGCACCTAACCTGCATGTCTTTGGACTGCGGGAGGAAACCCATGCAGACACAGGGAGAACATGCAGACTCCATGCAGGGAGGACCAAAGAAGCGAACCCGGGTCTCCTTACTGTGAGGCAGCAGTGCTACCCACTGCGCCACCGTGCTGCCCGAGACTAAAATATAATCTTCCTTTTAGAATCACTGCCACCCCACTAGGGAATGATATTACACTTTATTTTATATATTTTTATGTATATTAGTGGTATAGTAAAGGCTGCAGTCTCTAACGAAACCTCTTCCTAGGGAGCATGTGCTACCTGCTGGATACAGAGGTGTGTCCAAAACCTGACTGGAGTCCAAACTGAATTTCATTTAGATAGGTACACAAGTGCACATGGAAGGACATGCAGTTCATGCTGCATTGCAGGACAAAAACCAAGCTATGAAGTCCGAGGAACTCCCACTGTGTGATCAGACTGTTGTGAAGTGTAGATCAAGGTGAGGGCACACAGTGACCTCAATAACTGTGACATGGAATAAGTTTGGAACCATCGGGTTCATTCCTGGAATTTGTTGTGTGGCCAAACTGAGCAACTGGGCAAGAAGAGCCTTGGTCAGGGAGGTGACCAAGAACCCAATGGTCACTCTAACAGAACTCCAGAAGTCCTCTGTTGAGATGGGAAGACCTATCGGAAGGACGACCAGCAGCACCCCATCAATCAGGCATTTGTGACAGTGTGACTAGATGGAAGACACTCTGGAGTAAAACACAAATGATAGTCTGCTTGGAGTGCTTGAAGGAAAAGATTCTCTGGTCTGATGAGACAAAAAGTGAACTCTTCACACAGAACTCCAAGCACTATGTGCAGCAAAGACCGGGTAGTGGTGGCAGCATCATGCAATTGGGGGGCATCTGAGTGGCAGGAACGGAGAGACTGGTCAGAATTGAAGGAAGAAGTGCATGTGACCTCAAACTGAGGCGATGGCTCACCATTCAGCAGGACAATGACCCAAAGCATACAGTCAATACAATGCTGACGTGGCTTTGGAACAAGTCTCTTTCTGCGCTTGGGTGGTCCGACCACAGCCCACACTTAAACGTCATAGACCATCAGTGGAGAGAGCTGACGATTGCAGTTTACAGACGCTTCCCATCAAATCTAATGGAGCTTGAGAGGAACAGCCTGGGAGAATGGGATAAACTGCCCAAATCCTGGTGTGCAAAGCTTCTAGAGACATAGCTAAGAAGACTCAAAGCTGTTCATTGCTGACAAAGGGGCTTCTGCATCACATTGAATTAAGGGTCTGAACACTTACAGGGATGAGAGATTTCAGTTTTTGATTTTTTATACATTTGCAAAACTGTTTTCAGTTTGTCATCATCGGTTGTTGAGTGCAGATCTATGAGTAAAAATGGCAAATGTACTGTGGATTTAATTTTAAATGGATACAACACAGTGGAGTGTGGGGTCTGAATACTTTCTGGATCCACTGTAGATAAACATATAAATATACAGATAAATGTAAAATCAAATCTACTCAATCCAATTCAGAATTTTGGGGGCCAACATTCACTCCAGTAGCACATCGCAGGGTGCCAGTTAGCGCACGGCTCACTCTACTGAGGATCAGCCCGGGTTGTTGCCCTTGACTTAAGTTTATTTGTTTTGTTAATATAGTTTTTTTTTGTTATTATTAAATATAATTGTTCCTATTAGATTATTCATTCAGTTTATGGTTTTGTCTTTGTTTTTTATAATACTAGGGGGGCTTCACCACCTGCTTGCTTCGCTCGCCAACCCCCGTTTTTGTTTTTCCGGATACACACTTTTAAGATTTTTTTTTTCTTTGAGTTGTTGCTATTTCATTAGTTTCGCTTTTATTTCAGAACTTCTGTAAAAACAATATTTGGAATCTTTTGAGTCCCAATGTGCTGAATCTTTTTAATGAGGTCAGTGAGACTCAGATGTCTTTAATAATTCAGGATAGGTTTCTCTGTTAGGAATTTCAGCACATATAAAACGATCGACATCATCAGCAGTTAATCATTTTTTTTGCAAAGTAACCAATAAACGCATGTGAGGTAAACTCCGTTTTTGAAATTCTCTTGACTTAAACTTCAAAGCCTTACAATATTTACATACTTCTGACATATCACCTATGTCCATATATTCAATCTCTATTCGCCTTTTCGTTATTTCTCCGAGTGATAATTTCTCTTTCTTTGTGTTAATGTGAGGTTTACTTTCTTTGCTTTGACACTGTTGGTTTTTTCTGCTTTCATATTCTGTATCTTGCTCTGCATGTGTTTCACGCCTACGTTTTTTTTGAGTCTTTTGAATTCCAGTTTTCATATCTCTAACCTGCTCTGCATGTGTCTGGCCCCCTTGTTTTTTAACCTCTTTATGACGTTTTACTTTGTTTTCTTCTCTGTCGTTTATTTCTGACCTCGCTTTATCCTGCTTTTGTTTCAATGACACCTGATCTGTGGTGATTATTTTCCCTTTTTCGAGTAATAATTTCCGTTTGTTTGCGCTACTGAGATCTTTACTTCCTGTTTTTTATACTTTCTAATTTTCCTATTTTCATATTCTTTAACTTTCTCCAGAATTGAGCCTTTCAAATTCCACTGCTTTCATAATCTCTAACCTGCTCTGCATGTGTTTAGCGCCAACTTCAGGATTAGACGTGCTTTTTTTTTCAATTCCACTTGTTCTGGGCTGATTATTACTTTCCTTATTGTCTGAATTTGCACCTAGATTATTCTTTTTCTTTTTTGTCTCTCCAACGCTTTTGAGTCTCTTTTCTCCATGCTGCTTTCTTCTTCGCTTAGTCATCAATGTTTCATTTATAACGTATTGACCTTATACGCTTTATATGCTCCGAGACCCCTAGATCTGTGTGTGCTCAAAGCCAAAACACGACTGAGTGTGTTGCTGCCCGTACTCTTATTTGGTTGTAAGTAGGGCGTGTCTTGCAAGAATCTCATGTTCTACGTCATCGTGAGACGGTCCTGGGTCAGTCTCTTGGCACAACGTCTCATGTTTAAGGTCCCCGCGAGACGCTCCGTGGCCAATCTCTTTAGTCTCGCGGCTCTTTTAAGTGTCTTCCATGATCGTAACATGAAGATCACGTCTCTTCGCCCTACTGTTTCTCTCCAGGATTTTTTTTTATAATAGAGCGATCATGTTTTTCTTTGTCATTGTGTTTATTGATTATTTTGCTATTGCAAGTCTTGTTAAGTTTCTGTGTAGTGTTTTTTGTTATTTGTCCTGTCTCCTGTTTGTGGAGCCACCTGATTGTGCACCGGGTGGTCTGACCCCGCAAGTATTTAAGGAGAAGCTTCTCACTTTTGGCTTTGACCACCTCCCCCCATAGCCCCGTTTCTTGTATAAGGTATTTTTTTTTAATCTGTGTCTGAATTTGTTCACTTTAGGTTTTGCCTTTGGACAAATACATGTTTTGTAGAGTGATATTCTTTGATTATAACAGAATTTGTTTAATTAATTTGTATTTGAAATGTCATGGTTTTCCTCTTTTACATTTTCTATGACATTCTGGTTCTTTTAGACTTTTCTTTCTGGGCATGTGCAGGCCAAAGCCTGCCTTATGAGTAGAGTTCAGGCTGCCTAGGGTGAGGCCTAGCTGGGGCCCACACCTAAATTAAAATGTCTGGTCTTTTGGGTGGCTTTATAGGTGCCTGCTCCCAGCAACCTTCAGGAAGTCACTTCACCTGCCATTATGCCCAGCTGAGCCAATGTGAAACCATCCTCCACCTTTAAAGTGTCTTTGAGTGGTGCAAACATCACTGTATACTGTAGGGTAAAGGGTGGTGTGCCTACTCGATGTCAGTTTTGTCAGAGCATAAACTACAGTTTATGACTTAATGTGTGAAAAACTGCAAGCTACACCACCTACCGGGCAAACTGTTCTGCAGACCTGTGATGTTAATAATGGTTGCCAAATAAAAAAATAAGAAATTCAAATAGCAGGATGGTGCAGTAGATCATTCTGTGGCCCAGCATCTTGGGTTCAAGCACTGCACCTGCCTATGTCTGTGCAGAATATGCCTGCATTATGGGAATTCCTCCAAGTAGCCTACTCACAGATTGGCCCACTTGATCTAAATTGGCCTTGTGTGTGTGTGTGTGTGTGTCCTTCCAATGGACTGGTGTCATCACTGCTACTGCCTATCACCCAGTTGTGTTTGGAAAGGCTCCAGCGGGTTTGAAAAGTGCTCTGTTAAATTCAAATATCCTGCAGATTGTGATTAATATGGGATGTGTCTGGGCTTTGAAGCGTCTTGTCTCTCAGCACTCCAGTTCTGCATGATGGCTGCCAGCACTGGGGAGTTTTTTGGAATTCACTTTTGTAACATTTTCTAGAACATTTAATCCTGGAATGTTAGTGATTTTCCACACCCTGGTAATGTTCATAGATAAATTGGACATTATGTTATCCATTATCTCAGGAATTAAGCTCAAAATGAGATTTTCTTTTAAGTGCTTAATTTCCGATCTTCAATTAAGCAGCACAAAGGAGCGGGGTAGTGACATCTGCCTCGCCAGGGACTGACTAACAGTCGGCCTTTATTTAATGTGACAGTCACCAGCCATAGCACAACGAAACGGTTCAAATCCTCGCACCCACACGTTACTCTCTCTGTTCATGGGGGGAGACTCCTTATTCGGCAGCAGGGAACTTGACAGTGGTGTGTGTGGGGCTTGTTCATTAATAGTCTCAATGTTGCTTTACACTTGACAGTGCCTGCAACCCTGTACTGTGAAAGGCGCTATAGAAAGAAGAGAATTCAGTTTTGCTGGGGGCTGTCATGTTCAATTGTGTTTAGCACTCTTCACCGAGTTTGATGTGACAATGTGCTCTCCCTGTCTTTCTGTCAGGATGCCTTCCACCGTCCCACAGTAGGCCATGTGTCTTGCTCTAAAATTAGAGGCGTTGTGTCCTATTATGGACTGCTGTCCTGTTCAAAGCCATCTGTGGCCTTCCTGTCACCAACAAATTTTACCAAAAATCTGCAATAATGGCAAGTCCTGGTCTCAGCTAAACCGTGACACTGATTTGTCAGGCACTTATGATAGACCTGCAGCAGTTTACCAACTCACTAACTCAGTTCGATGTCAACATAAACTAGGGTCCATCCCAGGAGTACTGGCACATGGCAAGAACACAAGAAGAATATAAGAAATTTAACAAAGATGAGACTATTCAGTCCATCAAGCTCATTTGTTCAGCTAGTAACTAAGCTGCCCCAATATGTCATCCATTTTCTTCCTAAAAGATTGTCAAGGTTTCTTGTTCAACTACATGTCTCGATAGTCAGACCCCCACACCACTTTGAGTAAAGAAGTGCTTCCTGGCTTCAGTGTTAAATGCACGTCCCCTTAATTTCCACCGATGTCCTCGAGTATGTGAGTTACTGTTAAGCTGAAAGAATTCTGCTGGATCTACTTTATCAATGCCTTTGAGAAGTTTGAAGAACTTCATGAGGTCCCCACATGATGTCCTCAGCTCGACACTAAACAGGCTGTCACAGTAGGACATGCCCTTGAGTCCTGGGATACACTTGGTTGCTCTTCTTTGCACAGCTTCACGTGCTGCTATGTCTTTATTGTAGTGGGGTGATCAAGGGTCTCATTTATAAAACTTTGTGTGGATCTGTGTGAAAATGTGGTCATCAAAAACCTGGAAATACACACAAAGAAAATCTGATGTATAAAACCTGCCGAACGCACGTTTCTACTGCACAGCTTCACGTGCTGCTATGTCTTTATTGTAGTGGGGTGACCAAGGGTTTCACTTATAAAACTTTGCGTGGATTTGAGTGTGAAAATGTGTTCGTCAAAAACCTGGAAAATACACAATACACACGTTTCTACTCCATTTACGTTTCTAAATCACAATAACCTCGTTAATGTGCATACAAGAACATGGCTCTAACTCCACTCGCCCATCACCCTGAGACAACCCTATCTGGACTATGCTAATCAGCCTCATAGATATGCAATCTCAGCACTGCAGGCCTTCACTGGCTGACAGAGCAAACTCCCACCGGACGCATCCTATGCTGCGCTCCACATTTGATCATGCGCGCTACTGTCGCACCTCTCCTCTGCATTCTGGGGTTCAGGGAAAGGCACCAGCATTTGAGTGGGTAGCTGCTATCACTTGGCACATGTAATGACTTTATTAGAACACTGCGGACGAGAAGAGGCCATTCAGCCCAACAAAGCTCGCCAGTCCTATCCACTTGAATTTTTCTAAAATATCATCAAGTCGAGTTTTCAAAGTCCCTAAAGTCCTATTGTGCACCACACTACTTGGTAGCTTATTTCAGTTTTCTGTATAAAAAAATGTATGTGAAATTTGGCCCCTAATAAGTTTACCATATTGCTGTTACAATGAATAGTGAAGGCCACGTGAACAACTGAGGGTTCTGGCAGCTACCTTACAAACAAGAGGGACACCACGTACAACACCGTCACGTCTGTCACAGCTACTCTGCCTCAAATTGAATGAAACGTGGGTTGACCCAGGCCACCGAGCTGTCACGACGTTATGATTACAGTTAACTAAAACAGTTTCATTCTCACTAGATGCCCTTATTACAGTATGAATGCAGTCGATTACTCCAATTACGTTAAGAGAACCGGACACGGCTGCTAACTGCCTTTTTGTGTTGGTAAATAAACTTGCTATGTTTTATGTATGTGCACTCACACCATATGAGAACTGAATGTAGTGCCTAGCCAGTTTGTTAACGGCTTCCAGCACAGTGGGCAGTATAGAGTGACACTTGGCTGAGATATTCCTCACCTGCCAGCCAGTTCCACGAGAAATGACAACATGGAACCGAAACAAACTGAAAAAAAACAAAATCGTTCTTCAGTGCAGATACGCAGAACTGAAATGGAGACTGTATATTATATTCATCTCTTTTAAGGTTTAATATGTTTTGCCATCACTGCACATTATAATAACACCTTGGTGATATGAATTTTTACATTTAGCTGGTTTGGCCATATTTCCCTACTTTATCATGGGTGCCGTCATTATTTCCAGCTTCCATTGAAATGCTGAGTACAAGAGTTGAGTTACTGTAAAGGTAGACAAGTTCAGCCATCAACTTTTCTTCTATAAATCCTAGCTTTTGTGTGGAAAATTATGTAGGCACATTTTGGCCTTGTTTTTGTTTGTATGCACATTTTATCAATCTGACCCCAGAACTGTAAGAACAGTTAAGAAATTGACGAGTTTGACTCATTGAATGGCCTCCTCTCGTTTGTCAGATTTCTTAAATGTTCTACATGTTCCACAGTAGTCTTAAGGTCTCTAACATGCCCCCTGAAGAGGTCTCCTTGTTCACCTATGTAGATGGCTGTACACTTCCTGCTACAAATGCAGAAAATAGGCAAGAGGTCCACTGTTTGATATTAAACTTACCTGAAGGATCAGACACAAATGTATTGTTGGTGACATATTTGCAAGTGACACAGTGGCTCCTGTTACAGCTCAAAGTGCCTGCTGAGGAATGTGGCTCTCCTCTGTAAAGTGAGCTGTGAACAAGAAGTTTGGGTAGGCTAGCTGATAAACACAGGCAGGTCAAGGGAAGGGTTAGGAAAAAAGGCTCCTGTGGAAGGATCAGTCTACAAAACGGAGAAAGTTTGTCTGATGTCCTGTGAGAGGGAGTGAGTGTTAGGGTGGAATAGAGGGACCAGTGGGATGTGGGTTTCATTATCTGGGTCTATGTCACAAGGTCTGCTCTTGGGTTGATTGAGTATCCTGTCCACAATATGTCCTCTCATCAATGAAGAAACTCCTCCTGAGTGCTTCACTGCAGAAGCCGTCCTTATCACTTCAGATGTGGAGTGCACCGTTCCATCAGATGACGAAATATCTTTTTGTAGCATTTGTTTTGTTGCCTCCCCATAGCGGGATTGAAAGTCAATTCTTGATCCACACAATCTACGCCGACCATCGTGCCATTGTAGTCGATCACAGCACAAAGCTTTGTAATCTGCTTGTTGCCTTTTGCCTGTACAGTGATCATAGTTGAATTACTTAAATTGCTAAGAAGACAAACATCTTTCTTCTCTTTCCATTTCTCTATGTGCCAAGACACTAGCGCACCTCGCTGTAATCAAGCTCTGCCAAAGTCTTCAGGCATGCCACGATGGTTACAACGCACTTTCCCATATGCGTTAAGTCTTTCTTTGCAGCAAGATGTCAAATAGCTCTGGCGAAGTATAAAAATTGTAACCTTGATACAGCAGAGCATCTATCAAAGTCAGCACCGATGATGTAGCAATGGCGTACTGATTGTATTTTGGACCAAACACGGTCCATTTCCCTGTGTACAGAACCAAATTCCAAATGTATCCTGTTTTAGTTTCACGAAGCTCGTAAAACTTGATGCCAAATCTTGCTCTTTTTGACGCGATGTACTCTATCCATGACAGTCTGCCCTTATAAATCATGAGACTTTCATCGATGTTGACATCACGGTCTGGAATGTAAATGCTCTAAAATGTTGCTGCAATGACCTGGTATATCTCCCAAAGTTTGTTCATTTTGGGTGTTGGATGGGTATTCTCATCAAAGTCTTCATTGTTGGATAAGTGCAGATATTTCATAATTAGTGAAAACCTGCACTCGGAAATTATTTCTGCAAAGAATGGCAGCATGAACAGCACTGTGATTCTCGGTCCTGACGCTTACACAAGACTCATCTGTACATTTGCCCGAGTGACAATTGGGACTAACACTTTTAGCACAGTTTCACAGCCCGAGTAACACTCCGGTCTAATGCTAAGGAGGCTACGGCCCTGTCACATTGCAAGTACTCAGTCATGACAAGAATGACAACTAAAGCTTATGTCACAATAGATGACCATTCCAGCATTTTTCAGTCTAATCTTAGCCAGACGGAGGCAGCCAATTGCACACTCCCATGAAGCCATTTGTCTAATGTGACACACCTAATGACTGAGACCAACTAGTCTGTGATCAGCAAGGACAAAATTAAACAGGCTTGACTTTCTCTTTAGTTAAGGTGGCAAACTCCTTACGTGCAAAATGTGAGACCCACGGAGTGTTAAGCCAATACATAGAACACCGTGACAAGGAGGCAGAACACACCATTGCTATCAACTCTCCACACAGCACTGGTATGGCCCCAGCTCCATCAGGCAGCACGGGGGCTGGGGACCTCACAAAGAGAAGAGAAGCTCATCTGTTTGATGTCTGGCATCTAACGTAACATTGCAGATTTGACAAAAAGAAATAAAGGGCAGAGATTGCAGCTGCCAAGCCGAGCAGATGTTAACACTTAGTAAAGTGGCAGCGCACAACTGGCCATCAGTAAAAGGGGCGAACATGACTGTGCTGGAAGATCAGTTAGTATGTGTGACGAGGGATGCAATTTTCAGTCATGGAATTTGACACAGTGCAGCAACGCGCTATGAAGAATTGCAAATCTGACAAAGTCCATGACAAAAAGTCGCATAACGCAATATCGGCTTAAGTGCTCGACTACTTAAAAGCAATGAATGCTTCATTTACTTGTTGTCACTTCTTAATGTTCTGATGACAACCATAAAACGGCAGAAGTTTGGTTGGACTCTTTGTGCAGCGTCTCTCAGGGTCATACCATGGCTTACGATAATATACTCGCAGATCACTTCTCCTGCAGATAATTCAGGGCGTGATTTTACCGTATAATTTCCTGTACTTTATAATGTCGGTTGTATAAGTCGAATGCAGAAAACTCACGTTATTGGTCCAAGAGATTATGATATGCTAACGCCCACCTGAGAGAGTAACCACGGAGCACGCTGCCTTTTTTTCTATGTATTGTGCCTACGTGACCACACGGTAATACCTGAACTATTCCAAAGCAACGTTTGCACTGTTTTGTGTTTTTTGTATCTCACACCCTCATACACCTTTATCGTAAGAGCATCCCTTATCTACGATGGAGCATTCGATCAGAAGAAAATATGAAGCTGCTTTTAAATTAAACATCATTGAAGTAGCAAACGAAATTGGCAACTGCACTGCTGCAACAAAATTCAATGCATCTGAGAAACTGGTGCGAGATTGGAGGAGGCAAGAAGATTTAAAAGAAAAAAAAATGAAGTGTCGCATTTTTGAACGGGCATACAAGTCGGGGTCTGATTTTATCATCGATTTTTCTGGTTTCAAGACCCGATTTATACGTGAGTATGTACGGTAATATGATAAAGGGCGCCTTTTGAACCTTCTTCTTCCCTTCTACCTGTCTTGTGCAGTAACGCTCTTTTCCATTTTTGCTAGTGTTCAACTACAGTATTAGTGCTAACAATCTGTCCGTTAATTGACTCTCTTGTGTTTTCCCTGTAACAATGAAGTGTTTTGGATTTCTTGAATAGAAAGAGGGTACCAACCAGGGACACCCCAAAAAAGTGTAAGGAGCTGCTGACTTTCTGGATATTACTTTCACAAAATCAGCCACCGTATCTGTACACATATATTGAGAAGCTTGTGACACCAGAGCCACCGGGCTGCTAGCAACCCAAAAAGACAATTAACATTGTTACAGAAATAAATAATTAAAGGACCTTTGCAATGCAAGATAAATGAAAGGAGCCGCAAGCAGGACCTGCATAATAAGTGCAGCTATCCTGCTGACTCAGCAACCAAGGGTCCCTTCATAGATCTTTACACAAAAAAAATATATATATATCACCGGTGCTGGCACCTCAGATGTCTTTGGGAGGGTGTTGCAGGATACCCTGTTAGTGGGGAGGACTCGTAAAGCCCACATTGTCCTGTCATCCTTTAGCCCTCCATAAGTAACAGTGCTTCAGGCGGCCAGCTTGGACTATGAAGGAAAATGCGGGTCCACAGCGGTAACAGGAGAGCAATGGGTAGAAAGAGAAGTCAGCAGCAGAGGTACAGCTGTACAGCCTTGTAGAATGGATGGGTGGGGTTCTCTTAAAATGCCCCAATCCAAAATATGCCAAGACCACCAGAAGCTCTACAAAGCAAATGGGTTTAATAAAACAAAAACACCAGCCACGAAAATCAAGGGAGAAGGTTAATAATGACAGAAGACGAGAATAAAGTAAGAAACCTGTGCCTCAGTGGGCCTGACCCCTAACTCCATAGTAGGGAGGCCCCATTATCCTTCCTTCCTTTTGCCTGGTCACTCTCTTTTAGCTTCCTCCCATCACCAACCCTTAGAACTCAACAGACCACACTTGACTAAGCCCAACATGCGTGCTTGGATCCACGTACAATGGATTCAGAATTAATTCAGACTCCTTCACTCTTTTCACATTTTGTTAAGTTGCAGCTTATGCTAAACTCATTTCATTTCCTTTTTTCCTCCATCATCAAGTAGAACGTCAAACTGAAAACGGGATTTTTAGAAAGTTTTACAAATCTCTCTATTAATAAAAAAAATCTTGTAACGATACGTGATCTTTGGAAGAGAGACAGAGAGACACTTTCACGTCCCGCGAGACGGTCAAGTCATGTCATACTTACAACCTTTGGAAGCAAGTCCCATGATACACATGCAGAGCAAGTTAGAGGTAATGGAAGTAGGAAAATTAGAAAGTCTCAAAAAAATGAGAGTAAAGATCTCATTAGCGCAAACAAACGGAAAATATTACTCGGTTAAATAACGGAACAGTGAAAGAGATTGAATAGTGTTTGAGGATGTCGGGTGACAAGAGAGACAAGGCAGTGAGACAAAAGGACAGCTGCTGTACAGGCTTTTAAAAGTTTGCAGCACTGCACAAAACGCAGATCACGGGGCACGGCAGCTGCTGATCAAGCAAAGAGGAGGTAAAAAAAAAAACAACTGCTATTTGTTTCCCATTGTATCACCATTTAAGAGGGGTTTTGGAGGAGCAACCATGTCTCCTTGGTGTGCGTTCAGCCCCCCACTTCACAACGGTACATAGCGCTGGCGGGGAGGGGAAGGGGTTGCCAAACAAAGCCCCCTTGTTTATTAAAAATATTAACGGAAAAATCCCATTGACATGCATTTTCAGACCCTTTGCTACGACCCTTGAAATCTGGCTCGGGTTCATCCTATTCTGTTTATCATTGAGATGTTTCTACTCCTTGTTTGGAGCCCACCAGTGGTCAATTCAATTGACTGGACACAACTAGAGTGGTGGGATGCTCCTGTGATGGAAGGACCGGGGGAGAGGAAATATTCAGGGCAATACCTATCCTAGAACACGAGAGGGCAAACCCCTTGGCACACAACTGGGCCAATGGCCATCGCCAGGGGGTGCCTGGACAGTTCCTGAGCCCTGGGATGCAGCACCTCCACCACACTCAGAAGTGCTGCCAGAAGAGGGTTTGGGGGTTACCTGGAGCACTTCCGGGTGCCTTATAAAAGGAGCCAGCAGTCACTACTCCTGAAGCCAGAGTCATTACGAGTGGAGGAGGAGAAAGAGTGGAGAAGAAGAGAGAAATAAGGAAGAAGAGTATTAATCTGTGAGCTGTGTGCCTGTCTGTGTCGAGTTGGGCGGCGGTGAGCCCGCCTGGTGGTCCACACTAGGAAGGCACAAACCTATCTATATGAATTCCCAGACTTGGCAATGCGTATCAGAACAAAGACCAAGCCATGAAGCGGAAGGATTTACCTGCTGAGCTTAAAGGCACACATTTGGGGTAGGCTACAAAAAATGTCTACAGCACTGAAGGTTCCCAAAAGCACCGTGACCTCCATAATTCTTAAACAGAACAGAGGTTTGGAGCTGGCTGCCTATCCAAACTGAGCAGTCAGGGCAAAGGGACCTGGCAAAAGAGGTGACCAAGAACCCAAAGGTCACTCTGGCTGAGCTCAGGAGAGCCAGCGTGGAGATGAAGAAACTTCCAGAAAGATAACCGTCAAAGTAAAACTCCACCAATCTGGGCTTTATGACAGAGTGGCCAGAGAGAAGCCAAGACACATGGAAGGCCGCTTGGAGTTTGCAGAAATTAACCTTAAAAGACTCTCAGACTCTTAAGAAAAACAATTCACTGGTCTGATGAAACCAATATTAGCATCATGTCCTGAGGAAACCAGGCACAATGCCATTCCAACAGTGAAAGATGGCGATGGCCGCATCATGCTGTGGGCTTGTTTAAAAGCTGCCAAGACTGGTAGACTAGCCAGGGTTGAGGGAAAGTTAAATGGAGCAAGGTACAGAAATATGTTTAATAAAAACCTGTTCCACAGCACTCAGGACCTTAGACCGAGATGAATTAGACAATGACCCTAACACAACACAAAGACTTTACAGTGTGCTTGCTTGTCTGGCACCCACCAATACCACCCAACCACTTGGCTCTATTGCCTGGCAATGCGAATGAAATAGTGGTTACATTATGGGTGGAATAGGGTAATAAAAAGGAGCTCTGGCATGTTCTGTTAGGAACTGGGAAGGCACCTTTCGTCTGTGGAAACTTTATTATCATTGATACTTCTGTGTTTACTTATTTTTCTCCTGTTTGTGAGCCTGGCTACTTCCACGTGGATTTTTCATGTGTACCACTGTTTTGTTTACAACAACAGTGCCTGTTGGTCGCCAGCATCGTAACCTTATTTAAGACGGCCGGGCCCCAGTCTCAGACATAACCAAAAGAAATATTAGTGCAGGTCGGGAAAGAATCCTGTGTTAGTGTAGGCTCTTCTGGTCGTTTTTCATTTTTATTTCAGGTTATTTGTTTTGGTTGCAGTGAAAGATTCATTAGATTTAAATTTGATTAGCTACAATTCATGCCTGCTGCACTTATATTTTCACATACTTGTTAATTGCTAAATCTCCTTGTGGTAAGTTTGTTTCAAAATGTCTGGAATTATTCTGAGTTGGCTGGAGAAAGATAAATCACTTTCAAATGTTTTGAACTTTTTAAGAAAGGGTTTTAAATGTCAGATGGTTTAGGCATAGATGGCCTAGCTGATCTAAATTCACTGACAGCTACTTCAATATGTACTGTATAAATTCAAATTATACAGATTAAAAATACAAGTACTAAATAATGTACGGCCATTCTCTGCCTTAAAATAACAACTGTGGCATTATATGCAAGTCCGGAACCAACACTGAACTGGAATAAATATCCTGGAGGCAGTATATTTAGAGTCACCAGTCACCTTTACAGGCACATCTTTGGATTGAGTAAGGATAATTGGGAAACTTACGGAATCCCATTCAGATACGGAAAACACGTTAATCGAATATGGAGTTACGAAGTAAGGATTGAATGGGGGGCTACTGAAGCTGACTGCAGTGCTAATTACATTTCATTACATAATTGTTATTGGTTCACTCTCAATTAATACTTATTAAGTACAGAAGTACTTTATGTCTAAAGTGGCATTAGACATTCTTCTAGCTTTTAGTGCTAGGCATATGCTTCCTCAGGTTTGCTCTTTTAAGATGAAAGACTTTAGAAGTGTCACATCCGGCTTTGTCATGGTCCTCCCTGTTAATCACTATGTGTTTCACCACTTTGGCCTGACACGACTTTAAGGCTTAATTTTTGTACGCTCTAGATCAATATCAGTGGATCATACAGAGCCAAACCTTACAGTGTTTGGTCTCAAGTCCGACACTCAGCTCAACACACACCTAACAGACAATTCTGAGCCTCCATTCTACCTAACCTTTGGGATGTTGGAAGAAAATTATCATACTGTGTGAATCAAATCACACGCAGACACTGGGAGAACATGAACGATGATCTGTGAGACATGGCGCATTTAACTACCAAAGGTTGCAGTTTGAGCCATATTTGTACCTTATGCAAAAAATACAGTCTGTCTCAAAAATTGAAGAATATCTGTGAAATTGTTTGCTTAAGCCTGTTGTTGTTCTTATCTGTGTTTCCGTGTAACCCGTCCATCGTAACTACTGTGAAGTCATTTGTACCCTGGATCATTTCTTGCAAGGATGAATCGACTGTCTCCTGCCTACCTGTTGTATGCATAGTGGTGGATCAGTTGTTGTGCGTCTTCAGAGGGAGTGCTCCCAAAAATCTCACCCCTCACCGGTCAGGACTACCGTTAGGACTATTTAATTCATTCACTATGGAAGCTGTTCCCAGGATCGTCATCTTTACGCCATACCATTTAATCCGTTTATGCCGCATTGGAACTGTGATAAGGACATTGACGTGAGTGCTTATTGTCAGGATTGATTGTTGTGTTAAAATTGTATCGCCGAAGTCGAAGGGAAGTTCGATTTTTGTTGTTTGTATTTGATTTTCCATTTAATGTATTATTATTCATTTGTTTCGTGTCTCTGCAAGTGTGTGCGGGTCAGGCCAAGGCTGGGTGCGTTCCTGGAATCCCCACCAAAACAATAAATAAGTCACCATCTGAGTGGCACCAGACCGCCACAAGCCTTTTGCTATTTAGTATTTTCTTTCTTAACAAGAATGTGTGGCTTTGCCATAAGTTGGTCCAATCAATTGACTCTTGCCAGTCTTACAATTTCAGTGTTTGCATTCTTACCTCTGCCATAACATTACCAGCAAAATTCTCTTTGCTTATAGAAATACTGTTGGTCACTGTGATGCAAAATCCACACAAAGTATCTCAGGGTTTGAACCCAATCTTCTAGATCAGTGAGATAACAACAACAAACATTTTTGGCATTCAACTGACAATAATCAGATAAATAAACTAATACCTGATGACTCTCAAATGGACTAGTGTCCTACCTAGGGTTGCTTCCTACCTTGCATCACATGCTGCTGGGATAGACTCCAACCTCACCACCTCACTACATTGGACAATGTTGTGTTATGTCACAAATGTTTTTTGTTGAATAATGTAGTTTTACAGTATGTCACGCTGTTACATTATGTAATGAGTGTGCACTATGTAGTGCTATGTTATAAATTGGATTAAATCAACATGAGTTTGCTTTTTAATTCAATTGGTCTGACTAAACAGCCCCTTAAACATTTAATTCCTCTAATTGCCCTTTCTAATATTCATTATTATAAAAATGTAACAATTCTTGATTGTTAAACTCATATACAGACAAGTCAATCATCTTTTCTTGGAGAATGTATGTGTGAAGAGCTGATGCTGTGATCCTCAACTTGGTCCAGCCTGATAACTTCAGCCAACAGTTCTGAAAAGCCTACCACACATGAAGTAAGGGCACCACCTTGTGTCTGAAGCAAGAAGTACATGCACACAATTAAAAATCACATTTGTCCAGCAAAATTTGCATCTTATTATTTTTAAGCTGAAGAAAATACAATTAAGGATTTAGAATTTTAGGAAGCAAGTTAATAACATGAAGTATGTTCAAGAAGAAGGTTAAATTAGCAGCAGTAACTGAATATTAAGAAAGTGACTAGAACAAAAACCTGCAACCGCTGCTGGCCTCCAGTATTTGAATTTAATACTCCTGGACCTACACTGTCACATTCAGCTTAATGAACGGCTTCCTTTATTGATGACCAGACTTCTGTTCTAGGTGCAACTTTAAAAGTTTGCCTTTAGGAAGACACTCACACTAAAATATATATGTTTAATAAGTGATTGGGTTTTTAGGGTACAGTTGAAATACAGATGAAGACTTAAAATATGTTAAGTCGATAAACACTGTTGTGGGACGAATACTTCACAATAAAGAAAATTACAACATAGACCTCTCCCAGACTTTGTCCAGTCCAGGCTGTACGTGTACAGTACTAAACACTGAAATAAAACACTGCTCAGTCTTGGTTACATCAGGTGTTTCATGAGATATACACATCTTATTTTTACATTATAGAACATTAATACTATGCAAATATTTTAAATGGGGGAGAGAGGTCAAGAAACCAATTACATTAATTATGTGCTTGATACATCTCAAGAAAATGATGACAGAAATGTAAAACCAGGGTGAATAATTGAGAATAGTAAAATAGCTACTATATTCACAAAATGAAAAAAAAAAAACAACTTTTTAACTTAAATATAAAATGTTCATATATGAAATGAAGTGTCTGTCAGGTGAAACGGGACAGTATTTGCATGTAGAGCAAGGCAGTTCCTTATAGCCACACCTTGTAAAACACTGAATATTTAAGTGAATTAATTCAACGTTTTTCTTCTCAGAAACAGACTACAAAAATTATTCAAAGCTTGTCACCTTTGTTTAAAACTAAATATGTTCCTCACATACACTTCACAACTCTCAAATCAAACTAAAACAGCAAGCAGTAGACTGCTGTTTTGCACCACCCGCATTAAAGGATGTGTCTGGAGGTTTAATTTCCTTTGGCTACATTCATCATTTTAGTAGAAGGTTCTGTTATCTGCAAGCTTTATTTATGATTATTTTGCCAGTGCAGACTGTTGCTGTGGATTTGAAAGCTTCAAGCACATATCTTCTAAAAGAACTAGTAAGGATAAGACAAAACAGGTTTTGGAATTGCACAGATCCTAAGCAAATGCTCTGTTGGCAGGGGAAGATAAATCACTTTTCAGTTTTGTTTCAACTTTTTTAAGAAAATGTTTTAAATGTGAAATGAATTAGGCATACAGGGTCTAGCTGATCTAAATTCACTGACAACTACTTCAGTATATACTTAAAATTCAAGTTATGCAGATTTAAAATAAGAACACTAAGTAATGTACATCCTTTCTTTGTATTTTAAAATGACAACTGTAGCATTATACACAAGTCAGGAACCAACACTGAACTGGAGTAGCACTTCACTGCAGGCAATACTCATTCATAGGCAGTATATTTAGGGTCTTCCAGGCTTTAAAAGCATATCTTTGGGTCGAATAAGGAAAAACGGGATATTTGCAGAATCCCATGCAGAAATGAAAAAATCATGCAATTGTATATGGAGTTATGAAGTAAGGACTGAATCTGGGCTACTGAAGCCGACAGCAGTGCTACCCATAGCAGCAATTAAGATACTTACATTCTGTTACTTGTTATTGTTTCACTCTTAAAAAACACTTATTAAGTTCATAAGTACTTTATATCTAAAGAGGCATTGCATGTATTTCTTTGACTCCTAGGCATATGTTCAAAATTTTAAATATATTTAGGTGCTTGTGATGAACAGTTCAACTTTAAGGTATTTTAAGCAAGTTGTTCCCTAACCACACAAGTATCACTAGGAATTGCTAAGCTGGGGCTTGGCAAGGCAACGGCCAATTGGTGTTCACTGATGCTGAGCTAAGCAGGTACAGTGGAACCTCGGTTCACGAACGTCTCGGTACACGTACAACTCGGTTTACGACCAAAAAGTTCGACAAACTTTTGCCTCGGTTCACGACCACACACTCGGTATACGAACAAGCCAGTTTCCCTTTCGGTTTGTACATGTTCAGTCTCTCCCTGTGCATTTCCTGTGCAGCGAGCAAGAGAGAGAGCGAGGGCAAGAGAGAGAGTGAGAGAGCACGACACACACACACAGGCAGCGCGAGAGAGGCGCGCGCACGCGCACACACAGGCAGCACAAGAGAGACGCGTGCGCACACACACAGGCAGCGCAAGAGAGACGCGTGCACACACACACACAGAGGCAGCGCGAGAGAGGCGCGCGCACACACAGGCAGCGCAAGAGAGACGCGTGCGCACACACACAGGCAGCGCAAGAGAGGCGCGCGCGCGCACACACACAGAGAGAGGCAGCGGCCAGAGAGAGCACGACACACACACATAGAGGTAGCGCCAGAGAGATCACGACACACACACACACACACACACAGAGGCAGCCCGAGATACAGACACACAGGCAGTGCAAGAGAGAGCTGGACGCATTAAGGTAGGAAGGCAGTTAAAGAATGCACTGGGCTTGATTTTGTTTTCACTTCTGTTTCCAGCGATCTGTTCGTAGCGTGCATTGTTGCAATGTTATTTTTCTTGGTGGTTTATTAAATTATGGATTTTTTCAAATGTTCATTTTTTTTCCCTGTGCTTAAAACTCATTAAAAAAGTGCTTTTAGCCAGCGGTTTTCTCAGTGTTATTCAATGTTTTTACATTTAGTTTACTATTACGCTGTGCATTCTATGGTTTAATTAACTATATTTGTGCTTAAAAACTAAAAAAAAAATTATATATTTACATACAGTTCGTATGGTCTGGAACAGATTAATTGTATTTACATATAATCCTATGGGGGAAATTGCTTCGGTTCACGACCAAATCGGTTTACGACCAGAGTTTTGGAACGAATTATGGTCGTGAACTGAGGTTCTACTGTATTTGGAATTCATGTTTTAAGTGGCTTCATCTATGCTGTATACTGGTCACGCTATTTTACTGACAGAATGTTGGTGAAAATTCATTCCACCAAAAAATGCCTTGCAATTATGTCATAATATTAACTATGATATTTTAGGACTTGGATTAACACAATTTCCAATTGCTTTCCATGTTATCAACTGTGTTAATGTCCAGTTATTTGCAATGCATACACAATTGCTTTTAAAGCTAGCACCAGCTACCAAACAGGAAAAGAGTTACCTGAAATTACTATGCAACTGGGACCAATATATTGCATTACTGAAAGTATATATTCTGAATGATGCAGTGTAAGTTGGGATAATTTTAAGACAATCAGACTTTAAAAGTATAAATCTGCTTATTCTCACAGACATTACCCTGAGGTAAACCAAATCTGTTGTAGAGCAGTAATTCAGTTAAATGACTGGCTAACAGTACTTACCTCTCAAGTAGGAAAAAGTGCACAAATGATAAAAATATCAAGACCATTTTGATAATGTTGAGAGATTCTGAACTATCAAACAAACTGCATCAAAAAAGAAGAACAATAAAACATAATTCTGTGCTGAGCAACATACATTCAATTAAACAAACACTGGGAGAAAATACTCTTTCCTATTATAGCAGCAATACACATGGGAACAAGAGACGATTGATTCAAACCTACCAAGGGATACCAACTAAATAACCAGGACATTGTTTTTTAAAACAGAGGAAGATAAAATCTAACAATGAGATCAACATACCAAAATGCTAGTACCTAGCCTTGCATTTAAAAAATAAAACTGTGATCCATCTTAATAGATTATACCAGTTACAAAACAACCAGTCAAGAGCTGAAAATTCCAAATGAGTTTCATGATAAAATAGTTAGATCCTCATGGTACAGTAAGTCTTGAAAGAAAAATGATTTTGTGAATCAGAATTGAAAAATCATTAGCCCTCTTCTTTTCTGTAACAGTAAATGGACTAAGGAAGCAGACAGTGAAGTTCATAATACAGACATACTATACACAGCTATATGTATCTCAACCCCAAATCTGGATAGACCTTTCTCAGTTAAAGTAAGATGATTCAGTTTTCAATGAAACATCTATGACCTAACACACATTCTGGTGTGCTCATGAACACTAAAGGAATCTAAATGTGAAAACCAGAGACTACTGAGGATTATAAAGCAACTAACACTGCAGGACGTATAACAATACATGGAAGCGGGGCACCATCTCACACAGTCTAAATTACCACAATATCCGGGCAAAATAGAAATAAAATGGGTAAATTACAGGTAGCTCAAACTTAGCTTCCTTTTATTTTCTTCTATATTATTAATGTGGGTTTACTTCAGAATTATTAAGAGCCCAGTATTTCAAAATCATGCATGGTCAACTGGCATAGTTTGTGGGGAAAACAAAAAAAAAAAAAATCAGTAACATGATTATGAAAAGCTGTGCTTCCTCGGACAGTGGAGATACAAAGTATGAAACAGAAACAGGTCAGTCATGTACTGAAAAACAAAAGGAGCTAAGGGTGGTCAAAATGCTGATCTCAGTGGAGAGAAATACCAGTGACTGCTGGACAAAGCTCTACAGTGTGCTCAGCACAAGCTGGCTGCATCATATATTCCACATGTCCATTGTGCAGATGTCCATATTCAAAGCGGAGGCGGAGTTCCCCAATCTTGGATTGAGGCAGGATGTCAGGGATCCACTCTATTACAAATGGTGTGGGGTCCTTCTGATCAGGAGTAGTGTTCCCTAAAGAGCACATAAAACAGTTGATAATTTAAGGATTATATATCAGAAACTATAACAACATCATTGCTTGTTCATTTAACTCACCAACTTTAAGAAATGTCTTCAGTTCTAGCGGTCGAATGGCAGGCTGCTTGTCAACTCGACCATAAGGATCTGTGATAGATTCAACCTGTACTTCTGGACAGCGGAACAATTCAAATGTGCCATCACGATTCTTAATGAAACTCTGAGTTACTTCTAAGGGCATCTGAAGCAAAGAATAAACAGAAAAATTAAAGTGATACAAGAACTAGACAAATTATGTACAATAATTTCTCTACCATTCTCAGACTACAGATTTCCAAAACAAAGTTGTTCAAAATTAGCATGTGTCCTTTAATGGTGAATACAAATCACTATTATTAATTACTTTATCATATTTTATATCTTTTGTATTTTTCCCCTAGAAGCCTAATGCTTAGAGTACCTGTGCTTGCTGGTACACAACAAAAACTTTTCAGATAAGTCAGTTGTTTCTTTTCATACTGACTCTTCTAATATAAAACAAAGTTACGTGCTGCACTATGTGGATACATAAGTTTAGTAATGCCCTGGGGACACGAGGCAGCACCATCAGGTCATTCCTGAAACACCACCAAAGAAGGAAGGCTGATTAAAGATAGAATACTGTGTGCAAAATAAACCTACCGATAAAAAAAGTCTTGCATCTCATGCATCAGTTGGATTGGCTAGCCACTCATTTACCACAAAGTACAGCAGTAAAACACTTGCCTGTCACCTCCTATATTTCTCTTCAAATACAATACTTCATCACAATAGTTAAAGCCTTGTCTAAACTAAGCTCCAAACTTCAAGTTCAATGGGTGCCCAACCTCAAGGGATCTTAAAGCCCAGCCTGGGATCCACTTCCCATTAAACATTTCAGACACTTTAAGGGTTAAGTCTTTACACTAAAAAGCCTGTAGTCATCCTGCTAGAATCCTGTCTATAAGCTCTAGATCCTCTTTCCATTCTATTCACCTTTTCTTTACTTTAAAGCGGCAGGCAGATACCTTATTTTCCCTATACATATAGCAGACATTCACATATAACATAGATGACACCTCTTGCAGTACAGGAGGGTAGACTGAGGGTGTGTGGCTAATTTTAAGTTCCTTTTCAACTCTTGTCCTTTACCTAATTTGTGCCCCAAAGCTATTATTTCAAGGGTACTCATTTTAGACATTGGACTCAACACACTATGACTTGCTTCGTTCCTAATATCCAACACCATGCTTTAGCCTACACTCCAATGTATAAATACTGTACACTTTGGCACTCACATTCTGTAGAAGAAAGATTTCTGCAATATTCTTTGTGACTAAGACCTCAAAACTATATTCTTCTTTTTACTTTTTCTGTAGTTTTAATTTTTGCTGCATCCATGAGTAGATAATATATTGGAATTCTGTTTTCTCTTTTAAACATCCTGTGAAGATATATGTGACTAATGTCACTTGTGATGGTTGGCCCATTCAAGGGAGGGTGAGGAAACAAATGGTGAAACTTCAATGTGAAATATGCCAAGTGTATGTGCTAGGTGCTCCCACACACCAGAAATCAAGGGTGCCAATTGAATCTTCAATGCTCTCCAACCATTTTACATCTGAGATGCCAGGAGTAATCAACCCCCGTTTCAGAACAAGACTAAGAGGGGGGAATACCAGAATACCTGGCCACCAAAGGCCACAAGCTAGAAACTTTGTACAATACCATGTTGGCACTCTGAGCTGAAGAGCTTTCCTGAAGCAATTTAAGGGCAACTAAATACTAAAGGATGCAGGATGAAGAACTAATTTAATTCACTGTAACAAGGTACACAATTTTAGTCTTATGAGTCACAGTAGGAGATTAAAGAATAAAAAACGTGAGAGTAAAATAAGTCTTTAAAATCTTTTCTTTTATTTGGACAAGTCACACAGATACACTACCAGTGACCTAAAATAATCAGTTTAAGCAACATCTCACTATTTTAGTAATTGTATCAGGTACCAAATACAGCAGACCATTAAATGACTGATGCAGACACCAGGAAGAAATTCTGTCAGTCCATAAGGTGAATTTATTTTGCATGTTGGCCAAAGTAGATAAAATTAAAGTTAGTGATTTTAAAGCCATTAAAATAACAAAAAGAAAATTAGGCATATGGCTATAATTATCCATTGAAGCTGACGAGAATGCAAGCTACTTGCTGCTTGCTTGTTGTGAAAGTACTTAAAGGTTTTAGTACAGAATAGCCACAAGACAGATACAGTATGTCTATGAACAAACTATGTTGATATCCACAAACAAAATTAAATGGTCAAAAACTCTGTTTGGATGTTATTAGTCAGGATGTTCAATGACATAACACGATGTCTAGAAAAAGTTTTACTTCATTTAGAAAGTATTTTGTTGACAGCAGAATTTGTAAATTCAATGTAAATATAACATTTCCATATATTAAAATAATATCACATCATGTAATTGAGAAGGCAAAGAACCTAAGAGCAGAAGGAGTGGTGGATGAGCTTAAACCAACCAAAAAAGTAGAAGGATGTTGAGATATCTGATACCTCAACTCAGAAGTACTGTAAGACCTTTTTTATGCACAAGTGTTCACTACTCTAATGACAGCTGTGAGCTTGTCTGTGGAATTCATTTTGCAACATCATATCAGCCCGACATATCAAAGATAAGGGACAACATTCAGTTTTTATTTCTTCAGAAACTCAGAATTTTCTGAACTGATGCTTTAGTCTTAAGCAATAAAATGATTTAATTCATTTAATTTAGCAGAAATATAGTCAATGTGTTCTGTAGGGGTTTAACACACTTAACTGCAATGCCCACATTGCTAATCTACTGACTAACATGAAAAATTGGTCATTATTCACAAACTCTCTGGTCAGCAGTATATGTTGAAAAATCCCCAAAAAAATCAGTCTCTCTTATCAATATAGAAAGAAGGACAAAACTTAACTGTAGACTACAGATAATACTTTAGTTTATAGGAATGAAGAGAACAGACGTAAGAAGGGTCTATGTAGAGGCAGGACAAATCCTTTTAGAAAGCAGGTGGAAATAGTGTGTATTCCTCTAGTGCTGGGTTACCAGGAGCCAACAGGAGTTTAAGCTGCGCATCTCTGGTGCCTGAAAGCCAGAACACCTTGACCAAGAAAAGGTAAAGACCTATAGAAAGCCAACCACATCCACATAATCTCTGCAAAAGCATACAATGCAACTCAGTGGTAAACTACTGCTTTGTACCTTCGACTCCTCTGTCAAAGGCTAAACACACTGAAAACTGTGGAAAGCTACTGTCTTGTAGTTAAACAGTTTAGTGAAAGGCTAGGGTCACTAGGAAAAAGTTTAATTTCAGCAAGGATATACGGTCGTAAAACCTGACACCAAACTGTAAGTCAAGACAGCATATAGCAGCATTACAAATGTAATGGTGTTCCCTGTAGTTGAGACACACCCAGATCTCCCTACCAGCATGAAAGGTGGACTGGGGTACCAAAAAGAACACAGCTATGATTAAGGAAACAAGTTAAAGAGTAAAGTTAGCTTAGAGTGTATGGTCCATGATGGGTAAGTCAAGGAGAGGAACAGATGTACTTTGAATGCAGAAAACAAGGTGAAACTGAGCGAATGCTAACGAGTTAGGGTATTACTTTAAATTAGTTTAAACAAACTGAATATTAGTAAAAACTGTTCCAATATATCATTATGTGAACACTCACCCTTAAATCGTTTCCACAATAGTCTTTACATATAAATACAAGCCTCCTTTGTTGAATACCCTGATGACTAGTTAAATCAAGCAATCCTGTCTCATATGCATGTTTATACAAATGAAGCTAAACAAAGCAACCTGCACAGAGCCTTTTAACACTCCACATTGATATGACAATTAAAAAAAATGCTCATGAAAGCTACTTCAAACCTAACATACACCTTTGCTCAATCTCTTCCCTATATCATTCCCTCTCTTTCTATTTTTTCTGTTTTCCCCTTTGAAAAGAAAGCATGTAATTAGCTAGTTAACCATTTACTTCATTATGACTAGTACAGAACAGAACCATTTACAATCTTCATTAATATGAACCAAACTGACCAACCAAAAAAAAAAATAATGTAAGCTTAAAATTGAAATTTGTTTAAAATCTGCTTTTACAATAAGGGTAGGTCCAAGAGTCCATTGTTAAGGATTGTATTTAAGAAACAGAAGGCTGGGTTGCCTAGTTTACTAATGAAGATACCAGCTAACCATTCAAAACATAAATATGCTGATCCTGTAAGGTATGTGCGAAAACAGACCTGTGAATTACTACAATACTGCACAGAGTCTGGTGTAATACAATAGCTAAATTAGTGAGAGGGAAAACAAACTGTTCATTTATATTCTAGTGTTACTTTTTGCCTTTGACTACGATTTATTAAACATGTGTTCAATTTCACAGTTCTAATTGAGATGGTATGACCCATGCAGAAATGAGGGACAATGGTAGAAAGATCAGGGGAGTCACAGTTGATGGGACTGTGTTGGAGATACATGAGATGGAAGAGGTCTGAGGTGGAAGATGTGTTAAGATGGCAGAGATTAATCAAGGCAGCTGACCCCTAGCAAAGGCATAGTACATAAGGCGAAAAAGACAATAACAACGAAGAAGAAGAAGTCAGCTGTGTGCAGAAGAAGGGCCACAGAAGGTGCATTTGGGAAATCTCTTGGCTGGCAAAAGGAAAAAAAAGTGTTTAAAGAGACAAACGCAGGAGATGAAAACTGTTAGGTAGGTGGGCAAAGTAGGATACTTTCTGTTAATTTTACAGTTTGTCTTATTTACAGTGTTTAAACCCCCTCGTGCATATGTTACTCAATAGGACCCATTATTTTTTATATATTTTGGTGTCTTTGGCATTATTCTGAGTATATGATGGTACGAGAGGACTTGCCCCCACTACACAGTATACAGTATTAACACTGAATAACTTGACAGTGTTTAACAGAATGTAAATAAACATATCAACAGAATAGTTTGCCAGATATCAAAATATAAGTAATTTTAAAAAATAACAATTCAGTAGGAATTACAGAAACCTAGTAATTAATAGATCAGTGTTAGATTTACACATTATAGAATTATTAACAATTAATCCTACAATATATTTTTAATTAGATCCCATTAATGGTTGCCCAGAAAAATGTGGAAGACATTTTTCATTGCGATTAGCTTTTACAGAATTCATTCAACATGCTTGTAAAATGCAAAATATCCTGACTGCATTTATACTACAATGTCTCTTGTCATTTTTAAAAGCCCTGTGCCAGCGAGGACAAAAGCACATGGCACCTTTTTGTACCAATCTGAATCCTGTACTTGCAGCCACTTCTTAACTAATCTCATCATCCCTGCCAATTTTGTACCCAAAGATAACATTTTTATTGGCTCCAAAGAATGAGAAATCTGGATTTTATGACTGCTATGTTTAAAACATAAAACACCACACAATGCCTTTTAGAGAGCCAACTGCGCATGGATGTGAAAACAAAATGTTTTATGGCACTGCATTAAAAAGTGTCATGTTGCAAATTAGCCACAGAATAAGTTGCAGTCATTTTTCGTAAATGTTTGTTCAGAAAGTGTTGCAAATTTTTGCTACTGGTAAAAGTTTCAAAGCATTCTACAAACAGTTTATGGAGCTATGAAATTTTGTAACATAACATCTGTGGTGTATATATTACAGGAATATACAGTATATACCAATCCATGACTTGGAATTGACTAATTAGGATTCACAATCATTTAACTTACCTCTGGAGTATCAAATATCTGCTTGACCTGCAAAATATTGGTGATATGCCACGTATATTTTGAAAATGTGCCTAGTGGTAGAGCATCTTTTCTGACAAATGCTGCAGCAGAAAAAAGAGTGAAGAAAAAACACATTTAGTCACAATTTGTTATATGCATATGCACAGAAAAACAAACAAAATGAAGTGAACTAAACAAATATTGCAGTCACTCAATATATTTAAACTCCTGTAAGTAAAACAGAATTCTGGCACCGTGAGGACATGAATTATGTTGGGTTAGCAGAACATTCAGACTATAGGATGGGATGGTTAATCAAAATAAACCTTAAAACATAATGAATTTTATATCACATACAAATAAAAAATTTAAAAAAACAGTTTTTATATCACAACTTTCATACTTTATAGAGTAAAATATAAAAAAGCACAAACTTTAAATAAAAGCTTTCCAATATAAGGAAGCATTATGAGAAAAAATAATGAACATATGTTGTACTTGCACCTAATCTATGGATATCTACAACCTCCCCAAATATAAGAAAAGCTTTTCCTGAGGTTAGACTTGAAGGTAACCTGAAATGAGTTGTGGGTTCTAGCCATGTAATCACTCAGAAAATTTAAAGGGGAATTCACAATTAGTACAAACTTTCCTGACAGTGTTACAAAATTCTGAGAAAACATATTAAAATCCCATAAGGCAGCAATAACCTGGCAAACTTTTTTGGGGGTGCTAAAGTTAGCTGATAAATTTAACCTGATACAGCTGAAGACCTAACAATTAATAACTGACAGCTACTCTAGATATTCGATTAAGAGTTACTTAACTTATGGACAGAGCTATTCAATTACATTTGGGCCAGACATTTTCAGCAGCCGGTAAGCAGCAGGTAATAATAATTTTAAATCAACATAAATGAATGTTTCTCTATTATATTAGGTCTCATCTGACACAGGCACATCAAAAATGTATTAAAAAAAACAACAGAAAAGCTACAACTGAACAGAATCTGAGGTAGTAATAATACTTTTTTTCCCCACTTTTGAAATAAAAAAAAATTTACATTTTGCTCATATCTGACCCAGGTAGTGCATAAAACCAAAAAAAGTACACAGTATTAGCAATAACATTTGTTTCCCTTCTGAAACATGAGATCCTCCCCCAATTTAAACGGGTGGTCATGACAGGCAAGGGTTTTTTTTTTTTCATAGAACTTAAACTCATTCACACAGTTTTAATCACTCATATGACAGAGGTTATGTTTGCATTACACAACAATGCCTTTCCTGGTGAAATTGTTTCCCCACCCCCAAGAAACATAACTACAGTAGAACTGTAGGTCAGTAGGTCGTGAACCGAAGCAATTTCCCCCATAGGATTGTATGTAAATACAATTAATCCGTTCCAGACTATGTGAACTGTATGTAAATATATATTATTTTTTAAGTTTTTAAGCACAAATATAGTTAATTAAAGCATAGAATGCACAGCGTAATAGTAAACTAAATGTAAAAACATTGAATAACACTGAGAAAACCTTGAACAACAGAGAAAACTAACATTGCAATGGTTCGCACTATAGCACTACCAACTGCTGGCTAAAAGCACTTTTTTTTAATGAGTTTTAAGCACTGGGGAAAAAATGAACATTTGAAAAAAATCTGTACTGTAACTTATAAACCACCAAGAAAAATAACATTGCAACAATGCACGCTACAAACCGATTGCTGGAAACAGAAGTGAAAACAAAATCAAGCCCAGTGCATTCTTTAACTGCCTTCCTACCTTAATGCGTCCAGCTCTCTCTCGCGCTGCCTGTGTGTCGCGCTGCCTGTGTGTCTGTCTGCGTCTCTCTCTCGCGCTGCCTCTGTGTGTGTGTGTGTCGCGCTCTCTCTCTCTCTCGCTCGCTGCACAGGAAATGCACAGGGAGAGACTGAACATGTACAAACCGAAAGGGAAACTGGCTTGTTCGTATACCGAGTGTGTGGTCGTGAACCGAGGCAAAAGTTTGTCGAACTTTTTGGTCATAAACCGAGTTGTACATTGTCAGGGATGCCAGGGGCAACGACCCAGCCGGGACACCGTGAGGGACCGGATGTGGGTCTGCGCCCACCCTGGATCACGTGGGGGCCACCTTCCTGGTTGCTTTGGGGGCCACGGGTTGAGGGCATGGAAGCCCTACCCTGTAGGGGCCCGTGGTCACCGCCAGGAGGCGCCCCAATGCCTTGGGGACCTGTTACCTCAGCACTTCCACCACATCAGGAAGTGCTGGGGGGAAGAATTAAAAGGGCGCCCGGAGAGCTGCCGGGAGAACAGCCGGCACTTCCGCCACGCTGGGGCGTGGCCAACGAGGGAATGCCGGGAGCCACCTGGAGCTCATCTGGGAGAGGATAAAAGGGGCTGTCTCCCTTCATTCGAGGCTAGAGTCGGGTGGAAGAAGGACAAGGCACGAGAGGAGTGTGGAGGCAGCCAGAAGAAAAGGCATTTGTGTGGCCAGGACACTGTATTGGGGTTTGTGAGTGTGCACTGGACTTTATATTTGTAAATATTGTATATATAATAAACGTGTGGTGGTGACAAACAACATGTCCACCTGTCTGTGTCCGGGTCCGCTCCACAACGTGTACCGAGACGTTCGTGATCCGAGGTTCCACTGTATCTGAGTAAATGTTTAAGAAACAGGCACCATGTATGGCATGAAAGTGGATTGTTATATCTGTTTTAATGATTTGTCTTTAAAATGTCTTTGTACAGAGTTCTTGGGTGTCAAGTAATGAATTTTTAATTATAATTATTACTATTATTTATTTATTTTACTAAATCTTATTTTCCATGTTTCTTTGTTGATGAACTCCCATTGAAGAATTTATTGGTAACAGAACATATAGTGCGCACACCAAAACAACTGGAGTAACAACTAATAAAGTGACATTTTTGATATCATTTTAACAAAGTTCACTGTCCACCATCAATCACAGAGCAGCCTGGTAAAATGACTGTAATACTGTACACCTTCAACCTTAAAATGCAGCCTTCTTCACATCACTGTGCATGACGAAACACTGGGCAGACGACTACTCATACATGTTTACTGACGGACGGGCCGGTATTTTGCATGGAGGATGTGTTAAATCAAAAGAGAAGCAGTATGCAAAGATGTGCAAACACAAGGAGATTTGTGACAACCACACCTTAGTGTGCCGCACCAAATCAGAAGAAACAACTGAATTCCATAAAACACAGATACATTCATAACAGTGAACCTAGACAGATAGATACTTTATTAATCCCAAGGGGAAATTCACATGAGTGGGGACATCTTGATTTAATACAACTCCTGAAAGCTCTGCAATACCAGGATCAGGCCTTGGTCCAATGATGTGAACGTCACACAGCAGGACCAGAATTCCCAAACATCTGCTTAATATTCAAAAGACAACCTCAGATGAGAAAGTCAATGAGATGTCAAACTGACAGGAATAAGACCGCATACATAACTGCAAGCCAGTAAACACCAAGATGCAAGATTGATGGGCAAAGGAATTTCAAATGTTTTGCATGCCTATCTTTTGTTTTGATGACTGGTTGGGTTATATTCAGCCCTTCGTTCATTATTCTAGCACAAGTGTAACCAGCCTCTCATTAAAATTCACCATTTGGAATTAATGACCATCCCGTCAGCAGCTCCATGTACTTAGAAATATTTTCCCACGCGCGTCTCCACGTCTGACTTCATTTTCACATTAATGCCTCTCAGGAAAATGCAAGGGGGGGCCCTACCGACACATATGTTAACGGCACAACCGATTAACAATAAAAAAATGGCCTTTTGCATCTGTTACAATATAATTAGTTAAAAGTTTCAATGATTTCACTTGCAATTAGCGAACTAAGTAGAAAAGATAATCACCAAAGCCTATTTTTGGTTATATTTGAGACAATTTTAGTTGCTGTCTGGAGCCCTGGTAGGACCACGGGCTGGGCCACTTGGAGGTTGCTTCTGGGCTGCATGTGGCCTGTGGGCCACCATTTGAATAGGCCTACTTTAGGACATAATTGTTCTGTGTTATAATAAAGGACTTGAAAGCTTTGCCGAAATATCTTACAAAAAGATGGGACTTTACCACAAAATGGGGTGGGAGGAGACATCAGTCCGAAAACGTAAGCACATCTGGGTCTTAATCAGATTTAAGCACAGGATAAAACATGCACAATATCCATTGGAATCTAGCTCAACTTCAGAGGAGTCCAATAATACAACTCTGATATGCATGAAGTACTAGCCTGGTCTGCGGAACCTTACAGGGACACCCCTAAAACCACCTCCAAAAAAACCAAAGTACTTATTGAACAAGAATAACACAAGTTTGCTTCAGCAGCAAGCAATGTCGTATGGCCTATTGCTTTTCAAGCATAGGGGTGGGTAGACTCCCTGCGTACAGATGAGCTTCCTTCCAGAAGAGGGGTGGATCTTACTGTCACTGACAGTTGCAACAAATGACACAGATAAAGCCCGGCTGCCAGGACAAGTAGAAACAATTTTGCGATAAGCTTAAAAGAGCTAAAAAGATTATATACTCTGATGTTCTATCTCCACAGTGTACCATGAAAGATAAGATTGAGTAGATCTGAGGATTTACTGTGAGGGAAAAACCTTGGCATATGATAAAGGGGTACAGTTTTTTTTTTGTTTTGAGACATTAGGGAATCTTTTGGAACTAATGAAATATATACCTTCAGAACATGTTGCATTTGAGCCACACTGACACTTGGTTAGATGAGGATGTTTAAAGTATGGATGGGGTAGAAAATTTAGCACAGGGAAAGTTAAAATGTTAATTTCTGGAACTATATAGTAATATTGAAAAAAAAAAAGATCACCTATTATTATTAGTTTAGGACAAAGTGAACATTATCCCATTTTGCTAGACCTTCAGTGGGTACAAGACCTTTTAAAAACACAGGCTTAACAAGACTGCAAAAAGCCAATGGCAACCATATACCACCCCCAACCTACATTCCAAAAAAAAATAACTCTGAAGTACTACAAACAATTTGTCAGCTGGTTCTCAGTGCTTTTGTGTGACGCATTCAAATCAACAACAAGAATTGTAACCTCTATGCAAAATACGTGACATACTAAAAAGAGAGATGCTGTATGAAGTGAAGCGTATTTGGGAGTTCATGAGTAGATTATTGCTTTGATGTGGTGTATGGTGTGACACACAATGGGAGCGGCTATGAGAGCGGCTATGAAGAGTAATGCAGTGTGAAGTGAGTTGCCCCATCTTCACTGATAACTCTTCAAAGTCCAACCTACTAACAGATTTGTAAGATGGCACCAGTGCTTATGGTCAACCAATCAGTATAATTCATCACCTGATACTCAGCCATTATAAGTCCAAGTTGAACAAAAAGAACATACACTGGATTAGGACCTAAAAAAGGTTAGTCATGACTCGATTCACAACATCCTGACTAACGATGTTGCACTTTAATGACAGAGCTTACAAAGAGATACAATAAATGAAAACTAACAGCATTGAAATGCTAACATCAATATTGGTATTAATGAATTATTTCTACTGTATTTCAATAATTATTAATTTATGTGATGTACGTGTTATGCTAATGTTAGGGTTAGGTTATGTCAAGTCAGGTGTATACTTAACACATTATCAGCAACAAATTACAAGGCATGTCCCTGCGTGTTGCTGCTGCAGAGCTTGTTTTTCGCTGTGCATAGAATGCAGTGATGCATGCAGTATTCAAAGTCAGTGCAGCAAAAATATCATCAGACATTAAGGCACATTCCTGCCCCCTTAATATATGTCAACACGATAAAAAACAAAATCGGCTAATGATGCACTGGTTGGAACCATATGCGACATTAAGCGAGACACGGCTATACTAGGAACTACCCTCATAGGAGCTAAAACATGGCCCCAATTTTCTGCAATGAGAATGCTCCAAAAGTTCCTGGGTTTCTAAAATGTCTCTGATTCTTGTAAAAAGTTAATGTGGTTGGAAAGCCCCTAAAGATGAGCTGACACATCTGCAAAGACTCTTATAGACAAAAGTCCTCAAAAACGCATTACTTTGTAGTTGTAAGTGCAATCTAAGTTTTGAGCAGAATGTAACATTAAGCATGCACTGGATCTGTAATTGTGACAACACCTTCCTTTAAAGACTAGGTGCATATGCTTTTCCATTCTCATTGTTGAGGAAGCTGAAAATCTATTTGGAACAGGAAAAGTGTCTATCCTTTTTGGAACAAGAAAGAACTTTCTTTGCGCCAAAAAAGCTACTCTCCACAGACCCTTGGATGCCCAAGATTCAGCTAAAAGATCCATTTCTCCAAAGTGTGTGCTTGTCACTTACCCCATTTTGATAAGGCTAAGAAAGGAATGACAGTGTCTTGACTACACTATTCCTACACTAGACAACAGGTAACAGGAAAATATGGAATCAGTAACAGACTGGAAATGCATTGCATTAATGCTGGAAATATTAAAAATAAAAGAACTAGAGTTACAGCATATAACTTTGCTGAATACTGAGAAAGTACACAGTAAGTCATATATGTTATTTGGAGAGGTAAACAAGTAAAAAGGTAGAGGGGTTTTTCATTTAAACTGGAATTTAAATACAACCTTGCTTCAAACAAGAAGGTAAAGCCAAATCTTTTTGGGAATATTTGGATTTAAAACAGAAAGCCGCAAGGATAAAGGCATAACACTGGGAGCGTAATTACAGAATGCTGAAAAAGTGTCAATATGCTACTACAATACCAAAAAACCAAACCTTTTGATAGAATTATTATAGTAACAAAGTGCTTAAATTACCCAAATGCATGTTGGAAAATTCCTGCAAACAGAGGGTCACAGGAACAGGACTTTACAGTAATCAGTGACTGGTGTAACCTACTGTGTCAAAATGCCAATATTCTGTAATAATCAAGACAAAATACAGAACTTATTAAATCATTAGAATCTAGAAATCATAATACAGTGGGTTTCAGTACAGCGACACAGAATGTACTCAAAAAGTAATACTATTAAATTTTAGTAAGGCGACTTTTGAGTAGATGCTTTAAAGTCTTCAAAAACAAACCGAGTACACTTTAAAGTATAAAAAGTAGTGTTCCTAGGTTATACTTTTTAGCAATTAAAGTTGTAATATCTAATGTGTCATTGTCTTTTTGAGTACCTATTGTGGTGAAAATATTATACACCTTATCCAAAGTAACAAAGTAAACATACCTTAACATTTTGCAAAGTAACAAAGTAACTTGAGGTCCTTGGTGTGTATATAAAATGCTCAAAAAATTAAAGGAATACTTTGCAAACACATAAGATCTCAATAGGAAAACAAATCATGCTGGATATCTATAATGATATGGACTGGGTAATGTGTTAGGAATGAAAGGATGTCACATCGCTTGATGGAAAGGAAAATTATCAACCTACAGGGTGCTGAATTCAAAGACACCCCGAAAATCAAAGTGAAAAAATGATGCAGCAGGCTAGTCCATTTTGCCAAAATTTCATTGCAGCAACTCAAAATCGTACTCAGTAGTTTGTTTGGCCCCCATGTGCTTGTATGCATGCCTGACAGCTTGTTGGGGAGGGGTGGGGGTTTCATGCTCCTAACGAGATGACGGATGGGGTCCTGGGAGATCTCCTCTCAGATCTGTACCAGGGCATCACTAAGCTCCTGGACAATCTGAGGTGCAACTTGGTGGCGTCAGATGGACCGAAACAATGTCCCAGAGGTGTTCTATTGGATTTAGGTCAGGCGAGCAATTCCTTCGTCCTCCACGAACTGTCTGCATACTCTCACCACATGAGGCCGGGCATTGTCGTGCACCAGGAGGAACCCAGGACCCACTGCACCAGCACAGGGTCTGACAATGGGTCCAAGGATTTCATCCCAATACCTAATGGCAGTCAAGGTGCCATCGTCTAGCCTGTAGAAGTCTGTGCGTCCCTCCATGGATATGCCTCCCCAGACCATCACTGACCCACCACCAAACCAGTCAATGAACAATGTTACAGGCGGCATAACGTCAGGGTGAACTTACTCTCATATGGGAAAAGTACAGGGCATCAGTGGTGGACCTGCCAATTCTGGTATTCTATGGCAAATGCCAATCGAGGTCCACGGTGCCGGGCAGTGAGCACAGGGCCCACTTGAGGATATCAGACCCTCAGGCCACCCTCATGAAGTCTGTTTCTGATTGTTTGGTCTTAGACATTCATACTAGTGGCCTGCTGGAGGTCATTTTGTAGTGCTCTGGCAGTGCTCATCCTTTTCCTCCTTGCCCAAAGGAGCAGATACTGGTCCTGCTGATTGGTTAAGGATCTTCTATGTTCCTGTCCAGTTCTTCTAGAGTAACTGCCTGTCTCCTGGAATCTCCTCCATGCCCTTTAGACTGTGCTGGGAGACACAGCAAACCTTCTGGCAATGGCACGTATTGATGTTCCATACTGGAGAAGTTGGACTACCTGTGCAACCTCTGTCGGGTCCAGGTATCACCTCATGCTACCTACCAGTAGTGACACTGACCATAGCCAAATGCAAAACTAGAGAAAAAACAGTCAGAAAAGATGAGGAGGGGGAAAAATGTCAGTGGCCTCCACCTGTTAAACCATTCCTGTTTTGGGGGTTGTCTCATTGTTGCCTCCTCTAGTGCACCTGTTGTTAATTTCATTAACACCAAAGCAGCTGAAACTGATTAACAACCCCCTCTGCTACCTAACTGACCAGATCAATATCCCAGAAGTTTCACTGACTTGATGCTATACTCTGATTAAAAAGTGTTCCTGTAATTTTTCTAAGAGTATAATAACCACCTAATATCTTTGAGACTTTTCGGGTTCATTTTCAAAAAAAATATCTTTGGAAAAGAAAGAATCCAGAGGATTCCAGGTAAGGTCCTTGGTTTTCTAGTAATATTTATTGATCATGGCAATTACTTAGTGGATTAGTAAAGAATTTGGAAAGAAATGGGCAACAGAAGTCTAAAACATATAGACAAATTATTCAACATGAAAAATAAATGTGACCAAAAGTTAAGAGTAATTAGGATTGGTCTTTTAATTTATCTATTAATACACAATCATTTTTCCCTCATCTGTTAAAGTACAGTACTACTTCTTAAACCATCCTTTCATTCAGTTGACCTGCTTTATTTCAGTGAGTGTAACCTGCCAGCTCTACAGTAGATGTACCTTTAATGTACTGGAGATAATAAATTTTAGCAACATGTAGTGGAAACACATATTACAAATTTAGTGTTTTTATTTGAAAACATTTATTTAAGTAAGATCTCAAATTTATATTGCTTTACCTATCTTCATCTTTTTCAGTGGTTTTGCAGCCTCCTCTTTCAAATACTTACAGCTTGGTTCTTATATTTTTTCACAACAAACATCATTAGCAGATTTTTTGTCTCATTCAGCAATTTATCTACATACATTTTTCAGATATCCTTAATCTCTGTTACTAGCAATCATAAGGCTCATTCAGCATTTTTCAAGCAATTCAACCTACTACATTTGTTTGGGTTTTTTTGCATCTGCTTTGCAGTCTTGCACACATTTCTGTTTACTTCTTCACCTCTTCATCTCACTTGCAATAACTCATCTTTTGGCTTCTTGAGCTCTCACAACTCCTTTTAGTGTTACTCAATGACATGTTAAATACCATTACTATTATTATTTTACAATGAAATAATCATCAAATGTAAGACAGAATTTCTTCATTTTGCTAAAAGAATCTTTATCAGGCAGTTTTTAAAACACTCTATACGAAAGAAACTGGATAATGTTAACAATTATATAATACAAGTTGACACTCATAAATTTACAGCTTACCCGTGGTAGAATTGGGCAGTCTTTTTTTCCTGCTTCCAGAAGATATTCTCTGCTGGAGGGCTTCAAAAAAGCTCTGTGGAATATGAAACACCAGGGGTTCTGGTTTTCCTAAGAAGGCAGTGTACATTTTTATAAATAGTTTATCCAGTTTTTCTTTGGTTGCTTTATAGAATTAATCTGTTCATTTTTTGCACTACTCTTTAGTACAATGCAAAGATATCTTACCATCAAACTGGAAATGCATGGTCTGGTGGATTCTCTCTGTAACACTAGAAAGCCACTGATGGAATGGCAGAGTGATATGGGATTCATCCACTGTTTGGCTACTTCCTATAAGAAAATACACCTACACAATGAAAATGGCCAGTGTTACATGTTGAAAATACTACAGACAACTTAAACATTTGGAAAGGCTGTTTGTCAATGAATTCATAATCTAATGTAAAATTTTTATGTTACAGTTTTATTCAGAAACAAGCATTATGAATTTAGCCATTTTTTCTTGTTTTAGTTTTAATCAATGATTTCTTACACGTAATAAACAATGTACACCTAATAAAACTTGTAAAATGTAATTTTAAAAGATACTGAAGCAAGGGCACTTATTTAACAATTACAATGTTAATTGCTGAAAGCAACTTATCACTGTCAATTTATCACTAAATATATCCTTTCTTCAGATTTTAAAGTTAAAATGGACACCTTTTTTGTTTTTTCATTAATGAAAGAGAATGCTAGTGTGAGTTTCACCTAATTATGGGTCTGTTTTTTTGTCTACAGTCATAGACACATCATTACTGGCTCAGGTCTCATACCAACACATCTCTTGGTACTGTGAAAACAGTAAAAGCTAGCCATTCGGCTTTTTTTTCACCTTCTTGACCTAATCACGTACAGCTGACAAACTGTTTGCTATCTTCCATAACAAAATGCGATGCATACACTAGAAACTAGTACATTCATTTTTTCAGTTTTAATACCATGAGTAATCTCTCAAATATGATGTTTTTATTGTTGGTGATGCAGACGACTTGTGCACAAAGTATATGCAAGCTGTTACAGAGGAAAGGTGCATTCACATTATAGTGAGATACAGATCACTTTTACTTATGAATGTAAACCATCAAGGTAGACAAATGAGATCAGAGTAAAAAATCGGAATTGAGCAATGAAGGTTTTAATTTGAACGTAATGATAGAGTGCTGTATTATAGCATTTGTCAAGTTGTGCTTCTGTGTATGGGAAGAAATCACTGCTCATGTTGCACTTGTACAAAATGCCATACTATGGCCCTATGGATGGGACTCTATCTAGTCCATCAAAAAAGCAGTCAAATGTTAAAGTAAAATGTCAATTTTTGGCTATAAAAAGGATAATGAAAAATACATCTAGGCAAACCTTTTAACTGTAATTCAAAACATTTCAGTGACATGATATAAACAAAACGTATGGAATATGCACTTGATGCGAAAACTCACCTTGTCTCTTCAGCACTGAAGAGAAAGCATTTTTTTTAGAAGTTGACTTTCTTAGATTGGTGTTTACCCCCTCTTGACCAGAAAGAGCATGATTGCTTGCTGTAATCAAAAAAATGAAAATATGTTTATACTGTACACCTGTATTAATATAAAACACTGTACACAGCACTTACATTAAGCATTTTATTAGAAACAACATGAATATTCATTTAAATGATTAAAATGACATTTTAAAATTTATTTTCTGGTTACTTTGCTAAAACAATTACTTGAGCAGTAATTTTATAAATAATAAAGCAAAATCTAGGTCTTTCTGCTTTTACAGTTATCTTTAGAGAAAAATGGCTAGAATCTAGAGACTGACCGAAATTTTATTCATTTATTTTGTTTTGTTTACCCCTAAACCTGAAAATTAGCTGGAACCTTAACTACTACACACTTCTGGGTAGGTCAAGGATGCTTATACTTGGTAAAAATGCATACACGGCAGAGAAAGTTTAATCTACAACTAATTCTGTCATTGATTATGAGTTACAATTACCAATGTACAGTTGATTTGCAAAGGGAAAAAAGTCAGCCTACTAGGGTTCTAATTAGTAACTGTTACAGTTTGAAATACACAGCGAAGTACAGAGAACCTACCTGCACCTCAGCCAACCTAAAATTCAATTAGTAGGATTAGGTCTTTAAACAGGAATATCTGTTATGAACCAGATCAGCAAGGACTAACTAAAGAAGGGTGAATCTGCAATATACAAAACAGTAATATCTCATGAAATGTACAATTTTACTCATTCTTTATTTTTTTTTTCAAACACAATCATAAAAGTGCAGATTTAAATGTAGATTTTTGAAAGTTACTATTAAAGTAAATATAATTACACATTTTCATATTCTGAATACATTAATCACTCTCTTGCACTCTTAATCGGGAGCCCAGACTCTCTTATTCCTGCCAAGGAACTCTCTCTTCACTTCCTCCAAGCTATAGAGCAGGAGAGTTTAAAACCCACTCCACCTCCCAATGGAGGCAGTCTGTAAAGTTTAAAGGTCACCATGTCATGGGACCTCCCTAGACACCCCTGGATATCCATAGTACTTACAAGGCCATGCTTGTAAGTCAGTTTATGAGCTGTCTTTCTTAACAGTACCAAAAGGTCATACTCTTTCAGCACAGGGAGCACCCACTACAACCCGACAGGCCTTATTCTTAAACGGACAATATAGTCCTACTGCTCTTACTCTTGACATGCTCTTTGTTGTCATGTTCTCCCACATTGCATAGCCTTCCTACAGCTTTGCTTTCAAAGCTGTAATTGAATCCAGACTGATCACCAACCTCTTTGACATAGGTCTCAGTGCCTCTTTGTGTAACTGGACACCTCAGACCCCAGCACATACAGACTGATAAGCGCACCTCCTCCACACTAATCCTAAACTCTGGCACCCCTCAGGGCAGTGCACTAAGACCCCTGTTATACTCTATGTCCGTCCATTACTGTATGGCCAGAAAAATTTCCAATACTCTCAAACATTTTCTGACAATTTCTCCATTCTAAGCCATACCACAGACAATGATGAGATAGTCTACCAAGAGGAGATTAGTCTCCTATCAGAGTGGTGTCAGTGCAATAACTTCTTTCTGAATATAAGCAAAAATAAGGAGATGATCATTGGTTTCAGGAAGCCGGGGGTAATGATCATAGTTGAACTGAACACACTACAGAAGTCATCAAGTTGAACAGAACACACCACAGCAGTCATCAAGATGGTCCATCAGCAGCTGTACTTTCTCAAACTTTGTTGAAGGCCAAAATGTCTTCAGCTGCACTAACTTTTTTTGTCCATCCTAACAAGCTGCATGGTGTGCTGGTATGGCAGCATTGCAGAGGGTGTTAAAAGCAGCACAGAAAATCACTGGCACATGGATAACATCTCTGCAGGGCATATTTCCTAAGCACCAGTGTTAATTTTTTTAATAAAAACTTGGAAGAAAAATACTCATCAACGACATTTTTTCTATGATAAAAACATAACAAAAACTAAATAAAAATGTGCCTTTAATGAGGAAAACTAAAACAAATGTTTTTAAAATCATAGTTGATGAAAAATAAAGAAAATGTTACAAATAGACAACTAGATAATGAGCGATGTGAAGTTCTTTGCACATCGCTGTCAAACATGACACAGTCTGACAACAAATAACAAGCATGTATATAGTGGTGCAATTTATAAAACTTGTATGCACTTTTGTAATTGGATAACACTAGTTTGGATGCCATTAGGAAATCATCATGTCAGCCAGACACTTCTCTATGTGTGCCAACATGATTCTCAGATGAAAAAAGTGGTCAGACAACTTTAATTACAATGCTGACAAAAATAAAACCCTGTGTAAATTATGTGGAATGAAGCTCACAGGAAAGAACATCTTCTTGAGGCACATCATCTTAAGATTCATGACAAGGTATGCAACATTACCTAGGTGGCGACTTGCCTGACGCTAACAACGCTACCACCGGCTCTATTTCACCCCGCTATTACTAATGTGTCAAATGCTATTGTGGAAAAAGTGCTCATTAATGGGGCCACAGTGGCATTGACAAAACAGGTGTAGCAATTAAAAATCGAGTTTCAAACAAAGTCACTTTTTGGCATGTCTGCATCAGCGATGAATTGAGCTGTCCCATGTGTTAATACTAACATAACACGAATTTAAGATTTTAATGCTTGAAGTGCATCTCCCAATTAATAAGATATATACATGTACAGTAAAACAGCACTGCTTCATTCCTGAAACGAATCTGCAAAAACAAAATTTGTTTTATTCATTTGGTTTTTGAGGGAAAACTAATTTTTACGAGCATAACCATTAAAATGTGAAGAACGTAGTAAAAGCACTTATGTCATATATTAGAATAGTATATTAGCAATTGTAATGCAGTCTCTCAGTTAGGACTAATTAACTACAGGTAGCTTTTTTAATGGTAGATTTGCACAGATGCTAAGCAATAACAAAGTCTATTAACTTATGTGACACAATTTGAAAAAAAGCACAACAAAGGCTCTTTTACAAGACTTCTGAAATTCTGGATTAATGTAAAAAATGGATGCATCCATTAAATGTTACTCTTTAGTGAGTTTTTAACACGCTAATGATGTAAATATAAATCTTACAATAGCAAATGTTACAAACCTAACAGAGCGATTCTCTGACAAAACTGATTTTAAAAGTATTTTATTACAAAAACAGCTTTTAAGGGTTCATTTAAATGTAAATTACCTACATTTTGGAATTCACTTAGTCAACAGTACAGACATAACAATGTTTGAATTTTTACTTTAAGTGTTATTTTAATCAGTATTTTTCAGTTGTTATAGAAAAACTATCAGAGAGGAAATTTAAAATGTATACCTGGTCAGATAAATCTGATAGACCATGATGATCTCATTATTTCAAAACCCTGTGCTGAAATTAAATGGGTGCTGCTTAGTCTAGCCTTTTTAGGTAAAATCTTCTAGCAGCATAACTGAGGCATGTCGAAGGCCAGGAAACTGTGATGACAGACCAGAACTGCTATTATCTGACTAAGATCTTTTGGAGTAAATCCTTTCTACAGCTACTCTTCATTTAATGTTCAATAATCAATACATGGGATTTTGCTCATTAGTGTACATGTTAGTATAATAGTTTAGAGGTACAATATATTCTGTGCATATTCATGTGTTAAACAAGATATCCATCTGATTTTGACTGTTTGAGTAATTTACTTTTAATTTTAGTCGACTAAATCAGATTTACTTTTCCTCAACTAAAATTCATTTTTTGTTGACCAAAACTAGACTAAAAATAATAACTAAATGACTAAAATGTGACTAAAACTAAAATGCAATTTAGTCAGAAGATTAAGACCAAAACTACAGAATTATTAATACCAGAACTGTGAGATTTGACAACAGATTCTACATCCAGGTAATAAGGCTGCTCAACTGTCATATGTGACAAACTGTCTGTAATGAGCTAAGCAAATCAAGTACAAATGTTGTGTGATTCTACAGTATGCAATGTAGTATTTAGTGTTATTTTCTGTGATTATGTTAGATTTAAGTTTGAGTTGTTTTTGAGCCTGATATTTTATGTTGCTTATTGTGTTTGCAAGCAACATTACACAAGTACGAATTTCACTGTACATGTGACAATAAAAAGACTTTGATCTTCCCTGTCTAGTAATAATAAGACTTAAACCTTTGGCCATCAAACGGCACATTTACATCTGACACTAGATGCAGGATCTTAATCACAAATTCAGAGTTTAAAGAATTCAAGTGCCCACTTTACACAGTAATTCCAGGCAACTTTTTTTTTTTGCACTCGTCAATATGCACAGTCACAACATTCCCAAGTCAAGCAAAACATGCACCCCCACTCTTCAGATGATTCACCAATCAAAAAACAGCATTTGGTACAGCCCACCTGCTCATCTTTAACAAGTGAAAGTGTTAGTTTTAAATCCAACCTGTACTTCATGTTGCATTCAGAGGAATATTACTGATAAAATTAACTAAATAAGCAAACAACCAAAAACATATTCCATGACATTTATTTACAACCACATTTCTACTCTTTTTCTTTACTTATTGTGACATTCCACAGTACTTATTTGCACATTTATTTATTTCATTTAATCTTGTCCAAAATATTCCTCCACTTTTGCCATTATATTTATGGTGCAGAAAAAATAAACTCTGAATATATTTTTCTAAATTTAGCTTACACTTTTCCTTTTAGTGTTTAACTTTCACTTTAGGAAGCTCATATCAACACAAAGTTTGAAAAACCATCAATGGCAAAAGCAAGCAATTTGTATGTTGGAAGCAAAAAAAATTAATTTAGAACTACAGAATATGAAGTTATACACCACTTGATGCATGGTTCATAATAGAACCAATCCCAGCTATTCCATCATATTAATCAAACTCACCAAATCTCTACAGATTATATAAATGCCCTAGGGTGAACATTCCAAGTTGCCCATTACTACCCAAATATATAAATTATAATACAAAGAGTTTGATGGCTTTCTGGTTTCCAATATCCCATATTTATCATCTATTTATTATTGGATTATCATTATTTACCCATTCTGTATGACTGCGTTGATTATATTTAAATTTTGTTATATTTTTCATTGATTCTTCAAATTGTACCATGACGTGGGGTATTGTTTCATGGACAAATGGCTATATATAAAGTTAAGTTTAATTATTTGTTTTAAGCAGAAAAAACATTCACAGTAAACAAAAATATAACTGCCTAGAAAGCTATTAAAATATTTTGGTAGAAATGGGCATGTACATTTACATTCAAATTAAAATTTTAATACTGAACACACTTTCCTGTAGTATTTGACACATTAGCATATATTAACTGAGGGCTCACATACACTTTTGCCAAGGAACCTAGTATCATTTTTGTAGGTTATTTCTGACATAACTGGTAATTATAGCATAAAATACCATTTGCTAAACTCACTTAATCCTCAACAGGTTTGCAGGGAGCTGGAGTCTATCCCAGCAAGCATAAGGTAAAAAGCAGGAACAATGCCTGGTTAGGGCGCCAGTCCACTGCAGGGATACACACTCAAACACATGCACACATAACTGGTAATTATTATTTTCTTAATTCTAATTAATTTTATGTTTTCTAAGTTTTTACAACACTAGTGTAATCTAAAAGATGTTTTTATTTTTTATGATTTAATCTTTGTGACATTATCAGACCTGCTCTTGTGAAAGAACACTATTAGGGCTATCATTGTACATTCTTCGCATGTCTGTGTTACAACGGCACCCTCTGTACAATAAAACAGATAGTTTTTGATTATCGTGAACCTGACAAAACAAGTGTACAAAACACAACAAGATATATTTAAGTATATTCAAGATTCACTGTGAAACACACATTCCCAGGATCTTACGTAAGGCAGAAGAGCCAATAATAATTTGCACAATACAAATTTTGCACAATGGTCCTTTAGGTCAGAATACTACACAAGGTGTGACAATTTAATTCCTGAATTGCCACGCTTATTTTTAATACATATTCATTATGGGAATTAAATTTTTACACCTTGTATTTATGAATGACATTTATCATCTAAAATGCAAAAATGTTTTAGGACTCTTATACTACTCACTTATGCAGCCTTCTTTTTTGACTTTCTTTGAATAAGCAGGAATGCAGGACTTTGTGAGCATAACAGCATTAGGAAAGCTTAGTTCAGCTTCTGGCTTTACTTGCAAACCTATAAAAAATATCAAAGTTAACTTCTTTATTATTAAAGCAGACTGGCAAAAATGTACTGCTGTTGCCCTTCAACAGATAAATTAGGCGACAATATAACACTTATTTTAAAGCCATGATTAGAAACGATTCTTCATGTATTACAAGCATAATGTTTTTGATAAGAATACAGACTAAGCATCCCTTATCCAAAATGTCTGGAATAAGAAGTATTTTGGAATATTTCCATACACATAATGAGATATCTTAGGGAAGGTACCCATGTGTAAACATGAACTTTACTAAATTTCATATACAACTTTATACACATAGCCTAAGAGTTATTTTATAAAATATTTTTAATAATTGTGTACGTGAAACAGTGTTTGTGCACAGTAGCATACCTGTGTCAGCTGTTAAAAACAACAGCAGAAACAAGCAACATCAGGCTTTCAGACTCTACGTATGATGCTGTATTTTGATTAAAAGGTTACTATAAACAGAAAATAGGGAAAAAAAAAAACACCACAGAGAGTAATGCATTTAAGTCTGGAGGTAATGATGGCTGATGATAAACTGGCAGCATCAGAGTGTCAGAACCTATGTTTTTTTCTTAGCTGCAGGGGTGCACAGCCACACACCTTTTCTCAGTGTGTTGCACAGCACTTCTGAACTGCCACACAGGTGTTATTGTACTGCTCCCTCAAAAACAGCAGTCTGCAAGTGCTGTGCAGACGTTACCGCACCTTTTACCCTTTGTTAATGAACCCAAAACTCCACCTACACTCTGCTCGTGCAATAGTGCTTCACACCAAAGGGTGATTGAGGAAATCGGTCGTAAACAGGACATAACAGCTCATGTGATATTTACATCCACTCAGTATAAAAAAATAAATAAATACACGAAACACTGGTCAGAACCTCACAGGAGCAAGTGAGGTCAGGTGTGGAATTTTTGGCACTCAAAAAGTTTAAGATTTTGGAACATTTTCGATTTTTTGAATAGGGATACTCATCCTCCATTACTTTTTTTTTAGCCTTGTCCAGCTTTCAAAAGGTATAAATATATTTAAGTTACATACTAGAGCCACTTGTTGAAAATGAAGGAGGAAATGAATATCTATTGCAAGTACAGGTATAGGCAATGTTTCACATTTAGGAAAGAAAGGTAGAATGAATTGAAATGGGTGTTTTCATACTGTGAGTGATAAACAGGTAAACCATTTGCTTTAGTGAGTCTACAGTGTCTGTGTTAAATGAAGATCTCACTACACTTTCCTCTAAGGGTGCTGCACAATAAAAATACACTGCTAGAAAGCATTAGCCTGTTTGCAGTGAATTACTTAGCTTGCAAGAAGGTTAAGCATTGTTAATTGATTATAAAGATTTGAAGAATACTACCTTTCAGCCATTCATCCTAAAATTAATTTTGGCCTTATAAAATTTCAAAATAAGGTAGCTAACCATATATAGCAGTGTTTCCCAGAAAATTACAAGAAAATTATTACTAAATTTTTACTATCATCATGAATCGAGTAACTTAAGTTTCTTCACATTCCCAATCAAACATTCAAATTGTATACTATTAAATTCTTACAATCAACAAAAGATGTAAGACAAAATGATATTTTATTTTCTGCTGTATTTAAATCTACTAATTATATTTACTAGGATCCATGCACACAATTTTCTGATTCTTTTTGGTTTTTCTTTTAGTGTTTAAACTACAGTATGTAGTGTTTCTTTTCCTCCATTTTTAATTTCTATCTATGAACATGAAAGAACATATTTGTCTGAAAGATTGCAGAAAATTGGGCATTAGGCATTTTTCAAATTTTTGTTTGCCTTTTCGTACAAATCTGAATGTAAATCTTAGTGTCTTAGTTGAGATTCCATTTCTCCTCTTCAAGTTGATAAATTTACTATCCTATTATATAACTATGTCTGCATGTATATTCTTATTAATTTTAAAATTTTTATTTTATTCTGTGAAAAGTGGATACTGTATGAATAATTAAACATTTTTAATGTTATTTGTTTCTATAAAATAAACTTTAATAATATGGTAGTATGTCTTGCTCATTTTTTGTGTTAAATATTATAATTTTTAATAGGGACTTAATAGAGATTCTGCATGCATTCTTCAAAATGAATTGGCTGTATTAAAAAAAAGACTATTGAATCTATAAATTCAGCACTAGAAGTATAGTGCACCTAATAAAACTAGTGCAACAATTGTCTATAGAAGTCTCACTTTCATCTTAACAGATCTGCAGGTGCAAACCATGTTCTTACGTTAATCACAGATACTCTGTGGTAAATCTCACAACTGCTAATAAAAACAAAACCATGAAGACAAAGAAGCTAAAATCCATCTCTCAGAAAACATGTATATGGACCTGCACACATCCTATAAAACCCTGTGGTATCAGCATTAGGTAGAAAAGGGTGTCTTTTGAATATCAGAATTCCAATGACAGCAGCACTAATCAGTAGTCAAAAAGAGGCCTTACAAAATGGTAAAGAATTAATGTCTATTACTAGGGGGATCTGCAAATATGGAGCGCAAGGGAGAAAGCCAAGACCAGGGATTCATTCTGGGGCATTTATCTGGATTAAACTTTACTGGCATTTAACCCAAATTGACTCTAAGGCACCAGTATCAAATGCATAAGTGCAATACCATATGGCTGGGATAGGATTATGCAAATAGGAAACATTGCATTTACTACATTAGATAGTGAAGACAGAAACCAAAATGAAAAGAGAAACTCTACATGGAAGCTTGTTGTGTTCTGCTTTGACACAGGAGTTCAAGAAAAACTTCAAAACATTTACCTAAAACAACACCTGAATAACTTAAATGCCACGTGTTAATATTCTGGAGCAGAGATGGGGGACTCGAGTCACATGACTTGACTCGAGTCAGACTTGAGTCACAATTTTCAGGACTTGAGACTTGCTTGATTGAAGTAAGAAAATAACTTGACTTGACTTTGACTTGAGAGTAAGTGACTTGACTTGAGACTTGACTTAAAGTGGAAGACTCGACAATGACTTGAACTTTTAAATATAATTCGTTTAATAAAATGAAATAATTTAATAAAATAATTATGACTCAGCAGCACCATAATTGGCGCCTGCACCCTTAACGCTGCACAACTCTTAACATTACCAAGAAGAAGAAGAAGAAGAACGCTGCACAACTCAAACCACGCCAAACATGGCAGACAATAGTCAAGCTCCTCATATAGTCACGTTTGGCTATAAGGACTTTGAACTAGACCGTACTAACAAAAAAAGATTTCCAGATGCAGAGAATGCAACGCGAGAGTATCAGACACGACAACCACAACATCAAATTTCATCCGGCACTTCAAAAACCACAAGGAAAGGTAAGAAAGTCGAATTCTTTATAGTCAATTTAATAAAACGATTACTAATTAATTAAATTAATCTTTTCTGTTTGTCATAATTTGGCCTTGGTTGCATGTTTTTTTATCAGAAATGTGATGATCATCTCATAAATAAAACGCTATAACGTTACCAGTGGCGTAGCCACATTTTAATGTTGAGTGCAACTTGAAATGAAAGGGCTTCTCGATATTACATGTAAACTATAATGTCTATATTAAATGTGCGCATTTTCAAGCGTTTGTATGGACTGACTGCGTGTGGTTAGTTGAATGGCAGCTCGTGTAACGTTATACTGCATGAAAATCTAAGATGAAAGCGTCGGTGCAATCACTTCTCCTTCAAAAACTCGTTCAAAACTTTTTGGTCATACAGACAAGAATAATTTCATCGTTCGAATCGGTTACGTTAAGTGTCTATAATTTTTTTGTGTACAGTCACAATAACAACAAAATGTTGTGTGCTGTATAACAATGAAACCAGTTCAAATAGAAAACAAACAAACAAATAAATAAATAAATGCAGCTTCAGAAGACTCTAAACGATTCCAGCCGAGGAGGAGGAGTCTTATCTAGCGAAACAATCGGTTATTTTCTAAACAAATGGACAATTTATATACTTTTTAACCTCAAATGCTGGTCTTGTGTTGTCTCTGCGCAGTCTGTGTGATTCGGGTAAATACAGTCTTAGATTGCAGCAAAAGTGCAGACACAGTGTTTACACAGTTAACATGTATAGAAGCTCAAATGCCCTTTACAAAAAAAGGTAAAAACAGCATTGCAGGATGTTTTTGACATTAAAGATATAAAAGAGATTGTTGTTTTTTTGACATCTATTAACTGTATTTACCCGAATCACACAGACTGCACAGAGAGGAGACAAGACCAGCATTTGAGGCTAAAAAGTATATAAATTGTCAATTTGTTTGGAAAATAACCAATCATTTCGGGCTTTCTGAAGCTGCATTTAAACTGCATTTTGGAAGTTCAAACTTCGGGGTGCCATACATATCCATTATATATAGGCAGAAATCCTGAAATGTTTTCCTCAAAACAAAAAAAAAAAAAAACCAATTTCTTTATGACTGAGGAAAGAAAGACATGAACATATTGGATGACAAGGGGGTGAGTACATTATCTGTACATTGTTGTTGTCAAAGTAAACTAATCCTTTCAGTTTGAATTGCATTATACATTTTAGACTGGATTTCTTAGTTTTTAACATTTTGTGTAAGCAACACAATTTTATTTTCAGATATTAATGTAGCACAGATATGCATATAATTTAAATATAGCAATGCAAATAAGATACATAATATATGTATATAAGTTCATCTTTTCTGTAAAAATTTTTCTGTGCAAAAATAAACGTATCGAAAATTTAACCTCTGTTTGTTTTAGTACTGCAACTTGACTTGACTTGGCTTGAAACTTATCAGGACTCGACTTGACTTGCTTAGGGTGAACCCTTGACTTGACTTGACTTGCTTGATTTGTCTTAACTGTGACTTGAGACTTGACTCGAGACTTGATGGTTAACACTTGAAACTTGCTTGGACTTGATCATATGCGACTTGTCCCCATCTCTGTTCTGGAGTAAGCCACTTTAGTCCAAAAATAAACAAACTGCACAGTGAGAGTGGAGTTCAAAACTTCTCTTTAACAATGGTATCATATATAAGGAACATATGACATCAGATGGGCAACGTTTGCAGGCACTGATTTTTAAAGACTTAATCCATACATTAAACCATATTCTGAACTTTAGTTTTCCACTGTAATGACAGCACCTCAACTAGGAAGTGATGTCAAAGATCCATTCATAAAGCAATACCACCCACCCTGCTAAAAGACTTCTGAATGTAACTTACACCCAGGTCATTTTAACAAACATTGATTCATCGTGGGGTGAATACATGAGTATTCAGTTATTTACTTTTTATGTTTATGTTTGATTTCACTTTAACATTAAAGTAGGCAACAAATACTGATTTATATTAGATCCAATATTGTTTCACAATAAAATGTGAAAAGTCTAAATGGGAGGTAAATACTTTTATACCCAATGTTGATTTAGTGCTCAGTCCAAAATAAAACCATTAAAATTACTTCTGTATTGTATGTTTAAACCCTTAGGAGCTCCAATTTGATTCTTGAAAACTTACATTAATCAGACGATATTGCATGTTCTCCACATGACAGGTTTCTTTCAAGTAATGTATTGGTTGTATTAATTTCAATAGTACATCCTAAATATCTAATGAAAACATTACAACTTGGGCACAGCTACAGTCCAAGAGGACACTGCATGATGCTCCTGTAAGGTTTTGACCTATAATGCAAAGAAATGCATGGTAGGTTAATTTGTTAATGGTTCCATATGAGTGTGTATGGTTGTGTGAATGAGTGTAAGCTTTGATGGGCTTATACCCAATATTGCCAAAACATTTTACAGGGACTAAACAAAATTATAAAATTACCACTTGAAAGTACTCAGGTTTAACCAAAAAAAATAGTTTGCCATGTCTGCAACTGTTGAAAACTGTCTTGTTAGATGGCCTGACCCAGAGTTGTGAGCAAGCACTTATGATATACGATGCTGAGTTGGTTTTGTGCTTACACCAGCGTCTACCCTGCAACCCTGACCAGACACTCGAGGTATACATTGTAGTGCAAAATCATAAATTCTGTAGGTTGTTCAATGCTTCAACAGACTTTTGAAGGCTTTGATTTGTACAGGCCTTATCAACGTTCTGTCTTCCATTTTTTGATATTGCTCAAGAAAACATAAAACCAGGAAAAACATCCTTTTTCTTTTTTTGTAATGTGACCCAATGTCCACTAATCTGGTCCTCTGAACATGTCGATCAGCACAACTTAACCAAATTTCTGGAAATGAAATTCATATGAATAATGCAATAGATTATATGACAATTATTTCAGATGTATTATTCTACATGAATTATACGGAAATGCATTGTTCCAACAATGAAATTGTTACAAGTAACTCTCTCATGCAAATTTAAGTAGATTAACTTCTGAAAATTGCCGTAATCAAGAAATCTTGAGGCGAAAGAAGAATTCATACCGTTTGTGCTATAGTTGATAAACCCAGAGAACTCTTCTGCCAGCTGTTCATCACTGGCAAACGCACAGATGCAGGCATAAAAGTGAATGCAGTGCTGCTGTGGAGCACTGTCTCCCTCTTCTAGGCCACCTACCAAAGACACGCCTATAGAGCCTGTCTTGCCAGTTTTAGAAATGTTACATGGGCACTGAAACCTGAGTTCCATTACTTCCTTGGCCTTACTCCTTTCACTGAATGAGACATGGAGATAACCAAGCAAGTGTTTGTCACTGACTTTGCATTTCACCACCATAACATTTTTAGAAATTCTCTGCACCAGTGGTCCAGTGGATTCAGTGGCTAGCTGCCATATTGTTTGCTTTGTTTCCGGAGTGATCTGGAGAGAGCTCAGGACAGAGCTTTTCAAAGTCAAAGGGGTAGCTTCACTTTGGCATTCCATAGCAGTCTTCATGTGCAAACAAGGGCTTTCTGGATTAGCCCTTCTTGTAGCTTTACCACAGGATGACACAAAGCAGTGTCCTGAGCTGATCTGGGTAATTAATGTGCCATCAGCAGTCTCAATGCTTGTTTCTGTTGTGCTTAACTCTACAAATCCCCTGTACTCTGGACCTCGGTCTCTGTGACGCACAGAGAACACCTGAGCATCTGAGCCAGTCAAGATCTTAACAGCATCCATGCATGGCTGCGGTTTGCGAGCCCCATCTCGAAAAACAGCCCCACATGTCTTGTTTTTGCAACTGAGACCCCGAGTACCATTATACATTCCACATTTGGGGCACTTTCGGATGCCTCGTAGGGTTGGCTTGCCCAGGTTTGAGAGAAAAGATGGGGTTTTTGTCTTGTCTCTCATCAAGGCTGACACTGTAGCAGCGGTTATGACAGTTGAGCTGGTGTCCATCTTGTGCTCTACAAAAGAAACAAATGAAAATAACTGATTTTAAGCACTAGGAGAATCAGAGACAGCCCTTTCAAGTTCCTTCTTAAATTGTATTGCTAACATACACAAAGAATACCAAACGTTTAGAACCCTAAAAATATATAGTGTATGCAATGTTTTTTCAATTACATAGCCAATTTTTAATGTTTGTTGAAATACTTCACTTCATGACTGGTGGGGAATTTGAGGTTATTTGTGAAAACCCTAAAACTGAAGCGTTAAGGGTATTTCACATTATGTGACCTTCAGAGAGACTTTCAGTTGCAGCCTTCACTTACATAATCCTAGGGAGTCAGAGGCAGTCATGGGGCAGGCTCTGTGTTCATGACAGCTGAAATCCAATAAACACTTCACATTAAAATACAATGCATATGATGCACCAGCAAGGAATAAGGAGGTTTTGGTCCTCACAAACAGAAGAGAAGCTTGTCAGTTTGATGTCTCATGTTTTACATCCCTCAAAAGAACGGAAAATAGAAAAAACAGCAGAGAGTGCAGCTGAACTCACAGCAGCAGTTAATCCTTTCAGGAAACACATTTTTGGTAGTCAGAAAAAGGGGTGAACACAACTGTGACAGAAGGTGGCACTCAGTCTTTAAATGTAAAATATATATTTGCAGTCATTTTAGTTGACATGGCCTGGCGACAAGATCGGCAAATGCAGTCGACAAGTCTGACACATCCCATGACTTAACATTGTGTAATGTGACATCTTCTTAAGTGAACCTTGCAATATAAACGCAAAACACTCAAGCAAATCCACAAAAGAATGGGCCAAAAACAAGAAATGGAGGTTAATGCAATTGCCGAATAAAATCTCAAACCTCAACCCCCTAGAAAAATTGTAAAGGTGGAGCTTGAGGTGGGCAGTACATTCAAGAAACTCCTCAAGAATTACACAGTTGAAGGAGTTGGAATTGGTAAAAATTTCTCATAGACGATGTAGGAAACTAGTAAGACTATCAAAAGAAATGTTTACAAGAAGGTATTTCTCCCAAAAGAAACAACAGCAGCTGTGTATGTGTGTTCACCGTGTGATGGGCTGGTGTCTTATCCAGACGTTGTTCTCTTCAGGCACTCCACGACCCTGCTCAGGTTAAGTGGGTTTGGAAAAATGACAGACGGAGAATTGTTTTAACAATATATTTTTTCCTACATTTCCCTTTTAGTAATACTCAGGTGGGAAATGTGCTTGAAAGGAAGCAAAATGATTAACTTTTTTAATTATATATCCATTTTTATTTGTCTCTTTATGACTCCACCTTCATTATGATAATAATCCTCATCTTGGGTCCCAGTATGGCACTGATTTTCTAAAGCTTAATGACTACTGCTCTACAGCAATATATCCAAAATAATATCCAGTTTCCATTTTGTCTCTCTATGACTCTGCAGTCATTATGATATTGATAATAATCCTTCTCTTGAGTCGCAGTACGGTACCGAAGTTGGATCTTCAAATTAGAACATTTAAGAATCCCTGACATACAGTAATATGTAACAAATAATTTCCAATATGTTATATATTAAATTAGCACAAGCCAAATGGTTTTATTCTTCTTTGCTCCAACTATAAAAATGCAAAAACTCTTTACAAAGTTCTTGTTATTTATAAACCCTGTTAGCATCAGCTACTACACACTGGAACATGATAGTTTACTTCTGGCTACCTGTCTGTTTAACAGATCACATATCTTTTCTATTTAACACCTCTCTTCTTTATGAAGCTGTGCTTTTTGGAGCTTACACCCTGACTAGCATGTACCACTGCCCCATCACAGCTCGATAGGAAGAATGTTTAATGTCAATGCTAGGATGACACCTTTGTGGCATTTATATTTGCCGATGTTAACACCCTTGGTTTTCGATCACAGGATTCAAACAACTGCGCTTAAAACTGACTAACTGGGAGAGTGGAGTGGGATTTTGCCCTGTGACAGACCGTACACCTTATGTGACAACTACTCAAATATATATTTTGTGCAAAACATTATAAATAAGGCGCAAACTTAAAAGGCTCAAAACGCCTTTTTTGCATTTGAACTTGTACGAGACAAAACATTAGCTTATTAGTTAGTTTTAATGGAAAAAAGCGCTCTTAGACTGGGGGTTGCGAATATTTTTTTGCAACTGGATTAAAGCAGGGAATTTTCACATGGAAATATCCCAAAGAAATGTTTTATTGCAATGTCGTAATCTGCTTAATTTATAAAGGGGGGGGTCGAGCACTTCCATAGCACGGTCCCCAAGATCAAAAGTCAGCAACGGAGTCGTTTTACAGTTTATTTTACGGTGTTTTCTGAGCCGTCGGCACCAACTTCCCGTTCACACAACTGCTCTTCAGTTTAGCTTACTGCTTACATTTCTTTAATGCAAACAAACCATGGTTTCCTCGCGACTGCCTATGTCGCTTAACTGACCTGGCTCTTCTGTACCACCTGGCTCGTACCTGAAGTTTCGCCCCACCCGTTCCCCCCGTCTTGACTCCGTTCGGCCCGTCACCATTGAGTAGCATTGATTCTCACAGCGTCGCCATTATTGTTGCTACTAGCCCCAGCAGTGCGCATGTCATTGGTCAACAGCAGTCACCTGACAGAGTGGATAAGAATTCTGGATGTTGAAGTCTTTTCCACATGATTATATATAGCAAGGCGCTTAAACTTCTTAAACCGGGGACCCAAATAAGAAACAGTATGCCCTACTGAGACCCAAGAATACGATTATTACCATAATAACAGCAGAGATATACATAGACAAATAACAATGGCCATACAACAAATATATATATATATATATATATATTTTATTTCTATTCAAGCACATTTCTCACATGAATATTACTGAAAGAGAAAAGTGGAAAGCAAACATGTTTAAAAAAACAATAATTATCATTCAAAATATGGAATAGATCTCTTCCAGTATAAATGTTTAGTGTATGGTTTAGTTAAGCTCAAAGAATATACTTCTTTCTAACAGGTACAAGATGAGGAAATTATGACATCTGAAAGGATAATATCAATAATAAAATGATAATTATCAAGCTTTTCCTAGATGACATCCCATTAAAGTACTGGCCGGGCCCAAACATGCTTAGCTTCAGGTGGATGCCCTCTTCTGAAGTGTATGTGGTACAGTCACTTAACTTAGTCACAGTACAGCAGTCAAAAAATAATTAATTGACAACTATTTATTTACAATGTCTTAAATAATGTTTTTTCAAATTAGCTTCACCATTAACAAAACATTCCTTTGAATGGCTTTTCCAGTTGTTCAGTATACCCTAATTTTCATTTAACAATACAATAAAGGGTGAGTCGCGTAGGTAGAGTGATTCTAAAAAAATATACACGATGCATTATTTATTTTATACAGGTGATGATGGATTTGGTGAACAGCCCAGTCTGAAGTGTTTAATGCTGTTAACCATAAACACCAAAGTCCACTTTTGGTTCCCAACAGAACTATCCACATGAAGTTCCCCCGAAAGAAGCTTTTATTTAGATCTGTAACATATTTCAAAAATGATAACAGATTTTTGAAATGCCAATGGACCCCATGTTTTTAAAAGGACTCTTGCTGTAGCACAGACTAAGTTCAGGTTTTCTTGATCTGTAGGTAGTCTCCTATACATTAAAGATTTCAGTTTTGTCCACATATTAGGGAACCCTTCACAGAATAAACAATGGGAGGAAGGAAGGAACCTCACACACCAGTAAAGGGCCATTACAGAACCGTTAGAGGGTACAACCTTTCTGAAGCTTTTCATATTTTCTTGTGTTCTTACAGTTCTCAAATGTACAGCAAACATGTCATTAAAACTATCTGTAGATTGAAATGTTATTGATGCACCTTCAAATAGTGTTAAGACAAGGTGTTTGTCCTTGCCGATGCACCTTAAGCAGTTAGGAGTGCACACTGATAGAGCGCATTGCTGCACCCACCACATGACAAACCAACTCAGGATCACAGATTAGGACCTGAGTGCAGCCATACAATGCGTGACACCTCAGCACCACACTAGTTCAGGTGGAATGAAACAGTGTGAGGTTTTTTACAGTGGCTGGAGTGCCAATTCTGCCACCAACCCCCAGGTTTTTCCCTTTCGGGTTCGAGGAATTGCTTGCATGGCTGGATGCAGATTAACGTCATACCCAGGATGGGTAGGTTAAACTCTATACAAAATCTTTGTATAGGCCATCCATGACCAATGAAACTGCATTTAGGAGAGAGCACTGTTATAGCACTATACATATCTCCACCATAATGATGCAACCTCCACAACACCATGAAGATCGTCACATCCATTTGCCATACCATTTCTTTTTTTTCGTTTTGATATTTCAAAATTGCACGGTGGTCTGTTCAACTCCCTAGACTCTCAATGTCATTTCCATCTCTCTACCCCTTTCTTATTTAATTATTTGATTGGTAGTTTGAGTGTTTCACAGTAAGGTGTTATAGGGAATACTAATTATATTTTTGTACCATAGAAAGGAGAGTCCTCTTTGAAACTTTACCCGCACTGTTTATAGGCTACATCTCAGATCACAGCAATAGTACAGCAAGTAACGGGTGCTATGTCACTCATTTCAGAATTCACATGGTTAATTTTATTTCACAATCATCTTGCAACCCATCAAAAACACTGGGAACCGACCCATAGTTTAAGAAACACTACACTGCATGGGTTTTGTGAAGACATGAATAGTATTATTAAATAAAATTCCAAACAATTTTCCAGTTACTATTGAGCTTGTATTAAGATGGTATTATAACTGATCGAATGATTACTTGATGATAGATAGATAGATAGATAGATAGATAGATAGATAGATAGATAGATAGATAGATAGA